>CAMZMU010000034.1:90709262-91309262 GCA_947311845.1 Poa pratensis
CTACACCTCCAACGGCTCGTAGGCGGCCGGAGTCCGGGGTCAAAGCTCTCCCATTGGACTACGGTTTCCAGGCATGGTACAGCAAGCCAGCGCCGCCGTGAGGATCCGGAGGAGACAAAGACTAGATTGATGTGACCGGCTGATAGACTAGGGCCCCACCTGTAAGCCAGACGGCCAGGCCTATATAAGGCCGTCTGGTCGCCCACTTGGAGGGCATTCAATATCATCTTCTTCCACCCCCGATAAGAGTAGAACCAGAGCCATGAACGGCTTCCCGAACAGCTCGAGGAGCACCTCTGTATTGTGCCCACCGATATTGAGAGATCATGCAGGAGTAGGGGTTTTACCTCCACCGAGAGGGCCCTGAACCTGGGTACATCGTGCCCCCGCGCTAACGCGCAATCCCGCCTTCGGATGCCGACGCTGCAGATCGCTGCCCCTTCTCCCTCACTTTCGCTACCCCAGGTAGCACTGCCGTGCTCGATACCACGTCAATAAGCGTCTGAAACAAGCATGCATAAAAACAGGTCCAGGAAAGGAAATTTAAAAACAACTTCCTACCACTATTACAAGTCTTTTGAGATCACAACCGACTCAAGGCCAGCCTGGGCATCAGCCCCAGCACTGGTGAAACCACACTCCAAAAGCGCTCCAGCAGCTGAAACTAACACTAAAACTACTTCTACTACCAACCAGCCAAAACAGAGCAACCAGATAGCAGCTCGGCAAACGATCATTGCGCCTTCATCTTCACATCACCACATGTATGTTCGCGGAGTCCTGGGATGTTCTTGAAGATATGACAATGTCGCCCTGCCATTGTGCACTGCCAACCTCGCTGGAGCCCAGGATGCAATCCAGTCAAAGCTGATGCATCTCCTCCTCACCCCATCCAAGCATAGCGGGCTTATGAGATTTGCGATCAAGAGCTCCATGAACTGAGCTAATTTTCCTCCTTCGAGCTCCTTGAATGGAACTTTCCAACTTCTTAGGTAAGACAGCACCAGCGACCACACCTGCTTCATATTAATCCAAGTTTTTCTATTAAAAACCAGGCTATTTCTATTATTCCAAATGCCCCAAAGAACAGCAGAGCTAACAACATTAAGATGCATGTATCTCTTACTACAGAGCCATTAGAAGCTAGTGAAGCAAAGTCTGTGATACTAATCTGGAAAAATTTAAAACATCCCACAGTTCTTTAGCTACAATACATTCAAAAAAACAGGTGATAAACCGACTCTACTTCTTTGCACAAAGTGCATTCTAGTTCCTTTGGTATCCCTCTCTTCCTGAGATTGTCTCTGGTAGGATTTTGTTAAAAACTGTTGGATGTATGCCAAAAGGCAATCAAGTTTAACATCTGATTCATAATTATGCTTCATGATTCTATGCTATAACTGCGGTGACTGTTGAATATGTGATTCAGAGGAAAACTCACTCGCACGTGTAGAGATATGAACAGAATAAAGTATACCCTAGTCTTGCCTTTTAGACTAATTCGTTGAATGCTAGAGACCACGTTTTCCTGGTCTGGGACATTGTTTATGTCAGCATCAATGAGTGGCATTTGTTGGTGGAAACAATATGGCTGGGTAGACCCAAAACGTTGATATGCTAAGTAAGATTCCAAAGTGTCTTTTTGTCCTTAGTGCAATATCGCAGATGATTGTTATATGACATGTCCGTAGACCATGAGGTTATTAGGGTTGTGTACATTGGAAGAAATTACTTTGGTACTGTCTTAACCATGGCCGTAACTGGGTGGGGAAAACGGCAGTCACTGGGTGGTTCTGAAGATGTGCATATATCCTAATGTTCCAAGATGGGAAAATTACTCCTCTGTCAAAAGAGAGATACTTCCAGGGCCCACTCGGTATGTATGATGTCCAATATGTTCTAAGACAATGCATGATGAAGTTACATCATGTGGGATATCGGATTACGGGAACGAGAAAAGGAAATTTACCGGTAACGAGATAGACAAGATATAGTGAATCAGGGATTGATTCATGGAAATATCTGGAATACTTTATCTCGGGTAATTTCAGTATCGTGAGTAATGGGAATGACAAATTAATAATCAACAGGTTCAACAGAGAACATTCGCATAACGGTAGCAGTTATTCAGGTAGCCCATGAATCTGACCCTGGCTGGTGATTAGATGGAAACATCAATTATAGCTACACGTTATCGAACCTGTAGGGTAACACACTTAAGTCAGTTCTAATCTGTTGTGTATGTGGTTGGTCTGGATACCGAGAGAGTATCACCGGAATGGTTTCTGCGTGGTAGATAATATCATTATCAGAGAGATTGGATTATGCAGGCACTAGGTGTCTCGGAGTGATAGAAGTTGCTATCACTAGTCGGAATTTATTCGAGGGTTTATATAAGAGGGAAATATTTATCCAGAGTATTTTGTCAGCGGACACTGAGTGTTTATATGATAGGTAATTAATTCAGTGAAATATTCTGTAAAAGGAAATATTGAAATAAGAATTAATTAGACAAAATATTATTTAATTAAATATTAATTTATTTAATTAAATAAATAATTATTGGAAAAAAATATAAATAAATTGGAGCCACCGAAGGGGCTGCCAGGTGGACCCATGGGCCCACTAGGCAGCCGCAACCCCACAAGGTGGGGTGGACCAGGCGCACCAAGGGGGAAGTTCCCCTCCCTTGGCCAAACCCTAGTTGGGCCCTAGGCCCATGTGGGTGAGGCGGTTTGGGGGACCTTGTTGGACAAGGACTCCTCCCCCCAACCGAATTGGGCAAGGCGAAGGTTTCGCTTCCCCAAACCGAAATTGGTGGGGAGTTGGAGTCCAACTCCAACTCTCCCCATGGAGTGCGCATCAAGGAAGGAAGGGAAGGAGTTGGAGTCCAACTCCAACTCCCCTAGGGCCGGCGGCCAAGGCAAGAGCTTGCCCCTTGCCCAAGCCGCCCTACCCGGCCCCTTGGTCTACCTATATAAACCCCCACCCCCTCTCGTTTGGAGACACAAGTCCACATAAGTTTAGATCTCTTCTAATTGGATTAGAGGCTTGCCTCTCTCTAATTAGATTAGATCTAGATCTCTAATCTCTCTCTCCCTCCTTCTCATGTGTTGAGATCTCACCACCATATACACCAGCGGCGAGTGCTTCAACCATGGACGGCGAAGTCCTGCTGGACTAGTTCAGATGTATGTGTGCGAAACTCAGAGGGGTGATCCGTTGAGAAACGGTTGACCCTCCACTCTGTTGGATCAAGGCGGGACGCGAGGAGTTATGGTGTTCTCTCGGCTAGGCTTAGCCGAGGGAGTTCTTCCACAAGTTGCGTCAACATCGTCATCGACATCTCTTCCGCTTCAACGGTGTCGGTAACGATTTACAGTTAGATCAAATATGCATGTCTTGTCACTTGTATCTGCATAGTAGATCTTGGCTGTTGCGTAAGTTGGCGAATTTTTTGTTTTCCATGCACGCAACCCAATAAAAACAACCACAAAAACACTTGCACTCTGGGTGGAATCTTTAGAGACCAGACGGCAGGTAAGTGAACAAGAACGACTCCTCTAAAACTAATAATGGAGTACATCGTGTTAGTGTTATAAACGATAGCAAAGAAACGACGAAGAGCGTAACGATCAAATCAAAGGGGACACGAGATTTTAACGTGAAAACCCCTCCAACAATGGAGGAGAAAAAACCACGGGCGTCAGCCAGCAATACTTCACTATATCGGGTGAGGTTACAAACGTTGGGGATTTACAACTTGCGACTTATCCCAACCGGCGGCTTACAAGATGTATATATGGTGGTAAAACCCTAAGTTAGCCGCAGTCTGACTCGGAAACGATGTGTACCGTCCGGCGACGGACCTCCACTTCGCTCCGAAGTTAGCCGCTCACTTTATATCTTCATATTGAATTTGGAACACATCAAAATAACACTTAGAGGAATAAACTCCATTAGATTCATACTGCCAAATTAACTGATCATCTTCCTGGGCCAGGAGTTCTAGTCACTCGATAAACATCTCCGCAGTGAAGGTCCTCCTAAAGTCACACTTAAGTTCATTAACCATCCCACAAGTAAGCAAAAGTTTTGGTCTGTTGGTTGGATGTTATATATAGATCCTAGAACTGTATGTAGTGATAATATACAACGCCGTTTACCATCACGGCCATGCGTAGAAGCAGCACCTGTCCAACCTGTATTTTCCTTGCGATTATTCCATCTGGGAGGACGAAGGCGCGCGGGGAAGCACGGTATGTCCCGTTATGATGAACACGACGGGGCTGGGCTCAGATCGGGTAGACATGACGACGGTTCACATGGTGTAATAAGACTAAAAAGAAAAATTTACCCTTTTAATGGAGGGTTAGATCTGATCGGTACTCTATCAAAATATTTTTGTGTTGCTACAACCTCGAAACTCAGCAGTGACGCCTAAGTAGTCTGTATTTACAGTCCACGCTCTCAGTGGTCAAAACCCTAAATAGTACTTAGACGGGAGAGAATTGGTAGATATAACTCGATCTTGATTCAGTCTAGAGACGCAAGTTTCTCTAAGTGGCCGGAAATACGTGCTGATAATAACAAGCAGTCTCCATTCTCGCGAAAGGAACATTCTCACGGCGTAACACGACCTTTCCAAGCCAGGCAGTTCCGTGCGTGGAAACAATGCTCAGGTCAATACCTTATACTACGTACGTTCCGAATCCAGTAGCGTGTACCGAGCAGCGGCGACCATGTACTGAGACGCTGGGTTGTAAATACAGCCAGGTTTGTCTCAATTTGTCGTTAGTTATTTGCAGTTAACACCAGGTTTTGTGTCAGTTTTTACAACGAAAACATAAACAAAACCATTTTTTTAGCAGACCACTGTTTTCCGTCTGAATATATAGTTGCATCGAACCCAAATAGACCGCTTAATCTTGTAAATGTAATCCGCTGTTTTCATTATTACGTGGCAGCCAAGGGCCATCGTGGTCAAATGGCACGTGCTAGGCCAGATTTAGTGTGATTGACACAACAGAGATGAAATATGAGGTCCACTATAACATAACAGAGGTTTCATTTTGGTGTTTCGTGCAACAAGTGTCACAAAGTTTTGCTTTTGGGTTTAGCTGCAATATTTCTCCGGTGCGGCCCACGTAGGTAGCGTATGCGTCCGATTGTCCGAAGAAATCGAACGGCAGCAGCCGGAATGGACCAGGAACCATGCACCGTAGAGGCAAATGGCATTCTGACACAGATATTCCTTTGTGCATTCTGCTTGCGCTTGACCTGATCCAATTATCACGTATGTTTGGTGCGGCATTCCATCCTCCAGTAAAAGAAATGGCGTTGGGTGAGGCGGTCAGGTTCGTCGTGCTCGTGCTCGAGCTCGTGCGCGTGCAGACTGCCTCAACTCTTGACTCGCTCGAATCGCCTCGGAGAACAGTCTCAGAGCTGCTGCATGCGAACGTTCGTAATTCTGAGTCCAATCGATCTTCGACTCCCCCGGCTCCTGTCCTGCATATATAGTGGACAGGCGCAGCGCATCTGCCTCAGCCACAACTCAACACAGATCGAGCAACAGAGAGCGACACAAGTGAACACAGTTCATAAGAAAGAACAAAAAGTGAACTCAAAGGTCCAAGGGAGCAGCAGAAGCTTGTAAGGGACGAACGGAGCAGAGCTAGCTAGTTAGCCTTGTGGTAGGGAGCCATGTCGCTGAAAGGGAGCAGCGGGTCCCTGACCCTGAACCCGGTGCAGCGGGCGCTCAGCCGCCTCTCGTCGTCGTCGGCCATGACGCCCAGGTCCCCGCCGCCGTCCTACGGGAGCATCGTCACCGTGCTCAGCATCGACGGGGCGGCGTCCGCGGCATCATCCCCGGCACCATCCTCGCCTTCCTCGAAGACAAGCTCCAGGAGCTGGATGGGCCTGACGCGAGGCTCGCGGACTACTTCGACGTGATCGCCGGGACGAGCACCGGGGGCTTGTGACGGCCATGCTCACCGCGCCCAACGCCCAGGGCCGCCCGCTCTTCGCCGCCAAGGACATCAACAACTTCTACCTGGAGCACTGCCCCAAGATCTTCCCTCCCGTCAGCACCGGGCCTCTGGGTTTGCTCAGGAGCATGAGGGGCCCCAAGTACGACGGACAGTACCTCCACTCCGTCGTCAAAAGACTGCTCGGCGACACGCGGGTCGGCCAGGCGTTGCAGAACATCGTCATCCCCACCTTCGACATCAAGCTGCTTCAGCCCACCATCTTCTCCAGATACGACGTGCGTACTACTTCCTCTCGCTGCAGATAAGCTCGGACGTCGATTGATTACCTGAGAATTTGACTCGCGAGCCCTACTTAATTACGTTTGAGATGTACGTATAAACAGGCCCTCAACGACGCCTCCAAGAACGCTCTCCTCTCCGACGTCTGCATCAGCACGTCCGCAGCGCCTACTTACCTACCAGGCCACCACTTTGAGACCCAGGGCAAGGATGGCAAGCCCCGGGCCTTCAACCTCATCGACGGAGGCGTCGCCGCAAACAACCCGGTGAGTCATAGACTCATAGCAGTTTGTGTGTTCCTAGTTCCTTAAAGAAAAGAGAATATAATGCACAGCACTAATTCCTTTTAGTGACGTCGTTGTATGTATATATATTGTCCTCTGTTGTTTAACATGTTGGCATGGATTCGCGCGTGCAGACGATGCTGGCCATGACGGACGTGAGCAAGCAGATCCTGCTGGGCAACCAGGACTTCTTCCCGATCAAGCCGGCCGACTACGGCAAGTTCATGGTGCTCTCGCTCGGCACCGGCTCCGCCAAGGTGGAGGAGAAGTACGACGCCGCCTCCTGCGGCAAGTGGGGCATCCTCGGCTGGCTCTACAACAACGGCGCCTCGCCGCTCATCGACAGCTTCAGCCAGGCCAGCGCCGACCTCGTCGACATCGAGGCATCCGTGCTCTTCCAGGCGCTGCGCTGCGAGAAGCGCTACCTCCGCATCCAGGACGACGAGCTCAAGGGCGACACCTCCTCGGTCGACGTCTCCACGCCCGACAACCTCAACAGGCTCGTCGATGTCGGCAAGGCGCTGCTCAAGAGGAGCGTGTGCAGGGTGGACGTCGAGACGGGCAAGAGCGTGCCTGACGAGAAAAGAGGCACCAATGAGGAGGAACTCACCCATTTCGCCCTCATGCTGTCACAGGAGCGCAAGGCCAGGTTCCAGAAGAAAGGCCTAAACACCACACAGTAAACATACATGCATGACATCTCCTCATCTCCATGTCAAATAGTCAACTTTATGTAGTAGTATGTGCAAAGGCGAAACAAGATTGTAATTCACTTTCTGTAGTAGTAAGTGCAAGGCAAAAGAAGATTGTACACTATAATTCATTCATTTATTATTTTATTTGCATGTAATTTCGAGATTCACATGTAATTTTGAGACTCATATGTAATTTCGAGTAGCGTCGTCGCAAATCCGATATTAATCATTAAAGATCTTTTCTGAATAGTGACCTATGTGAGAGTCATCTATGCTCACTCCCTTCGTTTAAAAAAAATCAAAAAAATAGAAGCTTTAAAATAAATTGAAAATAATTCGGGATGTAGTTTATGATGTAGCCTACAAACGTGCAAAATCACAACGCGAAGTTCTTTATATTATGGGCTACACAAAAATGAAAAAATCTTAAACAAATTGGAGATTTGAAACACTAAACTCATATATGTATATTTTTATTTTTAGTGTACCTCAAAATACAAAGTATTTCTAAATAAAAATTTACATGTTTTTAGAATACATCATTGAGAATGTCCATGATTTGTTTGACATTTTTTGAAACTTTAAAATATGATTTTTGAATTTTTAAAACACGGGAGCTCCACTCCCTATGTTCTTAAAGCGATAGATCTAGCCAATAAATTTTATAGACATAAATAATTCCAGAGTTACTCGGAGAGATCCAGCAGAGCGCACAAGCCATCCATTATTAAAGAGAGTGTCTGATTGACAACTACTCACTCTGTTCCAAATTCACGGTAACAAATATAGATGTATGGACTGGAATACGTGTCTTCATCCGCCTCTCAACGGGATGTATCCCCACATATGCTCCTAATGGTGGATGAGATCGTCGGTATATCGCGGTGTTCCGCCATGTCAGCCCTTGCGAGTTGTGTTCTACCACGGTAACATAAGAGTCATACAAAAATGCCACGTAGACACCTTTTATGTACTCTAGATTTTTCTATTTGCCTAGACCTATACATATATAGAAAATCATCAACTCTGAAACCCTTGTCCAGATATGAGTTGGATTGTACACTCTAGCCTAGCTTTTTATCAAAATATTTAGGATACTAGCTCGTATACAAATACATACATATAAGACATAATTCATCGTGGAGTAGTGTGATTTTTTATTTATTTTCATGTCTATTGGTCTGGGTTTAGTGAATATTTTAAGTGGAGGAAGAGGAGAGCGAAGCTTTGGTTACATATGGATGTCCTCTACATATTTACAATTTTCTTCGTAAAATAATACCTTAAGTGTATGCTGAACAAAAAAATATGGGTCCAAAAAGGAAAAAAATTAACTCTTCTTTACTCCATATTTGTTTTTTGTGCAAATAGCATATTACAAGATATCTTTATGAAACGAAAAAAATTCCATATTTATTTGACGTTTCAAAATAATTTTTCAAACAAATTAAAGAACATACTCCACTCGAACTCGGTAGCTATTTCCACTTTTCCTGGACAGAGTGGGCCTACATCACTTGGATTCAAATCATAAGAAGTAGTAACAAAGTTTAGTATAAATAAAAAATAATTGCTAATTCTAACTCTCACGACGGGGTCACTAGGTGCCCTCTAGGTCGTTTTCCATCTTGTAGGTAGGCTATACCACCATGACCCGATGAAGCCTCCTGCTCCCGTCACACAAACTAACTGCTTCTGCGACATAGAGACTGACCTGATCGCGATTAGTTAGTTACTAGTTTTGGAACTTTTTGAATACTCACAAATTGAGCACGAGATGATCTTAGATGTGACGTGGGTCTATATATAGAACAGCTTGGTGCCTGATCATACGTGCTCACAATGCATATCCTATCAGCTGGTCCCATCTGTTATCCTCTACGCATGATTCGAAAAAAAACATATAAATGTAAACATAAAAAAAAGATAAATAGAAAGAAATTGTAATACCATGTCCATTTGAATCCTAGATTTGGTACCAATGTTCGTTTGACTGCGCCAAAAGGGACGACAAAGAATTATTCGGTGTGCTTCAGAACACCTCCCTAAACTCTTATTAAAAGAATATATTTTTTGCAGAATACGTGCTTACTACCTTTTCCCCTAACTACCTAACATGCCATCTTGTGGGTAGGCTAATCTACCCTTTAATTAAAACTAGGGGGTCAGTTTTAATTCTCACCACTGGTTCGAATCGAAAGCTACAAATTTTGGTAAAGGGGTGTACTGAAGTACATCTCAAGAATTATATATCCAAAAGATTTGAACGATTTTTTTTCGTTCCAAGCGTACTGCAAAAGAAATTCTCATATAAATTCCTATAGGAACATACTACCGTACAAATCAGACAATTCACATGATGATATGCTATATGAGTAGGAATTTCAATCCTCTAAAATTTCTTGGCATGCTGACAAGCAGTTGCTATACATACTCCCTCCGTCTGAAAATTAGTGTCGCGAATACGGATGTATCTAGCACTACTAGCCCGGCTGTTTATAGAAAGCAAAAACCTGTTGCTATGTTACCAGCAAGCTATCTAGACACAATGAATGAAGCCATCGACTATGAAGGATTGACCTGTGTTTTCTTTTTTCCGTGACAATTAAGAGAGACTCTCGATCAATAAAGGAGCGCGGCCGGGTGTTTGGTCCTTAATTTTAATCCGCAAAGCAGCAGAGTTAATTGTCAGCGATCAATTGGATTGGTGTTTAATTTGCACCCACGTCCCTTTGTTTTTTGAATCAATAACAAGTCCATTAATTTGCAGCAGAGTAATAACCATTGGTTTGTTCATGCAACATGAAGTGCACCTTGTTTCGGTTGCGGTACAAAATAATGGAAAGATGAATCGGCCGGCTTATTTGTTAGAAATCGGACTTTTCTTTTGAACGACTCAACTCGCTACAAGGAGGACGGAGTCCGAGTTCTGTCCAAGCTCTGTTCGCCCGGTCGTCCGCGATGTGTGACAGTGTGAGCCCATTCTTACCATCGATTTGCAGATTTCTGAGTTCGGAAACTAGAGCGCATCAAGCATGACAATTAATTGGTCTTGGGCCAGGGACCATCAATGATCTTGGGCTGGGCCCATCTGTGGGATTTTTCGTACAGTGTCGATTTTGCACTAGTAAAAATTTTGTTAGGCACACTTTTGTAGCAGTGATTTTTGGCTACCGAGCTCCAATGCTCCCCTGGTTAAAAAAATTCGAAAATCATATTTATCACACAAAAGTGTAAAATATCAATTTTAAATACTTTGTATTTTGAGCTACAAAAAAATGACAAAAGTGTGGATCTGAGTATGCATATTTTCAAATCTCGAAAATTTATCAGATTTTGTTATTTTTATGTAGCCCATAATACAAATAATTTGAAATTGATATTTTGCGCTACGTTTATATTTGTTTTCATATTTTTTTAAGTTATAAATATGATTTTCGAAAATAAATAAAAAATAGAGTGAGCAGTGGAACTCAGGAGTCAAGACACTTTCCAAGCGTATGGTGGCTACATCGGTGCTCATTTGTGTGGTGGCTTGGGTCTCCTGCTTTGGAGATAGTTCACTGGATAACACCAGCGCGTCCTCCTTCTAGTTGTTTTCTTTTCTACCTTCTCCCGGAGAGATCGCTACGACTAACACCAGCGCGCGGCAATGGTACCGTAACAAGGCACACGAGGATACCGCCAACTACCGCTTGCACCCCTTTTCGCCGCCCGACGCGGAAGCCCTCAGCCGCCTCACACACACACACAAACCTCAGCAAGCTTCCCTCATTCTGGCAAATCAACTTCAATCCATAATCAGGTTCCTCAAGTGCGCTTAATTCACATATTTTAGCTCTTAGAACAAGCAATACAATTTTATGCTTTACCTGAACAAATTATTACATCACCCTGGACATTGTTTACACATATATAACATATTTGTAAAATCAACGGTGACTTACTTAATTCTCACTTTACCGAGATTAGACACTCCTTTGAAGACAATTCATCCATAACCACACTTTGAGCAATCTGCTGCATATCTTGGTTTACAGGCGTGCACGCTTTGGCACAGCAGCAGGCAGAAGCAGGTGCCCCTTCTGCTGCAGGGATAGCACCGTCTCGTACAAACTTTGCCTCAAAGGAGTGAACTCCAGGCCCAAGTCTTTCAGCCTCTGGTTCGAGAATTTGTATGGTTTCACCATCGGCTTGCCATCGTCTTCGGACCTGCCACGCCAACAACTAGCACGCTGAAAGTTTTTGGTAGTTATGAAATTCTGCTACTTCCGTACTTCTTGGAATCGAATACAAAAAAAGGTAAGAAAAAATATAATTAAGTGAGATCCATGCGTGTGAATGCATGATCGGTGAGCAAGCAATGCACAGAACCAAACATGCAGTTTTTTTTAAAATTTGAACCAAACATGCATGAAGCTAATTTGGCTTAATCTTCGTACTTGGAAGTGACGGGGTACTGAGGGAAGAGGTCTTTGAGCAGCTGGCTAAACTGGGCACGGTGCAGCACGTCTCCAAGGCAGAGGTACCGTCCGCGGGCGTCGGGGCGCTCGTAGACGAGCACGTGGGCGAGTGCGACGTCGCGGACGTCGGTGTAGGCCGCGACGGCGTTCGGGTACGCCACCTTGGCGCCTGTGATGTACTTCAGGACGCGGTTGATGCTCGCGTTGAGTGTCTGTTGCAGCGCCGGACCAATCGTTACCGGTGGCACCACCACCGCCAGCTCCACGCCTCTCATGGCCGCTTCCTCCATCGCCGTCTTCTCGGCTATCATCTTCGCGCAACAGTACACATTCTGCGTACGTGGGTGCAGACTGAATCACGACATAAATTAACGAGAAGGAATTCATGGAACTCGATCAGGGAAGATTAATTACGCCTGTTAGTTTGCAGAATTCATAGTCGCTCCAGTACGTCTCGTCGACCATGGTGTCAGGGCTCCGGTTGGGCGCCATAGGACGAAGTGAACACCACGCGCCGCACGCCCGCATCCGCCGCTGCGCTGATCACGTTCCTTGTCCCTTCCACATAGACATGTAATCAAATAAGTACACGGCCCGTCTTGTAAATCGAAAGAAGTGAGCATGGGCAGCGGACTGACGGGGTTGTTGGACACGGGGGACGCGACGTGGAAGATGCCGTGGCAGCCGCTGAAGGCGGCGCGGAGGCTGTCGTAGTTCAGAACATCGGCACGGCACAGGGAGAGCCTCTCCTTCGCTCCTTCTAGCGCGAGCAAGTGTGCGTTCTTGCCATCAGCTACACATATTAACCAAATCCGCGCGCCCCGTTAGAAGTTTGAGTAGACGGCGCCGAAAATTTCATTTGAGAATAGTGCATATGAATCCTAGCTCGGAAGAAATTCCTATTGGATATAATACTACAAATCTAACGGGCCTCATAATTTCTTAATTTCCAAAAGTCGATCGTTGTTTCTTGAATCACAGCTTTACATTCAGTGTGCAGATAAATAAAATATGTATTTAATTATTTTTACATTTTTTACTCTAAGTAGTAACTCTGATTGGTGCTGCTGGTTCTCCAGTCGACATAAGCAGGAATGCAATTTATCACTTTAGTGGATGTCCATGCTGATATTCTAAATTAATTTATTTCTTGGTAATTTTATTTTTGTGGGTCTCTTGGTAAGTTGTTGTGAACTTCTTTAAATTCTTTCAGATCCAGATCACCGTCCCCTGCATGTCTAGTGACAATTTTTGTTATTGGCTTAGTGATTCAATCTATGTCTTGCAATAGAAGGAACATATTTGTGTGACCATGTCTGTGATTGGAAAGACTGTCTTGCACTTGTGCCATCGTCATATTTTTTTATATTAATAGAATAGTGGACTTGACTAACTTAATTCTTAGAACAAGTTTTCTACTCCTTATTGGTGCTGCTGGTCCTCTGGCCAAGAACTAGAGGGTAAATTGAAATAAGAAGTCTACCGGTCTTGAGAACCAGCAGTCCAGCAGCACCAAGATTTAAGATGATAAAACATCGAATTCTTGGCGTCTGCAAGTGGTGCAAATAGATCTGTTGATAGAAGTTTAAATAAACACAAAAGGATACAAAACAGAAGTTTCCATTTATAGCAACTAATGTAAAGATGCTAAAAATATAAAATGTCTTACCAAGATCTCTGACCGTTCCCCTCACACGGTAGTCACGGAGGAGGAGCAACTTCACCACCCATGACCCAATGAAACCTCCTGCTCCTGCTTCTAACTAGAGCCATTCCCCTTTTCTCCTCCCCGTCTACAGGAGAGACAGGCGATTTTTGGGCATCCCCCGTTGATCCACCGCGTCTGCGCCGCTGAGGCGTGGGATTCCCCTCCTCCGCCGGCCGCTTCGGCGGCGGGAGGGTGGGGATCCCCGTCTCGGCCTGTACATATGGTAGGGTAGGGTGGGGCTCTCGCCGGCGGCTTCTCGGAGGAGGTGGAGCTGGCGGCGGGTGGTTTGGTGTCGGCGGGGACTTCTCTGGCGGTGGTGCTCCTCGGAGCTCGTCGTCGCCGCGCTCGACTGCAGACGCTCGAGGCCCGGCGTGGTGCTAGTGCGCGTCTGGCTTTCGTCGGATCCGTGGCGGCGGATCTGGCGGTTGGAACGCAGGCCCAGGGTTTGGCGGCTTTGGCCAGCGTCGGAGATGAAGATGGCCGCGGCAAGGTGGAGGTGCTGGTGTGGAGGGCGCTCGCCGTTTTCGTTCAACGGGATAGGTTTCCGTCGCTGCGCGGCGGACGGATCTTGCGGCGACTTTCAAGGAAGAGGTGCTCTCGGGCTGTGGAGTGAAGGAGGACGGTGCTCTTCGTCGCCGGCGCTGGAGGTGTCGCCGATCTGTGCTGGTTCTGCATCCCTGCGTATGGGTTCTGTTTGTTGTATTTTCTATGTACTTTGTACGTAGATCTTTGTTGAATATACGTGTGCTTTCAAAAAAAAGAAACCTCCTGCTCCTGTCACACAAACAAGCTGCTCCTCACTACCGAAATAGGACGACATGGCGACATGTTTGAGTTAGTCACTCGTTTGGAGTTATCTTGGCAAGAGTACGAGAGCACTTCACATCCTACACACGTATATATAGGGCAAGCAAAAGCCACAAAGTGGATAGCAGCCAGCCAACAGGAATTGCCATATATAGACACACAAAGTGGATAGCAACCAGCTACTTCCTCCGTTTTTTAATATAAGATGTTTTAGCTTATGTCCACAATTCCACATGCACATGCACACAAATGTATGTAGACACATTTTTTGTGTGCATGTTCATTTATTTTAGTGTGTATATAGACAACATGTGTATCACCTAAAACATCTTATATTAAAAAACAGAGGAAGTAACAAGAAGTGCCCTATACGGAAAGCCACTTTGCCTCCTGAGCTCCAGTGATTGTTATGTTTAAAAAAAAAAATCAAAAATATTTATAATTTTTAAAATTATGGAAAATTATCTAGGTGTAAATTGTAACATATAATTCTTTTTATTATGGACTACATAAAAATGATAAAAGTTGAACATTTGAAAATGTGCATTGTTCACTGTACTCGGATATGTATATTTATCTTTTTGTGTAGCTCAAAGTATAAAGTATTTTAAATTAAAATTTTACACGTTTGTGGAAGAGAACATTGAGAACAACCATGATTATTTTTAAAATTTAAAATGAAATGAATTAGACTTTTGGATTTTTTAATATAGAGATCAATGGATCTCTAAAGCACGAAATCAAGATCCGGCGTGTAGCATCAGCAATCAGCACGCATCTTTTCACTGTGTGTCCATGTTCCACCCACCAACTGGGACTGTTTCTTCATCACACACCAACCTATCCACTGAGCTTGCAGCCGGGCCAGCCCCTAAATTTTTTCTAGAGTCGATATATTGGCACACTACAGTTGCATGTCCTGCCTTTTCTTAATGGAGGTGCATGCAGGCTTCATGGGTCTTCGCACCGGAAACAGGACAGGGATTGGGGACTGCTGCTGCATGCGCGCATGGTCGGGAGTCGGGACAGTGGGATAGGACGTCATTTCCTATTTGATGCACATAGCGCCAGCTACAAGGTCTACGCGTACACCCCTCCCAGCGTTTATTTAGTAACTGGGCTGGTCCAACTTTCTCGCTTTTCTGGTTTTGGGAAGCTTCCGGCCTAGTTTACAGGTTTTTTTTTTCTGGTTTCCGGATTTCCTTTTCCTTTTGGCGATTTCCTCTTTGTTTTATATTAATTTTCGTTTTATTTCTCCTTTTTCGTTTTTTCTTGTTTCTTGTTTTTTTTTGCTTTTCTTTATTATTTAAAAATTATGTACACTTTTCAAATTTGGAACATTTTTCAAAATCTAAACCTTTTTTACAAATGTGAACACTTTTCTTTTTCTTATTTCTCATGTTTCTTTCTTTTTCTAAACCTTTTCATTTTTTTTGAATATTTTTGATATATGAACATTTTTCTAATATATATTTTTTTAAAAATCTAGACGTTTTTCACATTTGAACAATTTCCTTTTATTTTTTCTTGTTTTCTTTTAAAATTCTGAAAAAATTTAAAATCTAAACATTTTTCAAATTTGAAGGCAATATTCAAGTTCCATGAACATTTTTTATTTCCTGGATTATTTAAAATTAATGAAAAAACAATTTTGTCGTACGCAGACACGGGCAACAAAATACGAGGAAAAAATACAAAGGAGCGCTAGCATAACGTGCGAGAAAAATAAAAGAGAGCGAGCGAGGTATTTATGGGCCAGGCCAACAAGGGTGCGCGATGTGGGCGTCGCCCCCACTCAAAGAGTGCCAAGGACACTCTATGTTGAGTTCGTGTGTGGGTTTGTTTTGGGTGCCGCTCAACAGTTTATGATGGTTTTCCTCCAGTTTACCATTAATTAACTGGGCAACGGTATTTCACTTAGTTAATGGATGAGGTAATCTTTTGCCTCTGTTTAAAAAAAGAATAGGAGCTCCCGGATAGGACAGCCGCCGCCGCACGGTTCGGGGCCCAATAGCACGATCCATGAAAGAAAGGTAATATCAGTCAAGCCAACGTTGCACCACACCAGAAGCTGGATCTTTCAAATGTGTGATCATCGTTGGGAACTCTGCCGATGTAAGCTAGGACCAATGCACTGAGTATGAAGGAATAGTAGCTACGCATTCAGAAGTATTTTCTTTCATGCGGCATGTCGGTGCCTGCATGCGCATATCTTTGCTTACAGACGTGCAAGCTTTGGTACCGGAGCAGACAGAGGCAGGTGACCCTTTTGCTCCAGGGATATGACTGTGTCGTACAAACTTTCTCTAATCGGAGTGAACTCGAGGCCCAACTCCTTGAGCCTCCGGTTGGAGAACTTGTACGGTTTAACCATCGGCTTGCCCTTGCCTTCGTCTTCGTACTTTGCGGTGATGGGGTAGTGCGGGAAGAGGTCTCGGAGCAGCTGGACGAACTGGGCGCGGTGCAGCACGACACTGACACAGAGGTAGCGGCAGTCACCGCGCGGGTCGTGGAGCTCATAGATGAGGGCGTGTGCGCGGGCGACGTCGCGCACATCGGTGTAGGCGGTGACGGCGTTCTGGTAGGCCGGCTTGGTGCCCGTGAGGAAGCGGGCAACGTGGTCGGTGCTGTAGTTGACTGTCTGATGCAGCACGGGGCCTACCGTCATGGCTGGCACCACGACTGCCAGATCCATGCCTCTCTTGGCCGCCTCCTCCGTCGCTGCGATCTCCGCCATCATCTTCCCACAACAATACAGATTCTACAGACAGGATTGGTAAGTAAATTTACAATCAGTTGGGAGAAATATATATTGTATGCATGCAGAGGGAATTGGTACATGCGCGAGTTCGTTTGCAGAACTCGTAGTCGCTCCAGCACGTCTCGTCGACGACTGTGTCGGCGCTCCAGTTGGGGTTCATGTGCACGGCGCCATAGGAAGAGGTGAACACTACTCGCCGCACGCCCATGTCCGCCGCCGCATTGGTCGCGTTCCTCGTCCCCTGCACGGCCGTCCACATATCTTCCTGCAAGCAGCACGGAGTCATCAAGTGAGTAGTGCTTAGTTAAAATCATCTCCATAAGGAGCAGATGAAGCAGTAAACTGACGGGGTCTTGTGACACGGGGGAGGCGACGTGGAAGACGCCACGACATCCCTGGAAGGCGGTGCAGAGGCCGTCATAGTCGAGGAGGTGAGCTTGGCACAGAGTGAGCCTCTCCTCCGCTCCATCCAGGGCAAGCAAGTGGGCGTTTTTCCGGTGTGCTTCACAAATTTACGAACCATGCATTTCACCCATCGATGAATCAGTTAACCGGGAAATAATGACACGCGGCAAGGCCATACATGAAAAAACTAAAGGTGCGGCTTAGATTTGGTCTTACCGGGATCCCTGACAGTTCCCCTGACATGGTAGCCACGGTCCAGGAGCTCCTTCACCACCCATGACCCGATGAAGCCTCCCGCTCCGGTCACGCAGACCAAATGCTTCTCGTCGCCATTAGCGTAGGGCTTGGAGCTGGACGGCATTGTGTGTTGCCGTGTTGGGGATCGTAGTCCTTTCCTCGTCGGTGATGCAGTCCTGTAGAATGAGATCGCAATATCTATCTATATATCAAGCCGCACCGTTTCAGCGGCCTATGGAGGCAGCCACGTCGCGCGCACGGTAGAAGTGCTATAGTACCGCACTTCTACAGTGCCGCACATCTACAGTGTTTTTTTTTTTGCGAAATTTTCTTTTAGGTTTTTTTTTGTTCTCCCAAAAATTATATTACCTACCTATATCAAATGCGCTCCCCACGTCGCGCGCACAGTTTTTTCAGCCTCCTCCTCCCCCTTACCTACCTATATCAAATGCGCTCCCCACGTCGCGCGCACAGTGTTTTCAGCCTCCTCCTCCCCCTTTTCCTCCTTCGCTCGGACGGAGCCGCTGCCGGCGTCGACGCGGACCGCCGCCGTTGCAGGCCTCCTCCCACGAATAGAAGACCGCCAAGGGCTCCGTCGTCGCCTCCTCTATCTCCTCCACGAGTTACACGTGCCGGGACGCCCGAAATCGCCGATAAATTGTGCATCTTCCCCGACTCCGGCCGCCGGCCGCCAAGGTCGTTCCGGTCAACTCCGACCTTTCCCGGCTTCCCCGACCCCTCTTTCGTCTTCTTGGTGAGCCGCCGATCCCGTAGGACCTCCTCCCTGTCCTCCCCGCGCTCCGGTTCGCCGTCGCCGTGGTCGCCGTCCACCGACGCGGATTTGCTCGCCGCCGGCGGCCCCGGCGACCATTTGGTCCGAGGTGCCGCCCGCCTAGCTCGCCTCAACGCTCTCCAGCGGATCCGCGTGGCCCCAGGCCCGCGCGCCTGCTCCCCTGCCCGAGCGCGAGCTCGGCAGAGCCGGGCATGGCTCCCGACATGTGACGTCACTTGCTAACGTCACTTGCTAACGTCACCGTGGGTCCACCTGTCAGTTATCTAAATTTTTACTAGACAATTTCATAAATAATAAAACCCTGACATGTGGGTCCCATCTATCATAATTTTAATAATACGTAAAAAGGATGAAATTTGGATTTCCACAATAAATATTTTTCCTCCGAAAAATATTCAACAATTTTTACAAGTTTAAAATAGTTTTTCTCAGCATTCCCTCGAGGCGCCTACGTTACGCGCACTGTAGACGATTAGTTTTCCATATATTTTTTCTTCCCAAGAAAAAAAATATTCACCAACTTTTACAAGTTTCAAAATAGAATTCATACAGGATTTGTTGCAGATTTTTTTTAAAAAAAATATTTTCCCTCTAGAAAATATTCAACAAATTTTATAAGTTTAAAATATTTTTCATACAAAATTTGTTGGAGATTTTCCCAATAAATATTTTCCCCCAGAAAATATTCAACAATATGAAAATATTGTTTTTCCAAGAATATTCAGAAAAGTTTCAAATATATTTCATGCATATTTATCTGTTTTTCTTTTCTTTTTTTTTTGCATTTTTCCCACGTATATTCAACAAAATCCACATACAGAGTACACGGAAAAACAACAAGCATACAATACGTAGAGGAAAACGAAACCAGAAGCATCGAGAACACCGACCACGCCGGCGGCGGCTTCGAAGGCGACTCCGGCAAGGTGGTGTGGCTGGGATAGGGGGGCGCTCGCCCCGGCCGTTCATCGACTCAAGCTCCGCCGCGGCGCGGCGGACGGGCATGGCAGCGTCTCTCATAGGGCAAAGTGTTCCCTGACAGCGCCCGGACAGGTTTCCACACGGGCGCGGCGTGTCGCCGCGTAAATTTTCCTAGTATAGTACTACAACGAGACGCAGACGTGAGCGAGTTCGTCACCAACTAACATGGGCACGACGAAAATGAGCGTTTGTCCATGTGATTCGCATTGACCTCCAACACGATCGACATGACATATAGTATGGATAATGTATATTATTGCTCTCCTGATTTTTTGGTAATTTTCCACGTAGAAGCGAAGTCCACGCTAGCTAGCTAGCTACAGCACATCGGAAGTTGCTTTTCTGTCCACGCATAGCATAGTATTGTTTCCTTTCTGTCCACGCAAGCTACGGCTCTCCTTTTTTTTTTTTTTTTTTTTTTTGAGACAAGCTACGGCTCTCCTGGAAGTTGCTTCACGGTCGGGGTCTTGCCTTGGGCTTTACTTCCTTGATGGGCTTGGGCTTTGCTGGGCATACAGCCAATGTCAGCGGTCTTGACAGTTTTGTTTGCTCGCTGCCTAACTTTTTTTTTTTTTTTTAGAGAACCCGCAGGAGATCTGCGCGTTTTTATATATTAAGCTTGAGGGGAAAAAAAATTCAGACTACAAGCCATGGCAGTATGCCAGGCGAGACATCGACACCACTCGGCCAATGCATTTTTGCATGGCACCTACGGGGAAGAAAGGGACTACTCTCGCAACGTTCTACTTCTACATCTACAAGCAGCCCATAGCCTCCATTCATCAATGATAGAGTCTAGCACTCTCATGTAAGGCGAAGCTTGGCCTTCAAACACCCGAGCATTGCGCTCCAGCCAAAGAGCTCTAATGACCAGCATGATTAGCGAATTTGCTGCCTTCTGATCCTTCTGTGAGAGGAGCTTGACCGCGTCAGGCCACCATGCGGCGAGAGTGCTTTGAGCGCCAGGGCTCGGAAGAGACACGCCCAGCCTCGTGTTTAGGCCTGACCATATCGCAGCAGCGTACGAGCACCTCACCGTCAGGTGATCCATCGTCTCGGCATCAACGGAACAGAGAGGACACAGGGTATGCGAGGTCAGACCACGCCGCAAGCGGCGGTCGGCCGTCCAGCACCTGTCCCGGAGCGCAAACCACGCGTGAAGGCGCACTTTAAGGGGCGCAAAAGAATGCCACACCTGCGGCGCCCCCGGCATCACCGTTCTGCCCTCGAAGAACGTCTGGTAAGCCGTGCGCGCGCTGAACTTGCCTGATGCAGTCCACTTCCACTCGAATTTATCATGTTCCCCGCTGCGAGGCACGGCTTGGATCGCACTCCAGAGGTGCAGGTATTGGACGACCGCATCCACGGACAGCTCCCCTTCGATGTCACGGGCCCAAGCATGATTGGCTAGGCCCTCCTGCACTCGCCGTCGTTGCCGAGAACTGGGCATTATCATGGCCACAATCGCGGGCGCAATTGTAGCTGCAGTGAGGCCATTGATCCACGGGTCTTCCCAGAAAGAAACCCTCGAACCATCTGCGACCGTGATCCTCACCGACGCATTGAACAAAGCAGTTGCCTCGCGCATGACCTTGAACTGCATGCCTGCCCACGATCTATCCTCGTCCGTTTTCTGTAGCCAAATCCATCGAGTGCGCAGCGCGGCGTTCAACCAACGCAAGTTATGGAAGCCCAGGCCACCGATGCGTTTGGGCTGGCACACAGCGTGCCAAGCGACCAAGCAGTTGCCGCCCCTGGCTTCCTCTCTGCCAACCCACAAAAAACCTCTCCGGAGCTTGTCCACGGCTTTGAAGAACCAGGGCTCAAGGTCAAGAGCCATAAGCTGATACACCACAGAAGCTGTCATGACCATTTGCACGTACACAACCCTGCCGTCCTTAGTTAACAGTCTCGCTTTCCAAAAGCTCAACTTGTTGGCCAGTTTATCCAGGACCGGCTGGAGGTTGGAGCGGCGCAGCTTCCTGACGGACAGAGGAAGGCCTAAATATGAGCACGGCAGAGGTAAAACTGGGCAGGCCAAGGATGGCGACACCGCGCTGATCACCTCCGTCGAGCAGCTGATAGGTCTAACTTGAGTTTCCTTAGTCGTTGAGCACAAAAAATACATCAGAATTCCTATTCAATTGAATGCTCAGCGTTCTTATATATGTAAAATAAGTATTTGAAAATCCATTGCACATGCATATGCCTGTCACTTCATGCACGGACTGAAGAATTCAGTTTGCACAGGTATATGCTTGTTGTGAATTGAAGAATTCAGTTTGATCTGTTACTTTTTGTCCAGAACAAAAATGATGTCGCAAATCCATATTATCCGGAAAATGTAAACTGCGGTAATTCGGCTCTTAAACATCATAGTTACGAATAAAATTGCTTAAAACCAGCCAATTCGCTTCAAATCAGCAATTATATATATAACACCTTCAACACTCAGGTGCATTCCAGACATTTCATCCCTAAAATCAACAACAACAGCTGCCAAATATTGTTACCAAACATCAAATCTCAACTTCCACCAGCTGCTTCCACCAACTGCTTTTTCACAAACCCACCGGCTACAACTGCTTCTCAACAATTGCAGCCCAAAAAAACAGACCCTACATATGAAGCAATAGTAGGCATTCAACAGTAGCTTCTTTCATGTGGCATACCCGGTGCATATCTTGTTTACACTTTACAGGCGTGCATGGCTTAGCAGCGGAGCAGGCAGAGGCAGGTGACCCTTTTCCTGCAGGGATATCACCGTATCGTATAAGCTTTCTCTCATCGGAGTGAACTCGAGGCCCAAGTCCTTGAGCCTCTGGTTGGAGAACTTGTACGGCTTAACCATAGGCTTGCCCTTGCCTTCGTCTTGGTACTTTGCGGTGACGGGGTAGCGCGGGAAGAGGTCCTGGAGTAGCTGGACGAATTGAGCACGGTGCAACACGGCGCTGACGCAGAGATAGCGGCAGCCACCGTGCGGGTCGTGGAGTTCATAGATGAGGGCGTGGGCACGGGCGACGTCGCGTACATCGATGTAGGCAGTGACGGCGTTCTGGTAGGCTCGCTTGGCGCCCGTGAGGTAGCGGGCGAATAGGTCGGTGCTTAAGTTGAGCGTCTGCTGCAGCACGGGACCCACCGTCAGGGCCGGCACCACCACCGCGAGGTCCAGACCTCTTTTCGCCGCCTCCTCCATTGCTGCGATCTCCGCCATCATCTTCCCACAACAATATAGATCCTGCAAACCAGGATCGGTAAGTTTACAATTAATTGGGAGAAATAATGGATATGCATGGAGAGGGAAATGCTCGAGCTTGTATTACATACGCCAGTTCGCTTGCAGAATTCGTAGTCGCTCCAGCACGTCTCGTCCACGACCGTGTCGGAGCTCCGTTTGGGGTCCATGTACACGGCGCCGAAGGAGGAGGTGAACACCACTCGCCGCACGCCTACGTCCGCCGCCGCGTTGATCGCGTTTCTCGTCCCCTGCACGGCCGTCAACATATCTTCCTGCAAGCGGTACGGAGTCATCAAGTGAGTAGTGCTTAAAATCATCCTCAAGAAGGAGCAGAGGCAGTGAAGAACTGACAGGGTCGTTGGACACGGGGGAGGCGACGTGGAACACGCCTCGGCATCCCTGGAACGCTCCGCAGAGGCCGTCGTAGTCGAGGACGTGGGCGCGGCACAGGGTGAGCCTCTCCTCCGCTCCATCCAGGGCAAGCAAGTGGGCGTTCTTCCGGTCCGCTTCACAAATTTACGAATCATCGATGAATCAGTTAACCAGAAAATAATGACACGGCAAGACCATGGACGAACTCTTCTTACCGGGATCCCTGGCGGTTCCCCTGACATGGTAGCCACGGTCGAGGAGCTCCTTCACCACCCACGAGCCGATGAAGCCTCCCGCTCCGGTCACACAGACCAGATGCTTCTCGTCGCCATTATCGTAGGCCTTGGAGCTGGACGGCATTGTGAGTTTGGGATCGGAGTCCGTTTGTCGTCGGTGATGCAATCCTGTAGAGCATGATCGCAATATATAGTAGTACAACAAGACGTAGACGTGAGCGAGTTCGTCACTAACTAACGTGGGCACGATGAAAATGAGCGTTAGCCCATGTGATTCACATTGAGACCCAACACGATCGACATGCAATCCTATACTGTACTATATATATAGTACTAGGCTCCTGATTTATTTGGTAATTTTCTACGTACAAAGTAAAGTCCAGGCTTGCTACAGCACACAATATATATAGTATTGTTTCGCTGCGAGGCTCCTTCCTGGCACACATGCTTGCAGTCGACCCACCTCTAGTGGGGCCCACAGGGCCAATACCATCCCCGGTGCTCCTGGTATCGGCCGGTCAACTCTCCTCACGGTGAGCCTTTTCTTCTCTTCGTTGCATTTGCATTCTGTAAGTTAGTGCCTCGGGCTAGTGGGTTACCACCCTCTTTGACTTACGATTTTTGTAACCCGGTGTTGCCAAGTTGGCAGGGTCATAGCACCCCCAAACCATGGCGCTACCATGTGGAGGGTAGCGTCCCGGGACAAGCGCCACCAAAAATGGTTAAATTTAAAATTATTGTCAAAATAGTTACATTTTATGCTAAAGTTTGGGTTAGTTTATCGTTTTTCTCTCTTGTTGTCGGCCGGTCAACTCTCCTCTGCGCCTTTTCTTCTCTCGTTGCATTATGTAAGAGCATATCCACTAGCTCCTCTAAAATAGGCTCCCCTTTCCGAAAATTTGTTGGAGCCCGCCCCATTTCCTTATACATTGATCCATTTCCTCCTCTTCTCGTTCGATCCCCTCGGACGCACGAAAGTATTTTCTATCATTATGCAGACGCATGATGAAAGATAGGCCAAACGGAGTTAGTAGTACATTTGATCAGTGTATGCACTATGCATAGGGGGGATTTGCTTTTGATAAAAGGTGTAGATGCACTCATTACTCAAAAACCTCATTTTAAAATGTAAAAAATTCAAATATTTTTTTGGGTGTATGTCCAGACATTTTATGTTCGCACGTAAAGTTTTGCGAAAAAAAAGACAATTTTAGTTGCTCTAAAATGAATTTTCACTAGATATTTTTTGTCTTTGTTATACAAGCACAAGAAATGTAATTTTTTGGCGATACTTTGTGCGCGAATGTAGAATGTGTGGATATACACTCGAAGTTTTTGTTTGAATTTTTTGAATGCATTTATAATATATTTTTCATAATGGGTGCATCTAGATTTAGAACTTAGAAGCCAAAACAGCGTGTCCCATAGTAATTATGGTGCATTACATTGATATAGTGCCTTTTTGCATAGTAGCTAATTTTCCTCCTTCTCCTAATATGCAAACATCTTCTATATGTGAGGTTATATATACGCATTCCATTGGTATATGTGAGGTTATATATACTCATTCCATTGGTATATGTGAGGTTATTTTCCATGTCGGGGTGGCGGCCCCAGATTCAACGCAAGGTCCTGGTCTACCAGCGCGTTCGTCTGGCCGTCTGGGTAGCTAGGGGTTACGCTATGGCTGGGTCGTGCAGCGTTGTGCCTCGTGTGCGGCTTTGTTGCCGAGTTGTGCAGGTCGGTCTGACGGCTCCGGAGTAGGTGGCCTGTTTTTGTCGCGATGGTGGACTACTAGCGTCGTGTGGATGATGGGGTTCTTTTGCTTCTGCCCTTTTTTTGGTCAGTTTTTCTTATGAACAGGGCATCATATAGTTTTTGGGTCCACTTTTCTTATTTGCATTAGTGCCCTGCCCTTGTGAGAGGTTCCTCGAGAAAAACTTTTTTTATAGACATATTAGAAGCTACGAATAAAAAACTTTCTGACTTCCTATTGTGTCTTCAGTTCTTCATGGTTTCTATTTGGTCTTTTAGATGTATACACATAACTCGGAAATTGGCATTGGCACCCGGGCTCATATGCTCCCGGTATTTCCGGGAGCATAAATTTTTTGAAAAACTTTTCAAAAAGTTCCGACAAAAATCATGCACGTAACTGAGCATGGTACGCAAGATCGTGTGAAATTTCGCAGCAAAATTTCATCTTGGCCGCCCTGGGCAAAAATGACAAATTTCTGACAAAAAATTGGGATCTCATTTTCTGTCAGAAATTTGTCATTTTTGCCCAGGGCGACCACGATGACATTTCGCTGCGAAATTTCACACGATGGTGCGTACCATGCTCAGGTACGTGCATGATTTTTTTCGAAATGTTTTGAAAAGTTTTCTACTTTTTCTATTTTTTTCCAAAATACCGGGAGCATATGCTCCTGGGAGCCAAAACGCCGCTCCCCACATAACTTCCAAACTGTGGGATGAATATTTGAGCTTTGTTCATTTGATTTTCAAGTGCGCTTTACAGTAGTGGCAGCATATTTTTCTTCTCACGTTTTGCACTGGACCAAGAAACATCATCCGTGTGACTGTTTTGGTTGCTTTGCGTTTGTCACCTAGCCTAAACAGTGGGCAAAAGAAGGGCGGAGGCGCGGGGCATGCTGAGTACCAGAAGCACACAAGGTGTAGCAGGCTGCATTTTGTTTTGTCGGATGTAGTGTGTTGGGCATTTCGTGCTCCACGGCCCACGGGTGTCGCATCCCAACAAAACGGTACAGTATGGACATGAGCATACTCCATATGCGTGGTAACTTTTTTCTTTCTTGAGGGAACCATATGCATGGTAACTCTTCTTCTATATAAGACGTATGTGTCCTAAACCCTTGTATATCGTAGGCCCTCTGCCACACAATGTCTTCTTCCTCCTCTGTGCAAGCTTTTCCCACGCAAGAAAGTGATGTCAAAACCAACAAAGAGCTCTACCAGCGGTTCACCAACTTGGTGTCTTCCTGGCCGTTTTTCCCAGCCCTCTCCACTAACCGGCTCTACCGCCATCCCGATGGCTGGTACACCAGCTTGGCTCCAATGGTCAGTACAATGGTCGCTGACGCATGCTTCACCGCACGCCCCTCCGACGTCGTCGTGGTCACTCTGCCCAAGTCCGGCACAACGTGGATCAAGGCCCTCCTCTACTCCACGGTTCACCGGAGAGACCACCCCGTGGGCTCCTCTGACCACCCGTTCAACTCCGTCAGCCCGCACGAGTGCGTCAAGTTCTTGGAGTACCAGCTCTACACCAAGAACAAGATTCCGGACCTCGACGAGCTGCCGGATCCGAGGCTCTTCGCCACGCACGTCCCGTTCGCGTCGCTGCCGAGATCCGTGCTGCCGTCCGGCTGCAAGGTCGTGTACGTCTGCCGCGACCCCAAGGACACCCTCGTCTCGCTCTGGAGCTTCGCGAACCAGTTCAGGGTCAGCAGGGACGGGCTGGAGCCGCTCCCGATCGAGGCCGCCGCCGATTTCTTCTGCGACGGCGTGTCGGCGTTCGGGCCGTACTGGGACCACGTTCTCGGGTACTGGCGCGCGCACCTGGCGCACCCCGACCGGGTGCTCTTCTTCAGGTACGAGGAGATGAGCACGGACCCTGCCGCACACGTGCGGAAGCTGGCGGAGTTCGTCGGACGCCCGTTCAGCGTGGAGGAGGAGGAAGACGGCGCCGCGGATGCCATCGTGAAGCTGTGCTCCTTCGAGCACATGACCGGGCTCGACGCCACCAAGTACGGCAAGACAGAGACCGTGATCGGCGCTGTGGACAACAGCTCCTTCTTTCGGCGCGGCGTCGTCGCTGACTGGGTGAACCATATGTCGCCGGAAACGGCACGGAAGATCGACGCCATCACCCAGGCCAAGTTCATGGGCTCCGGTCTCTCTATCTATTCTAGTTCTAGCCGGGTCTGAGCGGTCGGACTGGGATGGAAGGAGGAAAAGTACCTGAAGACACATGTTGTGTCCGTTTTTGTTTTTAGGATTGTTTCGGATTTGGTCTTTGTTAAATAAAGCGGATCTCATGCTTGCTTTTCTCCTGCTGCTAGTGCTGGTCATGCCTGCGGCACCGGTTGCCCGAGAGATGGCCGGCCACCGGAGAAGCGCCCCTAGCTAGTATTCGTTTGTACTCTTCCTAGATGGTTGGTAGATCTGTCGCCTGTATGCCAGGTATATGCTGTGCATGTCCAAGGAAACAAGAGGAGCCGGGATCACTCTGTTTAGGTTCTAAAAACAAAAAATCTAGTCCTATAACCCGAAACACCGTGTCCGCTCCTCGGGAAATCATTTTTGGCTAATAGGTGTATATCCACCCACCGTTTAAATATGTGGGCGTATGTCTGAAATTTTTGTTAAGAATTTTTGACATTGCACCCACGGTTTAAAAATGCCATTTCACAATGTCAAAAATTCTAAAGAAAAATTTCAGAAAATGTTTCTATTTTACATTTCACAGGATAGTTTGGAGTATTTTTTTTTCTTCAGGGTGAACAATCAAGGAGTTGGAGGTTACTGGCGTGTAGTCATGCTAAAAATGTTTAAACCGTGAATATGGTCTCTTGTACATAAATTAGGTAAATACTACATATCAAGGTCCGATATAGAGATAACTCGTCAGACTTTACCTCCACCACCCTCAATCTCCTCTTAATCAGAAGCTTGGCGATTTGCTAGATTTTCTCCACCATAATTAGATTGCTCCTTGTCTCTCTCCCTCGTAATCGAGTGTAACGATGCCTCGCCTGGTCCACCGTCCCCCGACTTGCAATGCTCTTCTTCTTCCATCGCCAAGCCACTCCATTCCCTTGCCTCGCGACATGGTCGTGTTCTTTCAAAATCTCCCTCTTTTAAAACTTTACTAGAAGGAAACGGCGCGCTTTGCTGCGCCTGTCAGAACAATCTGACTTTTATTTACCATTTATTTTCCTATATATAAAACCATGTCTTTACTGGTTCGGCCCATTATACATTAATTATAAGATTTTTGACTTGGTAAACTTTAGTTTAGCATAGTATGAAGATTTCATTTATAAGATAATAATCTTCGAAAATATTGTGAATCCTTAATAAAAGATGAACTATACGAAAGAGAGTCATCCCCTCTGCTCTGACTCTGATATCCAACCAGGAAATCCACTAAACATGTATACATGGACCAGCTTAGACTTTTCCCAGTAAAGCAGTAATCAGTTTCAATATGAAAAGAGAACAATATAACTCCTCAAAGAACTTTCAAAGATCAGATATAATTATCAAACTTTCGAAGGAAAACAAAAGCTTAACCACAAGAAGATAATGTAGTTGCACCAGTATTAACACATTACATCTATTGTCAAATGGAGCACATCAAAATCCCGAAGTAAATACCATATATAATGAGATTTCTCGATGTCAGATGGAATGTGGGCAAGAAAGTGCTATCATTTTATATCCACCAAGATCGGGCAGTGTCATGCCTATATATTTGAAGAGATTGCTAATATCTATCATACACGACAGTCTACCATTGCGACGATTCAACTAGATTTGACATCCGACAGGTCTTTACAGGTGTTTCATTGCTGAAATTTTTCATGGTGTCAATCGTATGACGGAGTTCAACCGTGTCTTCAACATGAATTTTAAGGGCTATATTGTTGGATGCAGTTTCACTTTTGTTCGGGTCCTCTCTACCGTTGTTGTTCAAGCTAACTTATCATTTGATTGTACCCAAAATTCTTTTTATATCTACTGCATACAAGTCAGATTTAACTTTTTAGCGGATTATAACCAAATTTCTAACTAAGAAAAACTTCTGAAATTTGCTCAGGCAGGCTGAATGGATGGCTGTATTCATATAAAAATGTTCCATTTTATGGAAGCAAGAGCTCTATTCTATTTAAGATCTGAACAAAATCTTATTCATTGGTGACTCTCAAAAGACACATTAGGGCAATTTGACATTATATGTATATTGGGGAGATAAAAACAAGATAAAAATGGACACTACCTCAGTCTTCTTTCTTTTAGGTGTGGTATTTCTTTCGACTAGAAAAAATTAAAACACTGACAAACAATCCATCTGGTGAATATACAAATAAAGCATAGAAATAAACCAATCATCTTTGTAATTTTCGTTAAGTTGTGAGTATAGTTTTATATGAAGATTAATTTACTATCTATTTACTAGCACATAAAAGAAATACATACCATATTGCAATATAAATGCAAATAAAAGTCATCACAATTGATTCAACATATATTTCGAAGTTCGTAGAAAGTTTTAGGTTATAGGTTTACATTAAATATTTTATTCGAAAATTCTTTCTGTTCACAAGATAGGTTGGAATTTTGTTTTAGGGTAAAAAAGCACGGAGTTTGAGGGTACCGCTGTTTATGTTCAAAATGTTTGAACCATGAATCTGGTCTCAGCTTGCACGAAATACGACATATCGGTCAAATATAGAGACAAAATCATCGATCAGATCTTACCTCCATTGTCAATCTCGTCTCAATTGGACGCTTGGTGATTTGCTTGTTTTTCCACCATAATTTCGACATATTGGTTACCCCTTCTCTCTCTCCCCAAATCGAGCTAAACTAGTTCCCATACCCTCCCCTGGCTTGCATTCATCGCCTCACTCTTCTTCTCACTACGCTGCTCCCCACCCCACCTTGCCTTGTTCTCCTTATTCCGCCACCATGCCGCTCGCCGCGACACTACTCGGTCGCCTGACATCTCTCTCCCATGGTGCCAAGTGCATGACACTACGTCATATAAGTAGGTGTTGGAGACGGCTAATTCGAGAAATTAAGGTTAGGATCCCGACGATCAGTCACTCATTGGGTGCTTCCAGCCCTCACGTGGTTCATCTCCATTCATTTGACGACAAAAAGTAGGGAAAAATCACGGGAGCCAACCAACAAAATTTCACTATTTCAGGAGAGGTTACAACACTGTCATTTACAGTGATTCGACTTATCCCGCGGGGCAGCTTACAACACGTATATATACCCGACAGACATTAGTCTTTTTATCTGAATAGTTTTCAAACTAAATTTGGATCACAACTCAACAACAAAAAACTATTCAGGAAGTAGGTAACAGCGATGAACTATGTCCCAATGCGTGTCATTTATCTACATTCTTTGGCCATTCAATACATGCTCAGTTTTTTCATAGTCGACCATGGCTTCAAAGGCTATATGTTCGTTGAAATTTCACCTTTGTTTGGTTCCTCTGATCCTCTCTAATTGAGGTACCTTATTACGTTCCGACCGAGGACCGAAAACCGACCCCGAATAACGTGAGACCGAAGCCGAATAAACCAGCGAAGCCCATGTGGCCCAAAACGTTATTTGCAGGCCATTACGTGGCCCATGGGGCAAAACACATCGTACATCCCCAACCTCAAGCGAGGACAACTCTTGATTCCCCATTCCTAACCTAGCCGCCACATAGATCTTTCTTGATCTCTTCCCCGTCGGCGGTGGAGTGGCCCGGCCGCCCGGCAGCCAGCGACTTTATCCTTGCACTATCTTCAGTGTCCCCTAGGACTATCTTCTCTTTTAGCTATCTTGTCTCCATCCCATTTAGACCTTTGGGATTAATTTTGGTGAACTCGCGTTTTCACATGAAGTTTTTTTTTGCGAAACACAGTATAACACAGACGTTCACATACACACGCACACTCACCCTATGAACGAAGCTTATTAGAGCATCTCCAGTCGCGGCGCCCAAATGGGCGCCCAAAGGCCGTCCGGACGTGCCATTTGGGCACTGTCCGGACAAGGTGCGCCATTTGGGCGCCCGCGTTCCCCACTCGCGGCGCCCAAAGGGGCGCCCCAAAAGGTTTTTTACATGAATTTTAATATTTTGTGAAAGGAAAAATCAAACATACATAAATATGTAATAGTTCAAATACAATATTTAATAGTTCAAATATATAAAATAAAGTTCAAACGTCTTCCTCTTCCTCCTCTGCCGCTGCCATGCCCCGGCGTGCCCACAAATGCTCCGCTAGATCAGTTTGGAGTGCATTATGAGTATTTTCATCACGAATTTCCAAATGCATTGAGATATAATCTGCGAAATCTGCCGGCACGTTGTGATCAACCTGTGCATGAGGATCCTCAAAGTCATATGGCATATGATCATGCACTGGATTATAGCGCTCACTCTCGATGATCATGTTGTGCAGGATGACACAACAATTCATCACCTCCCACATTTGCTCATTCGACCATGTCAGAGCAGGATACCGAACGATAGCAAACCTTTGCTGCAGCACTCCAAATGCCCGCTCGACATCCTTCCTGGCGCTCTCTTGTTCAGCGGCAAAATGACAAGCTTTGTTCCCGCGAGGGTTGGGGACGCTCTTCACAAATGTTGCCCACTTTGGATAGATGCCATCGGCTAGGTAGTACCCTTTGTTGTACTCGTGGCCATTGACCACATAGTTGACAGGTGGGGCATGGCCTTCAACTAGCTTCGCGAACACAGGAGAGCGCTGCAACACATTGATGTCGTTGTGTGATCCTGCCATGCCGAAGAATGCGTGCCAAATCCATAGTTCATGATCGGCCACAGCTTCAAGAACCACACTGCAATATCCTTTGTGGCCTCCTTTGTACAATCCTTGCCAACCAAATGGATAGTTCTTCCAGCTCCAATGCATGCAGTCTATGCTTCCAAGCATCCCAGGAAATCCTCTAGCTGCATTCTGTTCCAGGATCCGAACTGTTTCTTCTTCATTTGGTCCTCTCAAATAGTTTGGGCCAAACACACCAATCACCGCCCTGCAGAACCTGTACATCGACTTGATGATTGTGGACTCTGACATCCGTAGGTAGTCATCTACAGAATCAGCAGGTGCTCCATATGCAAGCATTCTCATGGCTGCAGTGCACTTCTGGATTGACGAGAAACCAACAGTTTCCACGGCGTCCTTCTTCAACTTGAACCATGGATCATACGCCCTCACAGGTTGCACGATCTGGTTGAACAATCCACGGTTCATCCGAAAGCGTCGACGGAAATCCTTGGCGGTGGCGACAGGAACTTCGGCAAAGTAGTCCGAGACTAACATGCAATGGCCTTCCATTCTCTGCCTCGGCTTGTGATACGTCCAAAACGTATCTACTTTTCCGAACACTTTTGCTATTGTTTTCCTCTAATTTGTGTGATTTGAATGCAACTAACACGGACTAACGCTGTTTTCAGCAGAATTGCCTTGGTGTCTCGTTTTTGTGCAGAAAGTCAAAGTTTTAGGAAAATTCCAGAAAAATTCCAGAAATTCTATTTTTCCAGAAGACCCACGGAGCCAGAAGACGAAGCGAGGAGGGTGCACAGGGGCACCACACGCACCCAGGGCGCGGGTGGGCCCTTGCCGCGCCCAGGGGTGGTGTGGCCACCCTGTGTGGCCCCCGACGCTCCCCTTTGGACTACTTAAAGCCTCTGACCTAAAAACTTCGGGGGAATCGACGCTTTTTCCAGAAACCTTCCAGAGCTCCGCCGCCATCGAAAACCCTATTTCGGGGATCAGAAACTCCGTTCTGGCACCCTGCCGGGACGGGGAATTGGAGGAGATCATCGCCATCATCATCACCGCCACCTCTCCATCGACCATCCATGACTCCCCCATCCATGTGTGAGTAATTCCCCGCTGTAGGCTGAGGGGATGGTAGGGATTGGATGAGATCATTCATGTAATAGTTGTGAGATTTGTTAGGGCTTGGTGCCTAGTATCCATCGGTAGTACTTTATGTCATTGTTGCAACTTATTATGCTTAATGCTTGTCACTTAGGGCCCGAGTGCCATGATCTCAGATCTGAACATGTTATTGAATCATGAGAATAATTATTGTTTTGGATCATATCTATAAGTTGTATACACACGTCACTGTCCGGAACCCGAGGCCCCAAAGTGACAGAAATTGGGATAACCGGAGGGGATGGTTGCGACGTGAGGATCACATGTGTTCACGGAGTGTTAATGCTTTGCTCCGGTGCTTTATTAAAAGGAGCACCTTAATTACCAGTAGTTTCCCTTGAGGCCCCGCTGCAAACGGGCTGGTAGGACAAAAGATGTTGTGCAAGTTTCTCATTGCGAGCACGTACGACTAAATACGGAACACATGCTTATGATTGATTATTACTTGGATACCTTATTATTATTTATCTGCAATTGCCCTATGTATGACTATTTCATGAATTATCTCATCCATGCAGCGCCCGTTCATCCATCCCTATGCCTACAGTATTTTAATCCTGCTGTCTACTGCAATTATTACTGCTGTCTTTATTTTACTGCTGCTATTATTTCACTACTGCTACTGTCATAAAACTGTTGCTACTGATAAACTGTGTCGAGCAAGTCTACTTCCAGGTGCAGCTGAACTGACAAATCATCTGTCAAGGCTTATAAATATTCTTTGGCTCCCCTTGTGTCGAATCAATAAATTTGGGTTTTACTTCCCTCGAAGACTGTTGCGATCCCCTATACTTGTGGGTCATCAAGACTATTTTCTGGCGCCGTTGCCGGGGAGCATAGCTCTATTTATAAGCTCACCAGGGAGTCATACTGCTCGCTGCAATTCATTCATCATGGGTAAACCTCGTGATGATAAGGTTCGTATATTGCCATCCACTACAAGGAGAGGTACAACTCTGAACACTTCTGCTGCTCTTGATTCACCGTCTGTTATAAGTCAACTTGTCACACCACCACATGCACATGCTTCACGTGCTGCTACTTCTGCTGAATCTGAGAATGTTTCTGATGAATTTGATGATGCTTCTACTGTGCTTGATGAAAGAGGTTCACTAGGTCCTTTTCTAGATGCTACAATTGCTAAATCTAAACAACTTGAAAATACTGAAACACCTAATGAAACTCCTGTTACACCTGCTTATTCACCTGAAACAAGAGAAACTACTAGTGATGATCTTGAGGAAACTTATGTTGAACTTGATGATGACTTTATTGATGAATGCATGAATTGTGATACCTCTAAAGATGTTAATGCTATTAAAAATCTTCTTCAAAGACGTGCTGTCAACTATAAACTTTCTCCTGATGCTAAATTCGCTACATCTCCCATAAATATAAAAGATAAAGATTATGATTTCTCTGTGGACTTGTCTTTTATAACTATTGCTGAGAAAGAACCTTTTCGAGGAACTGAAAATGAAAGTGCTGTAGAACATATGAACACTCTCTCTACTCTGAGTAGTTTGTTTTCTGATGATATTAAGAAACGCAGTTACTTTGTTACTAAAATTTTCCCTTTCTCATTGAAAGATGAAGCTAAAACTTGGTTTAATGATTTATCTCCTGGATCTATTGAGAGCCCGATGGGTTTAGTCAATGCTTTCTTTCAGAAATATTTTCCTGCTAGTGCTCAACATGCTGCTTTACAGAAAATCTTTAACTTTAAGCAAAATGAGGGAGAGAAAATGCCTGAATCTTGGGCAAGGTTTTGTTCTTTACTTAGAGCTCGGCCTGGACATCAATAGCTAAAAATGAACTTCTTGATATATTTTATAATGGACTAACTGTTGAATCTAGGACATACCTGGATAGTTGTGCTGGTTGTGTTTTCAGGAAAAGAACTCCAGATGAAGCCGAGGAATTATTGGCTAAGATAAGCCAAAATCATGATGATTGGACCCTGCCTGAACCAACTCCGGTACCTACGCCGAGGAAAAGAGGAGTAATTGAATTGAATGATGAAGAAATGAGAGAAGCCAAGAAATCTCTTAAGGAGAAAGGTATTAAATCTGAAGATGTGAAAAATCTTCCACCTATAGAAGAATTGTGTAAGCCAATTCCTCACTCATCTACAGTTGAGGTACACTCTCTCCAACGCTTTGATGATAGAGATATCCCTTATTCTAAACCTCCTGATCAATGCTTAGATGAGTTTGATAATTTCATTGTTAAGCAAAACAATTTCAATTGGAGAATAGAAAATAGCTTCATAAAGAATTCTCATGTCATTAATCATTTGCATGATGTTTTGGAAAGAACTTCTAATGATGTTAAAATACTCATTAAACATTTTCATATGGTTCAAACTCAAATTGAGCAATTGACTAAAGTGCAAAAAGATTTGCTAGGTAATGCTTCTAGAGAAAATGATAAACATGCTTTTGGTATAGCAACTAGAGGTGGTGCTTCCACTCAGGATCCTTTATATCCTGAGGGACATCCTAAAAGAATTGAGCAAGATTCTCAACTAGTTAATGAAACTACTACCCTTCTAAGAAAAAGAAGAAGAAGAAACATAAACATGTTGAGGAATCTCCTGAACCTATTAAAGACAATGAGCATGTTAATAATCCAAATAGTATATCTATCTCTGATGCTGAAACTGAGAGTGGTAATGAACATGCTAATGATAAAGATAAGAATGATGCTTCTGATAAAGAGGAAAGTGAAGAGGAACCTGAAAAGCATTCTAAAAACAAAAAGTACACTAAAGAAGATTTTCTTGCTAAGAAACATGGTAATGAAAGAGAACCTTGGGTGCAAAAACAAATGCCTTTTCCTACTAAGAAACTAAATCTAAGGAAGAAGAACATTATAACAAATTTTGTGAATGGATGAAACCTTTGTTTTTGCAAATTCCTTTGACTGATGCTATTAAGTTACCTCCCTATTCAAAGTACATGAAAGATATTGTCTCTAACAAGAGAAAGATTCCTAATGAAGAGATTTCTACCATGCTTGCTAATTATTCTTTCAATGGTAAGGTTCCAAAGAAGCTTGGAGATCCAGGTATACCAACTATTCCTTGCTCAATCAAAAATAACTATGTTAGAACTGCCTTATGTGATTTAGGTGCAGGGGTGAGTGTTATGCCTTTTTCTCTTTACAAGAGACTTTACTTGGAAAAATTGATACCAACTGATATATCTTTGCAAATGGCTGATAAATCTACTGCTGTTCCTGTTGGTATATGTGAAGATGTTCCTGTTCAAGTGGCTAATAATTGCTTGATATTAACTGATTTTGTTGTGCTTGAAATGCCTGAAGATGATAATATGTCTATTATTCTTGGAAGACCTTTTCTTAACACTGCAGGGGCTGTTATTGATTGCAACAAAGGAAAAGTGACTTTCCATGTTAATGACAAAGAGCATACTGTTTATTTTCCCAAGAAGCTGGACAAATATTTGGAGTTAATACAATTACCAATATTAAAAGTATCAAAGTGGGAAGTATTGATTGCCCTATATATGAACCTCATGAAGAACTTCATATATTATGATTGGATCTATAGCTATACCATTTAAGGTAACATGATTGTTCAATGTGGTTTAATTCTTTTATGTCATATAAAATGTATTTGGTGGCAAGACTTGATCAACCTTGTTAACAAATATGTTTTACATGCATAAAATTGCTAAACAACATATTTTTCTTTCTCACTTTGTTTTTACCTACTGTTTTGCTACTGTAATTTGCAAAGTTAAGTAATGCTTGGTCTTTACGTAAATTCATTTTGTCTAGTTTTCATTGTTTAAAGTACCCAGAAAATGTCAGAAATAAAAGTTTTCAAAAAAATTCTGAAAAAATTCTACAAGTCCTAGTTTTTAAAGAGGAACGTGGGAGTGCCAGAGGATGACCAGGGGACCCACCAGGCCACCACACGCCCCCACGGCGCGGTGGAGGGCAGGCCGCGCCCTGCCCTGGTGTGGGGTCCACCTGGCCCTCACTCACTCATCTTCTCCCACTCCTTTCTCTCTCCCGACCATACACACCACCATTGCTCAAACTCGTGTTCTTGCTGCTCTTGCTCGAATTTTTCGATCTACTTGCTCAGCCCATCTTTGCTGCTGAAATTTGGATCAATTGCTCTCCGGAAAGGAAGATGGATGGAAATCAACTTAATTATGAAGAATTGGAAGTATCAGAGGTCATGGGAGTCAACCGTGAAGACTCTGTGTTTCCCTCTATTTATCCATGCCATGAGTTTATGAATGCTGCAGAGATCTTGCAAGATTTCAACACTCTAATCTCTAATGCAGGGTTGGAACACTTTGTTGCTGATGAACCACATCAATATGTAAAGCTGACTATGTCAGTGGTTCAAAGTTTTAGGTTTAGTTGGAATTTGCCTACTCCCATGGTTCATTATAATATCTACAATAAAGCTATAGATTTGTCTCTTCATGATTTTTGTGCAGCTATTAAGGTACCACATTGGGGTCTCATGAGAGGATTAGAGGTCAACCAAAGTATTTACAAGACCTCTACTCAGAGATTTGCCAAGGGAGAGATTTTACAGCCGAGGATGGTAAAATTCGAAACATCCAACTCCCATCTATTCGATATTTTGCCTACTACATTAGCAAATGTGTTCTAGCTAGGAAGAATGCAAGTAAATTATCTGTTTATGATTTGGCATTTCTTTCTGCTGCCTTAAGATGTGATAGAACTTATAACTTGGGAGCTATGATTGCATTTCGTCTCTCCACTAACCGTGAAAAAGGAGGGGTTTGTGGTGGTCTCGTTGCTTCTCGTTTATTAGCCATGCATGGTGTAGGACCACATCATTTTGATATTCAGCTTCCCATTGAAAGACTTGATCTTAACTCTATGATTAGCCACCAATTTGTTTCTCGCTGGTCCACCATTGATAATCTATGCTATGAATTGGTTTTTGTTAAGAAGATTAGGTGGAGAACTAAAACCTATGAACGCATAGTCTGTTTGCCTGCGCCTCTTTTGTTTAACCTTGATGTCAGGCAAGGGTGGTCATTCTCGGAGGGAGACCTGGATGCATATATGGAGGAGCATGGCCTTCATGCGGATAGTGAGGGAAGAGGTCCTGAGGAGGACTTCATTCAGCCCTTCGACACGACGAGCTCTTCATACCAGTATCCTGATTATGGAGCTGCAGGCCCTTCTTCTTCACAGGATCCTGATTATGATCACGCTAGGTATGATCCACCTGGATGGAGTTCTGGGCCATGTGGATGATTAGTCTCCCACTTAGGCCAAAAGCCTAAGCTTGGGGGGGCCGACAAGTTCACTCATTTTATCATATTCATATCATGTCGGTACTTTGTATATCCATGTTTTAGTTTGTTTCTTTTCTTTTGTTTCTTGTGTCCATTTCATTTTCGCAAAACACCAAAAGACCAAAAATATTTCCTTTATTTCTCTTGCTTTTGAATTTGTAGTGCTAGTTTACTTTATTTTTCGTTTCGGTTTGTTATTCAAAAATCCAAAAAGATTTTGCTTTGTTTGCTTGTTTCTTTCTATGCTTGCTTTAATTCGAAAACCCAAAAATATTTGTTGTTCTTCTGCCGTTTTGTATAGTTGTTTCAGGAGTTCGAAAAATTTCCGTGGTTCCACTTGGCTTGGTTATCATTTCACATCATTCAAGCCACACAAGTGAAAAGCAATAATGACGATTTACGACATTCGGATGTGGTAAAAGTCTGGTATGAACTCTATTTGTTTTTCATTTTTGTAAATATGCCTACTCATGTGAACATGCTTAGCTATCATGGTAGTGGTTATGTTATTTAATGATTGCTTAGTAGTTCATGTCTTCTTATGGTCAGTACCAAATTGCTAATAGTAAATAACATGTCATATAGATATTTACATGCATTGTTCTATTCGTAAAACGGTATGGCAGGATGGTATCCTCCTCTGAATAATTCACTTGATTCGACTTGGCACATGCTCACACATGTTATGACTGAAAAATAAAGTCAATTAAGCCTTGATGATCTATTTTGCCTCAGAGTTTTAGTATCATCTTTATGCCTCCGTTAATTTTATTTTGTCGCAAGCATGATTATGACCGTTATCGCTCTCGTGGTTGTCGCTTCCCAGTCTATTGCTAGCCTTCACTTGTACTGAGCGGAATGCTGCTCGTGCATCCAAATCCTTTAAACCAAGTTATCCCAAAGAGTCCACCAAAAATTCCTATGCATGGTATTTCAAGCCATTCCAAGTAAATTTGCACGTGCTACCTTTAAAACTTTCAAAATATTTCCCTTTTTGTGTCAATGTTTACTAGCTCATGAGGAATTAGTGTGGTTATTATTTATTCTATTTGTCAAATGGACTTTTACACCTGGACTAGCGGCATATACATCCGCTTATCCAATAATTTTGCAAAAAGAGCTGGCAACGGGGTGCCCAGTCCCAATTAATTACAACTTTAACCGCTTAATTCTCTTCACACTTTTGCCCTGATTCATCAGTAAGCAACGACAAACAGTGAAATACCTGAATGTGTGTAAACCAAAGAGAAAGAGGGATGATCTGCCTTGCCGGTAGAAATAACGTCCTTCATGGGAGCCGCTCTTAAAAGTCCGTTTGACAGGTAGAATACTGTTCTCACCCGCTACCATTCGTTGACAATTAACAAACACCTCTCAAAACTTTTTACCTCTGTTTTTAAAATAAAAAGCTCTAGCACGTGTTAATCCCTGCTTCCCTCTGCGAAGGGCCAATCTTTTATTTTTATGTTGAGTCACCATCCTTTCTTTGAGCACTTCTTCGAGAGCATAACTGTCGTTCTTAGTGTAATGTGCTTGTCCCAGGATACGATTAATTGAGGCATAACTATGATACTCTTATCTTTGATATTTTTATATCTAGTCTTCACTTGAACTTCAGAGGTGCCTTGGCATTTATGTTTTTCCCTTCAAACAAAGGCAAGCGAGATACCACTTTGTCATATCTTTTTACGAACATTGCAATTCTTGTGGATAGATGTATGCTATGTTATTCATTCTTAGTACTTTGGTATCTTTTCATGATTTGCATAACTACTAGGTGTCATTATTTGCATGGTTCCTATTATGAATTGTCTAAGTAATTGATCATATAGTAGGTATGTATACATCATATGAAGCAAATGTGTTCGTAAAAGTTTCTTTTATCGCACTCAGTTGTTAACTGAATTGCTTGAGGACAAGCAATAAGCTAAGCTTGGGGGGAGTTGATACGTCCAAAACGTATCTACTTTTCCGAACACTTTTGCTATTGTTTTTCCTCTAATTTGTATGATTTGAATGCAACTAACACGGACTAACGCTGTTTTCAGCAGAATTGCCTTGGTGTCTCGTTTTTGTGCAGAAAGTCAAAGTTTTAGGAAAATTCCAGAAAAATTCCAGAATTCTATTTTTCCAGAAGACCCACGGAGCCAGAAGACGAAGCGAGGAGGGTGCACAGGGGCACCACACGCACCCAGGGCGCGGGTGGGCCCTTGCCGCGCCCAGGGGTGGTGTGGCCACCCTGTGTGGCCCCCGACGCTCCCCTTTGGACTACTTAAAGCCTCTGACCTAAAAACTTCGGGGGAATCGACGCTTTTTCCAGAAACCTTCCAGAGCTCCGCCGCCATCGAAAACCCTATTTCGGGGATCAGAAACTCCGTTCTGGCACCCTGCCGGGACGGGAATTGGAGGAGATCATCGCCATCATCATCACCGCCACCTCTCCATCGACCATCCATGACTCCCCCATCCATGTGTGAGTAATTCCCCGCTGTAGGCTGAGGGGATGGTAGGATTGGATGAGATCATTCATGTAATAGTTGTGAGATTTGTTAGGGCTTGGTGCCTAGTATCCATCGGTAGTACTTTATGTCATTGTTGCAACTTATTATGATTAATGCTTGTCACTTAGGGCCCGAGTGCCATGATCTCAGATCTGAACATGTTATTGAATCATGAGAATAATTATTGTTTTGGATCATATCTATAAGTTGTATACACACGTCACTGTCCGGAACCCGAGGCCCCAAAGTGACAGAAATTGGGATAACCGGAGGGGATGGTTGCGACGTGAGGATCACATGTGTTCACGGAGTGTTAATGCTTTGCTCCGGTGCTTTATTAAAAGGAGCACCTTAATTACCAGTAGTTTCCCTTGAGGCCCCGCTGCAAACGGGCTGGTAGGACAAAAGATGTTGTGCAAGTTTCTCATTGCGAGCACGTACGACTAAATACGGAACACATGCTTATGATTGATTATTACTTGGATACCTTATTATTATTTATCTGCAATTGCCCTATGTATGACTATTTCATGAATTATCTCATCCATGCAGCGCCCGTTCATCCATCCCTATGCTACAGTATTTTAATCCTGCTGTCCACCGCAATTATTACTGCTGTCTTTATTTTACTGCTGCTGTTATTTCACTACTGCTACTGTCATAAAACTGTTGCTACTGATAAACTGTGTCGAGCAAGTCTACTTCCAGGTGCAGCTGAACTGACAAATCATCTATCAAGGCTTATAAATATTCTTTGGCTCCCCTTGTGTTGAATCAATAAATTTGGGTTTTACTTCCCTCGAAGACTGTTGCGATCCCCTATACTTGTGGGTCATCAGCTTGCTCTTCTTCCTTCCGAACGACGAGCCTCCCCGTTTTGGGGCGGCATTGGCTTCCTCGTCGGCTTGAAGTCGGAGAAGACAACTGAGAATTGCTATATTCTCATCTTCCTCCGCGGCGATGGCGTCTTCTTCTTCCAACAGCATCGCGGCCATCATCTCGTCGTCGCTATCCATCTGCAATACAATGCGGCCACTGATCAACGACCGGTCGCCAGCTATTGGGGCGACGATGAAAGACGGGGATAAAATCAGGCGAACCTTCCGCCAAACACCTTGCAGGCAGGCGGGTCGCGGAGAGACCGCCGGGGACGGTTGTATCGAATACAGCGGCGGAGAGATCGCCGGTGCCCGGAACCGAAGGCCGTCGAGGAGAGGAAGCAAACGGCGGCGCCGGTGTCCAAGTTTGGGTGGAGCGGAGCCGGCGGCGGGGGGCGGCGGGGGGCGACTGGGGCGACGAGGCAAATTGGGGCGACTGGGGCGACGATGAATGACGGGGATAAAATCAGGCGACAAAACGACGAGACATAGTCCGTGTCTCACTGCCAGGCGTGGCCCGCGCGTCGGGAGCCGACGTGGCGTCGCGTTTCCTTCCGTCCGGGGCCGCCCCAAGCCTCCCCAAGTTGAGGGCGTGGGCTGGACATGCCGGACACAAAACTGGGCCGCGTCGGACCGAATTCGCGTTTGGGCGTCGCGAGTGGGGGCGATTTTGTGTCCGGCACGCCCCAAAGGCGTTTGGGCGGCCGTTTGGACGCCCCGACTGGAGATGCTCTTAGGGACACGCGAGATGTTCTTTCCTGCATTTATCTGATTTTCCTTCCTGTTATTCTCCCGTCGATCACATTTTCTTTCCTATCTTCCGTGTTTTCAAACAAGATCGGTTGTGTTCGGTCAAACCCAGGACCGAACCGAAATCTCGGTGCACCGACACTCTGCATAACTACTGCATAATACAAGTCTGTTTTTTTTTTTCAAAACCTCTACTGGAGTACAAGTCTGGGAGGGAAGAAAAAGCCCAAACTCCAAAGCCCAGCTACGATCCGCGAAACCACGGCGGCGACGACGGCGCGAGCGAGCGAGCGACCAAACCTAGACCTGCCCCAACCCCGCCGCCACCGCCACCGCCGCCGCCGCCGACGCAGCCATGTCCCAGAAGAAGCCGCGCGGCGCCGGAGCCGCCGACGACCCCGACGAGCTCTCGCGCTCGGCGCCCCTCCAGGCCGTGCTCCTCGCCGACAGCTTCACGCTCAAGTTCCGCCCCATCACCCTCGAGCGCCCCAAGGTACCACCGCATCCCGTCCCCACCCCCAATCCGCTCGCGCGCGTACCCGTGAAACCTGAATCGTGCTTCTGCCCCCAATCCGCATGCAGGTGCTGCTGCCGCTGGTCAACGTGCCGATGATCGACTATACGCTGTCCTGGCTGGAGGCCTCGGGCGTGGAGGAGGTCTTCGTCTTCTGCTGCGCACACGCGCAGCAGGTCAGGGAGCACCTGGAGGTGGCCGGCTGGACCGGGAAGCCCGCGGCCCGGGAGATGGCCGTCACGGCCATCGAGTCGCATGATGCCATCAGCGCTGGCGACGCCCTCCGCGTCATGTACGGCCGTGGCGTTGTGAGTCTCCGATCTCCACCCCTTACTGTGAATCACGAAAGACTCTGGTATTACTTATTAGTGTTCTGTGCTGTTGCTCCTTGACAATTTGTCTTGGAGTAGACAATTGATTAGAACGGGCAGTGAACGTAAGTGAAATTGAAGCCTGGAGAAAATGTGGGAGTGCCATTCCAGTTCATTCATTCAAGGAAAGAAGATAAAAATTGTATCACTTTATTTCGTCACAGTTCGTTTCAGTGGCCTCCCATTAGGTACTGGTTGCTTCGATAGAGTGGACTTGGGGAACAATTACAGTCAGCAAGAGTTTGTGATTGAAAAATGATGGTATTCTTTTCTAGCCGGAGCTAAACTTGGCATTGATTTTCTGCCAAATGGCTGATAACCCCAAAAATTGCCTTACGGTTTTAACTATAAGTCATACGGAATGGTCATCTCAATCTAGATATTTTCCAGGTGCCTAGCTCTGTGATTGCTGTGCCTACTTAGTATAGTATCGCACGCCTTGATTCTTTTTGCCCAACTAGCTTTTGCTTGTGCCTACTCAGTATATAGAGCAGTATTACTTTCTTCGTCCTATTCTTCACACACTAACAGTGCCTGCCATTTCGTTTACATGTCCAGTTGTTTGATGCATTCTTCCCTTTTATGTAGATAAGTGGCGATTTTATTCTCATCAGTGGTGATACAATCAGCAACATGAGCTTAAAAGATGCTCTCCAGGAACACAAGGACAGAAGGAAAAAAGACCCACTTGCTGTTATGACAATGATTATAAAGCAATCAAAACCTTCAGTACTGACGCACCAGACACGTCTGGGTAATGATGAAATTGTTATGGCGATAGCTCCTGAGACCAAGGAGCTACTTTATTATGAGGATAGAGCTGATGGCTCACACCTGTGCGTGACAATTGATAAGGATATACTGGCCAGTAATCCTACTCTCCAGTTGCATACTAACATGGAGGTTTGCTTTCAAACTTGTTAATTCAGCAATGGATATATGTTTTGCTCTAAGCTCAGGTTTTGCTATATTATTGCCAGATCATGCATAGACATTCTTTTCAATACTTCATATTCTTTATTGATCTTCTTACCCCCGTCCCTCCTCCTTTTTTCTGTCAGGATTGCTATATTGATATCTGCTCGCCGGAAGTCCTTAGTCTTTTTACCGATAACTTTGACTATCAACATCTCCGGCGTCATTTTGTAAAGGGTTTACTAGTTGACGATGTAAGTCCATTCACCACCAGTTGACCTATGTAAGACAAGAAAACATGATGCTTGTTCTTAGTGAACTATCATCAGTCTGCTATCATGTATCTTTTGTAACAAACAAACGGCTTGCCAATCTTTTCAGATTATGGGGTACAAAATTTATACTCATGAAATACACTCCAACTATGCCGCAAGAGTAGACAATTTCAGGAGCTATGATGCAGTGAGCAAGGATATAATACAAAGATGGACTTACCCTATGGTGCCTGATGTGTTATCCTTTGGTAGCTGCCATGAAGTGAAACTTCATCGACAAGGAATTTACAAGGCATCAGGTATGCATACTGAAAGGAGAATTCCACAAAGATTTATTTCTGCACCTTGTTTGGTACTGTCCCTTGATTCATTCTTGATGATATTTATCAAATCAATACAATTGATTTGGGATGAAGAGACGTTTGCAGATATTAGCTGATAGTAATATTAAAATGCTTTGTTTAGTTACATGGGCTGTTTTAAACTGTGATTTTTGTCTCCTGAGCATGATATTTTACCTATCAACTTAGTTCTATATGTATCTTTTCAATCCAGTAAATCATATAACATCACCTTTCTACATATGAACTGTTCACATAAATCACATATTTTTCAGATGTAACATTGTCGCATTCTGCACAAATTGGTGCAAATTCTGTTATTGGCAATGCTACAAGTATCGGAGAACAGTGCAAGATATCGAATTCGGTCATTGGGGAAGGTTGTATTATTGGGAAAAATGTTCTCATTCACGGTTCCTATATATGGGATAATGTCATAATTGAAGATGGATGCAAAGTGAGTAACTCCTTAGTCTGCGATGATGTTCATTTAAGGGCAGGGGCAATTGTTGAGCCTGGCTGCATATTATCATTCAAGGTATGCTGCTATATATTACATTTCATTTCTATTTTACATTTCTACTCACTTTTCATTTAGGAACACACTGAACCAGCTGTAATTTTCTGCCCAGCAGTCTTTCTCACATTGAGTACATTCTTATTTGTACTATTTCAGATTAAAGTTGGAAAAAATGTTGTTGTTCCTGCCTATTCAAAAGTGTCACTACTTGAAAAGCCTTCAAATGAAGATAGTGATGAGGAACTTGAGTATGCTGACACCAATTCTGGAGTTACAGATAGTCCACGTAAGTCTGCCGACCCTAAAATTTCCATTTCTTGTTTATACAAGTCTTTTCGTTTCATTCTGATGATGATGCAAACGTGTAACAGTAATGTTTTACTTAATGCACTGCAGCCTTTGCCAGCATGAGGAGTAATGCCGATCACCCTACTGTTGAATCCGAAGATGACGACTTGGGGACATCTGAGGTATTGCTCTATTCTTAGTTGGTGCAGAGATTTTTTAATGTGTGTTTGCCATTACTGTGTGGGTTGTCAGGATTTCCAGGCACCCTGGTGATACATTTATCCTGTCTTGATTTTTGCTGTCTATGTATTGCTTAGACTGGTACCTCTGGCGTCCTTGGTTACATATGGGCAAGAGGTGATACTGGAACTCAGGACGAGTGGAGACAATCAATTGCTCCAATTCCTAAAGAAAAACTTCAAGAGTTGCAGCGTGCTATTTCTGTTGATGATGTCGATGGATCAGAAGAAGACTTGAGCAACCGTCCCCATGAAGCAGACCATGACAATGATTCCGAGATTAGTGTGGTTGAGGATGATGACTATACTAAGTTTGAGAAAGAGGTTAGTATAACCTAATTTTGATTTTCATACTTTTTTCCCTTTGCTCATTGGTTTGCCCTACTTAGGTCGAAGAGACTTTCCAACGGGCAGTTGATGGTGTTCATCAAGACAATTTGATACTAGAAATCAATGCGCTCAGGTATAACCTCTTTTGTGCCCCACTGGTATATGAGTGAATTTCGAAATATATACAACTACATATAAGTCTAGGCAACATTTTACTTTGGTTAGCACACTGTGTTCTTTCCTTCTTGAGGCCTTTGCGTTTCATTTCATTGAAAAGATAAGAGTTTGGTTACAATCCTCCTAAGAGGCATGATACATAGGGTTTAGATAGCATGGCCTTGTCTTTTATCTTAGTGACAAGAACATGGACCGAAGGCTGAGCACCCTCAAAGATTCTTTGCGGTGCTTCCAGATAATCCATGGTGTGAAGAGGGTGACGGACACCAGGCCTTAAGCATATGCTTGGGTGAGTCCTGCTGCACGCGTTGCAACTGGTCCAGTTTTCTTGATTTGGAGCATAGTCCGTCATCCTGAGCCAAGCCAGGATCTCATGCCAAGTTTGCCAGGCGAAGGGGCACTCCAGGAGGAGGTGGCACATTGTTTCGGGGCTTGGTCACAGAAAGGGCATCAGGGATGGTGTTGGAGGTCACGTCGCGTGAGGCAGTCAGCAGTCCAGCATCGGTCCTGGTTGGCAATCCAGTGGAAGAACCTGACTCACGGTGGCGCCCGGCTTTTCCATATTAGCTTCCAGGAATAGCACGTCGTAGATCCGTCAAAGTTTGCCAAATAGCAGGAGCGCGCAGAGTAGATGCAGCTAGCAGTCCACTTCCAGAGGAGCTGATCCGGCATGTCGGAGAGAGTGGTGTGCTCAATCGCATGCCAAAGCTGCAGGCATTGGCCAAATCTTGTGAATGCCCAGCACCCCATGGATGTCCTGTACCCGCCCTTTGCAACTCTCCTGATCTTGCTGCGCCTCTTGGGGATGCCGTTGGTCCATTGGTCCTCCCAGAACAGGGTTGTCATGCCGTTTACGATGGCCATGGAGATGGAGGCGAAGAAGAGTGCACTCTCCTCGGCAGAGAATTGTTAAGTCGAGACCACTCCAAGCCTGTCTGGTGTCCGTGCAAGAAAACCAGAGCCAGGCCAACCGAAGTGCCAACCCTACGCTCTACAACGCAAGCAGATGAAAGGGCAGTTTTACTGCAAAAGATTTTTTTTATGAAAAATAGATTAAAATAGGGTTTAGGATTTATGGGTCATATCTACCCTACTCTAACTTGCTTGGGACAATAGGCTTAGTTGTTGTTGAAAAAGAATTAAACTATACGTTTCTAGACAAGATACAATGACATTTATTTTTTCACATGTAACATATAACTAACTAGAAAGTCATATTGCACTTACGATTTATTCTTCAGGAACATTCACACACCATCTAAAGCGGCAATCTGTTCTTACTGTCAATGTTAATTAAGCATGTGAATTTAGATTAAAATTATTTTTCCCAGCCATTTGCTTTGCTCATGTAGAGTATGAAAGTTGTCGGCAGTGTCTTGTTCTAATTTATGGCTTGGCCATAATGAACTAGTTGTTCTTTTTTATTCTCTTCAGATGATTTTCTAATTGTTTGGTCACAGTTACATTGATAGGTGTATAGGTGCAGCTGTGCAGCTCTTTTTAGATAAAGGCCGTCTATTCAACCTTCACATCACCGATAGTTTTTACCCTTTCTTTAGGTTTGTCTATCTTGCTGTTATAGTCATCATGTCTGATTGCGTTTGTTTGCGATTTGTGTTTATTTTTCAGGTTGTCTTATAGCCTTCAACATGCGGATTGTGCTGGTGCAGTTTTCTACTCAATCATGAGGAGTGCAATAGTGGCTGCACAATCTTCTAATGGTATGATTCTGCGGGGTACTTCGTAGTTGTATGAACATAAAATTGGGATTATGATTTGATCATTTGCTAGGATATTTGCCTGTTTAATGTTAAGAGAAAAGAGTCAGTCTTGGATATTTGGTTTGGCGGGAAATTTATAGGATGTTGCACAAAATATTACATTTACTCTATCCCAAACATGACCGAATCATTCTGACTGTGGAACTTATTGGTCGTGCACTTTTTAATATCTGATGCTTCTGCCTAATAGCTGTTAGATCCTGATGCAGGCAATAGAAGCTTATTTCTCTTGCTTCCCTCCTGTTTATACAGATGGTCTTCTAAAGACAACTGCAGACGCACTTACTAAGTGGAGGGACCTTTTACGCAATTACACCAAGACGGTTGATGAAGAGGTATGTCTCAATGATGTGCTGGATGAATACCTTGAACACTACATGACTATCATATGCTGAACAATTTGAACTTATTTCTGCACAAATACTGTCAGGTTTAATGATTTTAAAATGCTGTCGTGTCCAATGTGTTTGTTTTCACGTCGAATCATGTTTACTGTTTTCTTCAATATTTGAGTCAGCATGGGTTACTTTTTGAGCTATTTCGAGCGTATGCAAATTATAACTGAAGTAATCGATGAAATGTTGATCTGCACAATTTGCGCATAGTATGTAGTTGTGGTGATTCGAATTCCAAATTGCTGTGTTGGTGCATTTGACTATTGGCAGGGCCTCTACTGTAATTATAAAGCTATAGGGCCAGTTTAAAATAGGCCCCATGGATTTATACAAAAGAAACATGCACCTTTAGTATCTGAGTGGATTTCTCCCTTTTTTAAAAAGAAATTACTGTGTTATTTTCTGACTTAGTCTTAGTCCTTTTTTTCATCTGATATTTGACATGGCTAATCATTTCATGATGGTGATGTAGATGGAAATACTACTGAAGTTTGAGGAAATGTGTCAAGATATCACAAAGGAATTTTCGTCACTGTTTTCAAAGGTAAAGAACTATTTTAGTCGCAGACAAGTTCCGTTGCATATATGTATTTGTATGGACCATATACATTTGTATTTTTCATTGCACTGCTGGCTGTTTTTCATAATTTGCCATGCAACGCAGATCTTGCCTTACCTCTATGATAAGGAGGTGGTTAGCGAAGATGCGATTTTGAGATGGGCGGAAGAAAAGGAGAACGCTGACGAGTCCGATAAAGTTTTTGTTAAACAGTCTGATGCTTTTATTCAGGTATATATATGTGCACTATGTTCTCTGTTTTTGTTTGTGCAAGATTTACATAACCAATAGAAATTATTGTACGATCACTGCACAGTTTTCAGTTCAGATATCTTCATGGCGTATTTATGCCTTTCTATATCTGTAGTTGTTTTCCCTGCGCCGCAGGGAATGATTTAAATCATGCTGCTTGAACTGTTACACTTACTCTTCCTAATTTCTCACTCAATTCCTTTCCTTTGTCAGTGGCTAAAGGAAGCTGAAGAGGAAGAGGAAGATGAAGACGAGGAGTAGCGTATGTCCGTTCTCCAATCTTGGAGGAGCGTGCAGCGTTGTACAATTTGAGTGGTTTCCCGGTGAGTAGTACAGTTTGAGTGGTTTCCCGGTGAGTTTGCGGCTGCGGAAAGTTTTGGAAGCTCGAATTTGTTTGTACATTACATAATCCCAGTTTTGTCCCTAACCAATCGGAGGAAGAAAAAAAAGAACATTTGCCCACGAGGCATGGGCTGAACGACTGCAGTGTAGATATATGTCACATTCCTCTCCATGTTTGCTTCGCTGATGCTTCCATGAAAGCTTATTACTACTGACTGTCCGCCCATGTGTTTCCTTGGCGCCCAGCACTAAGCGCAAATCTTTAACGGAAGCTTTAGTGAGATATTGTTTTCCTCCCCTTTTTTTCTGGCCTTCTTTCTGGCTGGTGGGGAGGAAAGCAAGCGAGCAGCGGAGTCTGCTTGCGCGAAAGGCGTGGATCATGTGGGTTGCGTAGATCCGCCACTAATCTTACCTCAAAAGCGCGTTGTTTTCTTAGCTCAGACGCCTAAAAGGCCCTATCCTGCTTTGTGCAGCAAACTGAACAGGCTGCAGCAAAATCAAGTGTCATTCTTTTTTTTGAGAAAAATCATAGCTTCGATAGGAAAGAGTTGTATAAAAAAAACGTCCTTGGGGGCCTGACGGAGGAAAGCCACTGTAGGAGTTAGTGAGCAGAGCCTGCGCTAAGTAACCTCTCTCGTCTGTCTTCCCTGCTTCTTGTGCATGTGCAGTATACGATAGTATTTACCCTCGTATATGGATTGTCTGGCCATGCTGTATGTATTGCTGTTTAAGCGGTGTTACCCTGACCTTAAGAAACTTCCTGCAATGCCATCTTATCTTTGTTTGTTAGGTTCGTTTTACCGAACACCACCACGCTTTATCCGTTTTAACAAACCCAGATCCGAGTCAGCAAAGCTACCTAGCTAGCTCAGCTAAGTTAAGCTCCGACCGAGCTCGAGCCACTCACTGTGCCCGTGACCGTGAGCCTTAGCCCTTAAGCTTCTCTCTCCACCCTCCTTCCCCGGGCGGCTAGCTTCCCGCGCGCAATTATAAGTACCCGCCGCCATTTCCCAATCCATCCACGCACCCACGTACCAGATTCGATCGCGTCATCGAGGTACAACCTACTCCGCGTCAGCAGAGCAGAGCACGGGCCGGGCAGAACAGTATATATATGGACGGTGTGGCGGCGGCGATCTACCGGCTGCCGGAGGAGTGCGTGGCGCAGGCGATTGGGATGACCACGCCGGGCGACGCGTGCAGCTCCTCGGCCGTGTCGCCGGCGTTCAGGGCCGCGGCGGACTCTGACGCCGTCTGGGACCGGTTCCTGCCGCGAGACCACGCAGCCGTGCTCGCCCGCGCCGACGATCCTACCGGCCACCGCGAGTGCTCCAAGAAGGAGCTCTTCACGCGGCTCTGCAGCCACCCCGTCCTCCTCGACGGCGCCACCATGGTACGCACGACACTATACAGTACTTAATAACCCCGATCACTAATCCACTTGCATTGTTCGCTAATCATCATTAGGCAAAAAGAGTATCTTTAATCACCAAGGTAGTACGCTGCAGCTGGTTAATTTACTGTTCGATGGCTTTGCTTGTGTTTGATCAGAGCTTCGGCTGGATAGGCGCAGCGGCGCGAAATGCTGGATGCTGTCGGCGAGGGCGCTGAGCATCGTGTGGGGAGACGACCCAACGTGCTGGACATGGACTGCCGACCTCCCCGGATCAAGGTATAGACACGTCGTACGCGCATTGCTTCTTGCTTCTTCCCAGTACGTGCACGTGGCAGCACTTGGTTGACTAATACTATGAACTCTCAATCTCTCATGCATCGCTAAAGCTGTAGAAAAAATGTTGGTAGTACTTTGAACATTATGTTGGAGGAGCAAAGGTTGTTACTTTCAACAAGTTGAGATAGATTAGAATATTCCAGAAGATCTGTAGAAATGGGTGGAATGTTCTTTGCTTGTCTGCTAAGTACCGAGTAGGTAGTAGTCGATCGCCGTGCCACTACCACCACAACTTATATTAGTTTCTCAACTCACCAAACGTACGTGTGTGCTTTTGTTGACCGAATGAAATGTAATTAAAGAGTTGAACAATTCCCGGCCGTGACCGTTCTTTCCTGTTTTATAAAGTTTTCAATATGGAATTTTCTGTTGCGGAGGTCGCACTAGTGGAAATCAAGCCTCTAGTCCCGGTTCTAGAGGGGCTCTAGTCTCGGTTAGGCAACCGGGACTAGAGAAGCGGGACTAAAGCCCCATAACCTTTAGTCCTGGTTGTCTCCGAACCGGGACTAGAGGCTTTTCCATGTGGTCGGACGAATAAAATATGAATTTTTTAAAATTGTTTTTTGAAACTTTTTATATATTTTCTGTTGCGGAGGTCGCACTAGTGGAAATCAAGCCTCTAGTCCCGGTTCTAGAGGGGCTCTAGTCTCGGTTAGGCAACCGGGACTAGAGAAGCGGGACTAAAGCCCCATAACCTTTAGTCCTGGTTGTCTCCGAACCGGGACTAGAGGCTTTTCCATGTGGTCGGACGAATAAAATATGAATTTTTTAAAATTGTTTTTTGAAACTTTTTATATATTTCAAATCTTTATATTATTTATCAGTTTAACCTCTAATCTTCACTAATATATTAATCTCAAGTTCCACATGATTTGCCCTCATTCTCGCACTGCTCCACCCACAACGCGCTTAACTTCCCGATCGGTCACCCATCCTCACACTGCTCCACCCACAGCACGCTTAACTTTTGAGTTCCTTTCCAATTAGCTTCCAAGACTGCACTGATAAGTTCCTAATAATACTATGGTTTCAATCTTATTATCCTCTAGACTTTGATGTCACATTATATTATTTTTTGAATTTAAAACCTATATTAACATAAATATTAATGATTAAGTAATAATAATAGTTAACAAATAAAAATATATTTAATTTTACATTATTATTATTATCATTTTCAATAATATGGATAAATTCATATCTTTAAATCCGTAAATTGAAATTCGACAAATAATATGTATAAATCCATCAGAAAAATGATAAAAATCTAAATATTGTGTCCATATCATCTTTTGCATAAAATTTTAATGATTAAATAATAATAATTATTAATTAATTATTTGTCATTTAGATAAAAATATTTCGGTCATTATATAGATAGTTTTTGGAATTCGAATTTGACCGAATACATGAGAAGACGCATATCACTATATATATATATATATATAGATAGTCTCTACTCATCAACGACATTTTAAGATGAATCCAAATATTTCGGTCATTACATAGATATAGTTTTTGGAATCCGAATTTGACCGAATACATGAGAAGGACACGCACATCACTATATATAGTCTACTCATCAACGACATTAAGATGATCGTAGTTGGTATTGTAGCCACGTAGACTATCCCACTTCCGTGCAATCTCGAAGCCGAGGCGAGCGTCCAAAGCAGCATACGTGACTTGATCGTAGCTCAATGGAACTTTGCCCCATCCGAAAATTAGGTCTTCTTCCAACGTGTCGTCCTCGTCGGCGTCCTTGTCCTTCTTCTTGTATTTCTTCTTCTCAAGTTTTGTCCCAATGATAGCATTGGAGAGAGCATAGAGACTCGGAGTAAGATTGCCGGTTGGGTTCCGGCGATCCCTCTGCAGGTCGACCGCGGACTGAATAATAATTCCGTAGTAGCCCAGCATCCAGCATCCGTATGCCATTGTGGATAGCCACGCCGTAGAACTTGATTGTCTCGTCACCTAAGAAATCCACGAGGAGCTGCGGCACCCGATCAGCCTCGCAGATTTGGAAGACAAGAGTCACGGTCGCCACCGAGAGTTGAAGGACGGCGGCGCGCTGCTGAGTATCCTTCCGCCGAGGGTCGGTGAACTCGCAGTCGAGTTCACCGCCTTTGAACGGTGCGGCGTCGAGGAAGTACTTCTTCACGTCGCGGATCCACCTCTCCACGCGCCATGCACGGAGGGTGACCCATACCTTGAACTTCATGCCTTCCTTCTCGTAGTAGTACAACCGAGACCGAGGCGGGCGCGCGAGTGGCTCCATTGGAAGAGAGGAGATGGAGGAGAGGGATCGAGAAAGTCGACAAGAGTGGTAATACTGTTTAATCTGCAAGGATTATAGAGAGAATAGTGTTGCATTTTATAGGGGCGGAGAGGGAGGCCGGCGGTCAGAGGAGGCCGGCGGCCGGGCGTGCATAATTCTGGCGGCGCGCTCGCTCGTCTTCCGTGCATGCGGCCGCGGTGATCGAAACGGCGGCGCGCGCGCTGCTCCGTCTTCCGCACCGCGTGTTAATCAAAACGCGCGCGGGAATTGAAACGGTTTTCACCTTTAGTCCCGGTTGGGGACATGAACCGGGACGGAAGGTCTTTAGTCCCGGTTCGTGTCCCCAACCGGGACTAAAGGTCTTCCACGACGCGGGAATGGACGCGTTCTGCCTCCTCGAAACACGAACCGGGACTAGTGCCACAGTGGTCCCGGTTGCAATTATGGTCGGGACGAAAGGGCCGAACCGAAGGGCTGTTTTCTACTGGTGTCGGATATCCCTTTCTAGAGAGTGGTGTAACAAAATGGAATTTCTTGTACTTAACTGTTCCTACACACGTCGGCTTCCATGGATGCAGGAATGCATGTATGGACACGTGGTAGCTAGCCTTCTTATCTGCATGCACCATGCATGTTGGCAATTAACGAGCTAGATCAAATCAATGGAGTACAAATAATGTGTGATCATGCTATCGATCGATTTTCTGATCATGTCCTTAATTTTCATTCACTGATGGTTAGGTTTCCCGAGGTCGCCCAGCTGGTCCACGTGTGCTGGTTGGAGGTCACCGGGAAGTTGCAGCTATCGTCGCTCTCGCCCCGGACCCCCTACGTGGCCTACCTTATCTTCTCCATCGCCGACGACTCCTACGGCCTCGAGTGCAACATCGGCATCCTTCCTCCAAAGGCCACAGTCACCATCATCGTCTCCGGAAAAACCAAGCCGACGTCGATGACGGAGCACACCATCTGCCTGCAGCACATGCAGGGGGAGGAAGAGATGGTGATGCACCGGCAGAGGCAGGAGTACGTGCGGCCACGGAAGGACTACGGGCGGAAGGTGGTGAGGGAGGCCGACATGGAGATCAGGTGCCCACGGCGGAGATGGGACGGGTGGACGGAGGTCGAGCTCGGCGAGTTCGTCGTGGCCGGTGACGAGGAGGGGGTGGTGGAGGTGAGCCTTAAGGAGGTGGAGTGCCGGCGGTGGAAGAAGGGGCTCATCGTGCAGGGCATCGAGATAAGGCCCAATCATGCTAATTAACTAGTGTGTTGATGGGATTTGCTTCCTTCTTTTTATTCGGAGAAATGCTAACGTACTAATGCTGAAATTCTCGTCAGCTAGCACGTCAACGTTCACGTGGTTGCACGTGCGTACGAGCCGATTACACATGCATGGATGCAAGAGTTTTACGTGTACGTGCCTGCGCCAGCCGGATTAAGTAAGGCATCGACGTGGACAGACCGATCTACGCGTGGGGCCAACAGAGGGCTCTTGTACCTGCAGGCTCCAGCTGAATATTGAAGAATCATCATCGGATGTTCCAAATGTACATGTACATGCATGGTTCGTCCACGGGTGATCAGAATTCGGACGTAATCCGAAGTCTGAACAAACCTCAATTGCCTCAGTAGGACAGTAGGTGCATAATTTGTTGGAGTAGTAAATTTTTTTTTTGAAACAAGGCAAAAGCTTTACCTTTTATATTGATAAATAAGGAGCATACAGTGGAGTATTTTTTGCCAAATCTGGCCGTTTTCGTGAACTAATAACGCATCTGGCCGCTTCCGGAAACTATTTGCAAATCTGGCCCCTGAGGTCGGCGCCAACGCAAATGGAGCCGAACTTGTGCAGTTCGGCGCTGCGCAAGTTCGGCTCCATTTGCGTTGGCGCCGACCTCAGAGGGCCAGATTTGCAAATAGTTTCCGCGAGCGGCCAGATACGTTATTAGTTCACGAAAACGGCCAGATTTGGCAAAAAATACTACAGTGGAGGCCTAGGCCCAAATAAAAAGAAGATACAAAACCGGCCGGAGCAAAACTCAGCCAGTTCAAACTTCTACTCGGCCCTCAACATGGTCCAGAACACGCTGGACAGGGCAGGAGAGTGACGTAGACCTCCTACTCAGCTGAAGGCGTGAACTCCACGCCACCTGGGCCAGCCAGGCCTATGAGGGCGTCGTCAACGGCGGCAAGGCTCGGTATTTTGAGCTTGAAAAGGACATTGAGCGCCTGCAAAGACGAGTCAGACATCTGTGTCCTGAAGCTACCCACAAATTGCTTGCGAGCCTGCACCAACGGGACATCGTCCGCCATTTGAATTCCCATCTTTTTGTTCAGCACGCGAACAGTTTTATCCATGGTCGACATCTTCGGTTTGGCGGCCAGCCTGGCACTGTGGCAAATTTCCGACGTCGGCTCAACACTGGCCATAGCCGGTGTCCGAGGTGCAGGACAAGGAAGCAGGGGCACAAACGGCCTGGTGAAGAGGTCTTGGACAGAGCCCAGGAACGGGGCCGCGACGTCTCCGTCCACGCTCACCCCTCCTCCCCCACCAAGGACCAGCGAGGGAGCCAGGAGATCACCCAACAAGGTAGCTTCAGCGTCCTCTTCTGAATCGGCATCCCGCGATGGCTCCGAGTCATCATCCTCTTCAAGATCATCATCCCGCGACGGCTCCGAGTCTTCATTGACGATAGTGAGCTCGACGGCGACGACGTCCTCAGCGAAAAGCTGCGTCGGCATCACCCCGAAGCTCAAGGATTGCCGCAGCCCAACAGGACTTGGAGTGGCATCAATACCATCCAGCTCAGAGCCGCCCGCCGGCGATGGACAAGGTGACGTGATCTCGTGGCAGGGCTCAGACCCACCATTCAGCTTCATCTCTGGTAGCAAGCGCGCCGCTTCGTCAACCTGCACAGCCTCGTCGCCGCACAGAGAAGGCGAGGGGGGCGGGGACCTCGCCCCGCAGATATGCAGCAGGACGTCATTGAGCACCTCCGCCCGAGAGGTGATGCCGCGAGCGAGCTCGATCTTGTCGCACGCGGCCGAAGAAGCGGCGAGGAAGGGAGCGATGGCGACGGCCACGAGCTCCTTTAGCTCGACCCGGAGAGATGCTACCAGGTCGAAGAGGATGCCACGCATCTCGTCGGCGTGGAGGCAAGCGTACGGGCGGACGAGCTGAGGCTGATGAAGCGCCGCGCAACAGGCGTGCTCCAAGGGTGGCGGCGGCGAGGGAGGCGCGGCAGACCTTGACGGAGCAGGCTCGGGGACAACGCGCGGGACAGCGGTGACAACAGCCCACGAAAGGGCTCCCGGCGTGAGGGGGGAGGATGCAGGCTGTCGAGGAGGAAGGGGACCAGGCCCGGGGCGAACGGACTTGGCAGCGCGTTGGAGCGGGCAATCTCGCTCCTTGTGACCCGAGAGCTTGCACGAGAGGCATCGAATCGGATTACTGCAGGCGGAGGTTGTTGGAGTAATTAAGTGTTCTTATCATACTTTAATGTGACTCTTCCCATGTGTAGCCTTTATTTTGTAGTATATGACCAATTCGTTCATCAAAAGAGATACTCCCTCCGATTCAGTTTTTAGAGGCCCCCGTGTATTCCTATATCGTTAATTTTGATCAACGTAATAAAATATATACAACAAAAAACATACCATTATAAACTTCAGATGTTATATTTTTAAATGGTGTATTTTTTGTTTTATATATTTAATATTACGTTAGTAAAATTAGCGACTTAGGGATACACGTAAACTCTATAAACTGAATTGGAGGGAGTAACATATCATCTTTGCCGGTGTATAAATTATCTAGGCTAAATTACAACTGTGTCACTAGTACATGTCGAAATTGAGATTTTGCCACTAATTTTCTCTTAATTGGCAAAAGGCTACTAACTCTCTCAAAATCGCTGATTCTACGCAAGTAGATGCTTTTCTCACATATATTGCAATGTGCATGGGTCTGAGCCGGACTCGGCACATTCACGGCGAGGCTGGCAGAGCACGCATGAAAACTCCTTTTCTCACATCTTACTGATTGGTTGAAGTTCCTCCTATATGTGGAGGTTGAACGCCCTCTCCCATCCCGACTAGCAATGTGTGATTTTCAGAATTTAATTGGCTAAGGGCCTATAGCTCATTAATAAATTCCAAAACTTTCACGTTTTATTTCTTATATGTTCCATATGTTATGAAGTCAAGTCCCTCCCAAGATCTTCCACTCCTACATGGTTCCACTACCAGAATCTTGCTATTTGCCGAATGTCCAACTCTTTGCCGAATATTTCATTGGGCACTCGGCAAAGACTGTTATATGTCGTGTGCCTCATGAAAGACACTCAGCAAAGAGGCGACACTTGGCAAAGAAGCGGGATCACTTCTCTCAAGCAGCTGCGGTTGGCGGAAGGGGGACGATGCTACCCAGCTTGTTGATTGTCCCATAACGGGCACTTGGCAACCATTTGTCATTTTTCGCCCCCAATTTTTCCGACGACGAAATTTCCATGGCCTAGTTCATAACAATGTGCCCATTTTTACACGGTTCAGTTTTTTGCACTGAATTTTTACATGGTTCATAATAATACTGCCAAAAGGAGTGCCAAAATAATGTGGTGCAAAATAGTACCTCTCCAATTTTCACACAAAGTGGACACTTTGTGTATTCGGAGCCATCAAGACCGACACTACTTGTCGACATTGTTAGTACTTGTTTTTTGGTGCTTATGGCGCCACCTAAACAACACACTCTTCATTTTAGGCCCGTACCCTAACCCACCGGAGGAAGCCAGAGTGCTAGGCAGATGTCGGCATCACTCTTCTTCATTGGCGAACTTTGATGATGGTGAGATCAACGAGACCTATGTACATCCTTACTACTCCCTCCAATCCATATTAGTGGGCATAGCTTTGTCTAAATTCATATGTATCTAGTTAAGTATTTAGACTAGATACATGTGTATCTAGACAAAGTTGTGCACACTAATATGGATCGGAGGTAGTACTTGTTTCTGGTGCTTGTGGTGGAAATGACACATTCTTCAATGCAGCGGCGCCATCTCTTTAGTCGGTCTGCTAAAATTAGGTCAGAAATATAGCTGTGGCCCATGGTGGGTTTGTTTCGTGGAGAGGCGTTTTGTCACCCCCTCGAAGTCATGTGGTTGCTAGAAGAAAAGTAGCATAGTTGAGGAGGGAGACGTTGCTAAACCCTGTTGCAGCAAAAGATTGAGTTCTTATTACAGTGCTGCCGCTTGGCATCCCTTATATGCTTTGAAATACACCTTCGAGGGTTTATTCTAGAAGAAAAAACAAAATTCTTCTGCCATTCCGTGGTTGCCCAAAAAAAAAAAATCAGCTAAATAATGGGGTTTACGTAGCATGCACGTACGCGCGGTTCCTATCTAGGTACGCATCTTCCAATTCCTCCATGTTGATGTTAATTTACGTAGCACGCACGGTTCCTAGCATCGTTCAATCCAGTTCAGTCCACCGCCTCCACCTGCCTCCTACTTATACGACACATCACATCACAACGTCGATCGAGTCGTCCACCCAACACGAGAGATCGATCAAGCCGCGCGCGAGGAGTGCGCGGGGGAAGCTAGACTACACCATGGAGCCGCCGGATGCCTGCGAGATCGAGCGCCTGCCGGAGGATCTCCTAGTGCACGTGATCTCGCTCACGTCGCCGGGAGATGCCTTCCGCGCCGCCGCCGTCTCCCGGGCCTTCCACGCCGCCGCCGACTCCGACACCGTCTGGTCCCGGTTCCTGCCCCGCGACCTGCCGCGGTTCGCCAAGAAGGAGCTTCCCCGCAATCCGCCGTCGACCAAGAAGGGCATGTTCCGGCGCCTCTCCGACGAACCCGTCCTTCTGCCCCACAAACTCATGGTACGCATGCATGGATCTGAGTACTACTTACGGCCAAAGTATAATTTGATGTAAGTGTATCGCTTAATTTCTGATACTCACGGTGCGTGCGTATCGTGCATGCAGCGCATGCAGCTGGACAAGGCCACCGGCGCCAAGTGCTTCACGCTGTCGGCGAGCGCGCTGCAGATTGCGCACTTGGGTAGTAGGTGGCATGCGATATGGGTCCCTGTAGGTTTAGATTTTGACTACAGCAAAAGAGGCAAAAGGTTCGAGCCGTTTCCAACTTTATTTTATTTCATAGCGAATTCACTCCCTCAGTGCAGTTTAATTACAGGACACACATGTAGGTATATATTTTGTTGACAAATTACTCGACAAAGTTTTTTTAAAACCAAGTGTGTGTCCTATAAACTGAACCGGAGGGAGTAATTAGTTGTTCTCTCGCGCCTTCTCCGCGACACGCCACTTGTTGCCACTATTTGATCCATTCGTCTTATGTATGTCCGTAAACAGGTTCTTACATGCGGTTGAACTCAGCTATTGCGGGTTGGATGTCCGTGCAAAGGTACAACGCAAGACGCTCTCCCAAAACACTACGTATGTGGCGTATATGGTGTTCAAGCTAGCCGACAGATTCTACGGGTTGGATTTCCCCTTCCAGAAAGCATCCTTTGGTGTTGCTGGGAGCGAGTCCACACGGCAAGTTTGCTTGCAAGGCTACGTCGAGGATGGGGATGGGGTTGATGATCCGCCGCGGAAACACGTCTTGCCAAGTTATTATTATCCTAACCGTCACAAAGTTTCTCCGGGAGATGAAGTCGTTTTCCCTAGAAGAAAAGCCCACGGTTGGATGGAGGTGGAGCTGGGTGAGTTCCACAACGAGGAAGGTGATGGTGAGGTCTCAATCAGCTTAATTGAGAACACATCAAGCAAGCGTGGCCTAATTGTGTGGGGCATTGAGATTAGATGTAAGCAACAAAGGCCAGAAAGAGAGTACCATTAGGTAGCATTGGGGTAATAGCTAGAAAAGGATTTCATTTGACTAGTTTTGGCAATATATATGTGGCCTTATTTTATCTTCTGCTTGAATATATATGTTGTGCCGAATGCCCATACATAAAAGTAATTTCTTGTAGGGAACTGGTAGGAGACTAGCTAGGAGCTCTGCCTTTCCACGGTCCATCGTGGAGAGAATAAAAACAAAGTCGGTTCACTACGACACAACACTTGGAACTGATAGTGTCAAATCAAGCACCACATAATACTCCCTATCGAGCTATAAATGTGGATGCCAAACTCGTTGAACTCTAGCGCCACACGTAGAGTTCAGATCCTAATGAGTGGGGTGGAAGTTCCATCAGAGTCACATATAGTTCCTCTGGGGGCGAGATCTATGGAAGTCAAACTCGCCCCAAAAGATCGATAGGAGGACAGGGTTGATAGTGTCATACACTTTGAAATTTCAAATTTAAACATGCACGATTATGTTATGAAATATACTAGTAGTATTAACAGGGTTGATGGACTTTATTAGTAGTATTAACCTGTTTTTTTATGTTGATATTTTTTAGCCAATAGTGTCAACTATTGAATAGTTTGAGACCGTCGGGCAGTAATCAAAATGGATCCGGCTACTCCCTCTTCTGTAATAAGCATCACATTCTGTAATAAGCATCACATACAGAGTCGTAGTTAATTATACGCAAGGGCAGCAAATTGGGTAGCATAAAAAATTGAAGATGTTTGCATTCCGACCTGTCCATCCATGACCTTTTCTTATAGTTACATTTTTTTTTTTGAAAAAGGGAACATGTCCTGGGCTCTGCAAACTTTTTTCCTTTGAGAGGAAGTACGTTTAAACTGGAAGAAATTAATTGATTAATTGTACTATATGACAATTTCAATACATGTTTAATGAGCAACCTAGCTAGCCCATCGGTCCCGGCCGGCTCCGTGGCGTAATGCCCAAACGCTGGTCTGGAGACCAAGGCCCAAACGCGTACGTTTAACCTTTTATTCAGCACCCGTTTCTGATTCTTCCATGTTCTCGGTTTGATTTACGTTTTTCTTTTCTAGACAAACTCTGTTTGATTTACGTACCATGCAAGGCTCTTATATGGCCACGAGTACCACCGCCTCCGAAGTCCGAACACCCCGCACAAACGACACGAGCGTCACCCGGAGGAGCCGAGAGATCGAGCGAGAACCGCGCGCGAGGTGCGCCATGGTGACGCCGGCCGCCTGTGGGCTGGATCACCTGCCAGAGGATCTCCTCGTGAGCTTGGTCTCGCTCACGACGCCGATCGACGCCTGCCGCGCGGCGTCTCCCGGGCATTCCGCGCCGCCGCAGACTCGGACGCCGTCTGGTCCAACTTCCTGCCCCTCAACCTCCTACAGTTTGGGGCTAATAGCTCCTGTGCGACGTCTTTCCAAGCAAACAGATGGACATCGATGTCGTTGACAAGAATTGCTCTTGTGTAACGTTTTTGCATGCACAGATAGCCCACGGGCAACATGGTTTTTAAATGCAACTGATTGTTAGGTGTTAGGATTATGTGAGGCGAGCTCAGGTTGGACCCACCACTTATCCACGTAAGCGCGGGACCCACCTCATATCGACCACACACCGTCATGTTGGACCCACCACTTATCCACGCCAGCGCGGAACCCACATCATATCCACCTCACCTCACGGGACCCACCTCACGGGACCCACCTCACCGCAGCTAGACCAGAGCCGCGCCCGTGCCCGTGCCCGCCCGTGCCATTGCTTCTCCTTTCCCCCATCTTCCTCTTCTCCGGCGACGGCAACGAGAGATGTCTACCTCCTCCGCCGCCTCGCACTCAACATGGCGGCGATTTGGTGCAGTGCCACTGACAAGGTGCCCTGACTGCTCATGCCCAGAGCCTCTCAAGCGGTGGGTCTGTAAGACCGATGAGAACGGAAATCGTGGGCGCGAGTTTCTTACTTGCTTGAGCAAGACAGCGCGGGGACGGGATGGCAAGGTTAGATCTCAGTTCTTTCGCCGGCGTTTGCTCTGATTTCTCCGAATTTCGTTTTAGCTCGTCGAATTTGGGGGTGAATTTGAGATCTAGGGTTCATGTTGCTGTTTTCAGATCCTCAAGAAATGTGGCCATTTCTAGTGGGTGGATGATTATGTTGAAAGGCTTCAATTTGAGGGCCTCCTCGATTCAGATTTGAGGCCAGTTGGGGAGCTCAATTTGCCGCCGCCTGCTGCGGAAAATTGGGTGGAGAATTGGAGCTCGGGAGCGGACAGAGCCGTGCCGACGGCGAGGAATGCGCGCAATGCTGCACTGCCTGCGGAGTACGCACTGAACGAGGAACTGAAGAAGATCAAGAACCATCTGAAGCAGATGGTCCATTTGCAGAAGCAAGCAAATATCATGGTAGTAGGATTTCATGGTTCTATCATTGTTCTGTTTTTCTTTTACCTGTTGTTCATCCGTCGTTAGCTAGCTGGGGGTTTGGTTGGTCAATTTAGCTCGGTCTGTCAAGGCAGAGGACGCGCACAGTAATTTAGAAAGTTCGTCTGTTCTTCACGCAGTTTTTGTTCTTCAGTTAACGGGTGCCCTCAGTTAACAGAGTGTAGACCAAAGTTCAGTTTCGATTAAAAAAACGTTCTAGGCTGCCGAATAGCTGTTGGTCCGTGAGAAAATAATCATGCCCAAATAGAAAAGCAGCCCACCCGCGTAGGGGCACCCTTTTTTGTATAGCATAGAGGCACCCATGTTTAGCTAAAAATGCTTCAACTAAAACCACTAAAATAAAATGTTGCTTCGGCAAATAAATTTCTTACAAACATATTCTTCTTTACTTGTATTTGCTTTGGCCCCATTTTTGTTACTTGGCTTAGCTCATAGAAACAAACATATGCTTCGGCAAAATGCTACTTGTTTAAGAAGTGAGCCCAGCTCACCTGGTTAGGGAAGTGGATGTACAACCCAGCCACCCAGGTTCAAATCCTCACGGACGCAGATTTGGGTTCTTATTATTTAAAAAAAAAAGCTGTAGGGGCTTCCCCTACCGCATTCCTTTCAAAAAAAAATGCTATTTGTTTTACTTGTCTTAGCTCATAGAAAATTTGGAAAATTTACATCTTTTAACCTTTAAAAAATACTATCAGAAAAATATACTTCTTAGAATACAAAGAATATTATTTGTCTTTATTATGTACGTCTTAGAATGCAAAGAATATTAATTGTTCGTATAACATATCAGAAAAAGCAAGGAGCAAAATCAAGAAAAGTACAATATTACTTGAACGAAACATAGATATATTAGCACGAACAATGCATAGATACATATAGTAGCACCCTTACATATAGTAGCACCCTTGCAACTCATGAGAACACACTCTTACAACTCATTACTAATAACTAGAAGCTAGATGGAGACACGACATGACAGGACACGACAAGGGAAAGTAAATGACACAATGTAAATAAAACTTAAACGGGGCTGCACCATCTTCACTCTGGGCTAGCTTCACCAACATCTTCTTGCTCGGGCGCCCCTTCTTGCTCACTCCTCGTCGTTGAGGTTGTAGGGGAGCCTGTGCATATGGTTGTACATCGTGAACGCGATGAACTCACAGCCGCACCAAAAGACTTGCCCGAGGAGCGCGTGGGTGTCCAACGGGTTAGCGAAGATGACCGTGAGCATCACGACGTTGCCGAGACTGTCACGTGTTTCGTGGAGGCGAGACATGGGCCGCATGCCTGGTGGACGGTTGAGGTGGCGATAGCCGACGGCGAGGAACTCACGGGTGAGGTCGAACGGGGACCTCCACCTTGATATCGCCCACACGCGGAGGGTGTTCTCCACGAACACGCCTGGGGGTAGAGTTCCTCGGGGGACGTGCGCGGCAGCCAGTACGTCACTCCGGTGAACTCCATCTTGGCAGGCTGGCTTGATGTGCTTCGAAAGAGGAGAGAGGAGAGGAAGAGAAGAGGAGATGTATCTGGCTTGTGTGGAGAGGGGAGAGGAAGAGAGATGTATAAATAGAGAGGATAGGAAGGGAGGATGAATCTAGGGTTGGCATATATATCGGCGTGCGATTACTCTCCCGTGCGTAATGCGAGTCTGAAAAGAGCTCGGTTTTTCCAATCTGAAGCGTGGTTAATTGCTTCGGTGCGACGGGTCAGCGTGCCTCTGAATCGGCGTGGTTAATGGCTGCGGTGCGACGTCGGAAGGCATGCATGCAGTCTGAATCGCCGCCACTAGGCCACGAATGCATGCATGAAAAGGCTAGACGGGCGCATAGCACAACGGACACCACGACGTCCCAACGGTCCACGTAGAGTCTAGAGTGACTTTGTGTCAATGACATATGGACACTACACACGGTGGGCTCCACGAGTCAATGACTCAAAGTCGTGCTCCACACAGTCAACCAATCCGTGCCCCAACTGCTTACCCGAACCCTATGCGTGTTGGAAAAAAAACATTAGAAAACATGCCAGCCAATCAGAGCGCAGAACGCGAGTCTCGCGGATCGCCGTGGCTCAGCCGATCGCAACCGTCCGCGCTAGATTCCTTCTAGAAGGCGTCGATCCAACGGCCAACGGCCAAAACGTGGGAGTCTGCGGGTTTCCTTCTAGAAGGCTTGATCGGATGGCCAATGTAGGGCTTATCCAATGGCCACAAATCAGAGCTAGGGTTAGCGGGGTTTCGCCTCGGTCAACGGGGTTTTGTGAGGGTTGACCAAACTAGGGTTGAGCATAACTAATTAAAAAAATCAAAAAAATATGAAACCTGCGCACATAGTCTTCTAATGTTGTATGCTAACGAGAAAAAAATATAAATATGATTTATATACATTTTTACGAAAAATCCTTAAATCAAGTGAGAGATCTCAAATACTTTAAAATGAGCATAACTAATTCAAAAAAAAATCAAAACATCATGAAACCTGCGCACATAGTCTTCTTATGTCATATAGTAACGAGAAAAAAAAATAAAGATGGTGTACATACGATTGCACGAAAATGTGTTCACCCAAATGTGATATCTCGAACAGAGTAGTATGGATTTCAAGGGACAAAGGAGGAGGGTTTCAGTGACTAGGGTTGAGCATACCTAATTCAAAAAAATTCAAAAAATATGAAACCTGCGCACATAGTCTTCTAATGTTGTATGCTAACGAGAATAAATAAATAAATATGATTTATATACAGTTTTACGAAAAATCCTTAAATCAAGTGAGAGATCTCAAATACTTTCAAATGGGCATAACTAATTCAAAAAACATCAAAACATCATGAAACCTGCGCACATAGTCTTCTTATGTCATATAGTAACGAGAAAAAAAATATAAATATTGTTTACATACATCTGTTTTATTTATGATTTTCAATTAAACATAATTATTCAAAAGAAAATAAATAATATGAAGATTAATTCAATAAATAGTGAGACTTCGGAATGACACTATATAGGTAGAATAGATGTCTAGGAAAATTATTTGGCTGATTTAGACAAGGTGGAAAAAAAACTTGCTTAGAAATGGGGCCGTTTAGAGCATCTCCAAGCGGCTCCCCCAAAGGCCCCCCAAACGTCCGGGCGGACAGCCCGGACGGCTTTTGGACCAAAAACTATCTCCCAACCGCACCCCCCATAGTCAGCCGAAACGCCCAGGCGGTCCGGCACACCCCAAACCTAGCCCATATCTGGGGCGGGTTTGGGGCCGCCCGGACGCGTCCGCCCCTTGGTCGATGACAGGGCGGACCCACGCTTTGACCGCCTCGTCGACGCGGATAAGGCACCTTGACCGCAGTAATGGCGTAGCCGCTGGCCGGCATTCATGTCGCCGCCTCATCCACCATCCACCATCTCCGACTATAAGGATGGCCGGAGCAAACCCTAGCCGCATCATCTACATCCACCATTCTCCACATCCACCATTTGTTTCCGCCTTCCGACCGGCTACGCCATGTCGCAGAGCTACCGTGAGGCGCTCGCGCACGACGCGGCGGAGGTCGATGTACCTGCGGCCCAAGGGCAAGCGGACGCGGAGGCGCAAGGGGCCGCGGACGCGGCAGTCCTGGCGGCGGAGACGGCGGCCGTTGGCGTCGTCAAGCTTGAGGCCGAGCCCACATTCATCCGCATGACGGGTGCGGATTTCCGCCAGCGAATGGAGGAGGAGGAGTCCCGGTACCAGGCCGAACAGGCGGAGCAGCAGCTCCTTGCGGAGTCGGAGGCGGAGCACCGTGCGGCGGAGATGCAGCTCCGGGCGGAGGCGGCAGACCGCATCCTCATCGCTCAGATGAGGAACAGGTCCGGCTTCCTCGAGCAGCAGCTCCAGGCGGAGACGGCAATAAGGGAAGGCCGCAACGTCGACCTTCAAGCCGCCGGATCTGCGTCGACCTTCTCCATCTCCGACTCCGACGAGGAGGGAAATGCGGGCCGCACTGGTGACGAGGCACAGGGCGGCGGCTCCGGCGAAGGGGCCGGGGCGACGGTCATCGTCTTCTCCGACGAGGAGTAGGATAGCCTACAACAATAGCTAGCAGGAGTAGTACGTAGTATGATCTACGTTGCATGGTTTGTAGTAGTTTGGTAGCTAGATTTTGCGGTACATGGTTGTAGGAGGCATGTTTTAGGGGCTGCCCGGGCAGTGTCCGCGGACGCGTCCGGACGCGTCCGCGAACCCATTGGGGGCCGATTTTGGGGTACGTGACTGGAGATGCTCTTACCCTACCTTTGGAGCTCATTTGAAACACATTTTTCAGGACATAGCAAAAGGCCTCGGATTGATGACCAAGTTAGATCAAACGACGTGCATAATAGTTCGAAATCATTGCAACATCCAAGCTTAGCAGAAATACCATGTAAAAGTTTGAATTTTGGTTCAAATTTGAATTCAAATGACCAAGTTGTCATAACACAAGTGCCAAATTATTACAACAACGCAAGTGCCAAATTATTAGAACAACATCATTCCAAGTTATTACAACAACTCAAGTGCCGAATTATTACAACAACACACAAAATTCCAAATCTATTTTTTGCCTCTTCTTACCACTCTGTTTCTTCTCCTTCTCAACTTCTACAGCATACAACTTGTAGATACTCCTTCTTTTCTTGCCAAAACCACTAGGCCTACCCACAGCACGGCCACGACGTTCAGTTTGGACAACATCAGCAACCGTTTCAGTTTGGACAACATCAGCAACCGTTTCAGTTTGCACAACAAGGTCCAGATCTGATTCAATTTGCACACCAAGGTGCAGAACAGGTTCAGTTTGCTCACCAAGGTCTAGAACAGGTGCAGTTTGCTCACCAAGGTCCAGATCTGGTGCAGATTGCTCACCAAGGTGCAGAATGGGTTCAGTTAGCTCATGTGCATCCAGAACAGTTTCAGTTTGCTCGTGTGCCTCCAAAACAGGTTCAGTTAGTGAACTGAAACTTCTCTTCGTTCTACTATCATTGATTCTTGCTTTTTTCTGTGGCCAGCATTGTTCAACAACAAGAGGTGGGCCTTTTTCTGCACGCTTCCTTCTGAAAAATAAATCATATCACTTGGTTAGACTGGAACAAGCAGCAAAAACAAAAACAACACACACACAACAAAATTAACATACTTTGGCCTTTCCGGAGTGTAGCGGCATTGTGTGGAACCAATTATATGCCCAAGTACCTCACACAACTTGCATCTTTTTTTGTTACCTTTTTTTAGCTCTTTTTGGCTTCTCTTTCTCTTTCTCTTTATCTTTTTTCCCTTTCTTACAACTACCACCTTCCTCAAACCAAGCTTTGAATCTGCTCTGTTTGGGCCTCCCAGCCTTTCTTCTAGTGAGGGGTGGACACATGGAAAATTCAAATTCCACCTCAGGCCACTGCGATTGGACTGTCAGTGCTGGAATTGGAGTTGCATATGCATCCCTGAATCTTTGCACTGTGTAATAATCATGCAAATATGGGTGCATATTTAACTTGGGTTTAGATGCCAAAAAAATTATGGCATGCTCACATGGTTTTCCAGTGTGTTGCCACTCTTGGCAGATGCATTCATGCAAATCAGTGTCAACAACATGTCTCTTGCCACTCTTTGTATCTCTAACTTCAGCACCCCACAATGAAGATTTACAACAGATAGATGTGAAAGCTTTCTGCTCCTGTTCACCACTTGTTGTACCACTGCCGGAAGCTTATCCCCTGACAAAACCTCACCAATTCTTCTTCTCAATTCCCACAAGCGCATGATCATGATCCTGATTTGGTCCACCATGTCATGCACATGCAAGAATATCTGGCCTCATGCATTTTCGAACACTCAACGAATAAGTTACAATGATGAAAGTTTGAAGTTCAAGCTTGTAAATGAAATACTTGCACCTGTTTTTTTTCAATTAAGTGGTTGCACCGGTTATGGAGCAGAGACAAAAAAAAAAAGCTGAAAACATGCGACATATCGAGAAAAATCACATATTGATCCCTCGTGGGTTGGGCTGTCATGCAATTATTGGGCCAATCCACTGTGGGCTTCGACATCCACGAGAACAGTAGCTGCTACTGCGCAAACCCTATATGCCGCCCGTTAGCGGCGCGAATGCCGCTAACGGGAAGCTTTTGCTGGGCCGGCCCATCGGGCGGCTTCCCCATTTTTCTTTCGTTTTTTCGTTTCTTTTATGTTTATGTTTTTCTTTTTCTTTTTCGTTTTCGTTTTCTTTTCTTTTCTTTTCTGTTTGTTTTTGTTTTCTTTTTTATTTTCTTATTGTTTTTCATTCTTTTTTAATTGTTTTTTGAAAATGGTTTAATTATTGAAAATGGTTCCAAATTTACAAATGGTTCCAAATTTGAGAATTGTTTATTTTTAAAGTACTTCTATTTTAAAATGGTTCCAAATTTAAAAATGGTTCCAGTTTGAAAATGGTTTCAAATTTTAAATGGTTCCAAATTTGGAAATTATTTATTTTTAAAACGGTTCCAAATTTAAAAATGGTTCCAAATTTGAAAATGGTTGCAAATTAAAAAACGGTTCCATTTTGAAAATGGTTCCAAATTTAAAATGTTTCCAAATTAAAAAATGATTCCAAATTTGAAAATTGTTCTTTTTAGAAAATGGTTCCAAATTTAAAAATGCTTCATTTTCGAAAATGGTTCTAAATTTAAAAATTGTTCCAAATTTAAAAATGATTCCAAATTTGAAAATTATTTATTTTTGAAAAAGGTTCCAAATTTAAAAATAGTTCATTTTCGAAAATGGTTCCAAATCTAAAAATGGTTCCAAATTAAAAAATGGTTCCAAATTTGAATATTGCTGTCTATGTATTGCTTAGACTGGTACCTCTGGCGTCCTTGGTTACATATGGGCAAGAGGTGATACTGGAACTCAGGACGAGTGGAGACAATCAATTGCTCCAATTCCTAAAGAAAAACTTCAAGAGTTGCAGCGTGCTATTTCTGTTGATGATGTCGATGGATCAGAAGAAGACTTGAGCAACCGTCCCCATGAAGCAGACCATGACAATGATTCCGAGATTAGTGTGGTTGAGGATGATGACTATACTAAGTTTGAGAAAGAGGTTAGTATAACCTAATTTTGATTTTCATACTTTTTTCCCTTTGCTCATTGGTTTGCCCTACTTAGGTCGAAGAGACTTTCCAACGGGCAGTTGATGGTGTTCATCAAGACAATTTGATACTAGAAATCAATGCGCTCAGGTATAACCTCTTTTGTGCCCCACTGGTATATGAGTGAATTTCGAAATATATACAACTACATATAAGTCTAGGCAACATTTTACTTTGGTTAGCACACTGTGTTCTTTCCTTCTTGAGGCCTTTGCGTTTCATTTCATTGAAAAGATAAGAGTTTGGTTACAATCCTCCTAAGAGGCATGATACATAGGGTTTAGATAGCATGGCCTTGTCTTTTATCTTAGTGACAAGAACATGGACCGAAGGCTGAGCACCCTCAAAGATTCTTTGCGGTGCTTCCAGATAATCCATGGTGTGAAGAGGGTGACGGACACCAGGCCTTAAGCATATGCTTGGGTGAGTCCTGCTGCACGCGTTGCAACTGGTCCAGTTTTCTTGATTTGGAGCATAGTCCGTCATCCTGAGCCAAGCCAGGATCTCATGCCAAGTTTGCCAGGCGAAGGGGCACTCCAGGAGGAGGTGGCACATTGTTTCGGGGCTTGGTCACAGAAAGGGCATCAGGGATGGTGTTGGAGGTCACGTCGCGTGAGGCAGTCAGCAGTCCAGCATCGGTCCTGGTTGGCAATCCAGTGGAAGAACCTGACTCACGGTGGCGCCCGGCTTTTCCATATTAGCTTCCAGGAATAGCACGTCGTAGATCCGTCAAAGTTTGCCAAATAGCAGGAGCGCGCAGAGTAGATGCAGCTAGCAGTCCACTTCCAGAGGAGCTGATCCGGCATGTCGGAGAGAGTGGTGTGCTCAATCGCATGCCAAAGCTGCAGGCATTGGCCAAATCTTGTGAATGCCCAGCACCCCATGGATGTCCTGTACCCGCCCTTTGCAACTCTCCTGATCTTGCTGCGCCTCTTGGGGATGCCGTTGGTCCATTGGTCCTCCCAGAACAGGGTTGTCATGCCGTTTACGATGGCCATGGAGATGGAGGCGAAGAAGAGTGCACTCTCCTCGGCAGAGAATTGTTAAGTCGAGACCACTCCAAGCCTGTCTGGTGTCCGTGCAAGAAAACCAGAGCCAGGCCAACCGAAGTGCCAACCCTACGCTCTACAACGCAAGCAGATGAAAGGGCAGTTTTACTGCAAAAGATTTTTTTTATGAAAAATAGATTAAAATAGGGTTTAGGATTTATGGGTCATATCTACCCTACTCTAACTTGCTTGGGACAATAGGCTTAGTTGTTGTTGAAAAAGAATTAAACTATACGTTTCTAGACAAGATACAATGACATTTATTTTTTCACATGTAACATATAACTAACTAGAAAGTCATATTGCACTTACGATTTATTCTTCAGGAACATTCACACACCATCTAAAGCGGCAATCTGTTCTTACTGTCAATGTTAATTAAGCATGTGAATTTAGATTAAAATTATTTTTCCCAGCCATTTGCTTTGCTCATGTAGAGTATGAAAGTTGTCGGCAGTGTCTTGTTCTAATTTATGGCTTGGCCATAATGAACTAGTTGTTCTTTTTTATTCTCTTCAGATGATTTTCTAATTGTTTGGTCACAGTTACATTGATAGGTGTATAGGTGCAGCTGTGCAGCTCTTTTTAGATAAAGGCCGTCTATTCAACCTTCACATCACCGATAGTTTTTACCCTTTCTTTAGGTTTGTCTATCTTGCTGTTATAGTCATCATGTCTGATTGCGTTTGTTTGCGATTTGTGTTTATTTTTCAGGTTGTCTTATAGCCTTCAACATGCGGATTGTGCTGGTGCAGTTTTCTACTCAATCATGAGGAGTGCAATAGTGGCTGCACAATCTTCTAATGGTATGATTCTGCGGGGTACTTCGTAGTTGTATGAACATAAAATTGGGATTATGATTTGATCATTTGCTAGGATATTTGCCTGTTTAATGTTAAGAGAAAAGAGTCAGTCTTGGATATTTGGTTTGGCGGGAAATTTATAGGATGTTGCACAAAATATTACATTTACTCTATCCCAAACATGACCGAATCATTCTGACTGTGGAACTTATTGGTCGTGCACTTTTTAATATCTGATGCTTCTGCCTAATAGCTGTTAGATCCTGATGCAGGCAATAGAAGCTTATTTCTCTTGCTTCCCTCCTGTTTATACAGATGGTCTTCTAAAGACAACTGCAGACGCACTTACTAAGTGGAGGGACCTTTTACGCAATTACACCAAGACGGTTGATGAAGAGGTATGTCTCAATGATGTGCTGGATGAATACCTTGAACACTACATGACTATCATATGCTGAACAATTTGAACTTATTTCTGCACAAATACTGTCAGGTTTAATGATTTTAAAATGCTGTCGTGTCCAATGTGTTTGTTTTCACGTCGAATCATGTTTACTGTTTTCTTCAATATTTGAGTCAGCATGGGTTACTTTTTGAGCTATTTCGAGCGTATGCAAATTATAACTGAAGTAATCGATGAAATGTTGATCTGCACAATTTGCGCATAGTATGTAGTTGTGGTGATTCGAATTCCAAATTGCTGTGTTGGTGCATTTGACTATTGGCAGGGCCTCTACTGTAATTATAAAGCTATAGGGCCAGTTTAAAATAGGCCCCATGGATTTATACAAAAGAAACATGCACCTTTAGTATCTGAGTGGATTTCTCCCTTTTTTAAAAAGAAATTACTGTGTTATTTTCTGACTTAGTCTTAGTCCTTTTTTTCATCTGATATTTGACATGGCTAATCATTTCATGATGGTGATGTAGATGGAAATACTACTGAAGTTTGAGGAAATGTGTCAAGATATCACAAAGGAATTTTCGTCACTGTTTTCAAAGGTAAAGAACTATTTTAGTCGCAGACAAGTTCCGTTGCATATATGTATTTGTATGGACCATATACATTTGTATTTTTCATTGCACTGCTGGCTGTTTTTCATAATTTGCCATGCAACGCAGATCTTGCCTTACCTCTATGATAAGGAGGTGGTTAGCGAAGATGCGATTTTGAGATGGGCGGAAGAAAAGGAGAACGCTGACGAGTCCGATAAAGTTTTTGTTAAACAGTCTGATGCTTTTATTCAGGTATATATATGTGCACTATGTTCTCTGTTTTTGTTTGTGCAAGATTTACATAACCAATAGAAATTATTGTACGATCACTGCACAGTTTTCAGTTCAGATATCTTCATGGCGTATTTATGCCTTTCTATATCTGTAGTTGTTTTCCCTGCGCCGCAGGGAATGATTTAAATCATGCTGCTTGAACTGTTACACTTACTCTTCCTAATTTCTCACTCAATTCCTTTCCTTTGTCAGTGGCTAAAGGAAGCTGAAGAGGAAGAGGAAGATGAAGACGAGGAGTAGCGTATGTCCGTTCTCCAATCTTGGAGGAGCGTGCAGCGTTGTACAATTTGAGTGGTTTCCCGGTGAGTAGTACAGTTTGAGTGGTTTCCCGGTGAGTTTGCGGCTGCGGAAAGTTTTGGAAGCTCGAATTTGTTTGTACATTACATAATCCCAGTTTTGTCCCTAACCAATCGGAGGAAGAAAAAAAAGAACATTTGCCCACGAGGCATGGGCTGAACGACTGCAGTGTAGATATATGTCACATTCCTCTCCATGTTTGCTTCGCTGATGCTTCCATGAAAGCTTATTACTACTGACTGTCCGCCCATGTGTTTCCTTGGCGCCCAGCACTAAGCGCAAATCTTTAACGGAAGCTTTAGTGAGATATTGTTTTCCTCCCCTTTTTTTCTGGCCTTCTTTCTGGCTGGTGGGGAGGAAAGCAAGCGAGCAGCGGAGTCTGCTTGCGCGAAAGGCGTGGATCATGTGGGTTGCGTAGATCCGCCACTAATCTTACCTCAAAAGCGCGTTGTTTTCTTAGCTCAGACGCCTAAAAGGCCCTATCCTGCTTTGTGCAGCAAACTGAACAGGCTGCAGCAAAATCAAGTGTCATTCTTTTTTTTGAGAAAAATCATAGCTTCGATAGGAAAGAGTTGTATAAAAAAAACGTCCTTGGGGGCCTGACGGAGGAAAGCCACTGTAGGAGTTAGTGAGCAGAGCCTGCGCTAAGTAACCTCTCTCGTCTGTCTTCCCTGCTTCTTGTGCATGTGCAGTATACGATAGTATTTACCCTCGTATATGGATTGTCTGGCCATGCTGTATGTATTGCTGTTTAAGCGGTGTTACCCTGACCTTAAGAAACTTCCTGCAATGCCATCTTATCTTTGTTTGTTAGGTTCGTTTTACCGAACACCACCACGCTTTATCCGTTTTAACAAACCCAGATCCGAGTCAGCAAAGCTACCTAGCTAGCTCAGCTAAGTTAAGCTCCGACCGAGCTCGAGCCACTCACTGTGCCCGTGACCGTGAGCCTTAGCCCTTAAGCTTCTCTCTCCACCCTCCTTCCCCGGGCGGCTAGCTTCCCGCGCGCAATTATAAGTACCCCGCCGCCATTTCCCAATCCATCCACGCACCCACGTACCAGATTCGATCGCGTCATCGAGGTACAACCTACTCCGCGTCAGCAGAGCAGAGCACGGGCCGGGCAGAACAGTATATATATGGACGGTGTGGCGGCGGCGATCTACCGGCTGCCGGAGGAGTGCGTGGCGCAGGCGATTGGGATGACCACGCCGGGCGACGCGTGCAGCTCCTCGGCCGTGTCGCCGGCGTTCAGGGCCGCGGCGGACTCTGACGCCGTCTGGGACCGGTTCCTGCCGCGAGACCACGCAGCCGTGCTCGCCCGCGCCGACGATCCTACCGGCCACCGCGAGTGCTCCAAGAAGGAGCTCTTCACGCGGCTCTGCAGCCACCCCGTCCTCCTCGACGGCGCCACCATGGTACGCACGACACTATACAGTACTTAATAACCCCGATCACTAATCCACTTGCATTGTTCGCTAATCATCATTAGGCAAAAAGAGTATCTTTAATCACCAAGGTAGTACGCTGCAGCTGGTTAATTTACTGTTCGATGGCTTTGCTTGTGTTTGATCAGAGCTTCGGGCTGGATAGGCGCAGCGGCGCGAAATGCTGGATGCTGTCGGCGAGGGCGCTGAGCATCGTGTGGGGAGACGACCCAACGTGCTGGACATGGACTGCCGACCTCCCCGGATCAAGGTATAGACACGTCGTACGCGCATTGCTTCTTGCTTCTTCCCAGTACGTGCACGTGGCAGCACTTGGTTGACTAATACTATGAACTCTCAATCTCTCATGCATCGCTAAAGCTGTAGAAAAAATGTTGGTAGTACTTTGAACATTATGTTGGAGGAGCAAAGGTTGTTACTTTCAACAAGTTGAGATAGATTAGAATATTCCAGAAGATCTGTAGAAATGGGTGGAATGTTCTTTGCTTGTCTGCTAAGTACCGAGTAGGTAGTAGTCGATCGCCGTGCCACTACCACCACAACTTATATTAGTTTCTCAACTCACCAAACGTACGTGTGTGCTTTTGTTGACCGAATGAAATGTAATTAAAGAGTTGAACAATTCCCGGCCGTGACCGTTCTTTCCTGTTTTATAAAGTTTTCAATATGGAATTTTCTGTTGCGGAGGTCGCACTAGTGGAAATCAAGCCTCTAGTCCCGGTTCTAGAGGGGCTCTAGTCTCGGTTAGGCAACCGGGACTAGAGAAGCGGGACTAAAGCCCCATAACCTTTAGTCCTGGTTGTCTCCGAACCGGGACTAGAGGCTTTTCCATGTGGTCGGACGAATAAAATATGAATTTTTTAAAATTGTTTTTTGAAACTTTTTATATATTTCAAATCTTTATATTATTTATCAGTTTAACCTCTAATCTTCACTAATATATTAATCTCAAGTTCCACATGATTTGCCCTCATTCTCGCACTGCTCCACCCACAACGCGCTTAACTTCCCGATCGGTCACCCATCCTCACACTGCTCCACCCACAGCACGCTTAACTTTTGAGTTCCTTTCCAATTAGCTTCCAAGACTGCACTGATAAGTTCCTAATAATACTATGGTTTCAATCTTATTATCCTCTAGACTTTGATGTCACATTATATTATTTTTTGAATTTAAAACCTATATTAACATAAATATTAATGATTAAGTAATAATAATAGTTAACAAATAAAAATATATTTAATTTTACATTATTATTATTATCATTTTCAATAATATGGATAAATTCATATCTTTAAATCCGTAAATTGAAATTCGACAAATAATATGTATAAATCCATCAGAAAAATGATAAAAATCTAAATATTGTGTCCATATCATCTTTTGCATAAAATTTTAATGATTAAATAATAATAATTATTAATTAATTATTTGTCATTTAGATAAAAATATTTCGGTCATTATATAGATAGTTTTTGGAATTCGAATTTGACCGAATACATGAGAAGACGCATATCACTATATATATATATATATATATATATAGATAGTCTCTACTCATCAACGACATTTTAAGATGAATCCAAATATTTCGGTCATTACATAGATATAGTTTTTGGAATCCGAATTTGACCGAATACATGAGAAGGACACGCACATCACTATATATAGTCTACTCATCAACGACATTAAGATGATCGTAGTTGGTATTGTAGCCACGTAGACTATCCCACTTCCGTGCAATCTCGAAGCCGAGGCGAGCGTCCAAAGCAGCATACGTGACTTGATCGTAGCTCAATGGAACTTTGCCCCATCCGAAAATTAGGTCTTCTTCCAACGTGTCGTCCTCGTCGGCGTCCTTGTCCTTCTTCTTGTATTTCTTCTTCTCAAGTTTTGTCCCAATGATAGCATTGGAGAGAGCATAGAGACTCGGAGTAAGATTGCCGGTTGGGTTCCGGCGATCCCTCTGCAGGTCGACCGCGGACTGAATAATAATTCCGTAGTAGCCCAGCATCCAGCATCCGTATGCCATTGTGGATAGCCACGCCGTAGAACTTGATTGTCTCGTCACCTAAGAAATCCACGAGGAGCTGCGGCACCCGATCAGCCTCGCAGATTTGGAAGACAAGAGTCACGGTCGCCACCGAGAGTTGAAGGACGGCGGCGCGCTGCTGAGTATCCTTCCGCCGAGGGTCGGTGAACTCGCAGTCGAGTTCACCGCCTTTGAACGGTGCGGCGTCGAGGAAGTACTTCTTCACGTCGCGGATCCACCTCTCCACGCGCCATGCACGGAGGGTGACCCATACCTTGAACTTCATGCCTTCCTTCTCGTAGTAGTACAACCGAGACCGAGGCGGGCGCGCGAGTGGCTCCATTGGAAGAGAGGAGATGGAGGAGAGGGATCGAGAAAGTCGACAAGAGTGGTAATACTGTTTAATCTGCAAGGATTATAGAGAGAATAGTGTTGCATTTTATAGGGGCGGAGAGGGAGGCCGGCGGTCAGAGGAGGCCGGCGGCCGGGCGTGCATAATTCTGGCGGCGCGCTCGCTCGTCTTCCGTGCATGCGGCCGCGGTGATCGAAACGGCGGCGCGCGCGCTGCTCCGTCTTCCGCACCGCGTGTTAATCAAAACGCGCGCGGGAATTGAAACGGTTTTCACCTTTAGTCCCGGTTGGGGACATGAACCGGGACGGAAGGTCTTTAGTCCCGGTTCGTGTCCCCAACCGGGACTAAAGGTCTTCCACGACGCGGGAATGGACGCGTTCTGCCTCCTCGAAACACGAACCGGGACTAGTGCCACAGTGGTCCCGGTTGCAATTATGGTCGGGACGAAAGGGCCGAACCGAAGGGCTGTTTTCTACTGGTGTCGGATATCCCTTTCTAGAGAGTGGTGTAACAAAATGGAATTTCTTGTACTTAACTGTTCCTACACACGTCGGCTTCCATGGATGCAGGAATGCATGTATGGACACGTGGTAGCTAGCCTTCTTATCTGCATGCACCATGCATGTTGGCAATTAACGAGCTAGATCAAATCAATGGAGTACAAATAATGTGTGATCATGCTATCGATCGATTTTCTGATCATGTCCTTAATTTTCATTCACTGATGGTTAGGTTTCCCGAGGTCGCCCAGCTGGTCCACGTGTGCTGGTTGGAGGTCACCGGGAAGTTGCAGCTATCGTCGCTCTCGCCCCGGACCCCCTACGTGGCCTACCTTATCTTCTCCATCGCCGACGACTCCTACGGCCTCGAGTGCAACATCGGCATCCTTCCTCCAAAGGCCACAGTCACCATCATCGTCTCCGGAAAAACCAAGCCGACGTCGATGACGGAGCACACCATCTGCCTGCAGCACATGCAGGGGGAGGAAGAGATGGTGATGCACCGGCAGAGGCAGGAGTACGTGCGGCCACGGAAGGACTACGGGCGGAAGGTGGTGAGGGAGGCCGACATGGAGATCAGGTGCCCACGGCGGAGATGGGACGGGTGGACGGAGGTCGAGCTCGGCGAGTTCGTCGTGGCCGGTGACGAGGAGGGGGTGGTGGAGGTGAGCCTTAAGGAGGTGGAGTGCCGGCGGTGGAAGAAGGGGCTCATCGTGCAGGGCATCGAGATAAGGCCCAATCATGCTAATTAACTAGTGTGTTGATGGGATTTGCTTCCTTCTTTTTATTCGGAGAAATGCTAACGTACTAATGCTGAAATTCTCGTCAGCTAGCACGTCAACGTTCACGTGGTTGCACGTGCGTACGAGCCGATTACACATGCATGGATGCAAGAGTTTTACGTGTACGTGCCTGCGCCAGCCGGATTAAGTAAGGCATCGACGTGGACAGACCGATCTACGCGTGGGGCCAACAGAGGGCTCTTGTACCTGCAGGCTCCAGCTGAATATTGAAGAATCATCATCGGATGTTCCAAATGTACATGTACATGCATGGTTCGTCCACGGGTGATCAGAATTCGGACGTAATCCGAAGTCTGAACAAACCTCAATTGCCTCAGTAGGACAGTAGGTGCATAATTTGTTGGAGTAGTAAATTTTTTTTTTGAAACAAGGCAAAAGCTTTACCTTTTATATTGATAAATAAGGAGCATACAGTGGAGTATTTTTTGCCAAATCTGGCCGTTTTCGTGAACTAATAACGCATCTGGCCGCTTCCGGAAACTATTTGCAAATCTGGCCCCTGAGGTCGGCGCCAACGCAAATGGAGCCGAACTTGTGCAGTTCGGCGCTGCGCAAGTTCGGCTCCATTTGCGTTGGCGCCGACCTCAGAGGGCCAGATTTGCAAATAGTTTCCGCGAGCGGCCAGATACGTTATTAGTTCACGAAAACGGCCAGATTTGGCAAAAAATACTACAGTGGAGGCCTAGGCCCAAATAAAAAGAAGATACAAAACCGGCCGGAGCAAAACTCAGCCAGTTCAAACTTCTACTCGGCCCTCAACATGGTCCAGAACACGCTGGACAGGGCAGGAGAGTGACGTAGACCTCCTACTCAGCTGAAGGCGTGAACTCCACGCCACCTGGGCCAGCCAGGCCTATGAGGGCGTCGTCAACGGCGGCAAGGCTCGGTATTTTGAGCTTGAAAAGGACATTGAGCGCCTGCAAAGACGAGTCAGACATCTGTGTCCTGAAGCTACCCACAAATTGCTTGCGAGCCTGCACCAACGGGACATCGTCCGCCATTTGAATTCCCATCTTTTTGTTCAGCACGCGAACAGTTTTATCCATGGTCGACATCTTCGGTTTGGCGGCCAGCCTGGCACTGTGGCAAATTTCCGACGTCGGCTCAACACTGGCCATAGCCGGTGTCCGAGGTGCAGGACAAGGAAGCAGGGGCACAAACGGCCTGGTGAAGAGGTCTTGGACAGGAACGGGGCCGCGACGTCTCCGTCCACGCTCACCCCTCCTCCCCCACCAAGGACCAGCGAGGGAGCCAGGAGATCACCCAACAAGGTAGCTTCAGCGTCCTCTTCTGAATCGGCATCCCGCGATGGCTCCGAGTCATCATCCTCTTCAAGATCATCATCCCGCGACGGCTCCGAGTCTTCATTGACGATAGTGAGCTCGACGGCGACGACGTCCTCAGCGAAAAGCTGCGTCGGCATCACCCCGAAGCTCAAGGATTGCCGCAGCCCAACAGGACTTGGAGTGGCATCAATACCATCCAGCTCAGAGCCGCCCGCCGGCGATGGACAAGGTGACGTGATCTCGTGGCAGGGCTCAGACCCACCATTCAGCTTCATCTCTGGTAGCAAGCGCGCCGCTTCGTCAACCTGCACAGCCTCGTCGCCGCACAGAGAAGGCGAGGGGGGCGGGGACCTCGCCCCGCAGATATGCAGCAGGACGTCATTGAGCACCTCCGCCCGAGAGGTGATGCCGCGAGCGAGCTCGATCTTGTCGCACGCGGCCGAAGAAGCGGCGAGGAAGGGAGCGATGGCGACGGCCACGAGCTCCTTTAGCTCGACCCGGAGAGATGCTACCAGGTCGAAGAGGATGCCACGCATCTCGTCGGCGTGGAGGCAAGCGTACGGGCGGACGAGCTGAGGCTGATGAAGCGCCGCGCAACAGGCGTGCTCCAAGGGTGGCGGCGGCGAGGGAGGCGCGGCAGACCTTGACGGAGCAGGCTCGGGGACAACGCGCGGGACAGCGGTGACAACAGCCCACGAAAGGGCTCCCGGCGTGAGGGGGGAGGATGCAGGCTGTCGAGGAGGAAGGGGACCAGGCCCGGGGCGAACGGACTTGGCAGCGCGTTGGAGCGGGCAATCTCGCTCCTTGTGACCCGAGAGCTTGCACGAGAGGCATCGAATCGGATTACTGCAGGCGGAGGTTGTTGGAGTAATTAAGTGTTCTTATCATACTTTAATGTGACTCTTCCCATGTGTAGCCTTTATTTTGTAGTATATGACCAATTCGTTCATCAAAAGAGATACTCCCTCCGATTCAGTTTTTAGAGGCCCCCGTGTATTCCTATATCGTTAATTTTGATCAACGTAATAAAATATATACAACAAAAAACATACCATTATAAACTTCAGATGTTATATTTTTAAATGGTGTATTTTTTGTTTTATATATTTAATATTACGTTAGTAAAATTAGCGACTTAGGGATACACGTAAACTCTATAAACTGAATTGGAGGGAGTAACATATCATCTTTGCCGGTGTATAAATTATCTAGGCTAAATTACAACTGTGTCACTAGTACATGTCGAAATTGAGATTTTGCCACTAATTTTCTCTTAATTGGCAAAAGGCTACTAACTCTCTCAAAATCGCTGATTCTACGCAAGTAGATGCTTTTCTCACATATATTGCAATGTGCATGGGTCTGAGCCGGACTCGGCACATTCACGGCGAGGCTGGCAGAGCACGCATGAAAACTCCTTTTCTCACATCTTACTGATTGGTTGAAGTTCCTCCTATATGTGGAGGTTGAACGCCCTCTCCCATCCCGACTAGCAATGTGTGATTTTCAGAATTTAATTGGCTAAGGGCCTATAGCTCATTAATAAATTCCAAAACTTTCACCTTTTATTTCTTATATGTTCCATATGTTATGAAGTCAAGTCCCTCCCAAGATCTTCCACTCCTACATGGTTCCACTACCAGAATCTTGCTATTTGCCGAATGTCCAACTCTTTGCCGAATATTTCATTGGGCACTCGGCAAAGACTGTTATATGTCGTGTGCCTCATGAAAGACACTCAGCAAAGAGGCGACACTTGGCAAAGAAGCGGGATCACTTCTCTCAAGCAGCTGCGGTTGGCGGAAGGGGGACGATGCTACCCAGCTTGTTGATTGTCCCATAACGGGCACTTGGCAACCATTTGTCATTTTTCGCCCCCAATTTTTCCGACGACGAAATTTCCATGGCCTAGTTCATAACAATGTGCCCATTTTTACACGGTTCAGTTTTTTGCACTGAATTTTTACATGGTTCATAATAATACTGCCAAAAGGAGTGCCAAAATAATGTGGTGCAAAATAGTACCTCTCCAATTTTCACACAAAGTGGACACTTTGTGTATTCGGAGCCATCAAGACCGACACTACTTGTCGACATTGTTAGTACTTGTTTTTTGGTGCTTATGGCGCCACCTAAACAACACACTCTTCATTTTAGGCCCGTACCCTAACCCACCGGAGGAAGCCAGAGTGCTAGGCAGATGTCGGCATCACTCTTCTTCATTGGCGAACTTTGATGATGGTGAGATCAACGAGACCTATGTACATCCTTACTACTCCCTCCAATCCATATTAGTGGGCATAGCTTTGTCTAAATTCATATGTATCTAGTTAAGTATTTAGACTAGATACATGTGTATCTAGACAAAGTTGTGCACACTAATATGGATCGGAGGTAGTACTTGTTTCTGGTGCTTGTGGTGGAAATGACACATTCTTCAATGCAGCGGCGCCATCTCTTTAGTCGGTCTGCTAAAATTAGGTCAGAAATATAGCTGTGGCCCATGGTGGGTTTGTTTCGTGGAGAGGCGTTTTGTCACCCCCTCGAAGTCATGTGGTTGCTAGAAGAAAAGTAGCATAGTTGAGGAGGGAGACGTTGCTAAACCCTGTTGCAGCAAAAGATTGAGTTCTTATTACAGTGCTGCCGCTTGGCATCCCTTATATGCTTTGAAATACACCTTCGAGGGTTTATTCTAGAAGAAAAAACAAAATTCTTCTGCCATTCCGTGGTTGCCCAAAAAAAAAAAATCAGCTAAATAATGGGGTTTACGTAGCATGCACGTACGCGCGGTTCCTATCTAGGTACGCATCTTCCAATTCCTCCATGTTGATGTTAATTTACGTAGCACGCACGGTTCCTAGCATCGTTCAATCCAGTTCAGTCCACCGCCTCCACCTGCCTCCTACTTATACGACACATCACATCACAACGTCGATCGAGTCGTCCACCCAACACGAGAGATCGATCAAGCCGCGCGCGAGGAGTGCGCGGGGGAAGCTAGACTACACCATGGAGCCGCCGGATGCCTGCGAGATCGAGCGCCTGCCGGAGGATCTCCTAGTGCACGTGATCTCGCTCACGTCGCCGGGAGATGCCTTCCGCGCCGCCGCCGTCTCCCGGGCCTTCCACGCCGCCGCCGACTCCGACACCGTCTGGTCCCGGTTCCTGCCCCGCGACCTGCCGCGGTTCGCCAAGAAGGAGCTTCCCCGCAATCCGCCGTCGACCAAGAAGGGCATGTTCCGGCGCCTCTCCGACGAACCCGTCCTTCTGCCCCACAAACTCATGGTACGCATGCATGGATCTGAGTACTACTTACGGCCAAAGTATAATTTGATGTAAGTGTATCGCTTAATTTCTGATACTCACGGTGCGTGCGTATCGTGCATGCAGCGCATGCAGCTGGACAAGGCCACCGGCGCCAAGTGCTTCACGCTGTCGGCGAGCGCGCTGCAGATTGCGCACTTGGGTAGTAGGTGGCATGCGATATGGGTCCCTGTAGGTTTAGATTTTGACTACAGCAAAAGAGGCAAAAGGTTCGAGCCGTTTCCAACTTTATTTTATTTCATAGCGAATTCACTCCCTCAGTGCAGTTTAATTACAGGACACACATGTAGGTATATATTTTGTTGACAAATTACTCGACAAAGTTTTTTTAAAACCAAGTGTGTGTCCTATAAACTGAACCGGAGGGAGTAATTAGTTGTTCTCTCGCGCCTTCTCCGCGACACGCCACTTGTTGCCACTATTTGATCCATTCGTCTTATGTATGTCCGTAAACAGGTTCTTACATGCGGTTGAACTCAGCTATTGCGGGTTGGATGTCCGTGCAAAGGTACAACGCAAGACGCTCTCCCAAAACACTACGTATGTGGCGTATATGGTGTTCAAGCTAGCCGACAGATTCTACGGGTTGGATTTCCCCTTCCAGAAAGCATCCTTTGGTGTTGCTGGGAGCGAGTCCACACGGCAAGTTTGCTTGCAAGGCTACGTCGAGGATGGGGATGGGGTTGATGATCCGCCGCGGAAACACGTCTTGCCAAGTTATTATTATCCTAACCGTCACAAAGTTTCTCCGGGAGATGAAGTCGTTTTCCCTAGAAGAAAAGCCCACGGTTGGATGGAGGTGGAGCTGGGTGAGTTCCACAACGAGGAAGGTGATGGTGAGGTCTCAATCAGCTTAATTGAGAACACATCAAGCAAGCGTGGCCTAATTGTGTGGGGCATTGAGATTAGATGTAAGCAACAAAGGCCAGAAAGAGAGTACCATTAGGTAGCATTGGGGTAATAGCTAGAAAAGGATTTCATTTGACTAGTTTTGGCAATATATATGTGGCCTTATTTTATCTTCTGCTTGAATATATATGTTGTGCCGAATGCCCATACATAAAAGTAATTTCTTGTAGGGAACTGGTAGGAGACTAGCTAGGAGCTCTGCCTTTCCACGGTCCATCGTGGAGAGAATAAAAACAAAGTCGGTTCACTACGACACAACACTTGGAACTGATAGTGTCAAATCAAGCACCACATAATACTCCCTATCGAGCTATAAATGTGGATGCCAAACTCGTTGAACTCTAGCGCCACACGTAGAGTTCAGATCCTAATGAGTGGGGTGGAAGTTCCATCAGAGTCACATATAGTTCCTCTGGGGGCGAGATCTATGGAAGTCAAACTCGCCCCAAAAGATCGATAGGAGGACAGGGTTGATAGTGTCATACACTTTGAAATTTCAAATTTAAACATGCACGATTATGTTATGAAATATACTAGTAGTATTAACAGGGTTGATGGACTTTATTAGTAGTATTAACCTGTTTTTTTATGTTGATATTTTTTAGCCAATAGTGTCAACTATTGAATAGTTTGAGACCGTCGGGCAGTAATCAAAATGGATCCGGCTACTCCCTCTTCTGTAATAAGCATCACATTCTGTAATAAGCATCACATACAGAGTCGTAGTTAATTATACGCAAGGGCAGCAAATTGGGTAGCATAAAAAATTGAAGATGTTTGCATTCCGACCTGTCCATCCATGACCTTTTCTTATAGTTACATTTTTTTTTTTGAAAAAGGGAACATGTCCTGGGCTCTGCAAACTTTTTTCCTTTGAGAGGAAGTACGTTTAAACTGGAAGAAATTAATTGATTAATTGTACTATATGACAATTTCAATACATGTTTAATGAGCAACCTAGCTAGCCCATCGGTCCCGGCCGGCTCCGTGGCGTAATGCCCAAACGCTGGTCTGGAGACCAAGGCCCAAACGCGTACGTTTAACCTTTTATTCAGCACCCGTTTCTGATTCTTCCATGTTCTCGGTTTGATTTACGTTTTTCTTTTCTAGACAAACTCTGTTTGATTTACGTACCATGCAAGGCTCTTATATGGCCACGAGTACCACCGCCTCCGAAGTCCGAACACCCCGCACAAACGACACGAGCGTCACCCGGAGGAGCCGAGAGATCGAGCGAGAACCGCGCGCGAGGTGCGCCATGGTGACGCCGGCCGCCTGTGGGCTGGATCACCTGCCAGAGGATCTCCTCGTGAGCTTGGTCTCGCTCACGACGCCGATCGACGCCTGCCGCGCGGCGTCTCCGGGCATTCCGCGCCGCCGCAGACTCGGACGCCGTCTGGTCCAACTTCCTGCCCCTCAACCTCCTACAGTTTGGGGCTAATAGCTCCTGTGCGACGTCTTTCCAAGCAAACAGATGGACATCGATGTCGTTGACAAGAATTGCTCTTGTGTAACGTTTTTGCATGCACAGATAGCCCACGGGCAACATGGTTTTTAAATGCAACTGATTGTTAGGTGTTAGGATTATGTGAGGCGAGCTCAGGTTGGACCCACCACTTATCCACGTAAGCGCGGGACCCACCTCATATCGACCACACACCGTCATGTTGGACCCACCACTTATCCACGCCAGCGCGGAACCCACATCATATCCACCTCACCTCACGGGACCCACCTCACGGGACCCACCTCACCGCAGCTAGACCAGAGCCGCGCCCGTGCCCGTGCCCGCCCGTGCCATTGCTTCTCCTTTCCCCCATCTTCCTCTTCTCCGGCGACGGCAACGAGAGATGTCTACCTCCTCCGCCGCCTCGCACTCAACATGGCGGCGATTTGGTGCAGTGCCACTGACAAGGTGCCCTGACTGCTCATGCCCAGAGCCTCTCAAGCGGTGGGTCTGTAAGACCGATGAGAACGGAAATCGTGGGCGCGAGTTTCTTACTTGCTTGAGCAAGACAGCGCGGGGACGGGATGGCAAGGTTAGATCTCAGTTCTTTCGCCGGCGTTTGCTCTGATTTCTCCGAATTTCGTTTTAGCTCGTCGAATTTGGGGGTGAATTTGAGATCTAGGGTTCATGTTGCTGTTTTCAGATCCTCAAGAAATGTGGCCATTTCTAGTGGGTGGATGATTATGTTGAAAGGCTTCAATTTGAGGGCCTCCTCGATTCAGATTTGAGGCCAGTTGGGGAGCTCAATTTGCCGCCGCCTGCTGCGGAAAATTGGGTGGAGAATTGGAGCTCGGGAGCGGACAGAGCCGTGCCGACGGCGAGGAATGCGCGCAATGCTGCACTGCCTGCGGAGTACGCACTGAACGAGGAACTGAAGAAGATCAAGAACCATCTGAAGCAGATGGTCCATTTGCAGAAGCAAGCAAATATCATGGTAGTAGGATTTCATGGTTCTATCATTGTTCTGTTTTTCTTTTACCTGTTGTTCATCCGTCGTTAGCTAGCTGGGGGTTTGGTTGGTCAATTTAGCTCGGTCTGTCAAGGCAGAGGACGCGCACAGTAATTTAGAAAGTTCGTCTGTTCTTCACGCAGTTTTTGTTCTTCAGTTAACGGGTGCCCTCAGTTAACAGAGTGTAGACCAAAGTTCAGTTTCGATTAAAAAAACGTTCTAGGCTGCCGAATAGCTGTTGGTCCGTGAGAAAATAATCATGCCCAAATAGAAAAGCAGCCCACCCGCGTAGGGGCACCCTTTTTTGTATAGCATAGAGGCACCCATGTTTAGCTAAAAATGATTCAACTAAAACCACTAAAATAAAATGTTGCTTCGGCAAATAAATTTCTTACAAACATATTCTTCTTTACTTGTATTTGCTTTGGCCCCATTTTTGTTACTTGGCTTAGCTCATAGAAACAAACATATGCTTCGGCAAAATGCTACTTGTTTAAGAAGTGAGCCCAGCTCACCTGGTTAGGGAAGTGGATGTACAACCCAGCCACCCAGGTTCAAATCCTCACGGACGCAGATTTGGGTTCTTATTATTTAAAAAAAAAAGCTGTAGGGGCTTCCCCTACCGCATTCCTTTCAAAAAAAAATGCTATTTGTTTTACTTGTCTTAGCTCATAGAAAATTTGGAAAATTTACATCTTTTAACCTTTAAAAAATACTATCAGAAAAATATACTTCTTAGAATACAAAGAATATTATTTGTCTTTATTATGTACGTCTTAGAATGCAAAGAATATTAATTGTTCGTATAACATATCAGAAAAAGCAAGGAGCAAAATCAAGAAAAGTACAATATTACTTGAACGAAACATAGATATATTAGCACGAACAATGCATAGATACATATAGTAGCACCCTTACATATAGTAGCACCCTTGCAACTCATGAGAACACACTCTTACAACTCATTACTAATAACTAGAAGCTAGATGGAGACACGACATGACAGGACACGACAAGGGAAAGTAAATGACACAAAGTAAATAAAACTTAAACGGGGCTGCACCATCTTCACTCTGGGCTAGCTTCACCAACATCTTCTTGCTCGGGCGCCCCTTCTTGCTCACTCCTCGTCGTTGAGGTTGTAGGGGAGCCTGTGCATATGGTTGTACATCGTGAACGCGATGAACTCACAGCCGCACCAAAAGACTTGCCCGAGGAGCGCGTGGGTGTCCAACGGGTTAGCGAAGATGACCGTGAGCATCACGACGTTGCCGAGACTGTCACGTGTTTCGTGGAGGCGAGACATGGGCCGCATGCCTGGTGGACGGTTGAGGTGGCGATAGCCGACGGCGAGGAACTCACGGGTGAGGTCGAACGGGGACCTCCACCTTGATATCGCCCACACGCGGAGGGTGTTCTCCACGAACACGCCTGGGGGTAGAGTTCCTCGGGGGACGTGCGCGGCAGCCAGTACGTCACTCCGGTGAACTCCATCTTGGCAGGCTGGCTTGATGTGCTTCGAAAGAGGAGAGAGGAGAGGAAGAGAAGAGGAGATGTATCTGGCTTGTGTGGAGAGGGGAGAGGAAGAGAGATGTATAAATAGAGAGGATAGGAAGGGAGGATGAATCTAGGGTTGGCATATATATCGGCGTGCGATTACTCTCCCGTGCGTAATGCGAGTCTGAAAAGAGCTCGGTTTTTCCAATCTGAAGCGTGGTTAATTGCTTCGGTGCGACGGGTCAGCGTGCCTCTGAATCGGCGTGGTTAATGGCTGCGGTGCGACGTCGGAAGGCATGCATGCAGTCTGAATCGCCGCCACTAGGCCACGAATGCATGCATGAAAAGGCTAGACGGGCGCATAGCACAACGGACACCACGACGTCCCAACGGTCCACGTAGAGTCTAGAGTGACTTTGTGTCAATGACATATGGACACTACACACGGTGGGCTCCACGAGTCAATGACTCAAAGTCGTGCTCCACACAGTCAACCAATCCGTGCCCCAACTGCTTACCCGAACCCTATGCGTGTTGGAAAAAAAACATTAGAAAACATGCCAGCCAATCAGAGCGCAGAACGCGAGTCTCGCGGATCGCCGTGGCTCAGCCGATCGCAACCGAAAACGTGGGAGTCTGCGGGTTTCCTTCTAGAAGGCTTGATCGGATGGCCAATGTAGGGCTTATCCAATGGCCACAAATCAGAGCTAGGGTTAGCGGGGTTTCGCCTCGGTCAACGGGGTTTTGTGAGGGTTGACCAAACTAGGGTTGAGCATAACTAATTAAAAAAATCAAAAAAATATGAAACCTGCGCACATAGTCTTCTAATGTTGTATGCTAACGAGAAAAAAATATAAATATGATTTATATACATTTTTACGAAAAATCCTTAAATCAAGTGAGAGATCTCAAATACTTTAAAATGAGCATAACTAATTCAAAAAAAAATCAAAACATCATGAAACCTGCGCACATAGTCTTCTTATGTCATATAGTAACGAGAAAAAAAAATAAAGATGGTGTACATACGATTGCACGAAAATGTGTTCACCCAAATGTGATATCTCGAACAGAGTAGTATGGATTTCAAGGGACAAAGGAGGAGGGTTTCAGTGACTAGGGTTGAGCATACCTAATTCAAAAAAATTCAAAAAATATGAAACCTGCGCACATAGTCTTCTAATGTTGTATGCTAACGAGAATAAATAAATAAATATGATTTATATACAGTTTTACGAAAAATCCTTAAATCAAGTGAGAGATCTCAAATACTTTCAAATGGGCATAACTAATTCAAAAAACATCAAAACATCATGAAACCTGCGCACATAGTCTTCTTATGTCATATAGTAACGAGAAAAAAAATATAAATATTGTTTACATACATCTGTTTTATTTATGATTTTCAATTAAACATAATTATTCAAAAGAAAATAAATAATATGAAGATTAATTCAATAAATAGTGAGACTTCGGAATGACACTATATAGGTAGAATAGATGTCTAGGAAAATTATTTGGCTGATTTAGACAAGGTGGAAAAAAAACTTGCTTAGAAATGGGGCCGTTTAGAGCATCTCCAAGCGGCTCCCCCAAAGGCCCCCCAAACGTCCGGGCGGACAGCCCGGACGGCTTTTGGACCAAAAACTATCTCCCAACCGCACCCCCCATAGTCAGCCGAAACGCCCAGGCGGTCCGGCACACCCCAAACCTAGCCCATATCTGGGGGGGTTTGGGGCCGCCCGGACGCGTCCGCCCCTTGGTCGATGACAGGGCGGACCCACGCTTTGACCGCCTCGTCGACGCGGATAAGGCACCTTGACCGCAGTAATGGCGTAGCCGCTGGCCGGCATTCATGTCGCCGCCTCATCCACCATCCACCATCTCCGACTATAAGGATGGCCGGAGCAAACCCTAGCCGCATCATCTACATCCACCATTCTCCACATCCACCATTTGTTTCCGCCTTCCGACCGGCTACGCCATGTCGCAGAGCTACCGTGAGGCGCTCGCGCACGACGCGGCGGAGGTCGATGTACCTGCGGCCCAAGGGCAAGCGGACGCGGAGGCGCAAGGGGCCGCGGACGCGGCAGTCCTGGCGGCGGAGACGGCGGCCGTTGGCGTCGTCAAGCTTGAGGCCGAGCCCACATTCATCCGCATGACGGGTGCGGATTTCCGCCAGCGAATGGAGGAGGAGGAGTCCCGGTACCAGGCCGAACAGGCGGAGCAGCAGCTCCTTGCGGAGTCGGAGGCGGAGCACCGTGCGGCGGAGATGCAGCTCCGGGCGGAGGCGGCAGACCGCATCCTCATCGCTCAGATGAGGAACAGGTCCGGCTTCCTCGAGCAGCAGCTCCAGGCGGAGACGGCAATAAGGGAAGGCCGCAACGTCGACCTTCAAGCCGCCGGATCTGCGTCGACCTTCTCCATCTCCGACTCCGACGAGGAGGGAAATGCGGGCCGCACTGGTGACGAGGCACAGGGCGGCGGCTCCGACGAAGGGGCCGGGGCGACGGTCATCGTCTTCTCCGACGAGGAGTAGGATAGCCTACAACAATAGCTAGCAGGAGTAGTACGTAGTATGATCTACGTTGCATGGTTTGTAGTAGTTTGGTAGCTAGATTTTGCGGTACATGGTTGTAGGAGGCATGTTTTAGGGGCTGCCCGGGCAGTGTCCGCGGACGCGTCCGGACGCGTCCGCGAACCCATTGGGGGCCGATTTTGGGGTACGTGACTGGAGATGCTCTTACCCTACCTTTGGAGCTCATTTGAAACACATTTTTCAGGACATAGCAAAAGGCCTCGGATTGATGACCAAGTTAGATCAAACGACGTGCATAATAGTTCGAAATCATTGCAACATCCAAGCTTAGCAGAAATACCATGTAAAAGTTTGAATTTTGGTTCAAATTTGAATTCAAATGACCAAGTTGTCATAACACAAGTGCCAAATTATTACAACAACGCAAGTGCCAAATTATTAGAACAACATCATTCCAAGTTATTACAACAACTCAAGTGCCGAATTATTACAACAACACACAAAATTCCAAATCTATTTTTTGCCTCTTCTTACCACTCTGTTTCTTCTCCTTCTCAACTTCTACAGCATACAACTTGTAGATACTCCTTCTTTTCTTGCCAAAACCACTAGGCCTACCCACAGCACGGCCACGACGTTCAGTTTGGACAACATCAGCAACCGTTTCAGTTTGGACAACATCAGCAACCGTTTCAGTTTGCACAACAAGGTCCAGATCTGATTCAATTTGCACACCAAGGTGCAGAACAGGTTCAGTTTGCTCACCAAGGTCTAGAACAGGTGCAGTTTGCTCACCAAGGTCCAGATCTGGTGCAGATTGCTCACCAAGGTGCAGAATGGGTTCAGTTAGCTCATGTGCATCCAGAACAGTTTCAGTTTGCTCGTGTGCCTCCAAAACAGGTTCAGTTAGTGAACTGAAACTTCTCTTCGTTCTACTATCATTGATTCTTGCTTTTTTCTGTGGCCAGCATTGTTCAACAACAAGAGGTGGGCCTTTTTCTGCACGCTTCCTTCTGAAAAATAAATCATATCACTTGGTTAGACTGGAACAAGCAGCAAAAACAAAAACAACACACACACAACAAAATTAACATACTTTGGCCTTTCCGGAGTGTAGCGGCATTGTGTGGAACCAATTATATGCCCAAGTACCTCACACAACTTGCATCTTTTTTTGTTACCTTTTTTTAGCTCTTTTTGGCTTCTCTTTCTCTTTCTCTTTATCTTTTTTCCCTTTCTTACAACTACCACCTTCCTCAAACCAAGCTTTGAATCTGCTCTGTTTGGGCCTCCCAGCCTTTCTTCTAGTGAGGGGTGGACACATGGAAAATTCAAATTCCACCTCAGGCCACTGCGATTGGACTGTCAGTGCTGGAATTGGAGTTGCATATGCATCCCTGAATCTTTGCACTGTGTAATAATCATGCAAATATGGGTGCATATTTAACTTGGGTTTAGATGCCAAAAAAATTATGGCATGCTCACATGGTTTTCCAGTGTGTTGCCACTCTTGGCAGATGCATTCATGCAAATCAGTGTCAACAACATGTCTCTTGCCACTCTTTGTATCTCTAACTTCAGCACCCCACAATGAAGATTTACAACAGATAGATGTGAAAGCTTTCTGCTCCTGTTCACCACTTGTTGTACCACTGCCGGAAGCTTATCCCCTGACAAAACCTCACCAATTCTTCTTCTCAATTCCCACAAGCGCATGATCATGATCCTGATTTGGTCCACCATGTCATGCACATGCAAGAATATCTGGCCTCATGCATTTTCGAACACTCAACGAATAAGTTACAATGATGAAAGTTTGAAGTTCAAGCTTGTAAATGAAATACTTGCACCTGTTTTTTTTCAATTAAGTGGTTGCACCGGTTATGGAGCAGAGACAAAAAAAAAGCTGAAAACATGCGACATATCGAGAAAAATCACATATTGATCCCTCGTGGGTTGGGCTGTCATGCAATTATTGGGCCAATCCACTGTGGGCTTCGACATCCACGAGAACAGTAGCTGCTACTGCGCAAACCCTATATGCCGCCCGTTAGCGGCGCGAATGCCGCTAACGGGAAGCTTTTGCTGGGCCGGCCCATCGGGCGGCTTCCCCATTTTTCTTTCGTTTTTTCGTTTCTTTTATGTTTATGTTTTTCTTTTTCTTTTTCGTTTTCGTTTTCTTTTCTTTTCTTTTCTGTTTGTTTTTGTTTTCTTTTTTATTTTCTTATTGTTTTTCATTCTTTTTTAATTGTTTTTTGAAAATGGTTTAATTATTGAAAATGGTTCCAAATTTACAAATGGTTCCAAATTTGAGAATTGTTTATTTTTAAAGTACTTCTATTTTAAAATGGTTCCAAATTTAAAAATGGTTCCAGTTTGAAAATGGTTTCAAATTTTAAATGGTTCCAAATTTGGAAATTATTTATTTTTAAAACGGTTCCAAATTTAAAAATGGTTCCAAATTTGAAAATGGTTGCAAATTAAAAAATGGTTCCATTTTGAAAATGGTTCCAAATTTAAAATGTTTCCAAATTAAAAAATGATTCCAAATTTGAAAATTGTTCTTTTTAGAAAATGGTTCCAAATTTAAAAATGCTTCATTTTCGAAAATGGTTCTAAATTTAAAAATTGTTCCAAATTTAAAAATGATTCCAAATTTGAAAATTATTTATTTTTGAAAAAGGTTCCAAATTTAAAAATAGTTCATTTTCGAAAATGGTTCCAAATCTAAAAATGGTTCCAAATTAAAAAATGGTTCCAAATTTGAATATTGTTCCTTTTTTGAAAATGGTTCCATTTTGAAAATGGTTCCAAATTTAAAAATGGTTTCAAATTTGATAACGGTTCCAAGATTATGAAAATGGTTCCAAATTTGAAAATGATTCCGATTTTGAAAATGGTTCCTTTCTTAAATATGGTTCCAAATTTGAAAATGTTCCAATTTGAAAATGATTCCAATTTAAAAATGGTTCCTTTTTCTGTTTCTGTTTCAGTTTTCGTTTTTTTCTTTTCTTTTTTACTTTTATTTTCTGTTTTGTTTTCGTTTTCTTAATATTTTTCCTCTTTTTAATTTTTTTGGAAATTGTTCAATTTTTTGAAAATGGTTCTAATTTGAAAATGCTTCCAATTTTTATGAAATTGTGACGGAATTAAAAAAATCGCGCATTCGAAAATATGTTCACAATGGCTGGAAAAAATCTCAATCTGAAAAATATGTTTATGCACTCAAAAAAATGTTCAAAGCTCAAATATTATTCGGATTTCAAAAAATGCTGTTGTTTGAAACAGAGTTTAAAACAAAAACGAAACATAAATACAAAATATTTTGTAGAAAAGAATTAGACACGCATAGGCTAGTAGAAAGTAGCGAACGTGGCTTTCTTTTTATAGGCTGTTAGTGAAGGTAGCTAGCTCTGTATATACTCGATCGTTTTTTTGTCAGCGCCAGAGAGGGAGCTCACTTGGTGGGCCGGCCTGTCCCGAGTCTGCTTCAGGCGGTGGAAGTCTATGCGGCGTATAGGTGCAAACAAGCGGCGTATAGGTGCTCCCTGCTACTACTAGTCTGTTTTGGAGTTGGACCTTTTTTTTAACACTGGAGTCCGACTCGTATTCCCCTTGCCTGGCTAAAGCTGAGGTCCATGGAAAATTATCCCGTATCTCTACTATATAATATATCATTAACGGTGTCCGTGGTACGTCGTCCTACGTGGACTCGCTAAACCAATCCGGACGACAAACGCTAAACCAATCCGGACGACAACATGATCGCTAGCCCAGACCAACCGCACATGCATATGGGCCAAACCCAATATCACTTCACCACGGAATAGCCAATCACGAACGATTCCCTTAAATTAGGACCGAACAACAACACGAGTCGGAATATTAAATCAACACGAATCGGCAAGAACAACACGAGTCGGATTACAGATAGCAGAATTACAATGGATTACAAATAGCCACCTCCGACGCTGGATTTCTCCCACAATCAAACTATCAGCTTTGCCAACTTTACTGATCGATCCTTCCACACATCCAACAACATATTGAACATCCTACCTTGCCACCCAGGATCCGCCGCTACACTTGACAACGCTGTCTGAACCAAGGTCGTCGCTACAGGTAAAAAATATTAATCTTCGACATATTGATGTTGCACAACTTGTTTACAAAATATAAATACTCTGTGGTAGGCATGGTTTCAATCTAATTTTCATCAGCACATGCAAAATTATTCAGTCTGCTAATTCTAGCAGCAAACTAATTCTTTAACTAATGAACATAACTAAACAATGCTGCCCGGAATCTGCTATCAGGCAGACCTACATGTAAATCACTGAACTGATACTGGTATCACACAAAAAACAGACTGCTTAGCTTCTGTCAGGGAAGAGAATTTACTCTTTTAAAAATGATCCAGGTTAGAGCAAGAGTTAACCTGATCTGGTTTGTATAAAACTAGGAAATGATTTTCATCAATAATAACCTATCTAATTTTTTATGTTACTGCATCCAAGCATTAGAACAGTCTCAGCTTAGCATTTTTAATTGTTTAACTATTATTTTTTGGTGTGATTGCAGAAAATGGATCAAAGCGTTGAATCAACCAAGGATTCCAATATTTCAAAAGATGCAAATCAAGCAAGACGTGAACGTGATAGAGCTCGGCGTAATAGTTTGACGGCCGACAAAAAGGAGGAGATTAATGCACGTAGAAGAGCAGCTAGGCAAAAGAAAACGCAAGATCAAAGGACTAACAGGCAAAATATATCCGCGGAAAAAAGGCAGGAAGAGAGTGCACGGCGACGCACATCTAGGCAAAGCAAATCTCAAGAGGAGAGGGCAAAACTGCTAGCTCAGCGCAATGCAAACGCTGCGGCTAAGAGGAACACCCCGTGCCCTCAATCCATAGCGATGCAGTGCCCAAATGCAACAACTTTACATTCGATAGACCTAGCATCAAGCAAACACGGAGCATCAGCCAAAAAGGGAATTGCTTCACCTTTAGCAAGCTCGCCGAAGTATACCATCAGAACCGACGGTAACACACCGATCTTTCCTCCCTTTATTATTTATGGCATGGACTATTAATGCATCATACTTACCAGATCGAGAATGTTGTAGGAGACATGGAGGCCTTTCTTAGCGGTATCATGGACGAGAATACAATCGCAGACGACCTCATGGACGAGGAGTGCTACATGTATGCTCGTGAAGGTACTTACGCCAGCCTTTTCAACCATCTCGGTTAAGAGTCAAATATGAACATAATGATGTGACATACTATTTGTGTAGGTTTCGACGTTGATGACATGGACCTCGATACACCGATAGACTTATCCGACGAGGGTGGTATCGATCCCTTTGACTTTGTGTACTCAAACCTCCCAGAAACGCACATCCTAAAGCAAGTCCCCGACTGCGAACACTGCCATGCCAAGAGGTTTGAGTATGAGACACCCGGTTTTTGCTGCCGAAACGGACAGATCGAACTGGCTGAACAAGTTCCTATACCGGAGCTGATGAGGTTATGGTCTAGCGCGGATGCAGACAGCCGACATTTTTGAGAAAGCATACGATTCTTTAATGGCCACTTCTCCTTCACAACCCTTGGCGTCAGTCTCGACAACGACTGCACGAACATGAGGTCCGGGGTCTACACGTTCCGAGCACAAGGAAAAATGTACCACAACGTGCATTCATTCGGGCCAGGCTCTCGCTCGGAACATCTACAACTCTACTTCTATGACGATGATCCTAGCCTGGTCCATCGCAAGGAAGCAACCAAGGAACTAGATCAGGAGGTCGTCCAGAAAATTGTGGAAATACTGAGAGGAAACCCCTACTCCGAGCAATTTAGGAGATTGGGCGAGCATAAGGATAACCTTGAGGACTATCGTATAGAACTGAACACGGACAAAAGCTAGACCAACGAAGATACAACACACCACTGTCGTCCGAGGTGGCTGCGATATGGGTCGAGGGCAGCGATCCGACAAATAGGTTCAAGCGCAGCATTACCCTCTACGGTAACAACAATGAGAGGCACAGTATACATGCCACACAAGGATGCTATGACCGCTCTCATACCCCCTATTCTTCCCAAAGGGAGAGCTTGGTTGGCATCCGAATATACCTAAACATAACAAGTCATGGGATCTTGCGCAGCTACCAAGAGCAGATCGTGAAGATGATCCAGGTATCTCGGATACTTTCAAATATTTTAGTCTATCCTTCGCATATGTTGAATAACCTTATTTTTCTTTCGCAAATGTCGAATAACCTTATTTTTCTGTCACAGAGGGGGGTGGCCGTCTATGCGTCTCCGTCAGGGACTACTACTGTTACCGACTACAAACGCGTCCTGCTATATTCAACCCCATACTGCATGGAGGGCGTCTTTTCCAGCAATGGGCGGTGGACATGTACATAAAGATCGAGGGTTGTAGGTTGAATTGGATCAGGGAGCACCAGCCACAGATACGTGCTGATCTATATACACTACTAGGAAATAGCCTTTTAGTGGCGCACCAAAAACAGATTTCTGTGGCGCATGTGCCGTGCGCCACAGACTTCACGCCCCAAAAATGTGAATTCTGTGGCGCACGGCACATGCGCAACAGAAAATCCAACTTTTGTGGCGCACTAGGCAACCGTGCGCCACAGAATCTCGTTTTCAGTTTAAAAAAAAATACGGCTGCGGTGGGCAGCCGCAGCCCCACCCGATGGAGAACAGCGGCAGAGGTGGACGCCGGGGAAGTCGCGGGCGCCGCTGATTCGAAGCTGGCGAAGAGCCACTGCGGCGACGGTTCTGTGGTGGCGGCCAAGGAGAGCACGGAGGCGGAGGGGGAGTCCGGCCATGAAAGCGCCTTGGAAGCCGCGACAGGGGCGTCGCCCGGGAAGCGGCAGAGGTGGACGCCGGGGAAGTCGCGGGCGCCGGCGCCGGCGAGGGCGAGGGCGGGTGGCGATGACCGGGATGTGACCAGAGGCGATGATGGGATGGAGGACCGTGGCGTCGACGCTCGCGACTTCCCCGACGAACCCGAGGGCTGCGGCGTTGGGGGAGGGGCGCCGTTGGGGGAGGGGCGCGCGGTGCCGCCAGCGAGGTTGATGAGGGAGACGAGGTTCTTGTTGACCTTGCCGACGAGCACCATCTCGACGACCTCCATGGTGAGCGCGTCGGTGACGCGGAGGTCATTGCGGAACTGCGGCTCGACGCCGACACGGAGCAGCCAGGAGTTGATCTCGGGCCTGCCGCCGACCCGCCGTGGACGAGGACGGGCGGAGCCTGACGCAGGAGAGGGGCACGAGGTCGCGGATCACGGACGCCTGCAGCTCGGGGGACTTCATCACCGCGCCGCCGTACTTGACCACCACCATCTTGCCCTTGAAGCTCTGGATGAAGGGGAGCGCCTCCGACAGCACGTCCACGCAGCTCAGCGCTATGGTGCCTGGGGAAGGGATGGTGGGGATGTGGCGGCGCGAGGAGGGAGCGACGGCGATTGGCTAGGCCTGGTTTGGGCTGGCTGTGGGGTTAGAGAGCGGCTTGGATGCGAGAGGAGAGGAGAGGGCGAGTGCCGGTGACTTGAGGTGCGGCGAGCGGCGCAGTGGATCGAGAGGAGAGAGACGAGTCGTTGACTGGGGGGTGGCGTTGGGTGAGTTTTCTTTTTCTTTCTTCGTGTTTGGCAGGATCTGGATCTCGGGTGCAACACGTGTGAGAGAGGAAAGAGAAACGAGATCTGGATCTGGATTTGGATTTTTGTACTGCTATCTGTGGCGCATGTATCTGGATGCGCCACAGAAATGTATCTGTGGCGCATGTGGACAGATGCGCCACAGAAGTCGCATTTCTGTGGCGCATCTGGGACATGCGCCACAGAAAGTCATAATTTTGTGGCGCATGTGGTCAGGTGCGCCACAGAAATGCCACTTTCTGTGGCGCATGTGTTTTCCATGCGCCGCAGAATTTCTAAATTTCTGTGGCGCACGCAAAAATATGCGCCACAGAAATATTTCTGTGCCGCATGGATATTTTGGTGCGCCACAAAATGTCGTTCCAAAGAAAGCTGTTTTCCTACTAGTGATAAAGGCATTGTCGATAGCATCACAGCCGGAGAGACTCGAGCAAGTGCTGTTGGCACAAGGATTGTGCTACCTTGGAAATTCCAGGGGTGTTTCCGAGACATGAAGCGGAGGCATATGGATGTCATGGCATTGGTACAGACGTATGGCAATCCTGACATCTTCCTAACAATGACATGCAATCCAAACTGGCAGGAGATACAGGATGCCCTTCTTCCGGGCCAAACACCGCAGGACCGGCAGATATTGTGGCGCGAGTATTTAGGGCCAAGCTAGAGATGATGAAATACATGCTGACCAAGAAACATATCCTAGGCGTTGTGAAGGCGTGGGTCTATGTGGTCGAGTTTCAGAAGAGGGGCCTCCCGCATGCCCATTTCCTATTGATCATGGATGCCAATTATAAGCTACTTGTGCCGGAGCAGTATGACCACCTCATATCAGCGGAGCTCCCAGACAAGGATAAGTACCCGGAGCTATACGCCATGGTCGTTAAACATATGATGCACGGCCCATGCGGTGCCCTAAAGCCAAACAACGTGTGTATGCAAGATGGGTCGTGCAAGTGTAGGTACCCACGGACGTTCAACGAGACAACCATACAAGGGAAGGACTCATACCCCATTTATCGGAGACGGAAGGACGGTCGTTCAGCGAAGGTCCGCGGTGCAACGCTCGACAATAGATGGGTTGTGCCGTACAACCCTCACCTCTTGCGGCTGTTCAACTGCCACATCAACGTGGAGGTGTGCTCCAGCATAAAGGCAGTCAAGTACTTATATAAGTACATATACAAGGGCCACGATCAGACTTCATTCAACATCGACAAGCCCGACGCTGATGGTAACATAGACGAGATAAGAGATACGTTGACGCAAGGTGGATTACACCACCTGAATCCATGTGGAGGATATTTGGCTTCGTACTCTCAGAGATCCATCCGTCTGTACTACAGTTGCCGCTTCATCTACCAGATATGCAAAGAGTCACATTCAAAGAGGGAGACAACCTAAACGACGTCGCAGCCCAGGAGAACGCATCCATGCTAACAGAGTATTTTGTGGCTAACCAGAACAACGAGTGGGCTAGAGGTATTCTCTATAGGGATTTTCCACAATGGTTCACATGGCAACCAGAGAAGTATTGGAGGAAAAGGAAAAGGGATCTTCACCAAGTAGGCAGAATCGTGACAGCCAATCCCGCCGAGGGGGAGCGGTACTTTCTTAGGGTGCTTCTTAACCATGTACCAGGCTCGACGTCCTTCGAAGACCTGAAAACCGTTGATGGTGTGCTATGTGATACCTTTCGTGAGGCCGCGGAGAGGAAAGGTCTAATTGAGGCCGACAACACGCTTGATGAGTGTCTTACTGAGTCGGAGCAGTTCGCCATGCCAAGCTCACTCAGGAGGCTCTTCGCAACGATCTTGGTATTCTGTGAGCCTGGCGATGTGCGCGGTCTTTGGGATCGACACCTTGAGGCGATGTCAGACGACTACCGGCGACAACACACGTGTCCAAAAGCGGTGGAGCAAATGGTGTTGCTTGATATAAGGGGCATGCTAGAATCCATGGGTAAAGACATAAAGTCGTTCCCTCTTCCAGACATAGACGAGACATATGACAACACTGGAGGCGAGGCTAGGGAGGTAATCGAGGAAACAACATCAAGGTTGACGAGGAAGACGCTGCACTAGCACCTTACTAAACACCGAGCAGAGGCTTGCCTACGACGACATACTAAAGGCAGTTGATGACGACGATGGGGGGTATTCTTCGTCGATGGTCCGGGAGGCACTGGGAAGACATACCTTTACAGGGCACTGCTCGCTACGGTACGTGGACAGGGAAATATAGCGGTGGCCACAGCGACGTCCGGTGTCGCCGCTTCAATCATGCCGGGAGGCAGGACAGCCCACTCGAGGTTCAAGATCCCACTAAACCTTGAAGAAGGGGCATCATGCAACTTCACTAAGCAGAGTGGGACTGCCAAGCTCCTGAGGATGGCTAAACTCATACTATGGGACGAGGCAACCATGACGAAACGACAGGCAGTTGAAGCATTGGACAGAAGCATGCGCGACATCATGGGCCGCCAAGACCGACCTTTTGGGGGCAAGACTGTCGTGTTCGGTGGGGACTTTAGGCAGGTGCTTCCGGTAGTAAGAAAGGGTCACGAGGTCAGATAATCGACGCGAGCCTGCGGAGTTCCAACCTATGGAAGGGTATGCGCCAACTAAGGCTCGTAAGGAACATGAGGGCGCAAAACGACCAGTGGTTCGCGGATTACTTGCTGAGGATCGGCAACGGCACCGAGGAAACCGACGAGGAAGGAAACATCCAGCTTCCGGAAGATATATGTGTGTCGTCTAAGGGCGACACGGCTGACATAGAGAATTTGATCGACCATGTGTTTCCTGCCCTAGACCAAAACATGGACAATACAAATTACATGACTTCTCGAGCGATCCTCTCCACAAAGAACGACAACGTCGATGGAATAAACATGCGCATGATTGAGCGTTTTCAGGGAGAGGAGATGATCTACCATAGCTTCGATAGTGCAGAGGATGATCCGCATGGCTACTATGCTCAAGAGTTTCTTAACTCGCTGGCTCCTAATGGGATGCCCCCACACGCGCTTAAACTGAAGATCAACTGCCCCATTATACTGCTGAGGAACATTGACCCGGCTAATGGGTTGTGCAACGGCACGAGGCTGGTCGTCCGTGGGTTTCAGAGAAACGCAATTGACGCCGAGATTGTGGTGGGACAGCACGCTGGGGAGAGGGTGTTTCTCCCTCGGATACCTCTTTGTCCGTCCGACAGTGACATGTTTCCCTTCAGATTCAAGAGGAAGCAGTTCCCTATCAGGCTTAGCTTTGCCATGACGATCAACAAGGCGCAAGGGCAGACCATCCCAATTGTAGGCGTGTACCTACCGGAGCCGGTGTTCTCTCATGGTCAGCTATACGTCGCGTTATCCAGAGCGACCGCGAAAAGAAACATCAAGATCCTCGCCATGAAAGTCAAAGGAAAGGACGTAACCAAGAATTCAAAGAAGAGAAAACGAACTGAGTCCTTAGTAAAGACCACAAAGAACATAGTCTACAAGGAAGTCCTTACCATCTGAAATAGCTGAACCTGATTTGAGCAGATTACTTTATGATAATTATATCGTTCAAAATGTAATGGATACAAACATATTTAATTTTTTCTTATATGAATATCTATGTGCATTTTGACTTACACGTGAGAAATATGTGATGAAAGAGATATTTTTTGGCGGGGAAAAGAGATAAATATTAAGGCTAGAACATTCAATTAACATGTACTACCATTTTAGAGTCAAAGGATATACAGGCAACGACATAAAGCAAAAAAATATTAATAAAAACTGCAGGCATCGCATGTAGTTCAAAAGAAACAAAGGAAAGCAATAAGTTGCAACGTCTTACACTGTAATCTACTGAACACAATAATTAAGAAATTTTCTCCAAACTGAAGTCCCATAAGAAAGTAACTTAGTGCAGGTTTAGTGCAATACCTAAAAACCTGAAGTAGAAAGTGTCCAGCAATAATTACCATTTGGTGTGTCAACATTAGGACAAATCTTGATCGTGTTACTAAATCAGTAATAAGAAATTATTCGTCCCCATCTACACCAAACCATTTAACATTCCAAATGCAACCTGGATGAAAAATATTTACCAAACAACTCAGCATCTAATCTGAATGGGCAAACCATGGTGCTATAGAGAATTGGATGGCATGGAAAACATACTTCTTAAACGGAGGTGCTTCGTCTTCACATTTTCATGCCGACAAAAAGAAGCATATCTCAGCAAAAACAACAATGACCGAATCTACTGCTCCAGGTCGGCCACATGCTTCTACAAAACTATAGGGGCAATTATAAAATGAGCAAGCAGCAAAATGAACATAGGAGAGCAACTGACAGGAGCCGGTATAGAGACCAACCTTCTATGTTGGGTTCCCTGTTTGCTCACCACGTTCAAATCACAGAACGTGATCATGAAATGATTAAAACAGAATTATCTGATATAAAGGTAAACTGAATCAGATAGTCACCTTTTCCACAATGTCTGCATATATTTTGCTCTTCCCTAAATCAATTATTGCAATGATCTGTTCAACAGCCTGAACATCAATGAACTTTTCAACACCCTGAACATCAATGATCTGTTCAACACAACAAAGAGTAATTAAAATAAGAAATGCAACCCCACCAAATTGTATGTTACTTAACCAGAAAGCCTGAACCCATGGCTAACCAGAAAGCCTGAACTCATGGCAAGTTACCAACTGGTTTCAGCCGCCTGGCATCTAATCAAAGGCTATGTATACATATTCTGCTTGATGACAGGCAACGGCAAAACCAAATAATGCAAGCAGAGCAAGCAGCAAAAAAAGCAGAGGAGAGCAACTGACAGGAGCCGGTTTGAAGACCCGTACCTCCTAGCTTGGGTACCCAGTTTGCTACCCTCGTTCAAATCTCAGAACGTGGATAATGGAGTTGGGAGGCGGCCACATCGTTGTCGCTGCATCGGCATTTAAAGCTGCAGCCAAGAGGCACTGCCTCGCCGGCTTCCGGACGGCGACGAGGAGAAGGAGTCCACACTCAGACGGCGCAAAAACACGGAGATGGACTCCTCCACCCTTTCCGTGCTCGCCGCACCTTGCATATTATTGAGCTTTCTCACGCCCTTGTCGCCGGCAGCTCGACGGGAGTCCGCGGCCTGCTCGTCGGGTCAGGGATGTCATGGGCGCCACACCTGGGAGGCCAGGGAAGCCTCCCGGTGATTGCCGGAGCGGAGGATGGGGGGCCGGCGGGGGAAGGAAAGCGGCGCCGTTCGAGGGGCGGCGCGCGGCGTGGAGGGGGAAGAGTCGGGGCGGCTGCGCTCTTGCAGGGAGGTGGCGAGGGCGGCCGATGCACGCGAGGATCTGGGGAGGCCACGGTCGAGCAGCCGGCAGAGCCAGAGACGCGAGCACCGGAGTTGGGCGTCCGGCGCGACCGAGCGCAGCTGTGAGGATACGAGAGGACTGAGAAGTCAGCGGTGGAGAATGGGGATCTTGGGACAGGGACTGACAAGGAGGCCAAGAAGAAGAGAAAGAGAGAGAGAGTCACTCATACTCCTTTTTTGTCCATTCAGCTGTTTTTTTAAGGTTATATCTGACATAAAATTGTGTGATATTTATTATATTTACAAAGCAATTCCTAATACGTTCGTTGTGTACTTGTCAGTGCGACACTGAACAATAAAATGATCTTGTACTTAATAATCGAAACAAAAGTTATGGAGAAACTGGGTTAAGACACGATGGCGTTAAAAAAAGGAGGTGCGATAAGGTTTTTTTTTCATATACATATTACAAATGACCAAAATTAGATTTTATGACGTTTCTCTCTCACGAACGTGACGGCCACAATAGAATGGACTTTTTCAAAGTTTCCCAAGAACCCAAAAATGTAAATAGAGTATAGTTTGCTTTCTATACGGGTGCCATTTTATTATGCAAAATATATTTTTTAATATATTAAACAATATGTGATTTTTTCTTTTGATATTTATATGTATTTTACATTTACATGTGTGACATAAGTGACGATACAAAATTGCCCGTGGCAACGCACGGGCAATATGTCATTTTTTCATTTGATATTTATATGTATTTTATATTTACATGTGTGACATAAGTGACGATACAAAATTGCCCGTGGCAACGCACGGGCATGTTTGCTAGTTTGGTTAAGATGCGGATTACCGGATCGATTAGTACCGAGCGACAAAGCGAAGCGACGAGTCGACGACACCGAGATGGGTATTGATACGTATCAAACGTATTTATAATTTTTGATGTTCCATGCATGTTTTATACCAATTGCTACATGTATTATATACACTTCATAGCATTTTTATGCATTTTCTGGGACTAACCTATTAACAAGATGCCACAGTGCCAGTTCCTGTTTTCTACTATTTTTCCGTTTCAGAAAATCTAGTCGGGAAATATTCTCGGAATTGGACGAAAATCAACGGAGACCAGTTTTTCACCGACACGTACATGGAGTCCAAAGGGCGTACGGAGAGGCGAACAGAGGCCGCCACGCCATACTAGGGCGTGGCCCCCATGCCTGGCGCGCCCAGGTATGGCGTGGGCCCCTCGGGTGCCTCCCGACGCCGCCCTTTCGCCCATATAATGCCTCCATGCCGAAAACCCTATTGCAAGAGACTTCTTGTATCTTAATTGCAGAGTTACTTGAGAGGGATATCTTTGACTTCTACCTCACTGAGTTCGATAAACCTTGGGTTACTCACTTATGGGAAATTTGTTGCTGTCCTACAAACATCTGCACTTGGTGGCCCAACACTGTCTACAAGAATAGAAGCGTGCGTAGACATCAGATATCCATGGAGACAGCTGGCTGCGAGATCGTACGCCTGCCGGAGGAACTCCTCGTGATGATCATCTCCCTCACATCGCCGCCGGACGCCTGCCGTGCCGCCGCCGTCTCCCGTGCCTTTTGCATCGCGGCGGACTCCGACTCCGTCTGGTCGTCCTTCCTACCTCGTGACCTGCCACTGTTCGCTGATGGTGAGTTTCCCAATACGCCGCCGTCGACCAAGAAGGGGATGTTCTTATACCTCTCCGATACACCAGCCCTCCTCCCATGCAGGCTCGTGGTACTCTACATTTTTTTATAAAGATAAAGAAACAGACCCTACATAGGGATGCTTCTTCTATTTTAGCTCAGAATCGATCGGCTAATTAATCTACCGTCCCGATATGATGCATGTAGAGCATGCGGCTAGATAAGTTTTTCCGGTGCCAAGTGGTACAAGCTTTCAGCAAGGGCGCTGCATATTTCGTGGGGTGACACGCCTGCCTACTGGGCATGGATCGACTTCGGCCGTGATGAGAACAAAAGAGACAAAAGGTTCGAGTTGTTTCGATGGTTGTTTTGGAGCTAATTGAATTGGTTAAATTCTTTGATTTGATGTAGTACCATGTTGGATTAGTTCTCCTGTCCCCTCCCCTCGCGTCGCTCTCTCCCGAGGGCGACCCGAGGGCCCCCAACCCTAGCCGCCGCCACCCCTCCCGCTCCCCCACCCTCGCCGCCGCCGGAGAAGGACGCCGGAAAGCCGCGCGCCCAACCATGACGGCGGCAGCGAGGCTCTTGCCCGGCAGCGTCTCTGGCCTGGGGGCTTGGACGCCGGGGCCGCGGCTCTGGAAGGTGGAGGCGGCGTCGGCTCGGCGGCGTGCAGCGTGCGTCGTGTTGGCTGTTCTCCTCGGCCGCTTGGGCGGGAGGTGAACGGCGGGTGGCGGCTGGGTCGGCCGGTCGCCAGATCTGGAGGCTGCGGCCTTCCTCCCCTCATCTCGTTCCCACGCCAAATCTGGGAGGTCAGCCTCTTGCTGCCTCTACACCGGCCGAAGGTAGCAGCTTTCGGAGCTGCGGGTGCTGTAGGTCGAGCAAAATCTCGGGATGGCGGTGCTATCCCCCACGACGGCGACGCCTACGGGCGCCGTTTGACCTCCTTAGAGGCGTCATGGTGATCTCTGCCCCACCTTTGTCCCGGGTGAAAACCCTAGATCCTCTGGACCGGGTTGTGGCGGCGCCTCGGCGTCGCGGGCTTCTTGGAGACAGAGTCTTGGGACAAGGTGCTCCAAAGCAAGGTGAGGTGGTCTTCGGTCTCGCAACAGCGCAAGACGATCCTTTTGTCGTGGCTCCGAAAGAAGTTCTTCGGCTCGCGGTTTGCAGGTAGTTTCTGGTGGCTGCGGCGTTTCCTTGCCTCGCTACTTGTCGGCGGTTCGGCGCCCTCGAACCTGGGCAAGGGATAGGGGTCCCTTCCGGAGGTAGCGTGTGCAAGGGTGGCACCATTGCCCGGATTTTCCCGGCGGCGTTGGTTGTTCCTTCATCGGTGTGCTTGGCGGATTGGTGAGCCTGTGCGACTCCAGTTCATCCCTCCAGAAGTAGGCGGCTTTCATCATCCTAGTCTGCTCCTGAGCGACTCTTCCAAGAGCTTCGGGTCTCCATGCGCAACGTGCACAATGGAAGGCAGTAGGGGTAGGGGCTTCTTCGTGTTTCTCCTAGTGCTGGTCGTTGTGGCATGAGCCTTGTCTTGTGTAGTTGCTCGAGCTGCGACTCGTTTTCTTTGTGCATGTTTCTGTTTGTTGGTGTAAACACTGCCGTATGTGGCTTCGTTAATTCAAAGCAGGGCTCTCGAGCCTCTTGTCTCATTTAGTACCATGACCATTTTGCTACTAAATTTCTCTGATAGCTATACAGTTTACTAATCCTATCCTCTCCACCAGCGACAGGTTCTCCGAAGTAGCTAAACTCATAATGGTTTGGTGGTTGGAAATACGTGGGAAGATACATAGCAGAATGCTCTCCCAGAACTCGATGTAAACCGTTTACATGGTGTTCAACCTAGCACCTAGCGAATACTCCAATCCGAGTTTCCCGTTTCTGGATGCATCGATCGGCGTTTGGGGCGGAAGCGAATCAATACAGAAAATCTGCCTTCAAGGCTACACGGAGGACGGGTATAGCGGGGTGCCTATTAAACCATGATATTATCCTCATCCGAGCAACCATGGATTTCCTCCTACAGATAGTGTTATGTTCGGTCGGAAGAGGGCCGACGGCTGGATGGAGGTGGAGTTGGGTGAGTTCTACAATGAGGAAGGCAATGACGGGGAGGTATCCATAAGCCTAATGGAAACAAAAGGAGGAACTTGTAAGACAGGTCTTATTGTTCGTGGCATCGAGATTAGGAATAAACCATGATGTTGATAGTCTTGTGGAATTAAGAACATCATATACCTTTTATAACAAAATATAACCTACATACATGGATATGTCGAAACTCAATGGATGAAAAAGTACATACATGTGAGTCTGAGTGAGTTGTGCAAGCAAAGTCTTTGTTGTTCATCTATAGAGTAAAAGAAATCAGAGGTGCTAAATGTATGGAAAACGATGGCTTTACGGGGACCTACAATGCCCTCGCGTAGGTCGCCTCATCTCGAGCCGCACGTCTCCTACTGGCGAAATGATAGTGAGTCCCACCACCTTATCTCCTTGGCTCTCATCCTCTCCACCAGGCCGTCGTCCTCTCCCCAGGGGTGGACCCAAAGCAAAATCAATCCGGTATCATTCTATGAAACAGACAAAAAAATCACTTAGAGTTAGGGGTGCCATACACTAAAAATGTATAAAATATAGCAAAGCATATCGATTTTACCCGGTGTCGTGTGACACCTTCTAGCATAACGTAGGTACGCCCCTGCTCTTCCCCATTCGCACCGCCTCCAACGCCTCTCGCCATGGCATCACGAGCGCCCCGCCCAGTCATGCTGGGTCGCCGCCCCAATCGTGTAAGCCGGCTCGGTAGCTATCCTCTCCTCTTTCGGGTGTTTTTCATCCACCGCAACACCTCTCATCCATCTGCTCCTCACCATCTGCCGTGCCTTGGTTTGCCATGGTTTCTGTCTGCACCAGCTTCATGTTTTGTTGTGAGCGTGGGCGCGAGGTTGGTGCAAGGGGATGCATGGCGCTAGCCACAGTGGGGCTGCGAAGACGGCGACAATCCGCTGCATCGAACTCAGCTTGCCGGTGATTTTGGTGCAAATTGTTTTTGGATGTAAATTTTGAAGGGATTTCGCATGGGAAATTGCCATGTTGAAGTTGTAATTTTTTGTTGAAAACTTTAGTGATTATTGTTGAAAACATCCTAGCAATTTGTTGCAAAGTCATATGCCAAGTAAGAAAAATGTAATGTTCGACTTATTTATTATTTTTGTTGATATACGTTAGCGATTATGTTGAAAACATGTTCGTATTTTGTTGCAAAGTGATTATGGTAAAAAAACGACATGATTACACGAACGGGTCTTGGGACTTCGAACTCCACCGAGAGCTCCTACTTTGGTGAACCCGGCGAAATTAGATGAGGATGAACATTTGGAAAGTTAGCAGTTTAACTGGAAGAGAGAGGAACTGGGAGAAAGACGGTTTAGTTCCTGCCGCCACTGCACCCACAATCCGAGTGTGCGCTTCCCAGTATATGGAGCCACCGATCACGGTGTATGTATGCCCCAGGACGCGGGATTTTGCGCCTGATATGTTTAGGGAAACATAAACGAATCCTTTTTTTGTTTTGCGGGGAGACATAAACAAATCCTGATTCGATTACGTATCATCGACGGTCTGCTACTTCTACTTCTAGATCGGATTGCAACTTAATGATCGAGCCGCCTCCACCACACCGGCCGGTATACTACGAATTCCGGAAGCGGGTCAGGAAACCATGGAGCCTGGGGCCTGCGAGATCGAGCGCCTGCCGGAGGAGCTCTTGGCGCACGTGATCTCTCTCACGTGCACGTCTCCGGTGGAAGCGTGCTGCGCCGCTGCTGTCTCCCCTGCCTTCCGCGCCGCCGCCGACTCCGATTCCGTCTGGTCCCGCTTTCTGCCCCGTGACCTCCCGCTGTTCGCCAAGAAGGAGCTCCCGCTCGAGCCGCTGTCGACCAAGGGGCTCTTCCGACGCCTCACCGACCAACCCGCTCTTCTCCCACATAAGTTCATTGTACGTGCCACGTGCGTCAGTGCGGCTTACTATCTTCTTCTTTGTTGCGTTGTTCACGTTAATTTGTTCCTTGACACCCTAATTAAAGGCCTTTTTTCTTGCAGCGCATGCAGCTAGACAAGGCTACCGGCACCAAGTGCTACGCGCTTTGCGCGAGATTCCTGCAGTTTCCGGGGCATCTAAGCAGGGCGTGGCGCTGGATCCATGTCGGTTTTGATCACAACACAAGAGGCAAAAAGTATATGTTCATACCGAACTTAGTTCTCCCCTAGCTAGCTTGCACAATTTTTCCTTGACGACTTGCATTGTGTGATCACGTCTCTTCCCAGCTAACTTATTAGGCACGACGTCTACAGGTTCTTAGAAGCGGCTGTGTTCCCTTGTCTCCGCTGCTTCGAAATCTGCGGCAAGATACATCGCAAGATGCTCTCCCAGAACTCAACTTACGCTGCTTACATGGTGTTCAAGATAGGAACCTATGAATTTGATGGGTGGGACGTTCAACTGGATGAGGCGTCGGTCACTGTCGGAGGGCGTGAATTGAGACGACGAGTTTGCCTCGGCAGTTACACTGCGTACAAGAATGGTGGTACCACCGCTGATCATCAGGTGCCTCCAAGGTATGTCTTGCTTAAATCAGCATTGACAGAAGAGCACTGCAAAGTTTCAGACCTTGGAGAGGACGTGGTTGTTTCTCGGAGAAGAGCCGATGGCTGGATGGAGCTGGAACTAGGTGAATTCTATAACGGAGATGATTCTGATGGCGAGGTGCTTATGAGTTTGAGGGATATTAATGGGGGCACGTATAAAGAGGGTTTTATTGTCCGGAGCATTGAGATTAGAACTAAGCACCAAAGTTAACAGGGAAATTCAGAGCCGGATGTTTATATGAATATACTATATACTACTCCAGTTTTTACCCACTAGTTTACCATTTTTTACGATAATTGCCGCGCTTCTTTGGTCATCTTTAGTGACTTGAAAGGGTCATATCTGCCCTTGTCATGTGTCCAAATGTTCCTCGTAAATGTAAAGAAGTAAATATCTTTTTTTTTGAAGGATAACGGCAGGTGTTCTGCCAAATCAATTGAGAAGATAGAAAGTAGTTAAAGAAGTAAATATCGCATTGGTAACATACCGGAAATGAGGTGCCTCTACATGAATCGAACCTGCAACCCCTAAACTATAAACCCTGAAGTTTTTATAGTGCTAGACTTTGGGGTCCGAGTTGAGAAACAAAGATATACTTACAATAGACACACATTGCTAGAACTAATAGACACACTTGTTCGGAAGCGGGACAACGCGAGGAGTAGGCGTAGGAGGTGCCTCTCACTACTCTTCGACCCTCGCTAACTGCTCCAGCACTGGCACGCGACCCTCCCCCTAGCTAGGTCTTCCGCCACCGTGGCCGGCCCTTCCCTCGCCTCGCTCTCGTCGCGCGCGGCCGCCGCCGCCGCAGCCGCCCCCCCCCCCCCACACCCGTCTGTGCCCTCCTCAGCGACCTCCTCTCTCCCCTCCCCCATCGCCGCCGTCGGCAGGGGCCACCGGGCTTGGCCCGGCGGTGCCGGCGGCGGAGGCATGCTTTTACCTGCGTCTAAAGTGGTGGTGTCGGGGTTCCACGCTTCCGGCGGCAGTGCGGCTAGGGACGGCGGTGGTTCGGTCTAGGCCGAGTGGTGGCGACACGGCGGTGTCCATGTGGTGCGGAGGAGCGGCTCCCATGGCTGGACGACGGGGTGCACAGGGGCGGCGCCGCCCGGGCTGCTCCGCCCAGATCTGGCCCATCCGGGCCCGATCTGGGTCTAGATGGGCTGGCCTGCCATTTGTGTGTCCCCATCTAGACCCAGATCCGGGCCCGATCTGGGTCTAGATGGGCTGGCCTGCCATTTGTGTGTCCCGATCTGCAGTTGGAGGTGGTTGTGTTCGTGTAGGGGCAGCGATGACGGCTGCCGCTCCGGTTGCAGCGTGACGGCGGGCTTTACGGGCCCAGTCTGGGCCCGGCCGGACCCTATTAGGACTGGTGTGCCACCGCGGGACTTTACGGCCTCGCTGAGCCTGGCCGGACCTAACCGGGACTGGTGTGCCTTGCTGTCGCGTCCGATCGACTACCGCCTTCGGCGGTGGAGGTAGTTCCCTCCCGCATGGCCGCAGTTTTGCTGACCCCTAGTCGAGCTAATCTTCACCTCTGGTTTGCAGACCTCGTGACGGTTGTTTCGGTGAGACGGCGATGACGGCTTCGTAACCGGCGTGGTGCAAGGTGGTGGTCGGCGAGGCTTGGATGGCGAGGTTTTCCTTGTGGGGCTCCTGTGCTAGGGATCGTCTGGGGTTGTGGACTGGATATGTTCGGGAGAAATCCTTGTCGGCTCGTTCGACACCGACGCGGTGCCGCCCTCGGGCGACATCATACCTTCCTAGAGGGCGTCGTGGCTTCCTATCCACTCCCCTCGAGTGCCGGGGAAACCCTAGGACCAGCGCGCTGGTCCGGGCAGCTGGGTTACTCTCCTTCTTGAAGGTGCTGCTTGGGACTCGATGGTTCGCTGCTAGGAGTGTGGTGGTACTTCGTGGAGAGGGCGCAGCGGTTACGGGTCTCCGTCGTTTTGTCAATCCGCCTATGTCTCCTTTTGTTTTTCTTGTTTTTCTCTTCTTCTTGCTTGGGTGTATATTTGCTGCCGCCCCAGCATGTGGAAACTGTCAGTCGTATCGGGTGGTTGCTATATTTATATAGCGGGGCTACGGCCTATTTCGTAAAAAAGTAGGCGTAGGACTCCAGTGAGGAAGACAGAGAGTGGGTCTTGCCTCGCTGTAGTGGATGAATCACTCTGTAAAATTTCTTGTAAACGCTCCCTTCTAATCTTAATGGAATGACAGCAACAATTTGTTGCTCGTCCTTGAAAAAATAGACACACTTGTTAGTTGTTACTGTATAAAGTTGTCTAATTCGAGAGAGATCATGGCACTTATGTGTAGTCATGGCAGTAATATACTTACACTTGTCCACGTACAAGGATTCATGTACGTATTGTAGACGGTTCCTTTTCCTTTAAGAAAACCAACTTCTTACTCGGGACAAAAACTCTAGATCCCGTGAAACATAATACCACCGTACGTGCGTATTCAGAACGACGAAAGAGAGAAAGCGAAAGAGAGAAAGCCACTACAGCAGAGCTAACCTGTGCCGACGGCCAAACCCTGTGCCGACGGGTTTTTATCGGGGCCGTCGGCACAGGAGCCCTACGAGGCCACCCACGAAGCTGGCCGTCGGCACATATATCCCCGTCGGCACAGAAAAGCTGTGCCGACGGTCACCGTCGGCACAAATATCGCCGTCGGCACAGCTCCCCGTCGACTAAAAGGTGACGTCGACACAAACCTGTGCCGACGGTAAAAACCGTCGGCACAGGTTCCTTTTTTTTCTTTTATCTCGTGTATCCAGACCAACCTATGCCGACGGTTTTACCGTCGGCACAGGTTACCCATTTTTTTTCTTCAATTTTATGTATCTATTTATTACTGTCAATTAAATTTACTCTTAATTAAATTTAATATGTTTTTATTCATATCTATATGTATATAGCTACGCCGAATAGCGGTCTCCACCCACATAAAATAACGTCGCGAATCTTGTCTCTCGGAAGTATTGTATGTGAATCTTGTCTCTCTTGCAATCTTGTGTCGATTTGTGATAAAAGTTGGTTTCTCATGTTCGTATGGCCTAACCTAACACAACCAAGGAAAAAAGTCCACTGGGCTACCCCCTTTCGACGCACGTCTATGGGGGTAGACGGAAACGTTAGGGTTTTTCCAGCGGATTCAGGGTTTCGCCGAAGCGGGGCCCCGGAGCGTCGGAACCCCACCCAAACCTAGGTTGTGCCATACCATATGTATACAAGTGTGTTGTGTGTTTCAAATGTCCAAGAATCTACTCCTAGGTGTGACCGACATCACCGGCTTCACTTTCTCTCTACTAAGTGTGTGGACTTATAGCTGAAAACTCCCGTTCCGGGCGAAACGGGGGCAATCTTGTGTCGATTTGTGATAAAAGTTGGTTTCTCATGTTCGTATGGCCTAACCTAACACAACCAAGGAAAAAAGTCCACTGGGCTACCCCCTTTCGACGCACGTCTATGGGGGTAGACGGAAACGTTCGGGTTTTTCCAGCGGATTCAGGGTTTCGCCGAAGCGGGGCCCCGGAGCGTCGGAACCCCACCCAAACCTAGGTTGTGCCATACCATATGTATACAAGTGTGTTGTGTGTTTCAAATGTCCAAGAATCTACTCCTAGGTGTGACCGACATCACCGGCTTCACTTTCTCTCCACTAAGTGTGTGGACTTATAGCTGAAAACTCCCGTTCCGGGCGAAACGGGGGCAATCTTGTGTCGATTTGTGATAAAAGTTGGTTTCTCATGTTCGTATGGCCTAACCTAACACAACCAAGGAAAAAAGTCCACTGGGCTACCCCCTTTCGACGCACGTCTATGGGGGTAGACGGAAACGTTAGGGTTTTTCCAGCGGATTCAGGGTTTCGCCGAAGCGGGGCCCCGGAGTGTCGGAACCCCACCCAAACCTAGGTTGTGCCATACCATATGTATACAAGTGTGTTGTGTGTTTCAAATGTCCAAGAATCTACTCCTAGGTGTGACCGACATCACCGGCTTCACTTTCTCTCCACTAAGTGTGTGGACTTATAGCTGAAAACTCCCGTTCCGGGTGAAACGGGGGCAATCTTGTGTCGATTTGTGATAAAAGTTGGTTTCTCATGTTCGTATGGCCTAACCTAACACAACCAAGGAAAAAAGTCCACTGGGCTACCCCCTTTCGACGCACGTCTATGGGGGTAGACGGAAACGTTAGGGTTTTTCCAGCGGATTCAGGGTTTCGCCGAAGCGGGGCCCCGGAGCGTCGGAACCCCACCCAAACCTAGGTTGTGCCATACCATATGTATACAAGTGTGTTGTGTGTTTCAAATGTCCAAGAATCTACTCCTAGGTGTGACCGACATCACCGGCTTCACTTTCTCTCACTAAGTGTGTGGACTTATAGCTGAAAACTCCCGTTCCGGGCGAAACGGGGGCAATCTTGTGTCGATTTGTGATAAAAGTTGGTTTCTCATGTTCGTATGGCCTAACCTAACACAACCAAGGAAAAAAGTCCACTGGGCTACCCCCTTTCGACGCACGTCTATGGGGGTAGACGGAAACGTTAGGGTTTTTCCAGCGGATTCAGGGTTTCGCCGAATCGGGGCCCCGGAGCGTCGGAACCCCACCCAAACCTAGGTTGTGCCATACCATATGTATACAAGTGTGTTGTGTGTTTCAAATGTCCAAGAATCTACTCCTAGGTGTGACCGACATCACCGGCTTCACTTTCTCTCCACTAAGTGTGTGGACTTATAGCTGAAAACTCCCGTTCCGGGCGAAACGGGGGCAATCTTGTGTCGATTTGTGATAAAAGTTGGTTTCTCATGTTCGTATGGCCTAACCTAACACAACCAAGGAAAAAAGTCCACTAGGCTACCCCCTTTCGACGCACGTCTATGGGGGTAGACGGAAACGTTAGGGTTTTTCCAGCGGATTCAGGGTTTCGCCGAAGCGGGGCCCCGGAGCGTCGGAACCCCACCCAAACCTAGGTTGTGCCATACCATATGTATACAAGTGTGTTGTGTGTTTCAAATGTCCAAGAATCTACTCCTAGGTGTGACCGACATCACCGGCTTCACTTTCTCTCCACTAAGTGTGTGGACTTATAGCTGAAAACTCCCGTTCCGGGCGAAACGGAGGCAATCTTGTGTCGATTTGTGATAAAAGTTGGTTTCTCATGTTCGTATGGCCTAACCTAACACAACCAAGCAAAAAAGTCCACTGGGCTACCCCCTTTCGACGCACGTCTATGGGGGTAGACGGAAACGTTAGGGTTTTTCCAGCGGATTGGGTTTCACCGAAGCGGGGCCCCGGAGCGTCGGAACCCCACCCAAACTTAGGTTGTGCCTTACCACGTGTGTACAAGTGTGTTGGGTGCTGTGGATGTCCAAGTTCCCACTCCGGGATGTGAGCGGGTTCACCGGCATCACTTTCTCTATACCGATTTCGTGGACTTTGAGGTGAAACCCCCCACTTCGGGCGAAACGGAGAGAATCTATGCAAGAGTTGGGGTAGATCTAGGTTTTGGGTGTTCCTAGGTACTAACCTTGCACAACCAAGTAAAAAGTTTCACTTTGCTACCCTCTTTCGATGCACGTCTATGGGGGTAGAAGAGAAAAGCTGGTCTTTCCTCCAGCGGGTCTAGGGTTTCGACGGAGAGGTGCTCCGGAGCGTCCGGATCACACCAAACCCTAGGTGGTGTCCTAACAACACCACAAAATAATAGAATAATTGAAAAAAAAATAATAGTGAATTATAATGGTCTAGAAATATTAACAACACCACAAAATAATAGAATAACTGAAAAAAAGAAAAAAATAGAACCCTATGCCGACGGTAAAGGTCCTACTAGGTTATGTCCACTGGGTCCGCGCGCGGGGGGCTCATCTTCTCCAAATTTTCGCCCGCGGCCGCGCTGCTCCTCCGCAAACCACCCCTCCGCCGCCAGCGCCGCCGCGCAACCCCCTCTGCGCCGCCGCGCCAGACCCTCCACACCCCACCCCACAGCGCCGCCGCGCAACCCCCTCCCCACCCCACCCCGCCGCGCAACCCCTCCCCACCCCACAGCGCCGCCGCGCAACCCCCTCCCCACCCCACCGCGCCGCCGCGCTTGGCCCTCCCTACCCCACCCCGCCGCGCCAGCGCCTCCCCACCCCACCCCACCGCCGCGCCAGCCCCTCCCCACCCCACCCCACCGCGCCGCCACGCCAGCCGATCCGCACCCCACCCCGCTGCCGCTAGCCCCTCTCCTCCGCCCCCTCCACCACTGCATCTCCCACCCTCCGGCCGGCCCTCACTGTCCTCTCCGGCGTGCTCGTGCTGCGGACGAGCTAGGATGGTGGCGACGACGGGCTGATCCTCTCATGGTGAGCTTCTTGCTCCTCTCATTTCCTCACAGTAGCATTTGTTTAATTGTTTAATTGTGTCACCTCATTTTTGTTGTTTAATTGTGTCTCATGACGACGACGGGCTATTTTAGGTTGTTTAATTGTGTCACCTCATTTTTGTTGTAGGAGGTCGTGTAGGAGACACCTCGACCACTTTGCCGTCCCGAAGCCCGTGCTATTTGAAGCCCGTGCTTCTTCTCCAGCTGAGGAGGGGCCTCCTCGGTGCCCCTGTTTCGTCGCCCCGCTTCCGTCGCGACCTCGACCCTCTCCGATCACCGATCACGCTTCGAGGGTATACATCTTTCGCCTCTCTTGCTGCATAGGTTTATTTTGGTCTAGATCACCAAGTCAGTCGAGTCGCGTAACCCGAGTCAGATCCCATCCGGAAGGGTTACAAATTTATAAATATGCAGGATTGTCCATCTTTGCATATTTATAACCGTAACACTTCCGGGTTGTCCTGTTGGACAGTCCGAGTACGTGTAGATCGGGTCGTGTTCCATGTTCTACCCCTTCCTGAGACGGAATTTCGGCAGCACCTCCCCGTTGTTCTTCGGATGCACACCCTCTCGGCTTGACAAGCTCGAGACGTGTATTCTGAAGAACAGCGGGGAGGTGCTGTCGAAATTTCGTCTCGGGTCGGGGTAGAACATGGGACACGACTCGATCTACACGTACTCGGGCGGGATAGGCCCTCCTATTAGAAGTGTAGGTGAACCCTTGCATGTTGTAAAAGATAAAATTTGGCCGTAATAAATCTTGGTGTCATTGAATAAATTTATTATTACTTGGTGCATATTACGAAATGCGTTGTTCTTTGGATCCAATAAAGCAGAGGATGGCTGATAATGGGTGGATGTACAGTGGCCGTATCAGTAAGATTAAAAGAACAGAGGAGTGGGAATGGAAGACCAATATGTTAGTGAAGGAGTTAGCGCGTGGTTCAAAGGCATCAGGAGTTCGTCCAAGGTGCCCATGCATTAATTGCAAGAATCGTGCCCGTCAGGGAAAGGATGAAATGACTAAGCATCTTTGGTTGTCTGGGTATATGCCTAACTACGTCACGAAGGTCGACTTTGCTCAGGTCGAACGTGACAGAGTTGAGGTGATGCGGCAGCGGATCAATGGCAATGAGTATGATGGGGTGAGAAACTTGCTAGATGATCTCCGTGATGCTGACATACCGGATTCGCCACCTCCACAGGAGGAACAGGAGGAACGGAGGAACCGGGTGAACCGGAGGAACCGGGTGAACCGGAGGAACCGGAGCCAACCGCGAAGGCTTTCCTTGATATGATGGCCTCGGCTAAGAAGCCTCTATACGAGGGTGCAAACATTTCTCAGCTCGATGCCATAGCTCAAATACTAAGTGACAAGTGCCAGTACTCCACCACCCGTGCAGGCTTTGAAGCCAATCTGAAAACATTTGGTAACATGTTGCCCGAAGGGCATTGTCTGCCAAAGTCCATGCACGAAACGAGGAAACTATTGGGATCGCTCAGCATGGATTATGAAAAGATAGATTGTTGTCCAAAAGGTTGCCTTCTGTTCTGGAAACAGTATGCGGATGACAAGTACTGTAGTCTTTGTGGGGCCTCTAGGTATCATGAGGACCCGAAGCCGATGGTCAGAAGAAGCAGAAAAGTCCTGTGAAGATTCTTCGGTACCTCCCATTCATAAAAAGAATCCAGCGGCTTTACTTTTCTGAGGAGACTGCCACACAGATGACTTGGCACAAGAAGGGGAAGAGATACGCCGACGAGTTCGGACGGAAAAAGATGGGACATCCATCTGATGGTAAGGCATGGGAGAATTTTGATGAGAAACACCCCGATAAGGCAGCAGATGCTCGGAATGTCAGAATTGCGATAGCAACAGATGGATTCAATCCATATGGTATGTCGAGTCACTCGTACAGCTGCTGGCCCGTGTTTGTTATTCCGCTCAATCTCCCTCCCGGGGTCCTAATGCAAAGGAAGTTCATGTTTATGTCGCTGATCATTCCAGGGCCCGAATACCCGGGGAAGAATTTGAGTGTCTACATGCAACCGCTTGTGGATGATTTGCACCACTCATGGCACAATGGGACGTGGACATACGACCGAGCATCAAAGAAAAACTTCTTGATGAGAATTTGGTACCACTATTCCATGCACGACCTACCCGGGTATGCCCTATTCTGCGGATGGTGTACAGCTGGTAAGTGGCCATGCCCAGTGTGCAGAAACCGACTTGAGTTCACTTGGCTAAAGTCAGGTCGCAAGTATGTCGCGTTTGACAAGCATCGACCGTTCCTCAAAAGAAGGCATCCTTACCGAGAAGACATAAAAAACTTCACGAAGGGCAAAGTCGTGCGTGAAGAAAAAGATATACCGAAGTTCGATGGTGCAACTGTTGATGCCGAGCTACGTGCTCTCGTGCCTGCTCAGGTACCTGGCCCAAAATTTGTGGGATATGGTGTAACGCACAACTGGACTCACGTGGCAGGCTTAACGCAGCTAGAGTATTACAAGGACCTCGAACTTCCCCATAACATCGATGTGATGCACACCGAAAAGAATGTTGGAGAGATGCTCTTTCACACAGTCCTGAACATTCCTGGGAAGTCAAAGGACAATGTCAAGGCTAGAGTTGATGTTGAGAATCTCTGTGATAGGGAGAGATTACACATGCAGCCTCCTGACCGCCGTCGAAAAAATTGGTTCAAGCCGAATGCACCCTACTGCCTTGATAATATCCAAAAGAAGGAGACATTCAAGTGGCTCAAACACGACGTGATGTTCCCTGATGGTTATTGTTCCAATATAAGTAATGGAGTCAATCTTGTAAAGGGAAATGTCACTGGGCTCAAGAGTCACGACTATCATATATGGATTGAGCGGTTGATGCCGGTGATGGTTCGAGGGTATCTCCCCGATCGTATCTGGCGAGTGCTTGCGGAGTTGAGCCATTTCTTCCGCACGCTCTGTGCGAAGCAGATATGTCCCGTGATTATTGGGAAGCTGCGTGATCTTGTGCCGGAGTTGCTATGCAATTTAGAGAAGATCTTTCCGCCAGGCTTCTTTGTTCCGATGGCACATCTCGTTGTGCATCTCGCGAACGAGGCACTCTTGGGTGGACCGGTGCAGTTTCGTTGGCAGTTTTGTATTGAGAGAGAGTTCAAGTATATTCGAAACATGACTGGAAACAAAAATAGGATTGAAGCATGCATAGCTGAGGCAACAATACTTCGGGAGATGGCAGACGCCGTGACAACGTACTATCCCGATGAAGTATCCACTATGCATAACCCGGTCTCTCGGTACAATGTCGACGAGCCCAAGCATGACCCCAAGCTCCTCCTCTTCCAATGTCCCGGTGGCAAGGCCGGTGGTGGTGTAAAATTGCAGTTGACCAAGGAAGAGAAGGATTGCATAATGCTCTATGTGCTTACGAACATGACGGAAGTAGTCGGTTTCATCAGGTAAAATGGTGAACAAATTACTTTGCAACTAGTAACTCGGTTTCGGTCTAATACCTATTTTCTCCTTTTAGCCAATTCCAAGATGAACGGGAATGGCGGATCCCTCTCCCGCGGAGCTGGACACTCTTCTGAAAAAGGGTGCTCACGGAGGAAAAAATTTTGTGTCTTGGTTCATGGAAAAAGTAATTTCTAACCTGTCCCTCTTAGCTTGCAATCTGTGACTTGTCCCTCTTATTACACGTAACTAATGCACAAAACAATTTGAACCGTACTTGTAGGGAGCTGATCGCAACGTTGAGATGACGGATGAGTTGAGATGTGTTTCCCAAGGTTTTAACCGTACCGTCATGAAGTATGAGAAGTATGATGTGAATGGGTTCCGCTTCCATACAGAGTATCACCAGAATAGTCGGCCGAATGCAAAAACTGTAAATACTGGGGTCTTCACCAAAGGATCCAGAGGAGCCGATGGAGCCGATTACGTAGATTACTACGGAAGGTTAGAAAAGGTATACGAGCTGAAGTTCAATCGTACGAACATAGAACTCAAGCTCGTTGTGTTCCAGTGCCATTGGTTCGACCCACGCACTGGACCACACGGTGGACTGAGAAGTGACCCTTCCATTGGGTTAGTTGAAGTTAAGCCTTCAACCACCTATAGCGGAGCCGATGTCTTTGTTGTGGCTCACCAAGCCAAGCAAGTTTATTATTTGCCCTACCCATGCCAGAAAGAGAACCTCAAGGGCTGGGAAGTCGTGTTCCGGGTATCGCCACATGGTAAGCTACCCATGCCCTCTGCCGACGATTACAACAACATTGACCCTAAAACATACGAGGGAATTTTCTATCAAGAGCAAGAGGACTTCGGGGACTTTGCCTTACAAACGGGTGGTCTTGAGGACCTCGAGAACGATGCACACACTCGTGGTGAGTCAGTGGTGGATCTGAAGGACATAAATATGCTCTCGAAGTTACAGGCGGACAATGCCGCCGATGACGAGCCTCCACCGTGCGATGAGCCTCCAACCTACTACACACGTGATAGTGATAGTGAGAATGAGAACCAACTAAATTATGAGAGTGATTATTCGGGGTGAGCGTCTTTTATGTCTCTATGCTTAGTATTTATTTTTCAACATGCTTCTTAATTGCATTACATCTTTATGCTTGGTGTCTACATGTTATTATGTCTTTATGCTTTAGTATTTATTTTTCAACATGCTTCGTCATTGCATTACGTCTTTATGCTTACTGTCTACATTTTATTATGTCTTTATGCTTACTTGTTTTCTCTTTCTCAATGCAGGTGATTGAACAATATGAGCCAAGGCAAGGAAAACTCCTCGTCCCTGATTAGTAAGATTAGTAAGATGATGGTACGGAAGCCTGGAGTTACACGGAGTGGACGACCTTCCACCTCGCGTTACGCCGTGGACGAGGGTGCGCGAGTAGGACGAGGTGGAGGACGAGGTGGAGGACGAGGTGGAGTAGACGTGGCGGAGGACGAGGTGGAGTTGCCCTCCGCTTCTGGCGACGTGGCTTCCCAGTCTAGACACGAGGTGGAGGACGAGGTGGAGGACGAGGTGGAGCTGGCGCCGAAGCGGCCGCGGATGCGTGGCGAAGCGGGAGTCCCCGACGAGGACATGGAGCCTAGGAGCGAGGAGGCGAAAGCCCTCATTGTTCCTCAGGGCGTTGAGTAAGTGTACTAATTTTGTAATTTTGAACATGTAATTTCATTGTGTTCATAACAATTTGGCATATGTACTAATGTTTGATTATTGTGCAGCAAATGGACATGGCCAGCACCTAAGATTCCCCGCACTCCTGGGAGCTTGCTTGGAGCTCTAATTAGGCAAAATTGGCCGGGCTTGTACACCGTCGGTCCCGACGCCGAGGCAAAGTTAGCCTATAAATGGGTGGACTATGAGGCTGCCCCTATCCCGGGCTTCGAGACAGCTGCTGACGCCGTGATCACCGGGTTTTGGGTAAGACATATTTTTCGAGTTCCGTTCATAGTTTATGACTCCACCGTGCTAACTCATGACTCTCACAATTTTTTTATGCATGGTTGAAGAAGCATTTTCGGGTGGCGGACGAGCATAGAGACACGGCGGCTCGCGTATTGCGTGCTCATTGTGTGAGGTTGACACGGCAACAATTCTACAACCAAAAGCATACGTCCGCCAATACTTTCACGTATGAGAAGACGGGCAAGAGGGCCAAGAAGGAGGAGAATGTCAAGACGGCACAGAAGATGACGAGGGAGGAATTCCTTTCGGTAAGTGAACTGTCAATGAAATTCTATATTGCTGCTAAGTTGCCATTGCATTATCTCTTCTTGAATTGCATTTTCAGGTTATGCCCGACTGGGCCGACGGCAAAGAAGACGCATGGGATGCGTTGGTTACGAGGTGGGTCGGGGGAGACCCCGAGTTCGACGCCGTGAGCCAGCGGAACAAGGCAAACCGAGGCACCGAGGGAACACACATTGCGGGAAGCCGCAACATCTTCCGCTTCAAGGAAAAGCTGGTATATATATACATGGAACGACCTCCATTTATTTTCCCCTCATGTTTCTACTTGCTACGCATGACATTTCTTTTCGCGATGCAGGACGCCGATAGGGGGGAGGTAAGCTCTGAGTTGCAATCGTGGAAGAAGATGAAGGAGAAGAAGCGCGATCTATCGAAGCCTCAGCCCCAGCTTCCTGAGTACTACAACAATGCCAACGAGAACTTGGAGAGGTACTCCACGACGTTCCAGTCTTTTCACCCGGAGGTGGATGACCCCTTGAGCCAGGAGGTCGACGAGAGGTCGATGGTCCTCTCAGGGCATGGAAGGCCGCATGGCCGTAATCTCTTTCTTCAGAATGTGGTCAGGCCTTCCATGAGCTTCACGCAGGCAAAAGCTACCCTCCCTGACGGCAGCCCCCTTATCGCGCCTCGTCGACGGCCTCGTCGACCCACTTCCACCGATGTAAGTTTTTCTCATTTTCATCCTCTTTCCGACATTCGTTCCTGCATGGCTAAGTTGACAGTTCCATACCATATTTTCGAAATTGTAGCCCGATCTTGAGGCAGCCTACGCTGCCGCTCATGCGGAGTATCAGGTGGCCTATGCCCAGTGGCTGGAGATGAATACAGCCTACTCCTCGTATCAAAAGTCGTTCCGTGCTGTAAGTTTCAACCTTTATTTTTGTCTAATATGACAAGTCCCACTTCCCTAGTTTGAACCTTTATTTTGGCAACGTCTAACATCTAAACTATCTTGCAGTCGGTGCTGAACTTTTTCACCACTGGAGTGCGGGCCCCCCTTCTATGGAGGAGCCTCCGGAGCCGGGGCCGTGTCCACGGTTTCCATCGAAGGACGAGTTCGCTCTCACCTACTACTCATCGACCCCGGTAAGTTTGATGCCAAACCACTAGTTACCGCTTTTCCTTTGCCTCGCAAGTTGCTAACTCTTGCTCAAACATGTAGGGAACGGGAAGCTCGGCGGAGAACCCACACTTTGGTCGTGCTTCTCCTACTGCCTCGCCGGGTTCGCGTGAGATGGTGAGGTTTGATGCTGATCCTTCGCCTGGTGCTTCGTCGGGTTCGCGTCAGAGCACACCGGTACATCCCGATGGTCCTTCTCCTGGTGCTTCGCGTGGTGCTTCGACTTCTCCTGGTGCTTCCGGTGGTTCTACTTGCGCCGAGCCGTCGATCGCCTGTGTTCACCCGGGGAGACATGGGGTACACCCCGTCGCCGCCGCAGTAGATGTAGGGCTTGAGGCCTCTAGACATTTACCTTTGTATGATGATGCTACGTGTGTATCTTGATGATATGATATTGCTTCGGATGATATATGGAGCCTATGTGTGATCTTGCTGTGATGATATTTGTCATGAATTTTTATTTTATTTTCTGCTGGAAAACGAGCTGCTGCAACAAAATTGCAAAAAAAAATCTGGGACGAACCTGTGCCGACGGTATTCCCGTCGGCACAGGAGTTTCATCTGTGCCAAATGGTCATGCCTGTGCCGACGGTATTACCGTCGGCACAGCCCCTCAGCCAGGACGTCCCAGGAGACGCCACGTGCACACCTGTGCCGACGGTATTACCGTCGGCACAGCTTCTCAGACGAGCTCGCCCACGTGGGACCCACCGAACCTACGCCGACGGAATTTGTGCCGCGGGCATTGTTTAACCGTAGGCACCTCCTATGCCGACGGGGAAACGCTGTGCCGACGGGCAAAAAACCTGTGCCTACGGGGACCTACGCCGACGGCCCTGTGCCGACGGTCACCGTCGGCACAGACCTGTGCCGACGGGGAAGGTGTCTGTGCCGACGGTAAATAACCGTCGGCACAGAGGGCGCCTGCTGTAGTGAGCCCTAGGCGCGAGAAGATCGGGGGACGACGGAGGTAAACCATGGAAGCGGCCGCTGCGATATCGTGCGCCTGCCGGAGGAGCTCCTAGCGGCGATCATCTCGCTAACGTCTCCTCCCGACGCCTGCCGCGCGGCCGCCGTCTCCCGGGCCTTCCGCTCCGTCGCGGATTCCGACGCCGTCTGGTCAGGCTTCCAGCCCCGTGACCTACCACGGCTCGTCGATGCCGATGAGCGCTCCCTCATGGCGTTGCCGTCGTACAAGGAGAGGTTCCTCCGTCTCTCCGACGACCCCGCCCTTCTCTTAGGCGGAGTCACGGTACGTACGATCAGGACTCCGACTCTCAACAGGGCTGCAATCTAGCTCGCGCTGCTTCTTCGTCAACGATTTTTTTTAATGTGTATGTTTCTGCGACGACGTTCGTGCGTGCAGAGGATGTGGGTGGACAAGGCTACCGGCGGTAAGTGCTACATGCTCTCTTTTTTTTGAATTTTTCCCACGTATATTCAAACGAAACCACATACAGCGTACATAGTAGAAATACACGTACAGAATACGTAGAGGAAAAAGGACCAAGGATCGAAGACCACGCCCTCGCCGGCGTCGGAGTCGAAGACGACCATCTGCCGCCTCGCCGCAGTCAGGGAGATCTTTTCCCTATAGAAGACGCTGCCGTGCCCCTCCGCCGCGCCGCGCCGGAGTTGAAGACGATGAACGACCGGGGCAGCGCCCCCCGGACCCAACCATTCCTCTTTGCCGCAGCCGCCGTCGAAGCCGCCGCCGGAGGAGGTCGTAGAGCTCGATCCGTCCGCCGCCAGATCCACCGCCGCCTCGGATCTGACGGAAAGCAAAAGATCACGAGCGCCACGCCGGGCCTCGGGATCCAGCCAGTCCAGCGCGAGGGGGAGGAGCTCCGAAGACCTCCGCCGCCGGAGAAGCACACGCCGGCACCAAAACCACCCGCCCGCAGCACCCACTCCTCCAGAGCGCCGCCGGCGAGAAACCCGCCCTACCCTACCGTATATACATGCCGGAGCCGGGGATCCCCCACCCTCCCGCCGCCGAAGCGGCCGGCGGAGGGGAGGAATCCCCCGACTCGCGGCGCGCACGGTGGATCGACGGCTCGCTCCAAAAATCGCCTTCCTTCCTCTTGCTACAGTAGCGGGGCGGGGAGGGGATTGCTGCAGAAGCTCTATGGTCCAGACCAGTGCTACATGCTCTCGGCGAGGGCGCTGAATATTTCTTGGCAAGATGACCCGCGGTATTGGCGCTGGATACGTCTCGACGTCGGCAAAAGGTCACGCACACGTAGACCAAAGTAATTGATTTGATGCAAAATGTCAAGCATACACGCCCTCTCTCGCTCCAAGAAAATAATAATTCTGTACACTAACCATGCCTGACATGCTACTATATGCTTGCAACAGGATCCCATCAGAAGCCGCTGAACTCTTACATGTTTGCTGGTTGGAGATCCGTGGCAGCATTGAGAGAAAGATGCTCTCCAAAAACACTACCTACGGTTCATACCTAGTGTTCCGATTGGTCCCTCGAGCCAGTGGTCTAGGTTTCCCATTCCAGGAGGCGTTTGTCAGCGTTGGAGAAAGTGTAGTAACTCCCCGACGAGTTTGCCTCCAAGGTTACGACGAGGATGGTTTCGGCGGTGTGGTGCCTCGGAAGTACGTCGATGACATTACGCAGTGTTGGGGACCGGAGCCTGAGCGTCGCGTTGTTCCTGTCGAAGATGACGTTGTTCTTCCCCGACGAAGAGCCGATGGTTGGATGGAGCTCGAGCTGGGGGATGGGTTTTACAACCACGATGAAGGAGACGATGGTGAGGTGTTTATGGCTTTGAAAGAGATAAAACATGGATATGTGAAGAATGGTCTCATTGTGCGGAGCATTGAGATTAGAATTAGGCAGCACGACATCTGAAGAAAAAGACCAATTACACAATTATATATCGTGCTAGTATTGTTCACGCCATGACTTGTTTTTCTAGACGTGGACTAATTTAGAACTGGAAATTGTGATACCGTGAATGCATGTTGCATGTGTTGTTCATATATTTATTCATGAATAGAACATACATGCTGTCGCCCATGCAAAACTTCCATTGCGGCGGTTTATCCACTTTCTCTGCCATCCATGCATGTGATGGCAGACGTCAACCAGATTTCCTTCAAGTTTAAAATTCAAATACTTTTAATAGCTTGAATGACTAATCTGACAGACGTTTCGCTTTTACCGTTTTCTTAATCGCGACGAGATATTCGAAACATGTCCCACATTGACATGTTTTGACAACTATTTTTGTTAGTAGTTGCAAAAAGGTTGTCTTTATGAGACAAATGATGATCGTGTCAGAATATTAAATGATCAGTCTACTATCCTTACATTCACGTTTCTCGAATTATTTGTTAAAGTTATGTGCAAAATAAGAAGAAATGAACATTATATTATGACTGGATTGAGGGGCTATTGATTAACTATTAATTTTCTCTTTCTTGTATATGCTCTTACATGATATATATTGGTCATCACAAAGGAAATTTGTGAAGAAAAAAGAAGAAACGAAAATGGTGTCAATTATTTACACGTGTGCTAGAGCCGGTGAACAAGAATGTGAAGATTAACCAAAGAATGGTGTGACAAAGTGTCCTAAAGTAAAAGAGAATTTCCCGGTTATCTGCCCTTCACCCAAAGCCCATCACCTTGGGTGCGAATCTCAAGAAGCGGGTGAGCGAGTTGGGCAGGAACTTTCTGGCAAATAGGAAGCAGAGAGTGGTGGTCCTCCCATTGTAGTCGCACGTCGTCCCGCCTCTGAGCCACCGCAGGAAGTCAACCGTGACCTCCATCCTCGTGAACCGCGATGGGTGCGGCCCACCACGGGACCAGTCGACCCACGTCACGCTCCTCTTAGCAACCGCTGTCGGGTGCCGGATGTGGAGGAACGTCGGCAGGTAGTGCTCGTCGGCATAGCAGTTGTGCTTGCAGAACCGCTTGAAGACCGGGAAGTAGACATTGTCTGCGATGACGTCGTTGGCGAGTGTGCGGTCTAGCTCAAACCACTGGGAACCCTTGCGCCACTGCCATGCGGCCACGACGGGGGCCATGTCGCGCTTGTAGCGCCCGCGCCCAGTCCGGCCAAGCTCGTCGAAGGATTCCGCATACACCTTGGTGGAGTTGACGAGGTAGGAGTAGACCGTGGGGAAGTCGAAGAGCGGGACGTGCGACTCGGACAGGAGGAGGAAGCGAGCGTTGCAGTGGTCCAGCAGTGCGTGCGCCAGGAGACGCCGCTCGGCTTCCACCATGTTGATGTGACCCCATGTTACCTCCTGTTTGTGTCATCAGAACAGTAATTAACAACAGGAGTAGAAAATAGCCACCGTGCATCACAAAGTTAACAAGAAACTGGTGTGGCCCCATTTTACCTTCTACATCTGTCATCATCACAAATTTAATTAAAAAACAATGTGACGTACTATATATGTTTTTTTAATGTTAGACCCCATGCATGCTAGCTCGATCTGGACTAGAGACAAAATCACCTCATAGAAAACGTCGGACGATGTGAATATTTGTCATGCAAGGCAAGATGGGGCGATTCTCTAGACCCATATATGTGCACATGTATACGCAAAGTGCACAAGCTAAGATATTCTTTTCTTGGTCGTAGATAACAAAGATGATACTATATGGATGCTCTTTGGGTGCTCCAGATCTATAGATGAAATCTAAGGCTCCTGTCAGTCAACTGCGGAAGCCTGTCAGCTGATAGCTTGACCTTCCAGCTTCGATCGCAACTTGGAAGGCCGGCCGCGTGATTTGGCACAAAGCAGCCTGTGTGTGGTTGGCAAAGTCGCTGATCGATCACGAGGCACGCCATGCATGCATGTGGGCTGGGCACAGCGAATTGGGACAAAGACGGAAAATGCAACACCACAACTAACATGATATCCACATACTATCCACACCCTTCATTTCATCAAGATTCGTGCAACAAATTCATCAACGAATCTTCAAATGTCAACGCATTATCAATAATTGATGGATTTATGTAACATGAATTTTAGATTCATGTACTAACATGAATTTTCTGTGCATGCATTGAATTTTTTTTTAAAAGTTAACATTTTTTAGTTTTTTTTAACACATAAAATAATAGGAATAATATGGTTCGTTGGATGCATAATCAACGGTCATGATAGTATGTGAGTGGTTGGCAAAGTCGCTGATCGATCACGAGGCACGCCATGCACGTGGGCTACAAGTCTGGCTTTGTGCAAATGCACGAGGGCCTGCGTGCGTGAATGCCGTGATCGATGCAGCTGATGAGTGGTGCTTTACGTGCATTTGTTGGCTAGGTCTCCATCGGCCGACCAATCGAGGCACGCGAGATGTGGCTAATTTTCGCTTGGTTAATTAAAACAAGTCTAGGTACAATCATCTAAAAAAATGTGCAAATGGCAGATCATAATTATCCTAGTAGCGAGTGTAACTCAAGTAGGAAGCAAGTAAGAAACAATGGAATATCAACTGAGATGTCTGTCCATGGAAGCAAACTATAATTGGTTTAGAAACACATCACCAATGCATTGGAAGCATTTGGTAGTGTTGAATTGAATGACAGTAAAGCTAGCATGTTTTGTTATTGCCAAAGCATGGAATGATAAGTTATGAAGCATTATCATTGTACGACGCAACTCGTTTCTAATAAACAAAATATATTGGTTGTAGAACACATGGAAGCAAATATGAAAAATAAAGGAAGCAAAAAATGACAAAGGTTGCAAATATTTTTCAAATCCGATGAAAGACATAACAATTGTTGCCATGAATTTCAATCAATTGTGGAAGCATCGCTGAAACTGATGATGGCAACATGGTTCAATATGATATATAAACAAATGTGCGAAGCAAAAAAAAAACTGTAAGAAACATTTGAAGCAAATTTCGTTGAAGAGTTTCCATAAGGGGGGGGGGGGGGGGGGGCAATTAAGGCCAAAACAGTAAAAGGAATTAGTATATTTTTATATGCAAGTGATTTTATTACCATTGGGAGTAATTATAGTAGTTTCCGAGCAATTTTAGGAAGCCCATTTGGGTTCCATGGTAATTTTAGGAAGCAAATCAGGGAAACAGGAGACCACCCTAGCTAGGAGACAGGTGGTCAGGCGCACGTTCTAAGGAAAATCAACGATATTGTGTACGTACTACAATCCAAAGGTATCCAGGTGGACTGGATTCTGAAATGAGGAAGAGAATAAACCAAAATCAATTACGTACCTTGCTGGGAATCTGTCTGCCGTAGAAGGCGGACTGTCGGTCAGTGCCGGAGGCGTTGAACGCCGGGTCGGTGTGCACGTAGACGGAGTAGAGCCCGCGGTGGCCGTCGAAGAACTTCTCCCACAGCGGCGCCATCGGCAGGTCCCACTTGGCCAAGAACAGGAACGCCACCTTCGGGGGGCCCACCACCGCCCTCGGCGCCGCCGCCGCCAGCGACATGAGCTCGTCGTCGTCGTCGCTAATGTCGGCCGGCCGTTCACGTTTCACGCCCACTACGGGCCCAGCTGCTGCATGTTTATCAGCTGTGCTAATACCGGGGGAGAAGGACACCGTCACCGGCGCCGGCGGGGGATCAAAACGATCGCCGTTTGTCGGTGATGGCAACTGCACTGGTGGTTGCGATGGCTGCTGGCGCGCACGTACGGCCGGGTGGACAGGTTTACCACAGATGGTGCCGGGAAGAAGAAGAGACCGAGGGTGGAAGACGCCGTGGAGCTTACGAGGGAGAGCGTGGCCACGATGCCAAGCGCGAAGCCGAGGGCGAGGGGGACGGCGAAGAGCAGGAGCTTGATGGTGCGGGGAGTAGTGGCCATGGCTGCCACCGCCATCTGTACCACTACATGCTGCTGCTGCTTCTGGCTCTTGGTGCTCATGGCGCTACAGCTCCTAATAATTGACGATCTTATTTGTCATTTACAGGGAGGGAGTTCGTGGGAGGCGAAGGAACCGGTGAGGGCGGCATCTGGGGCTGGGCGGCCGTCCCTATTCAGGGAGGTTTATATTAGGCGAAGGTGTGAGCAATGTTCGGTGAAGGTCAACCAGTTGCCAGATTGGACCGGAAGGAATAGGTTCTGCTTGCCGGGACGGTCCCACGAGGAGATGGATGACTTGGTCGCGTGCATGGGTCTGCTGTTGGAAGCCGCCTAGATGCTTCTGCCAACAGCGGCACGCACGCCAGCGGTCGACTGTTGGATCGCATTCGCGTAGTTAACTGTGTTTTTCTTTTCTTAAAGAAAAAATCGCACCATGGGTATATACACGCAAACGTTTATATACACGCGTATACACTCACCCCTATTAATGTACACACGCAAACCCTATTCCTTAGCACCTCTGTCTCAAATTGACGAAGCCACCATGCATGGGCGCATTGCTATCGACGGAAACGTTGCCACCCACTGAAAAATAATACGATTTTAATAAGAAACAACAGTATCTGATATATGAACTCTGTTCGACTGGAGATACAACAACCCTCCTACCATCCAACAACGGGTTGGTTCTTCACCTAGAGGTATTTTACTTCTGATAATTATCCAATAAACCATTAGTTGATATAAAGGGCAGCCAACTGGACGCAGAATGACCAGTAAAAAATAAAATTAGATAGAAAAAATATACTAGCCTTCTTCTTTCTCCGACCGAAGGCTGTCACCGGAGATTGAAATGCACGGAAACTGGAAGGGGCCTGCAAACGCCTTCGTCATACCAGATTTTGACTACCACAATAGGCACTCATGGCTTGAGACAAGACCTAGGAATCACTACATAAACAACGGTTAGAGCACTTCCCTACGGACTTGCAATCCATCATCATCGAGAGTTGAAAAACAGAGCGATGCCACAGAACAAAACAAAAAAATCTAAGATGCCAGCTGACGTGTCCCAAACATGTTTATAATTTTTGATTGGTTCATACTTATATCAGTATTACATATTTTTGCTAGGGGTCTGTATCAAGTTTTATTATTTATTTTCATTAACCTAAACCCTAATAGAGAAATTACTTTGTGCATCTGCCTCTGTAACGCAGCCACCACCCAAGACCTCTCCGCCGTTGTTCCGGCTGCCCCGCGCGAGAGCCCCCCACATAGCTTGAAATTTTCTAGGTTTCACTTCACCCTCTACATAAGTTCAGGCAACAGTGTTTAGACTAACCTAGGATCAGGTCACTACAGTTAGATTGTCCTAGATTCAGTTCATGGTCTTCATGAACACTAGATTCCTTGGCGCGGCTTGCCGCGCGCCACCCGCCGTTGACACTGGTTTTCAATTTGCAAAACGTTATGATAAACATTCTTAATATGACATGATCGTCAATAACTATTATACATAGTGGCATCAAGGTTTATAGCAAACACAATGCTCTTACATATACAAAGTCTCCAGCAAGAAGTCTCCAGGATAGATATGTTCTTCATTACAACAGTTACAATCATCGCTGGTATTCAATTGTAAAACGGTATGATGAACATCATAAATATGACACGGTGCTGAAATAACTACTATAAATAGCACTGTGATTAAGATTTAGAGCAAAGCACAATGCTCTTACATACACAAAAGTTCACATATATAAGACACCCACCTTTGACACTGGTAATCGCTTGGTAAAACGATATGGTATGCATCATTAATGACACGTTTGACGACTAAATATAATTACCATAAACAGCTGATAATGTGATAGATTCAATGATCAATCAGAGGATATATATGAAGTAGCGGGGATAAATAAACTTCGTATATTTGTTTCAGAAGATATAAATAAATAAGACACCAATTCACAATAGGTATATAGATTTTCATATATATGGTCACAAGGATTGAAGACAAATTCAAAGTGGCAACCAGCCCTACACATTCTTTAAAACACTCCTCGTATCGATAAGAAGACCATGGCCTACAATGTAAATAAAAGGGCAATGATAAGAAAGAGGCATTAGAGACAAAGCAGCTAAAATAGCAAGAGAATGAAGAAATTAGAAAATCCATGGGATAAGCTCTGGTGGGATTTAAGAGCTGACGTGTGCTAAAAATAGCTAAGAATGAACAAAAATGTAGGGAACCTACCTTCCAGATAGAAAGGCTCATTCTGATGATTGTTTTGTAGGTCAAAAATGGTGGAACATGTGTTTTCAAAGACGAATGAATAGGTTAAACAAATAAACCTTACATACTTAACAGCTTAGAAAGGGATAGTATTAACATGCCATGATCAACTAAGTCATCAGAGAGAATAGGTAATTATATTATACTCCCTCCGATCGGAAATGGTTGACACATATTTGTCAAAATATGGATGTATCTACACAACGTCTAGATGCATCCGTGTTTAGACAACTATGTGTCAATCATTTCCAGTCGGAGGGAGTACAGTATGAATTATTGATCAGTGTTCACTTATAGAGTAATTCATTACTAAATATAGGGGTGCCTATCCACTGGATAATATCCACACAAAAAAGCTAACAATCATATGACATGAAAAAACGGTGGGACGGACAAACAAAAGCCCTGTATAGATTTGGTAGTACCATAATGTCCACAGACAGTTCAAAGTTAAGATACAATTCAGAACTAATCTAAGGCATGTGAAGGCGGTGTAGGTGAAAGCGATGAAGTGACCATTCTGCTCATTGTAACGATAGTACACAGCATTAAAAAAATCCAGAGATAGCATCAATTTCTGCTCATTGTAGGGAGAAGCAGGATATTTGGAATTGGGATACACAGGTCCCACCGTACCCATCAATTTCTTCTAAGTATGTCGGTCTGTGCAACCGGCCCGAGATTGCAGTAGACCCTATCATGCATGCAACTTGCAGGCTCGCTAGCTACTGCATGACTCACACTCCAATCCGTGATAAGCGGGCGCACCCACTAATCACAGCGGCGTTAAACATGATCAAGGGTTTTCCTGGCAAGACGGGAGGCGGTCTTGGACGGGACTTTCCCACTTATATCGCTATATAGGGTTCAGAATATGGTGCATCAATGCTGGTGCCACATGTGCAAAACCAAGATACTAATTGTGTGTCTTCTACTGCCTGGGTTAGTCAATGATCAGAGAGCAAACTGGCTACATATGCGTATTCAATACAATAGCATAATACCTAAGTTCAAATAGAGATGTGTAACTCAAAATGAACTATGAGAAACATTAGATGGTCATAGTTTACAGGCGGTTGACTAAGGATGGCACTTTACTCAATAACCATATAGACATCCACCAAGTACCATGAACAAATAGTTAACATGTAAGGCTATAGGAGCAATATTAAGATGGCGCACAAAAGATATATGCACCGAACATAGGCATCCAATATATAGCAATGATGAATAATAGAGATTGAAACTGAAAAACTGATGTTCTAAATCAAACCAAAGCAAATGAAAATAACTACTTCAATACTGACACTACCGAAAATGCAACGAAACAGAACCATGTGTTCATCATAATGGAAACCAAAATATGACCCAATCGGAAATTTATATGATCAGATGAAATGTATTTATTGAAAGCAAAGAGATCCTAACTAATCAACTCAGTGTTTCTAAAGTAGAAAGATAAATTGTGCCATATCGCTGACAAAAGTGGCTATGTACACAACTAAAGCTACGTACCAAGGTAAGAAATTTTCAATTATTTTGCACAACAACTATTACAGTGGCACACGGCAAAGGAACACAAAACACTGGTAGACTCTAAGAACATATATCCATGCGTCCTATTCTTATTCATGTCTCATGAGTGAAATCGAAATCTAAGAAATATACATCAAATGAACCACAAGATAGGCAACCACATTGTGTGCTACCTAGCTAATTACCAGCCGTGAATACGAATGCCCAACTGGCAAATCAGAATTAGCTTAAAATGTAAACAATCCGTGTTTCAGGCAGCCAATGCGTACATCTTCACTATGTCATCAGGGTAAAAGTAAAACATGCCTGGTAGTGGGGAAAAAGGAAGGTCTGAAATAAAAAGGAGACTCACTTGGCAATGCACGTATGGAAATACATTTTGGTAAGGTTCGACACACCGGGAAAGGGAAAGATTGAAATTAAAAGGAGTAAGGGAGAGCGCCTTCGGATGCATCATCTCCTATCTGCTTCAAGCTGTAAAATTATTAAGCAGATAGTTAGATGAAAAACCATGGTACTATCAATGTTCACGTGAGAACAGTCTATCAAAACTGGAGCACATCGATCATAAAGAGAAGATGCAATCTCTGGTCAACCCACGATGGTAGTCAACCATATTTAACCAGAATTTAAAGAATATTGTCTAGTTTTAATACCAAGTAAAACATGCACAAAACTGAAAAGATAATTCCACAAAAAAACACATAGCAGGAGGCCACAACTACATGGCAGGATACCACAACAAATTCAGCAGTAACTTAAATAAAAATCAGGGCTGTAGGGAATACTATCGCCTTCATTACTTTATGCAGCTATTTCCTGAGAAACACCACCCAGCCCTCGAGGTAACATAATTCATTTGCATCATGATTACAGAATATGTGATAGCAATCAGTAGGAATGGAACTAAATAATAGGATGACAGCTAAGTCATCAGTGTTTTTCTCTTGCTTAAAAGAAAACTACACATGGAAAAATGTCTATTGATTCACCAAGTAAAATCAAACTATTATAAATGACCCTTTGATGCTAGCTAGGCTACTGCACTTCTAATTATATCAAAATGTATTCAGCACCAAACCAAAATAAAAAATAGGAGGACATCTCAAGCATGTGTATTAAGTATTAACTGTAGAATGTTACACGTATATTGAATAATTGGGGAGCTGCTTTTTTATCATCTAATCAGGTCTCAATTTCCATATATAGTAGATAAATATACCTGAACGACAACCCCCTTTTTTCTAGAACTTGCTATTGATTGCTTTCCTTAAACAGGTCTTTCTAGTTTCACACAAGATAATTTCATAGCAAACATAAATATTCAGTCTGATGGTTAAAAATAGCAGATAATTAGTGAGAAAATAGCCCACTTGACTGTAGCTATCTTCCTCCAGCAATATAATTTATACATCAGAATCTAATACCTACCAAGCACTAAATAGTTGGTAATCATAATGATTAAGCACATCAGATTCATCATCACAAATTTAATTTTACAATGAAAATGTCAAGGAAAGGATCTAATTTTTTCAAATGGATGTTATATGCTACAGGCCTAAACAACATTCGTCATAGTGGCAGAAATTGTAGCTAGTATTAAATCCAACTAAAGGGCAAGCCTAGGTTGTTCACTTCAAACCATACATGTACGCTGCATAGAGAAGTTCATACCTAAAAAATAATCAGTTTGATGATTAAAAATAGCAGATAGTTAGTGAGAAATAGCCCACTTGACTGCAGTCTTCTTCCTCCTGCAATATAATTTATACATCAGACTCTAGTACCTACCAAGCACTAAATAGCTGGTAATCATAACATGATTCAGCACATCAGATTCATCATAGCCTGCCAAAAAACATATATCTGAACTCAAAGAATACAAAACCCTTATTACCAATACAGAATAGGGATCAGGCCATGTGAAGAAGTGAAACATGCCTAAACTATGCATTCCATTATAGGAAAGAAAGAGAGGAAGAACTCCAGCATATAATAAAAATTACAAAATAATAAAAACGACTATTGATAATTCCATATTTCAGTAGGCAGTATGACTACTATATTTGCCACATAAAGAACTTTAACATGGCTACATCCCGAACCTACTACAATGTCATGCACATAGAGATCAGAGAAATATAGTCTGGCTATTGACATAGCAATCCATCATCGTTTGACAAAGAACTACTACCAGAAGAAAATCTTCATACAATAAATAATCAAAAGTAGATAAAAACGAAATTAAAGGAGAACATTTTATCTCCTAAGATCATAGGCGAAATCGTATGTTGAAGCTGCAGGCAAGAATCCTCCTACAGTATGCTAGCCAAGTGAAATATCGAACGTGGAGAAAGGGGACAGGGAGAACAACAGAAGCATTTGATATACCTGTCATGCAGAAACGGCTTGGGGTGACATCTTCTCGATCCCAAGGACAATAGGCGACTCAAAGGATGACATCCTGTTTCCCACATGCTCCTCCTCACGGCCGTCATGTTGTGTCATGCAAGGCACAGTGAACTAACGACATCTCTCGTCAACTGTCGGTACAGTGGCCTGGCATCGCCCTCATTTGTGTGTGCCGCCCATGCTCTTCTTTGTCAGCAGCTTCCGGTGGTTCATCTTAATCCATGGCTGGTTGGCATAAGTTAATAAGGTACAAATACAAACAATTTTCAATTCCAAAAAACACAATGATAAAACCAATACAGTATATTGCATATATCTGTTGTGGTTGTGCAAGGTGTAGGCTGATTTGCAAACTGGAACTTAAAATAATACAGTACACAAAGTATCAAATGTACAGGCTGCGAGATCCACAAAAATCCTAACATAAATGAATTAAGCAATAATATTCAAGAGAAATAAGGAATAAAGGGAGGATGTATTTTCACCTGAGGCTTGAACTATCGATCTTGCGGCTGCCGCACAAAGCTTTAACCAAATGGAGGGGAGAGGAGGGTGCAACACGCTGCCGAGACGAACCTCGCTGACAATCAAGGGCAAGGGAAAAAGGGCCAATAGGTCAAGCCGTCGACGTCAAGAATGTGCTTCTTACCATCGAGCCGCCATATCCACAGTTACCGACTGTTTAAGTCATAATTAGTCCCCCATATTACTTAATCCTATAATAATTCACCACAGTTGAGAGCTTATAACACACATGTACCTGAAGCAGCCAATTGAGCACTCTCCATATTTTCAAAATTAAAAGAAGAGCATCATCAAGAATAGTTCAAACCTGAAATGACTAACGTTAGCATTAACCCAAGCTTACAATCTTGTACCAAAATAATATTGACTATCACCAATCAATTTTTCCAATCCCTCACAGCAGCAAAACAATGTCAGATAAATAATCTACAAAACTAATAACGTTGGCAATACATAGAATTAAATAGAAAACCTAGCTAGATAAATGTCATGGAGAATGATGATTAAAATGATGTAATTGAACTCGTCAAAACTAAATAAAGTACACACAAAAAATAGCAGACTCTGATAAAGCATTCGGTTTATTCTGCACAGCAAATTCTTAAGTTGAGAAACTAAGAAAGCATTCCCGCAAAAAAAACTATGAAAGCAACCATTTCGCCATTGATGGTGATTCCTCACATGATTGGTAAACAAATCACACTTTGGGGGCACCTCGCCATCCAGCACTGTAATATTCAGTAACTGAAAATTAAGGGAAATGGATAAAGGAAAAATTAAGGGATATATTATACGTCAGTATACATACCCTCTGGAGTCCAAAGGGAAACATACCCTTTGAACTCAAAATAAACTCTGTCCAGTATACATCAGTAAATGAAAATTGAGGGAAATAGATAAATATGATAGCCCTGTAGTATTTACACCAACCATTTCATGATTCACGTAATTAAGAATGCATGAGTTATTCCTAAGCATAGTGAACCATATTCATAATCAAGAAGATATGGCTACTGGCAACCACACTGAAACTGCCACTTTATTTGAGGGAGCAAATCCTTGAGTCCAATGGTGATAACTCATATCTCAAGCTGTCATCTATTCGTACCAAAAGCTGATAGCATTTTAAGCTTGAATACATTGGTCAGATGGAAAGATCCCAGAACAAATATATTTATGTCTAATATTGATGATTTACGAATTAGCCACATGTGGAATTACAACTCTGGTTTTAACTTCTGGTGAAGCTAAATAAAATTGTGAAAACCACATACCTTTAGTGCAGTTTGCTGTAGGCTCGTGCTCGCCATCTAGCACAGTTTGGCCTCGTTCTCCTCTCGCCGAGCCACAGTTTGGCGCGTGCTCGCAATTTTGTAATGTTTCAACATGCTTTAGGCTTGTGCTCGCCATCTAGCTTGAGCTGCACCACGGAAGAGGTCGACGATGAGAAAGGAATGATAGAAGATACAAATAAGATGTACTTCTTGGCTCAGCATACCCTATTTAATCTGTAAGATGGATGTACTCAGTGTGTTCTGTGGCCAAAAAGTAAGAAATTGTTTTCATACCTCATCCATTTCTACGGGTCTAGCTGCAGAATCCATAATATAAAAAACAATCAGCGGAAGAAGACCTGGGGGAAATAAAAATGGTGAGATGACTCGTGATTCAAGGGCAATTAATCCCAAAAGGATGACCTGCTTCAAGAAAGCTGTGGCATGGAGTAGCTCTCTATCGGAGATAAGCAGTACCTGGAATCTTGCATCTTTCGTTGGCACAATCTTCCCCTTCCCATCTCCACCTCCTTCTCTTCCTCCCGCTCCCGGATCACCCAAACAACAACCGAACGCACCAGGAAAAAGAGAGAGAGAAAATCAACAGCCTCAAAATTTAGGGAAAATTGTGCCAAAAAATTCCAATCGGGAAAGAAAAAGCTCACGACGTTGGCCTCTCCCGTAGTGCAGCTCGAGTTCGTCGTCGGGGAGCACGGAGGGCGGTGAAGTGCAGGGCTGGCAGAGGCGAATCGGAGGCAACTCGATGTCCCTTTGGCTGAGCAACTCCACCTGCACGTCCTTTCCGAGAGATACTCTGGTGGGAGAGGCACAGCCCGGGCCGGCCGCCGCACAAGACGATGAAAATATGGGGTGGAGGAGGCGGAGCAGGCAAGGGGAGCCTTCTCCCGCGTGCTCCTCCTCGCTGCCGGTCTCGACGGAGCTCCGACGGTCGATTCGAGCAGATTTTGTAGGTGGCGCGGCGCAGAGATGCGAGCTTGGGGAACGGGAGAGAGAGAGGCGGGGGGCAGCGGTGGCGCCACGGCTGGGGAGGCGGAGCTCGACGGGGATGGAAGGGATGGTGTGCGCGAGACGGGCGGGAATGGGAGGGGCGCGAGTGCGAGTGGCGGCGGAAGGATGCGAGGGGATTGGAAGGAGCAAACGGATCCATGAGCCACTCCTCCCGGCGCACGAACCACGCGCAGCAGCGGTGGGCTGCGCTGCTCCGTGGTCCTCCTGCTGTCTGATGTTGGGGAGGAAGCGGTGGGACGAAGCACGCTTGGCGGCGGTGTGCGGCGAGGCCGGGGGAGCGGCGGCGGGGTGAGAGAGAAAGGGGATCGGGCAGGCGTGGGAGGAGAGGAATCGGGGAGGACGGCGAGACGCTCGGTCCACGCTGCGACGAAATCCCGATACTACCCCTCAAACACACACCAGGACGGCGCTCGGAGGAAGTGAGATGCTACCGCAAAACGTACCCCTTCTCTGTGTAGCGGGACCGAGCGGGACCGGCGATGTCTGGACCCGCTGTCAGTGAGAGATGCGGGCAGTAGAATAAGTCACACAGGAAAATGGACGGCCCAGATCGCGCTGTGGATTCTTCGATCCGACGGCCACAAATCGTCAATCGCTGTGAAGCCTCCTTGGGGTCTCGAGGTTTACCTCTGTGGATATCACTGTGTTCAGAACGAACCAAAATTCTCCATGTAGGTCTTCAAGATAACTCATTTTTTGCGGGAAAAGGATTGTATTAATTATATAGAAGTAGCATTACAATCCCGACAAATACGACCCAAAATTTCATCCGGTGCCGAAGCTAACCACACCTGAGTTCTCTGGTCTCGCATGCCAAATCTAGCTAACTCATGACTAGCATTATTACACTGCCTAGACATTTTGTATATAGAGATAACGTGACCGGATGATAATAGTAATCGGAGATCCACGGCTAAATGTCCTAGACATGATATGTCCTTCTCCTTGCCTGTAGCCATCTGGGCCAACTACAAGCTGTCGGTTTCCACAAGAATATCCTCTTGGCTGAGGTCAAGGGCTAGTTGTACCCCCTCCAAGCTCGATTGGGTGTTCTCCTACTTCACCCACGTCCATATGCAATGCATTTCACCCTTGTAGGTCTTCAAGACAACTCGATTGGGATGCATTCCGCAATAGCAGATAGGTCTACAGGTGCTCCCAAAGTTGCAAAAACAATCCAACTTAGTCTGCTCCATGTCTCCGACGAATAGGAACACCTACACTCAAGCATTCTTGCCTGAATTATTCCACGACCAATCGAACTTGGTCTCAATATCTCACACAATTTTTCAATGCTATTTCTATGTACATAGGTAATTTATTGTAAGTCTATTAAGTTGCATAGCGTATTCTTGAGCAATACCATGTTGCACATTTCTATACCTAAAACCAACTAAAATATCTGATTGCCTAAAATCTCCTTTTTTTTCAACCAATGTCTACATTTTGTTTTATTCTATGAAAGTCTTATATTGTTTTATTGTTTTTTTAGTTTTCCTAACCGGTCGATCAAGGTAAGTGTTTAGAACCATCTACCGAGAACTACGAAAATAGTAATACTCTTTTGAAGCATAACAATAAAAATTAAAATTGAACTAGCTAAATGCCCGTGCGTTGCTACGGGTTGAACTTTATTAAATGTTTTACGTTCCGAAGAATTTCAACCCTTGGACACAATCATTTTTGTTATATTCTATATTTAGACTATTACATATTAGAAATAAAGTTTCCTTCAATTAATATAATGGTTATGATATCTATGTCTAATATTAAAAGGAGGGCCGCATTGATAAGTTTGCGGCCTCTCGACAACCAGCCCGAAATTATCTTTATCGAGCCAAAAACAATACATTTTAGATAGAATAATGTTTTTTAACATGCTTTTGTTTAAAAATAAATAAACGGTGCATTTTGTTTTTTGCAAAATCAATTTCAACAATGATACCAAGATACTGAACTTTTTTTCAACCTATCATTTCCCCTTTTTCCATGAGGATACCGAGATACCAAACTTTTTGCATAATGTATCGAGTTTTAGCTAAGGCATACATTCAACCGGTGCATGTTTTATAACTTAAGGATCAAGTGTTTATAACTCAAGGAACTACTTATATACAATGTTTTATCTCGATAGAAAAAAGTGAGTACGAGAATAGTTCGATATCTTGGAGCAAAAACGTATAGACTTTCAGTCAAGGCAAATTGCGTCAATTCTAACTCAATATAACTCGAACCAACCTAATGGAGACGAGTCTGATCATAAGAGGAAGAAATCAAGGGCTTTTACACAAGAAGTTGGAAAAAATCTAACAACACAATTCTTCAATAAACCCTTTTCGCTAATGAGTTCATGTATAAAAGACCAGCGGTGCCCGTGTGTCCCACAAATGCTTCTAAACATACATTCATAAAGAACTGTATAATTTTACCGCGCTTTAGTTTTATTGCCGGAACCTTACATTGTTTATAGCAAAATTACACTGTTTTATATATCTAACAAACAGAAAACTCCAAGCTCATGAGCTGCATGATGTTGTATCAATTTTAGCTTGAATCAAGATCAACACGCATAAGTTTCACAATTCGGAGGCTCATCGCCAGGAAAAGGTCTTCACTTCTTACTTCTTCGTGGCTCAGTTTTAGAAGTGCTTGAAAATTCTCACCATGACTTCTCCACCATATGAAAAGCTTCACCAGATCATATGCCACTGGTCTAGAACCCAGCACTACCATTGGCATGTTCAAGGGCCTTGGCTGCTTAATCAAAGGGCATGCGGTATGTACAGAAGCTGGAAGATCCCACCTACCATTTCCCCTTTTTTCCATGAGGATAGAAAAATACATATTTTCCTTGCAAACTAATGTAACCAATCGTCTTTCTTTTTCTAAAATAACAAATGTTAGCTCGTATCTAGGAATAACAGTAAGTTGACCATAAAAGGATTTTTTGTGTGACATCGAGATGAGTTATTTCGTGAAGTTATAAGAATGAAGCAGTAAGAGGAGATATACCTTTACAAATAAAGCTATAAGAATTAAGCACTAAGAGGAGATATACTGTTGAAAAGCGAGAGAGAAATTTCACTGAAATGCAACAGAGAGAAAAAAATCACTTAATTCCACTGAAGAAGTGTGAACATATTATCTTAGAAAATTTCATTGAATTCCACGGAAGAATCTTATAACATATGCTATTTTTTAAACTGCAAAATGCGTGAATTAAACTGAACTCAACATGTGCGTGCATTAAATTAAATTGGAGAGCTGATAGCTCCATTACAATTCGTGAGAAACAGATTTTTTGTGACCAAACGGGCACCCTCGAGAAGGCAGTATAGTGATGTGTAGAACTGGATGCGATCATAATTGTTGTCCATGGAGAAAAAAGGTTTCCAACCAGGTACCTGATACGAAAAACATACTGTGATCATGGTGTTTCAAGTTGCAACCGAAGGATGGGAAAGAACACATGCAATAACTCTGATGTGTGAACACAGTCAAACGCACATCATGTTTGAACATGTGAATAAACAGTCAAATAGAGATGAACACAAGAAATCAAATTTGGGCATGTTGTGTTACTCCAAATCTGAAAGAGAAAAAGCGCATACGGGCAAAGTGATTATATGAATATGGAGATGAAAACAAGAACGGATCTAGACATGAATGTCGCTCCCCAAATGACGGCCTCAACTTACAGGCGGAGTAGGTCAAAATTAGATGGCCAATCGGAGGGAGAGAGATGTACAGAGAGGAGAGATCGAGGAAAGTGAAGATCTCTTGTACTCCGATAAAAACCGACTCGAGGTCGGGAGACCAGATCGAGTGGCGCCGGCCGGCGACCCTCAGGGTGGAGGCCATCATCTTCATCGTTTTGGCTGTGCGCCATTGTTTGAGATAGATGGAAGAAGAGAGAAGATGAGACGATACATTACGCCCTGTAGTCCTGCAGTATATAACGAAGGACTTAAAATTGTTTTTGCGCCAGGAATTGTGCTTTGAGTGGAAACTTTGGATGCAAATTATGCTGGCTGGGAGGGAAATTGTACGCGCTGGCGTGATTTCAGCCAGTGCATGACGAGGAAGAGATTTGCCCGTGTACATGTAATTAATGCTGATTTGATCTCCATGCAGAGGAGTTTCCTAATTGTATTAATGCTTATTGCGACCAATAATTTCGATTGTCCAGAATAAACCATACGGGATTGATTGCCCAGAATTTATTGTCCAGAATAAACCATACCATGCGGGATTGATTGCTCAGAATAACGATTGCCGTCATGGCAATAAACCATGCGGGAAAAAACCAGACGGAAGACGTAGTGCGGAAAAAAAATTGTGTTGAGGAGGACGTACGAAAAAACGTTTTGGTGGTGGACGAAGGGACAGACGTAAACATGGGAACCAAACTTTTCTTTTAGATAGGAGGATAGGAGAGATATAACATTTGTAGTTTGCAAAGATGGTTTTATCTATATGATATTTTACTAAAATATAAGACTACAATTTTTTAAATGTGACACTTTTAGTCTGCCGCTCAACTAGGCTCAAATATAATGTTGCATTCCCCACTGGAAGTATATCATTGCACTTTCTTGCATTAGTCCTTAAATAGATTGTAAATGGTAATGTATGCATTGGGTTAAAGAGGGGCGTACGTTTGCATTACAAGGGCCTTGAGGAATCAGTGCTCTTGCTTTGGCTGGAGGAGATTTTTGCATGCAACGATCTGTTTTGGTCAGTGAATTGTTTGAAGGAGATCAGCATGGTAAACAAATATAATAATATTTTTAATCATATGATTTTGACATTAGTCGACACGTGCATTGCAGGTGCACGATTACTAATAATCTCTACTACTATTAAACAAGCGAACTATTTCTTTCCTACAGCCACCCAGCCTAACTTACACAGAGTACAACCGACCATTTACAGCCTCAGGATCCGGCCCACCAATTGGGATCTAACCGTCCAGATTACAACACAGCCCCACCATGTGTGCATCTAGCAAATAGAGGGAGCGGACGAAAACTCTGCCATCCGCACAAACGCTACGTGAAAAGAAAGCAGAATCAACGGGAGAAAAAAAAACAGTCCGCTCTAGCCACGTCAAAGAAATCCCCAAAATTAACGCCAATCAACTCAATTTGTCCCCTACGTTCCGCGCTGCCATCGAGGCAACCCGCGCTGCTCTTCCGTCCGCGCCGTCGAGCTCCTCGCGAACACAGGTGTATGCGGTATGCCCATCCCGCGGGATCGCCGATGAACCCCTCGGCAACGCCCAGGTATTGCCGCTGCTCCGTCGCCGTCCTCATCCCCTCTTGGCCTGTCCTCATCTCCTCTGGATTTCGGCCAATGCCCTGTCGTGGCCTAGCATGGATAGATGATTTGCATTAGTTCTACACAAGGAAATCGTCCCATGCCACATGCTTTTAGTACACCACATAAAAGGTACAAATTTTAGGTGTAATGGTGAACGCAAAAAAATCAAATCTGAATGATTTAGTTCGCTGGACCACAGACATGGATTTACCTGTATGTATGTTCCTCTCGCTTGGGACTGTCCATGTACCAGGAAAGTATTTCTATGCTCCTGCAACATGAAACAACATAATTTAAACTTTCTGTTGGTTGATTTCGTATCTGGTTATGCTGGACTGCTCTAAATACAGTATATACCAAAGTAGATTAGCATATATTGTATAACACTATTGCCATTCACATGATGGAGGGAATTGGTATGACCCCTACTACTCCAAACGGGACGCGCACCCGTTCCAGGATATCAGCAACAATCAATACTTGTGTGAGATCATAACCAGACCACTGAATTTCAATTTCGCTGGAGTTGTTAAACTGTGTGATGTATTGTAGATCCAAAAGAGCTAAAAAGGCAGAGGGGTAGAGAGCGGTATTCAGAAAATAGGGATGAGATTAATAAGAAACAGCATGAAGCCTACATACAAAAAAAGGATGCCACAGCCAATGCTACACACAATCCGCTGGCTGCATCACCAGGTTATGATGGTCATCTTCGTCAATATATTGCCCACTTCTATTGCAGTATAATGACTTTTTCTTCCTCTACTATTCAGACCCTAACGAGATTAAGAAACTGAGGGAAAGGGAGCGGTATGCACAAAATAGAAAGGAAATATTACAGCGACAACGACAAACCCGCGAGCAAAATAAGAATAGTACTATCCTCCCTGATGGCAGTAACCCGATATTGGAGACGCCACCTACTGCAGAACATAAGATGTGCAGATGGTGTAGTACCAAACTCAGATGTGGTACTACCAGATTCACTGCATTCCGGTGGAGTCATCCTCGATGACAAGGAAAATATGGCTGATGAGGATGGGTCTGAATGGTTGGACAGGAATGATAAGTACCAAATGCCACGACTTTCAAGACGCCTGACACTCACACAACTGTCAGGGGTTGAGGACCCCCAACTCAGCACAATCACCAACATACGTGTCCCAGATTACCCTTTTGAAAACCAGGGTTAGTTCTTTTGGTTTATTAAAAATTCAGTGCTATTTGTTTGCCCCTAATTTGTTCGCTCGGTTTATGGCTACAGTCAACCTCTGCAAAGCCAACATAATGAGGGAGAGGGACCACTGGAACCCTCCCCATTTGTGAACCAAACCAATTAGAATCTTATTAGTAATATTGGTATAGATGTGAACTTTTTGTATTCAATTGTATGCCTCTGTTATTAGTATAACTTCAGTTCCAAGCTGCTACTTACTCATTACATTTTGATTATTGTTAACAGGCAATGACCACACTGAAGATGAATTTGGAATTATGGAGCCCGATGTCAACACGATAAACATTGATGGTACGCACAAGGTCCTGTTATGTTTCCTCTTATCCATGTATTGTACGTATTGTGTACTAAGCTAAATCACTGGCTACTAGACGGCTTGGGAGACGGGAACCTTGGAGAAGCTGGACACGTTGACCCTGTTGAGAAAGGGTTTCTTGTGTACTAAGCTAAATTTATTGTGGTCTAATGAGAAAGGTTGGGTTTGTTGCCATGGGGAATGTCTGAATGTTTCAAACGTGCCTTTTCAATTGCTTATATTTAGTACTCAAATCCATCGGTACATACATGTACCCAGAGGATTAAAAAACTTGTAATCTGTATTGAATATCAGAAAGCAAGATCAATAGATTTTCCAAAACAGGGAGGTCAAACAGATTCACTATTTTTCCAATGCACAAATAGCTACAGCAACCTATAAACATTCCAAGCTGCAACTAAATACAAAAGAGATCTGTGCAGAGCTAGCTACAAAAAGAGAGAAGCAGCAAGCGACCCTCTGCTATTCAGAGTTGAATGTATTTCACAATGATGTTTAATATTTAAAGATTCGTCTCCTATTCCTAATTTTTTGTTCGTTTTTTGAATAGATAGATAACTATCGTTCTGCCTTATATATATTTGAGCAGTAGTGAATAATGAACAGCTATATATACAGGAAGAAGCACATCATTCATTATAACATACAATCAATAAGACCTCACTGGATCAATTGATAAACAAGCAGAATATAAAATCAGATAGAGATGACCACTTCTGAAATCATACCTTGTTGCAGCAGCAAATCATATGCCTGACACCAAGAGTGAAAACAAGGAGAGCAAACTCACGGGTCTGGTCATCCTTGGAGATAGACGCCTCAAACTGTCAGTGGTGGAGTCAATGAAAAGAACGTCACAATCATGTCACGGTGTCTAGGAGCATCAATGACAGCGCAGGAGTACTTGGTGGTCTCAAAATTCAACAGGGCAATGTCAATAGTGACATCCCTCTCACACTCAAGCGTGCGAGGGGTCAAGCAGACAGCCGTCCTACTTCAAAAACCTCTTGTTCATCTCATCAGCTTCCTTCCCGAACGCGTCTCAAACACACACTTGTCACTGCCTCCAAGCTTGTTGATGAGGTGGCCAGTGGTTGTTTTTTTTGGAAGGATCTGATCATATATTAAGGAGGCCAGACACTTTTACAGCAAGGTCCAGAAGAAACACAAAATTACAAAAGAACCCTGGAAAAGTGCACAAAGCACCCTCAGCCGCCGGAAAGAAACGCAATCAGATCCAAAGCTTGCCCCAAGCTTCCTAGACGCCGGCGAGGTCGCCGTACCGCAAGCCGCCGGAGAGCAGACGCCGCCACAGCTTGTAGATGACCGCATGGACCGTCCGCCGCCGCGCGACGGAGCTGAAGCACGCTGAACGAGCACGGTCACAACGCCTGCACCCCGACACCGCCCAACCTCCAGCCGAGCCGCCGTCGTCCAGGACCACCACCGCCAACCCCGAATCGACATGGCCAATGACCAGATTGCTGATGTGCCAATGACCACAATGTTGATGTTAATTTTCTTCTTCCCGTGGCTGCTGAAGTTGTTAACTAACTGCATATACACAATTAGGGGCGGTAAAAAGAATTCAGTTAGTTCAGTCAAATATCACGAATCAGAGATAATTTTAGAACACAAAAAATTAAACCTTGGATAATTACAAAGCATTGGTGATTATACATTCCATCACACAATAGTCAGCATGCAGAGCTAAGCACCACTCGGCAAAGCATATAAACTTGTACAGTGAGAAACTTGTACCAAAAGTAAGCCTCACCTCAAGTGGCAGATTCAGAAGTTTCAGGTGCAGTATAGCGTACAGCACTTGCAGATCATCCCTGAAGCTGCTCTCGAAATAGGCTTATCTCTGAAGCTGCAACCCCCATACCGGCTGAGACTGCGCGATGTAGGAGTTCCCTCGCCGGAACGGCAGCCACTTGGGCTCGGACATCCGGGCCATCCCTCTGTGCAATTTTACGTGATGCAACATGTATGTATTGTATGGTGTTCGCACGTAGTTGCACGTTACACATTTTAGTGATGCAATTGCTCTGGTAATAAAAAGCTGACTAAATTAGAAATAATAATTAAATTTTGAAGACCACGTGCACTGCTACTATCATAATAAACAATACAAACAGCGGTATAGTACGTACTCAAACCAAGGAAAAAAATGGGGAAAACAAGCATCACACCACTCTTTCTGTTGAAGTACAAGACTGTCCAGGAAAACAAAACAGGCAGAGCAAAATCTAACGGCGCCCAAAACGAAAGACGGGACATTGTTTTTTCTGCCAACAGTTCTATGGATACATTCATCTTCCCGGCTGGCTGCCAAAGCCAAACATGTACTCATCTCACCGGCTCCTGGCATGTGCAAAATGAGCAAGTTGGCATGTGCAGCTCATCCTACTTGCGCCCCACTGTGGGCAACCGGTCGAAGCTACGGCTATATATATGTAGTAACACTTTTGTACTTGTTGCTATCCATATCCCAGCAGCATTCTGAGCTGACCAACCTTTCAAGTTTCAATAGTGAAAATGTACGTGACGAGGCCACTGTCGCGGTACCTGGCCGACCCCAAGGCGGCGGCTCTGGCGGAGCCGCCACCCGAAGGCCCGGGCTCAGGGTTCCTGGTGGTGGTGGACGAGGCGGGGGAGACGGCCAGCACACGCTGCTGTGGCCTGTGCCTGGACAGGGAGATGCGCGGTCTCCCCTTCCCGCAGAACCGGCAGCTCGCGCTGCGGCAGAGCAGCAGCCCCGACCCTCTGGAGTCATGTGCAATGGGTGTTGATTTTCTCGGCGAGATCGTAGGTAACCTGTTCGACTTCAAATCCGGCAGGCCGCCCGGCAGCAAGGCGCCCAAGCTCCCCGACTATGCCATGCTGGTTCCCGTCGTCGGCCAGCCGCTGTCGTCCGGCCGCTACTACGTCATCCGCGCCGACGGCAAACACAGGGGGTGAGCAGATCGATCCGTGACGCTGTCCTTCTTTGTGATTTTTCTCGGCCGGAGCTCACTGTCTGAGTGACACGCGTGCAGGATGGTGTCGGCGTGCTCCAGGGAGGAGGACAAGACGGCCTGTTGCTTCGGCTCCTTCGTCAACGACGTGAAGCCGAGGACCTTCGACCGCGAGGACGTCTACCAGCAGGTGGAGGTGCAGCGGCTTCCGTCGGGGGACAAGGGGTTCAAGGCAGTGGCGGTCGCCACGGACGGCATCCCGCCGCACAACCTGAGGAAGAAGGGCTGGGAGGTGAACACCATGGCGTCACCGAAGTACGACATCGCCGGCGACGCGCAAGGGGTGGACTCCGCTCTCCGCCGCCGGATGCCGGACCTCGACAGCCTCAACATCGCGGAGAGGAGATCGCCTCCCGTGGTCGTCGGCAGATGGTACGTCCCGTTCATGTTCGTCAAGACTGACGGCAAGCGCAGCCTCGAGGACCAGTTCCGCCGGTGCACGTTCTACGAGATGACGATGGTACAGAGCTGGGAGCAGATATACAGCCGCGAGGCCGAGGGCACCCACGGTCCTGGGAACGAACCGGCGGAGGTCGCGGTGACCGCGACGGTGCGCCGGTCTACGGCGCTGCTGGATGGCACCAGCGTGGTGCAAGAGGGCGGGCCCCAGGCGGACGGCGGCACGGTGTGGTTCCGACCTGCTGCAGCGGCGGCGACGACGGACACCGTGGGGCTGGACATGGTCGTGTGGGAGAGGATGAGGTGGGAGCTGGAGAGGGGAGGGTGGGTGGCGCCCGGCAATGGCGACGAGGAGAGGATAGAGCGGGTGGAGAGGCGTGACGGCCTGCTGGGGCAGTGGCACAAGTTTGGGTGCTATGTGCTGGTGGAGAGGTTCCTGCTCAAGAGGATGGATGGCAGCCTCGCACTCACATGTGAGTTCAGCCATACTGACAAGATAAAAACAAAGTGGCTATGATCTTTCTGTTTCTTAATTATTTCTTCTCAAATCAGCCTACTACTGGAATGATTGGCCAAGACACCGCCAATAAAAAGTTGATTTGCACAAGCTGTTTTCTTTAAGAGACTGCTAGTACATACTTTTACCATACCCCGGGTACCCCAAAACCATTTGCAGAATCCAATTGTTCTTCAGTTGTCTCACTTTGCTCTCTTTTAACCGATTTGCTTGAGGTTGGTGGAGGGAAAACACCTAAGTTGCTCTCTTTTCAGAATCGAAAAATGTTCAAACTCAACAACAAAAAAAAGATTTTAAGAGAATAAGTGGAAATAAACAGAAAAAGGGAAAATAGAAGAAAAAATGAAACGCGAATTAAATGGGCCGGCCAATTAAAAACGTTCGCGTCATGCCCGTCTGCCTCCAAGGCTCTCTTTTTTTAGACCGTACACACGTACACACTCTTATTTGATTTGCTGCAAAACAGAAAAAATGATAATGCATGCTAAGTTGCTAACCTAACCTAACCTAACCTAACCAAGCTTATGCTTGCATCAGTACCTCGTTTGAAGCCGCTCGACTCCTGGTAGTGTACTGGCTGGAGATCCGTGGCAAGATCCAGAGGAAGATGCTCTCCAAAAACTCTACCTACGCGGCCTACATGGTGTTCAAGATCTTGGAAAAACACGCTGGGCTACGTTACCCGTTCCAGGAGGCATTTGTTAGGGCAGTACGGAGAGAGTCAACCCGCAGAGCTTGCCTTGGTGGCTACGACGGTGATAGTGCCGGCGGCGTGGTAACCTTATATTGGTTACATCAGAATAAAACAAGTAGAAATAATATTATTTGTCCGTTCAGCTGAATATAAAACTTTTTTTTCTATCGACTGCACACGAGTGTTTTATCCCATAACTTTTTAGATCATTTTCGGTAAAAAAATCTTGTTTCAACGGCTTCCCTTGATGTAAAATTTGCTAATTTTTCTTTGTCAAACAAAAAAAACATCAAGTGTTGTAAAAATAAAATACCTGGGCTACTGCTATATAACAGAAAGGCCAACACGTGCACACTAACTGCCGATCAAAAGTTTCATGTCGCCACCGGTGACCATCGCCGCCTCTTCTCCCATCAATTTGGCATCGAATCCGGGAGTTCCGCCACAATTCTGACCGATTTAGCCAAGAATCCACCACCACTGCTCGAAGGCACCACAGATCGGGAGGGATTCGGCCTCGAGGGATGCCTGCCGTCTCTCCTCCCGCACTTGGCCATCATCGACTCCTATCAGTATTAGGTTATTTGGGGCTAAAAATCTTGCTTCGGCAGCTGCCCTTGATGTAAATTTTGCCAAATTGTGTCGTAAAAAAAAAAGTGCTGCAAAAATATAACACTTGGGCTGCTTCTATAAAACAAAAAAAGGCCAACGCGGGTGCGGCAAGCCGGCAACTGTCAATCGGAATTTTCATGTCGCCCTCATGCCTCTTCTCGGGTGACCACCGCCGCCTCTTCTCCCATCAATTCAGGCTTGAATCCGGTAGCTCCACTACAACTCTGACCGATTCGGCAGCAGACCCACCACCATTTCAAGGCCACCACAGATCTCGGGAGAGATTCAGCCTCGAGTACTGTCATCGCTCTCCTCCTGTGTGTGCGGCCACCAATGACTTCCGTTTGTAGCTCAGGCCGACGAGCCACCTTAGTGGTCCTCCTCCCCTCCCCTTACTCATCGTGCCTCCTCCTTCCCTGCAAGCACGAGCATGAGCGAAACACCACATCTCTACCTCTGGTTGCACCTCGACTAGCCCCGCCTCGCACGGCTCCTCCACCTCCACACACCAGTTGTCGGGCTCGCCACGTTAAGAGATTAACAAATTCAAAGTTGGTACTTTCGTGTTATACAATCTATACTGCGGGTGCTAGACCAATACAATGTAATATTTTCCAAAAAGGGTATAGATTTTGTACCTGATCATATATGAAACACTAATTTTTGAGAACTTGCCTGTGGCAAGATGGTTAGTTGGGTGGTTGTACCCCTAGCCCACCAGAGTTCAAACCCCAGGTTTGACGCTGGTGTTTCTCATTTAAGGCGGAATATTCTTCAGTGGGAGGCGACGTTCCCGTCGACAGCGAGGCGCCCGTGGTGACTTCGTCAATCTCAAGACTCGACCCGCCGACTCAGTCTCTCGGAGGTGCTCATAGGGGTAGGGTGTGCGTGCGTGCGTTCATAGGGGTGAGTGTGTGCGCGTGTATATGAGCGCTTGCGTTGTACTGTGTTTCGCAAAACAAAAAAAAACACTAATTTTTACTCAGATCGGCATGTCATTTTTGATAACCACAATAGTACTCTCGGACGCAGCAAAGCGCGACAACCTGCTCGTTGTTTCGCCAAAAGGAAAGAAAAAACGTTCGATGTCTCGTACCCGTGTTCAGAACTTCGGATCGTAAAATCACATCGCTTTACCTTTGCTTCGTTGCTAAGCTTCTCCGTTGCGTTGTCCACCCGGAGTATAAAACGTGGGGATTGATTCGAACCAAATCGAATCGAATCGAATCGAAGAGGCCAGCCGACCAACGGCGGAGGAACCGATGGAGGCACCGGCGTCGGAGATCTCCCGCCTGCCGGAGGAGCTGCTCTCGGCGGCGCTCGCCCGCACCTCCCCGCGCGACGCCTGCTGCGCCGCCGCGGTCTCCGCCGCCTTCCGCGCCGCGGCCGACTCCGACTCCGTCTGGGTCTGCTTCCTGCCCCGCCGCGGCGCCCTCCCGCCGCTCGCCGACGGGGAGCTGCCGGCCACCGCGCCGCCCTGCAACAAGAAGGACCTCTTCCTCCGCCTCTCCGACGGCCCCGTCCTCCTCCAGGACAAACTCGTGGTATGTACTGTGCGGCCGAATCCCCCAATTCGTTCAACATGTCTCGGTTCCACGATAATCGATCGGTCGCTGTTTCTCGGTTGATCGCTGATCAATTTCCCGGCGGCGGTTGTGCCTGCGCGCAGAGTATGTGGCTGGACAGGGAGACCGGCGCCAGGTGCTACATGCTGTCCGCGAGGGACCTGCACATCGTGTGGGCAGACACGCCGCGCTACTGGAGATGGATCCCTCTCACCGACTCTAGGTTCGTTCGCTCGCTCCTATCCTGATGCAGGTTGTCCAGATTAGTACAGTAGAATCTAGCTGGTGTTGATCCAGATTGTGCTAATTGTATATGGCTTATGTGCCTATATAGCTATATGCTGCTTGGCTGTGATCGTTTTCGCGTCCAATTGCTGCTGCAGTTTGGTTTGATTGTCATGTTGCGTTGTGGTCTCACTAGTCCTGCCGTCCAGTGACAACTGAATTGAAGGTTAATACTAGTTGCGACTTGTAAGTTTAAGTGGTAGTAGGTTGGTAGATGAAACCACCCTCTGAATCAAGACCCAGAATAGGGGGGTTTTGGCATTGGTTCCGACTAGCAAATCCTAGGATAAGAACATACTTGAAATCAGTTCTGATGGTACTGAAAGAGGCCAAGTTGAAGTCAATTTCATTTGTAAATTGGAAAACACACTATGCATGTTAAGTCCCTGTTGCTTCACACATATGCATAAGTCGGTGTTATGTTTATTTTGCTTACTTTCAAGAGAAAAGTGCAGGCCCTTGGCAAATCTGTTTTTATGAACTATAGGCAGCAAATAAATGACACTTTGCTTTCTGAATGTGTAACTCTTCGATGTGCTGTCTTCACAGCAGAGTTCTTCGAGTTATGCCCTTATTCCAGCCAACTACACTGAGCTATGTGTAAAGTGGTCATGGAAAACGTGGTTGATACTAAGTTACAGAGTTCTGCTGCAATTGTAGATGGTTTTCTGCAACTTATGCTGTTGTTTGGCTCTCATCTTCATTACAAATTCTACCCTATGTTTATGGAATTTATCTGTGATGCTAGATGTTTTTCTTGCAACTTATGAGACATTGATTCGTTTTTGTTACAATTCTAACACTGGTTTTGTGACAGGTTCTCAGAAGGTGCTCAACTCGTTTATGTTTGCTGGTTCGAAATCCGTGGAAATATACATAGCAAGATGCTGTCGCAAGATACTATCTATGCCGCCTACATAGTGTTTAAGGTGAACGATCGTTTCGCTGGGTTTGATTCTCTGGTCATGGAGGCATCGGTCAGCGTTGGAGAAACCAACTTGACCCGCAACGTCTCCCTCATAAGCTACGACGACGAGGATGAGTCTGGTGCGTTGCCTTCGATGAGGCCATTCCCGCAACGAAGAACCAGAAGGTACAGCCGTGCAATTCCTCACGGAGAGAACGTGGGGTTCCCACAGAAAAGATCAGACGGCTGGATGGAGCTGGAGCTGGGGGAGTTCTTCAACAAGGGGGGCGATGAAGACGGCGAGGTGTCCTTCAGTCTGATTGAGATCAAAGCGGGGAACTGGAAGAGTGGTCTCATCGTCCAAGGCATCGAGATCAGACGCAAGAAATCGGGCTGAGTATCGAGCTTCTGGGACTCAAACGGACATCAGGGGTTAAGTACATAAACATGGGAATGATCATAGCTGAATGTGTTTTGGTAGCATCTGCGTTTTATTGCTAATGTTGTGCGGAACTACAAGTGTGTTGTTTCGTTCTTGATGGCCAACAAAAATTTCTGTACAGAACTATGCTACCTAGATCGATGTGTATGCCTGATGAAACGACACCATTTGGCTTGGAAAGGTGTAAGTAGGGGCAGTAGCTGCCGTTCTATCTTCTATGTCTTAGTTCAGTTGGAAATGTAGCTACGAGGTTGCAGCATTGCATTTTGTTAGGTTAATGAGATCCTTATGGCAGGCCCCTACTATATATGTATGCATATGATGTAAAATGTTAAAAGTTTACATCCAACCACACATTCTTATTTTGTGATGTCCATAAATTAATTTATACTAGCTAAATGCCCGGGCGTTGCTATGGGATATATATAAAATATGTTTTGGTGAAATTTTTTTAACTTGCTAATTTTTTTGGTGATTGTTAATGTTTTGTCATAATCTTTGTTACATAGAAGTGTGGTACAGTCTAATTTTCATAAGAGAATCTCCCGGCCCATAATCTTGTTCGAGGAGTTTGGGTTCAACCTTTGTTACGTCCCTGAGGGCTCTCAACTTCAGGCCGTCTATCCGATGCTCAAGGGCTTCGTCGTCATCTTCAACACTGTTAGACTACTTCGAGATCACCGAGTCCGAGTAGGCCGAGAAGAATGGCCCTGCGTTCTGCTCGCTTACCAGCCAGCGTGTGATGCCCTCTTCCAGCTCGAGGTCTTCAGGGTCGAGGTCAAAGGCAGGGAAAAACGTGAACATCGCTGGCGCCGACCAATATACGATATTGTTCAGCCGTTGCCAGGAAGTCGTAGAGGTCACCATGGACATGCGCACCGAGGTGTACAACGTTGTAGGTGGCAATGCCAGAGAGTAATTTCTTGTTGGCCTGGTCCCACTGCCGGGGATTTTCGCCGTGGCGGCAGCTGTGTACTTGGCTATCCTGGTGGCGTAGGGGGGCTGGTACTTTTTTTTTTTGCCGGGAACCAGCTAGTGCTTCTTAAAGCTAGACCTCCTGGTCCATACATGTACGCGCATATCTATGCTGATAATCATCAAACCGCTGCAAGTGATTTAGAAAATCACATCGGCAATGATCATGGAGACGGGTCACGGGATGGCGGCGCGAAGTAGCGTGTTGGACAGGTGCTGCCGTGCTGGCGCTTGCCGGCGAGGTCCTTTGGCTGCTCCGTAGCGAGGAGGTGCCGGTTGATCTGGGCCAACATGTCGGCGATTTTAATGATCTGAGCGAACAGCTTCCTTCGTTGGTATTTCACATCGGTGTGGTCTAGGATGCGGAGATCGATCGGGACTTGTTTCATTTCAGATACGTGATCGACTCTGTGCGGGGAAGAGAATATGAACTGGATTCGAACTGTTTTTCCCCGATCTAATATGATTCGGACATGATGGACTCGGAACACAATTGTTAAAGATTGTTCCGTCTCGGCCCAGGAAGAAAAAGAGGCCCAACTATGACCTACCATCATCACCACCTTTAACGATATTATATAGTAGAGATAAGCAATGTCATATTACGAACAGAAAGTCTAAACGAGTTGCAAAATATAACAAATATTATTCCCTTCTAATTTGATTATCTCAAAATAAAAACCAAATTCCAATTTATTCTCTCGTTTTCTTATTTTCCTTTTCTCAGCACCGGACTAATATTTCGGCATTGTAACACCTAAAATTGCAATTTAGCAATTAACATCAGATTAATTAGACTAGGGCAATATCCAATATATACGCTATGAGCAGAGGAGGACAATTGCACGTACGGACGACGGACGTACCACGCTGGCTACCTGCACGGAGGAGGACGATCACCGAACATCGATCTGCAGCCGAGCAGGGCGCTTCCACGCTTGGTGGCCTAGGCGGTCCAATTTCTCTCCAGGCGGAAGCGAAAGGCGGCAGGCGAGAAGCCGAGAATAGCCAGCTGATCGATTGGCGTAGCTAGCTGCGTACCTTTTTTTTTTGAGAATCCGCCCACACTTTATTGATTAACTAAAAAGTTCATAGGGAGTCGTCTAACAGTACTGGAGGATAAACCATCTGGAGGGTTCAGGAGCCACAGACGGCGGCCAAAACCTTGACTAACAGTACTACGAGCGAGTCGATGAGCTTCGCCATTGGAGCTTCTGTTTTCCTGTCTGAAATCCGTCGTCTCAAAACGAGACGCCGTCGCCTTGATCTCTGCATTGGAGCTAGCTGCATCTCTGCCTAGCCTTTTCCTCTTCCCTAATGCGTTGTTGGGCGTTTAGGCCTTTTACATTTTTTCGAGCCTAATAGCACCCAATATACATAGACAGACATATGTAATGATGGCCCCCCTCAGTCATGGGCCCTTATGCGTCGCCTAGGGCCAGAGCCGGGCCTGCCTTATGGACATGTGGCTTGCTACTTTGCATCTGGTTCCTTTTTCGGCAGGTTTTGTGCCTATAAAAAAAGATAAATAATAAGGAAATAAAACACCGCAATAGTGCTTTTGTGCATGCTAGTTTTATCCACGAGGGAAGAGCTTCCAATGTGCATGCCCATGATTTAGCTCGTAGCTCTTTAGATTTGCAGCAGGGTCGCCGTTTGTGGCTCCTGAACTCTCCTCATATCAACATTGTACCTGCTGTTATTGAGTAATAAAGAGAGCAACTTATCCTCAAAAAAAAAGATAAATAATGTGTTACATACAATGTCCCATATTATCACGAGCATATGGTTCCCTTTCTCCGAGAATGTTTAATGTTACATACAATGTCCCATATTATCACGAGCATATGGTTCCATTTCTCAGAGAATGTTTAAAGGGGCTTGAGATCTCTAAGGATTAGATCACATCTCTAAAGATCTCTAAGTATAGTTACTTTTGCATAGAAATTAGCAATTAATCATGACAATATATCAAAGAGGGCACCACGCCGATCTTGGCAGGCGTCCACGAAAGAAGGGGACGTTAAAAAAGATGACTTTTTTTTAAACGAGAAGAAGATGACGTTGTTGTCGTTGACTACGTTCAAGGAGCCACGTCAACACACAACCCGTCCTCCATGAAGCCAACTATGGACAGATACCACAAGTTTCTCGGCAACGACAGACCAAGCAACACCGACATTACATAGGAGTTGTATAACTTTTGTTTCGAAACAATATCAACATCAACTTTCATGTGATAAGTAGATCTTTTTACTCGAGACAATATCAACGTCACCGTCCAAAGCGACACCGGCAAAACCAAATCGTAGAAATTACTACGCACGAGACGAGAAACACAAATCCACTCTCCTCTGCCCCATGCCGGAGTGGCAAATGCATGTTACGAAATGCCAGTGTTTTGCATTTTTAACAAATAGTAAAAAATGAAGATTTCAACTGTAATATAAACTCCCAATGCGGGTGTTTTTTTAGTGTGACGAACGTGTCACCGACTCAAATGCTCGTTGTCTTTGCCAGGAAAATACAAAAAAGGTTCGATGCTCCTACTCCTGTTCGCCACGTGTTGCTTCTCAAAAAAATAACAGATTGCTTCCAAGTGCTTTGTCGCTAAGCTCTCCGCCCGAATATAAAACGTGGCGGATCAATTCGCGTCACACAGTTGATGCGAAGAGCCAATCTCACACACTCCTCCAAATTGAATCGAGTTGAAGAGGCCGACCGAGCAAGCGGCGGCGCGGCATGCGAGATCGGGCGGCTGTCGGAGGAGCTGCTCTCGGCGGCGCTCTCCCGCACCTCCCCGCGCGCCGCCGCGGCCGACTCCGACGCCGTCTGGGCCTGCTTCCTCCCCGCGGCGCCCTTACATGTTTGTGAGATACATCATTAGGTCATCCGATTTTTTTTCAAATGTTTTGATACTCATAAGTATTTTTTCGATTTTCTTAAACTAGCAGAATCACCGGTGCTCGGGAGCCAAAGACAATTTTCGGGATATAGGGCGCAATGTAAAACCATGGATTTACGCGTTTTCTTCACTTACTTTTTCTTTTACAAAAATGGCTTTGCATTTATAAGATTTATTCCATGTCTTGTTATATATGTATATACATATATGGTTTCCTTGTAATAAAAGCGGCAATTGAAGCTAGCTAGGAAGTTGCTAGGCAACCAGCCGGCTGCTTCAACACACACGCACACTAGCAAGCTGCACGCAACACTTCCATCGCCTGCACGCTGCAGCCCGAGACGCTTTGGGTGCTACCGTCGGAGACGCAGGCGGTAGCCGGTAGGATAAACAATGGTCGGTTGACGAAACGGCTAGTTCTCGAGCGCGCGAGCGCTCGCTCGGTCTGGCGCGTCCGTGCGTAGCCCCTCGCTCCGACGTGTCTCCTATTCCCTTTCCTTTCTTTTCTTTTCCTTTTTGACTATTCCCTTTGAGTCAATCAGTTCCCCACCGGCCCACCACCCCTTTTCTCTCAGCTTCACGACCAAAACTCCGCCGCCGTCGCACGAACGGGCCAACTCCGACCTCCTCCCTTGCTGTTGCTTGCTGGCCCGGCACCGCGCCGGTCTTCTCCTCCGGTTTTCCTCCGCCGTGACGTCGTTCCACGCAAGAGCGCGACTCCCCTCTGTGCTCTCAGCTCCATGGACGAAGCGACGCCGCCGTCGCCACGATTACGGCAGCTCCGATCTCCTCCCTTGCTGCTGCTCACAGAATTGGCACCCCGTCGGTGTCCTCCTCCGATTCCCCGCCGCCGCGACGCCATTCCGCACCAAACCGCGACTCCCGCGACAACCCTAGCCGTTTCGATCGCCGACGCGCCTCCGTGCCTCCCGCAGTCTTCCTCGGCCTCCTCCACGCCTCCTCGGGCGGATCCCCTGGATGTGGTGGTCGGGGGTAGTATGGGACGGGGGATCCCCGAGGATCTTCTCCAGTTCGAGAGGTCCCTGTGCCTCGACGTCTAGCAGCATGTTCCTCTGCTCAGCCCAAGTGCATCATGCCAGTCTTCCGGCAGGCAGGCAGGCACGGCCGGCTCCTCCGGCGGCTCTGGCGTTTGTGTCTCACAATAGCCATCACTTTTCTTCGGGATTCAGATGGTGTCTTCTTTGCTTCGGTAGCTTGGTGAGTATTTTTCCACGGGCCAATTATCGGGATATGATGGCCAGACCACTCAATGGAATTGTTAGTCTTGTTAGTGCTTGCGTTTGCAACATTTGCTTCAGACAAATCTAAGTTCAACTAAATTGCTTCAGACAAATCTGCTCAATGACTGTTTTTCCCAAACTATCATGGCAATAATTTTATTTTGTACGGCCAATGGATAGTACAAGTTAATAGTGGGTACAAGTTAATAGTGGGTAATTTGTCCTTGTGTGGCATTTGTCCTTCTACAATCAGAATTTTGTTTTACTGGACTGCAAAATCTATAATGCAAATATAATCTGTGTGAGATATGAAGGCATTTATCCTATATACCCTGGAGCGTGAAAAATACTTTATAGGAACAAGCATGCTAGTATGACTTTCAAGCCGAAAAGGCTACCTCGCGCGCGCGCTCGCTCGGTCGAGCCTTTCCCAGTCCGTGCGTAGCGTGGTCCCACACAGTAGTATACGCGTTCGTTTCGCCGTACGTACGTATATGCCTGCCCCAGCTGTCTCGTACTCTTCCCTTTTTTTCTTGACAAAAGAATCGTGAGGAGATCGATCGACGGGCGCACCATTCTTTTTTCTTGCTAACTTGGATTGACGGGCTTCTCCGGCAGGCCACGAGCAGCCTCCTCCGCCGCAGAGGCGAGTGCGGGCGCGGCGGCGGGCCTCCTCCGGCGACGGCAGGCTGCTAGCCGGAGGCACATCGGCGGCCGGGCGGACGTGGAGACGCAACGGCGGCCGGGCGGGCGCGTAGGCGGAGGCACAACGGCGGCCGGGCGGACGCGGAGGCGGAACGGCGGCCGGACGGACGCGTAGGCGCGGCCGCAACAATTTTGTAGTACTTGCTTGCCATTGATAATTTTTAGTCCAACGTGCTGGTAATAATGTTTTTTAAGCATCCCACCCTGATAAATTGCTGGCTATGCGATTGGTAACTTTTAGCCTATGGGGTTGGTAACAATACTACCAAGTGTTCGAACCCCGACAACCTACCCTGGCATGCGACTGATATCTAGTACGAGGTGGGTTGGTAACTTGTTTGATATAGATTTGGTCATTTTACCCTAAGTAAACCACACCCACGGTAACTTGTATGGTACAACATCCGTAATAAATCATGTGCATCGCATGGTTGGTAACTTTATGCATACGCGTCTGGTAACAATCTTGTAGTACTTGTTTGCCATTGGTAACTTTTAGTTCAACGTGTTGGTAATAATGCTTTTTTTAAAGCATCCCACCCTGATAAATTGTTGGCTATGCGATTGGTAACTTTTAGCCTATGTGGTTGGTAACAATACTACCAAGTGTTCGAACCCCGACAACCTACCCCGGCATGCGACTGATATCTAGTACGGGGGGGGGGGGGGGGGGTGGTTGGTAACTTGTTTGCTATAGCTTTGGTCATTTTACCGTAAGTAAACCACACCCTCGGTAACTTGTATGGTACAACATCGGTAATAAATCTTGTGCATTGCATGGTTGATAACTTTATGCATACGTGTCTGGTAACAAGTTGTAGTACTTTTAGCCTATGAGGTTGGTAACAATACTAACAACTGTTCGAACCCCGACAAGCTACCCCGGCATGCGACTGATATCTAGTACGAGGGGGGGTTGGTAACTTGTTTGCTATAGCTTTGGTCATTTTACCCTAAGTAAACCACACCCTCGGTAACTTGTATGGTACAACATCGGTAATAAATCTTGTGCATTGCATGGTTGATAACGTTATGCATACGTGTCTGGTAACAATTTGTAGTATTTGTTTGTCATTGGTAACTTTTAGTCAAACGCGCTGATAATAATGCCTTTTAAGCATCTCACCCAGATAACTTTCTTGCTATGCGATTGGTAAATTTTAGCTTACGGGGTTGGTAATAATACCTCCAAGTGTCCGATCCTCGACACCCTACCCCGGCATGCGACTGATAACTAGTATGAGGGGGTGGGTAACTTGTTTGCTATAGCTTTGGTCATTTTACCATAAGTAAACCACACCCTTGGTAACTTGTATGGTACAACATCGGTAATTAATCATGTGCATCGCATGGTTGGTAACTCTATGCATACTCGTCTGGTAACAATTTTGTAGTACTTGCTTGCCATTGGTAATTTTTAGTTCAACGTGCTGGTAATAATGCTTTTTTTAGCATCTCACCCTGATAAATTGCTGGCTATGCGATTGGTAACTTTTAGCCTATGGGATTGGTAACAATACTACCAAGTGTTCGAACCCCGACAACCTACCCTGGCATGCGACTGATATCTAGTACGAGGTGGGTTGGTAACTTGTTTGATATAGCTTTGGTCATTTTACCCTAAGTAAACCACACCCTCGGTAACTTGTATGGTACAACATCGGTAATAAATCATGTGTATCGCATGGTTGATACTTTATGCATACGTGTCTGGTAACATTTTTGTAGTACTTGTTTGTCATTGGTAACTTTTAGTCAAACGCGCTGGTAATAATGCTTTTTTAAGCATCTCACCCTGATAACTTTCTTGCTATGCGATTGGTAAGTTTTAGCTTATGGGGTTGGTAATAATACCTCCAAGTGTTCGATCCCGACACCCTACCCCGGAATGTGACTGATAACTAGTATGAGGGGTGGGTAACTTGTTTGCTATAGCTTTGGTCATTTTACCATAAGTAAACCACACCCTTGGTAACTTGTATGGTACAACATCGGTAATAAATCATGTGCATCACATGGTTGGTAACTTTATGCATACGCGTCTGGTAACATTTTTGTAGTACTTGTTTTGCCATTGGTAACTTTTCAGTACAACGTGCTGGTAATAATGTTTTTTAAGCATCCCACACTGATAACTTGTTGGCTATGCAATTGTTAACTTTTAGCCTATGGGTTTGGTAACAATACTACCAAGTGTTCAAACCCCGACAACCTACCCCGGCATGCGACTGATATCTAGTACGAGGGGGGTTGGTAGCTTGTTTGCTATAGATTTGGTCATTTTACCCTAAGTAAACCACACCCTCGGTAACTTGTATGGTACAACATCGGTAATAAATCTTGTGCATTGCATGGTTGATAACTTTATGCATACGTGTCTGGTAACAATTTTGTAATACTTGCTTGTCATTGGTAATTTTTAGTCCAACGTGCTGGTAATAATGCTTTTTTAAGCATCTCACCAACATGCATACGTGTTTGGTTGAGAACCGGCAGGATTGACCCGACATCGTCGTCGTCATCCGGGATCAGGATGGTCCTAGTGCGTGAGTCCGCGTGTAGATCGCATCGTCGATCACCGCCACCTCAGCGTTGTCGAGGAGGGAGAGCGTGTCGTTGTCGCTGCACCTATAGGTGACGTCCTCCTCAGTCGAGCCGACAAAACCGACGTATGTGGTAAGGGCCGTCCCGGAAGGGATGGCGACCGAGAGATCGGACCATGCACAGGGGCGCCCATGGTGTGGCGTCGGCGACGTAGCCCACGCCGTATTAGTCGAAGTAGGAAGTGATAGTTCATTTTTGTTAAATTTTTTGGCGCCCATGTTCTTTTTGTTCAATTTTTTTTTATACTAGTAGGAAGTGGTAGTTCATTTTTGTTCAAAATCTTTACACTAGTTGGAAGTGAGATTTTTCATCTCCCACCCATTTATTTTACCCTAAAATATCACTAGCCCAAAAAGGGAATTAATTTTGACCGACAATTTTTTTTGCAAGTACAAAATCTAATTGTTTTGGTGTCAAAAGGGAATAGTTTTGCTCCGTTGAATACGTGGGAAACGACTTTGGCGTCAAACCAACATGCTCGCGAAAAAAGGGAATAGTTTTCTACTGCTTGGTGAAATTTTTGTTACGAGCGGTCCGCGCACGGAGGAAAGGGAATAGACCAGGCTGACATGTTACGCGTACGTACGTGCATGTCAAAAAAGGGAATAGTATACACGGAGGAAAAGGGAATAGACCATGTACGTACGTGCATGTCCAATAAAGGAATAGTGCGCTAATCATTGATTTCCGTTTATAGCTAAAACCAAAACCGATCGATCAAATCTGTTCTGTCGCGCGCGCGCAAGCTAGTGCTGCCCGTCGGTTGACTAGGTTTATTTTGGGCTAAACATTTGCCTAGAAGTCATTTTCCGTTTTGGCCGGTGCTAGGCAGCGTGGCGAACGTGTCGCCGATTCAAATGCTGGACGCCTCCTACCCCTGTTCGCCACGTGTTGCTTCGTCCCAAATCAAATCATATAGCTTCCTGGTGCTTCGTCGCGCTGTGCATTCGAACCAAATCCCCGCTCTCACCGATCTCACACTCTCCTCCAAATCGAATCGAATCCAAGAGGGTCAACCGACCAGTGGCGAAGGAACAGATGGAGGCGACGACCTGCGAGATCGGGCGGCTGCCGGAGGAGCTGCTCTCGGCGGCGCTGGCCCGCACCTCCCCGCGCGACGCCTGCCGCGCCGCCGCGGTCTCCGCTGCCTTCCGCGCCGCGGCCGACTCCGACTCCGTCTGGGCATGCTTCCTGCCCCGTGGCGTCGCCCTCCCGCCGCTCACCGACGGGAAGCTGCCGGCCACCACGCCCCCGCCGCCGCCCTGCAGCAAGAAGGACCTCTTCCTCCGCCTCTCCGGCCCCGTCCTCCTAGTCCTCCAGGACAAACTCGTGGTACGTCCGTAATACCCGGTGGATCCCCCAACTCGTGGTTTCTCGGTTGATCGCTAATGGACTTGTCGGCGGTTGTGCCTGCGCGCAGAGTATGTGGCTGGACAGGGAGACCGGCGCCAGGTGCTACATGTTGTCCGCGAAGGACCTGCACATCGTGTGGGGCGACACGCCGGAGCACTGGACCTGGATCCCTCTCGCCGACTCTAGGTTCGCTCGCTCTCTCCTTGCTATTCCGGTTCAGATTGCTCGAACTATTCTGGTTGTCATCTTATTCGAGTCCAGTTTGCGATTGCGCGTGCTACTCCGATGTGGTCATTTGTCCCAAACCCAGGATCGGGGTTAGCAGATTTTGGAATACAGCCAGCCATAGCTGCAACCAATTTTGGTGAGACTGAAACAGGCCAAGTCCAAGTCAATTTCATCTGGGAATCGGAATACCCACTGTGCATGCTAATTGCTAAGTCCATGTTGCTTCCCACATATGCAGAACTAATGGACAACTTTTATTTAGCTCTCTTCCAAGAGAAAAGTGCATGCCCTGTACAGCTCTGTTTTTGTTATAAACTGTAGGCAGCACATAAATGGCACTTTGCATAAATCCCACATGTGGCTCTATGATTTACCTTGTTTATAGTAGAGTTCATCGAGTATCTTGTGCCCTTATTCCGGCCAACTAGAATTAGCTATGTAAAAAATAGTCATGCAAAAACTTGGTTACTGTCAAGTTACGCAGTTTTGCTGTAATGCTAGATGCTTTTCAGCAACTTATGCTATCGATGGTTTTCTGTCTTCGTTGCAAACTCTAACCCTATGTTTGCGACAGGTTCTCTGATAAAGGCGCTGACCTCATGTATGTTCGCTGGTTCGAAATCCGTGGAGCGATACCTCGAAAGATGCTGTCGCAAGACACAATCTATGGCGCTTACATAGTGTTTAAGGTGGACTCGCCTTTACATGAGCTGGATTCTGTGGTCCAGGAGGCGTCGATTAGCGTTGGAGAAACCAATGTGACCCGCAAGGTTTGCTTCTGGCGACAAATAAGAACCTTGAGAACATGCATCACTGCAATTCCTCATGGAGAGCCGGAGAAAAGAGCCGACGGCTGGATGGAGTTGGAGCTGGGCGAGTTCTTCAACGCGGGAAAAGATGAAGACGGCGAGGTGTCATTCAGCCTGATGGAGACCAAGGAAGGGAACTCGAAGTATGGTCTCATCGTTCAGGGCATCGAGATCAGATGCAAGAAATCGGGCTGGGGATCGAGCTTCTAGGATCGAACGGAGCACGGACACCTTGCTTTTTGTTGTTAATGGTGTGCGGAACTACAAGCATGCTGTTTTGTTCTAACTAGAACGATATGTATGCCTGATGAGGGACACCATTTTGTTTGGGAACTGTAAGTAGGGGCAGTAGCTGCCGTTCTAGGTATTTGTTCTGTTGTGCGTCTTGTGAGGTTGAGATCCTTGTAGACCTGTTGCTGGCTACTTTGCATCTGGTTTCCTTTGTCAATATGCCAAACGATTTTGTGCCTATCAAGAGAAAAGATTGTCGTAGTGGTGTCACGGCAGATGCCATAGGATGGCTTAAGTTGGGGGCTCGCTAGGACGTTGGGGGATCCGGGGAGGGTGTGCGCGCTCAGGAAGCACGCATGAAGAACCACGAAGAACACGCAAGAACAAGCAAGAAGGAGCAAAACCAAGAACAACCAAAGCACACCAAGATGTACCCTGTTTCGGGGCCCTCTTGTGGAGGTAACACCCCTACTGCAGCTCTAGCCTACTCTCTTTATATCTCAATGGTCGCAAGTACAGAGTGCTCCTCGAGCTGTATGAAGCAACAATGGTGAGAGCTCTAGGAAGATGATGGAGCAAGGGGGGAAATGAGGCTTCTTCTTCGTCGTCCCTCGCTCTGGAGGATGTGCTGGTCTATTTATACACTAACCGAATTACCATACTGCCCCTGGCCGGAGATGACAATGGCATGGACAAGAGGAACATGACAAGCTCTGGCTACTGTCACTCAGTCCAGCTCATCGTCAGTCCAACGACAGGTCTATCGTTTCCTCTTTGAGCTTAAGCCAGCGTAGCCCACCGGAGCCTAGGCCACTGCCCTTTCCCGAAATAGCCGAGTCAGCGCCTAGGGCCTTGCGACCCGGAAAACCCATGGCTCGACCTGGCTGTCTTCTGAGCCTCGGGCAGGAGACCTGCAGGACCCGTGAACTTACTGACATTACTTGGCCCTTGTGCAATATCCGACATTGCCCTGTGCCGGATCCTTCCTGACGAACCCGGCTAGGTTAAGCCGGATCCCTTCCTCTGATCCGGCTAGACTTTGCCGGATGCCCTTTGGCCTCTCCCTGCATTTAAACATGATCCGGTCCAAGTGATCCGGTTTGTGAGACCCGGATTGACCTTCCTTTCCACTTCATAGCTCCCAACACTACCTCTTTGCCCTACCCGGGGGCAACCCCCCGACAGTAGTCCCCGAAGCTGGTGCGGTCCTACAGCCTCGGATGGAGGGCCGTAGCAGGTTAAAAACCAACGCCCTTAACCGAATCCCATATTACCCAATCTTGTCTCAGGATTTCCCGGGACACTTGGCAGGGAATCTCTGCGCAAAGCCTCATAATCCGGGTCTTTGATTTGATATGTCACTGACATCACATTATCCGGATCCATCAGGTACTTGAGTGTATTTGACTAAACGACCACGCCTCCTCGGTTTCTCCGTTGACTGGTGCACTGGATCCGCACGACTGCTTCCAATTCTGTGACACACCATGTGTTCGAAATACACGGCCACATCTGCGACCACAAAGTTTCAGGGCACACTTGATCCGGCCACGCCCCGAAAACCGCGCGGTAGTGCGCCAGTTACCAGCGAGCGGCTATATATAGGGTGTGGGGTTCCTCTTCTTCTTCCCCGCACTTCCCACTCTGAAACCTCCATCTACGCCATTGCCGCCGTTGCGACCTCGCCCTTGCGATCTTGTCGTGCCGGAGACGTCGACCACGCCGTAGACCTCACACCAGAGCCGCGCACCGCGCCCTGCGCCGCCATTTCTTCACCAGGCCGCTTCCTCGCCGTACTGCCACCGTAAGTTCTTCATCCCCAGCCTTGCTCCCTCAAACGAGTTCATCTTCCGCCATGAACTTGCGCTCGCCTTTTCTAGATTCACTAACAAACGAGTCCATTGTCAAGTCCCAGTGCACTTCCTAGATCTCCTTTCCAGGTTTTGCACTAGATTGCCCTAGTTTGGCTTGCCATCGCTTGGGCAGTTCCACAATATTTTTACTCGGGATTTCCTCTCTATTTTACTGCCGCGGTAGATCTTGGGTAACCCTAGATTCTTACGAAAAGGTGTTTGTAGTTACCAGCCGAATTACTTTTCCGCAGTAACTAGACAACTTTATCCGGGATATCTTTTACCGAATTGCCTTACATCTGATTCGGTTATGCCACTATCCGATTCGTTCTGGATTAGAGATTCCGAATCTCCTAACTCGGCTATCTCCAATTTCTTGCAGGACTGATTCGGATATGCCGAAGCTGCCTCCCGGCAGTTGGGAGGGTTCCGATGTTACCACAGACGACCTGGAATGGCTGCTGAGCACCCGGCGTATAACACCTGAAGTTATATGCCGAAAACCGGGGAAGGAACTCAAACCGATCACCCAACCGGGTGAACGCGTTGTATTTCTAGCGCATTTCGAGCGCGGATTCGGACTCCCGGCGAGTGACTTCTTCCGGGCTTTCCTAGATTTCTTTGGCCTGCAGCCGCACCACCTTCCGGCTAACGCCTTTGTCTCCCTGTCGGCTTTTACCTCCTTTCTCGAGGGATATCTCGGTCTCTGGCCGACAGTACCAGCCTGGGCTAAGTACTTCCACCTCCGTAAACAGACTATCCCGGGCAGTGACCCGAAAGTGATGACCGCATGTGGTTCGGCTAGTATTACTCCGAGGGCGGGCTCCACCTTTCCCCGGATCACTGGCCTGGATACTTGCAGGAAATGGCAAAGGTCTTTCTTCTACGTGAAGAGCGCTGAAGGCCATGATGCTCTCAACTTGCCCGAGTTCAAGATCGAGCCCCCCACAGCCGAATTAAACTTCAGATATGATCCGGCTGACACTCTTCCGGAGCTTCAAATCATAGATAAGACTCTGGAGGATTTTCTGGAGAAGGGCCTGCTCTCGGACGATCTCCTCCGGACCTTCGTCTTCCGCCGTGTCAGTCCTCTTCAACAACGTGAGCACAAGATTTGCCACATGAGTGGTTTGCTAGATCCTACCCGGATCAGCAAACATGACCTCACCAGAGCTTCCGTCAAGAGACGGGTAAACGCCATTGCCTACACCGAGATGTCGGACAAGTGGCGGTGGGGCGTGGAGCCGTTCCACCGAGATGCACTTCCCCACAGGTTTGTTCACCATTCTCCGAATCAATCCATACTTCATAAAAATACCATTGGATTAATCCATATCTGCCTTGTCCATACTGCAGCTGTTCGACCGCCAAATCACCGAAGATGGAGATCTCTCCACCAAAGTGTGGGGACCGGATCGCAGCCCGCTGCGCGAGGGCGAAGAGGATGCGGATACGGACGATTATTTGCCGATTCCGCGTGCCAAGCCCATCCGCAAGGGTAAGCAATCGACTATTTACACCGAAGATGAAGATGATGATTGCTGGATCCTAGATCCCATTGATGCTGTTCCGATTTCATGGTTACCACCTTGTGTTCCAGCCAAACCGGATGCTCAAGGGACATCTCGGAAACGTGATGACGCGTCCGGATCAGATGTCCCTCAAGCCAAGAGAATGAAGAAGACCGCCTCCAAGCCGAATCGGCTCAAGCCCATGCCTACCACCAAGGGGTAATGCCAACTTAACTTCATTCGCTTTCCTCCTCTATTATCCGAGCCACCTCTATCCGAATTAACTGTTTACTTTGCTCTATGCAGTGACGTCCTCGTCACCGAGCAAACTCATTCATCCATTCTTTCTCCCATTCCTCCACTGGATACGGCCATGGAGCACCAGTCTCCTAAAAAGGCTGTCACCTCTCCCGCGCGTGCCACAACCGCCAAAACTCCTCCGCCGACTCTCGTTCCAGAGTCGGTTATTGACCTGGAGAGTGAGGAAATCTCGGGTTCTACCCGAGATTCAACTTGGCCCCGCCCTCTGAAGGAGTTGGAGAAGGAAAAAGCTAAGACTTCGGCTAAGTCTTTGACTAAGCCGGATCCTCGCCCTACCGCCAAGGCTCTGAATCAAGAGCAGCAGAAGAAGAAGAAAGCAGCAGCAGCAGCAACCTCTCGAGAAGCAGCAGAAGCAGCAACAGGAAGTATCTAAACCACCACAGCAAGCGTCCAGAACCAACCGAAACAGCCAGATCCAGCCAAGACCCCGGGCGCATCGCCTCTACCTAAGCCGACTCAGGTCACCTTTGGCACAACTCCAACCACCTCGGATAAGCAGATGGTTGCTAGCAAGCCGGTTTCCGCCGCTCCATCAGCAACTCGGGTGCATGATCAACTCTCTGAGGCGATCACTCGCGCCCGCCTTAGTGGCCAGGTTCTGCCGAATCTCCGCACTCCGAGCGGCGACAACCTCGGCTCCGCAGAGCAATTTGTTAAAGCTTGGAATGCTGCGGACCTTGCCGAAGGCTCAACCACTTCAGCGTCGCCGCATCCGGCTGGCCCTAGCCGGATGTTTCAATCTCTACACTCTGTGCAGGCCTCGGTCGCTGAAGCTAACCGGGTCTTCGAGGTAACTTCGCCGAATCCTGCTTTTATTATGATCAATCTACACTATTCCCAGTCCCCGAGATTCTGGTCGAACGACTGATACTCCTCCGAGTAAGAAAGTCATTCGGCTTGAATCTCTAAAACTTGATCATAAATTTTGTGGGACTCCCAGTCCCCGAGTCTCTCTTCCAATTGATTCGGTCAACTTTCTTTTTATTAATCTCGGGCCTCCAGTCCCCGAGATTCGTTTTGGCTCCATGCTGCTAGTCTCGGGTGCCAGTCCCCGAGACTCTTTTTACGCCATTAACCCTTTTTCTTTCAGGAAACCACGACTGCTCGCAGCCGGATCTTTAAGCAGCTAGTCCTGCAGCACCAGGCCCTCCAAGCTTCCTTCGATGCGCAAGGTGAGGAGATGAAAAAGAAAGATCAGGAGCACAAGCGCGCTTTATCGGAGGAAAAGTCAGAAGTGACTCGGCTCCTGCGGGAGCTTGACCGGGTTGAAAAAGTGAAGGAGAAGGTCAAGAAAGACCGGGACACGCTGCAGAGGGAGAAAGACTCGATCCAGAAGGAGCGAGATACTTTCAAAGCCGGGCTTGAGAAGCGGGCCGAATTGGACAAGAAAATCCAAACGCACGTTGCAGATGCTGAAGCCGAAGCTAAAGCGGCGAAAGATGATCTGGCTGCTCACAAGGCGATCAGCGCGAAATGGCTTGCTGATCTTGCTAGCCTCAATGAAGACATGGATCGTAAGTTTGCCGAATCTCCTCTTCCTCCTCTGCTCTTATCCGACACATCGTTTCGTGTTACGTCGTTTAATTCGGTGTTAGCTTATCTGAATGTAGGAGAGTTTACCAGCATCCGGCTTCAAGCCGCCAAAGCTGTGAGGGATGCCCGAGCTGAGAGAGCTAAGTTAGCTGGAGCTCCCCTACCAGAGACGTGGGATATCGAAGATCACATTACTGCACTTAAAGCTCGGATTGCTCCTTTGAAGGAGTCCCACATTGATCTGTTCAATGCAAGTCTCAAAGCTCACCGAGTCTTGTTTCCTGAAGCTCGGCAAGTCCGGTCTGCGGACGAGCTAATCAAAGACCTGGATCAGGCGGAGACCCGGTTAAAGCAGTGGAGATCCTCGTCCGCCCGCGCTGGTGCTGACGCAGGTTTGCTATTTATCATGTCTTGGTATGAGCTGATTGATCTCGCCAAAGTGCGCTCCCTTCGCGAGGGTTCTTCATGGGCTTCAGATCCGACCGGATCAAGATCCGCGAGGAAGCTGCCAACTTTATGGCCGAATTTGCAAACACCAAGCATCTTGATCTGAAGGCTCCGGTCTACTCGGATGGGGAAGAATCTGAAGAAGAGGAATCAGACGATGCCTCCCTTGACGAATACGCCGAGTCTGAGGGCGAATCTGGTGATTCGGCTAACTCTGCCGAACAACCTCGCATCAAGTCCACCAAAGTACCAGCTTCTGACTCGGACAAGATGCCGAACAAGCTTTAGTCCAAACTTCCAAGACCAGCCACTGATTCGGCTAAGACTACAGAGCAAGCTTTAGTCAAGACCGCCAAAACTTCAGCTGATCCGGATGTTTCCGAGTCTGCCAGCCTTCAAGCTCTCCGTCCAAGGTTATTCCTGCAAGTGAGGGTCCTCTTTCAACCGAGGTTCCTCCATCATCCGAGTCATCCCTGCAACCGAGTCTCCTGCAACCATGGCTCCTCTTCCTGAATTATCTTAAGGAAAAACATTAAATCCCCGGTATGCCGGGAGCAGATGTAATATACAATTTAAGTTCTTCCGAGACTACTTTTATTTTGCTTAATGTGATCCGGACTAAGTTTATGTTGGATCATCTTAAACCGAGTCCCCGAGTCTGTTTTCTTGTTTACTATTTTTGCCGAATCTCTGCTCTTGTCTACCTTTTAGGTGTTTGACAGTCGAGTCACAAGATAGGAATCATAGCATACAATACTTGAAACATGCGAGTTGTGGTTTAGAATCATCTAACATAAACAAAAAAGAAATAACAGGGGTTAGTAAACGACATGTGCCGAATCGGTTTTGGACCGAGTCCCCGAGTCCATTTTCATGTTTCCCATATTCCCCACCTCTGCTCTTGACTACCATTTTGGTGTTTGTCAGTCGAGTCACGAGATCAACAACACAGCATACATTACTTGAATTTTGGGACGAGGTTCAAAACAATCCGACACATGAACGGTATGGACAAAACAGTAATAAAAAACACATGCATAAGGACGAGGCAGTCCCCGAGTCCAGACTCGGATTGCCGAAATTTCATTTATAATAAACTGAGATACATACATTGCGCCCCTTAAGAGTAAAAGGGTCGAAGCAGAGCTACATTCCAGGGTCGCTTGGTTTCTTCTCCGGGTCTGTCCAGGCCATCCTTCCTTGGTTCCTGTGCGTCTACAAGGTAGTACGAGTCATTGTGCATAGCCTTGCTCACAATGAATGGTCCCTCCCATGGAGGTGATAACTTATGTCGTCCTTTGCTGCGCTGCACCAGCCTTAGTACTAGATCTCCTCATGAAACACTCGAGGGCTGATCTTCCGACTATGATAACGTCGGAGACCCTGCTGATATACTGCTGTCCGAGATAGGGCCAATTCTCTTGCTTCCTCTAGCAGATCCACTGCATCTTCCCGGGCCTCTTTTGCCTCGGTTTCGGTATACATTGTCACCCTTGGTGCATCATATTCTATGTCAGTGGGTAGCACTGCTTCTGCCCCATATACCAGAAAAAATGGCGTATAGCCAGTTGACCGATTCGGCGTGGTCCTTAAACCCCATAGTACTGACGGTATCTCATCTATCCAGCACCCCGGAGTCTTTACCAGAGGTTCTATTAACCGGGCTTTTATCCCAGCTAATACCAAAGCATTTGATCTTTCCACCTGTCCATTGGACTCTGGGTGTGCCACTGAGGCTATGTCTAACCGGATCCCCTTATTCATGCAGAATCGGGCAAACTCTCCCACAGCAAAGTTCGTGCCATTATCCGAGATGATGCTATGGGGGTAACCGTATCTCAAAATGATTTCTTTCAGGAAAGTTACAGCCGAATGACCATCCACTTTCCGGATCGGTTTCACCTCTATCCACTTGGTGAACTTATCCACCATCACCAGCATATGTGTCATGTTACCCCTAGCCGGCTTGAATTCTCCCACCATATCCAAACACCACACAGCAAACGGCCAAGTGATAGGAATTGTTTTGAGCGCCGATGCGGGTAGGTGTGTCTGCTTGGCAAACCTTTGGCATCCTTCACATTTTCGGACTATGTCCTCTGCATCTGCATGAGCAGTGGGCCAGTAAAACCCATGCCGGAATACTTTAGCCACCAGGGCTCTTGTACTGCAATGATGCCCACATTCTCCTTGATGTATCTCCAGGAGCATCTCCTTGCCCTCGGCTGGCTCCACGCAACGTTGTAGCACCTCGGTTGCACTCCTTTTGTATAACTCCTTGTTTATGATGGTGTAACCCTTGGACCTCCTCTGCACTCGCCTAGCTTCGGTTTCATCATTTGGCAAACTCCCCTCCGACATGAACTTCATGATTTCTTCAGCCCACTCCGGTACTGGATGCAAAGGGAATAAGTGCTCATCTATTTCCACTGGTTCGGCCGCCATTATTCTTCTATCAGTCTCTGTCCATTCCCTAAGATTCGGTTAGCACCATCTTCCTCTCTTCCCCTCTTCCCTAAGATTTGGTAGCATTCCCCGAGTCTCGGTGCGCAGTCCCCGAGTCTCGCCATGCAGTCCCCGGGTCCTCCCAAATGTACCCGACATCAACATTCATAGGAACAGCTTCAGATTCTTGCTTTGGGATAAAAATTGACTCGGAATCAGGTGAAGGCTTGATTGAAGGGATCCTTAGGTGATTCAAGGATATCCCGGGTGGGATTGCATCCCTAGACGACCCGAGTTTTGACAGATATCAGCAGCTTCGTTCTCCAGCCGAGGTATGTGCTTGTACTCGCAGCCTTCAAAAAATCCTGAAATTTTCTGGACATGAAATCGATATAGTGCCATATTGGCATCAAGGGCATCCCAATTTCCAGAAGACTGCTGCACCACTAAATCTGAATCACCAAAACATTCTATCCGGCGGATGCCGATGTCCTTAGCCACATTAAGCCCATGGATCAGTGCCTCATATTCGGCCACATTGTTTGATGCTGAGAAATGAATCTGCAACACATATCGCAACTGATCTTGCTTCGGTGATGTGAGTACTATCCCAGCACCCAGTCCGATTTTGGTTTTGGAGCCATCAAAGTGCAACTTCCAGTAATTGTAATCTGGCCTTGGTGGCTCATACTGCATCTCGGCCCAGTCACAAAGGAAATCCGGTAAAGCCTGAGACTTGATAGCATCTCTTCTCTCATAATGCGGGGTGTAAGGAGACACTTCTATTGCCCATTTGGCAACTCGGCCAGTCGCATCTTTGCACCCAATGATCTCCGAGATTGGAGCTTCGCATACTACGGTGATCGGGTGCTCCTGGAAGTAATGTTTCAACTTCTTGGCCGCCAGGTATACACCATATGTCATCTTCTGGTAGTGAGGATAATTTGCTTTGAGGTTGAGATCACCTCGCTTAAATAGTACACCGGTCGCTGCACGGATTTACCCTCCTCTTCTCGTTCTACCACTATCACCACACTTACGACCCGGTTAGTGGCCGCAATGTAAAGTAGCATTGGCTCATTCGGCAAAGGTGATGCCAAATTGGTGCAGTGGACAACATCTTTTTTAATTCATTGAAAGCCGAATCTGCCTGCGGGGTCCATGTGAACCCGGTGCTCTTTTTCATCAATTGATACAAGGGCAAGGCTTTTTCTCCTAGCCGACTCACAAACCGACTCACGAGGCTAGACACCCGGTGAACTTTTGTACATCTTTTAGACATTTAGGCAATTTCATGTTTTCTATGGCTCGGATCTTAGCCGGATTCACTCAATACCTCGGCTCGATACAAGGAAACCGAGCAACTTTCCAGCCGGGACACCAAAGGTGCATTTATCCGGATTCAATTTTAACCGATACTTTCTCAAGTTCACAAATGTTTCCTCGAGATCCTCGAGGAGAGTGCGTTTTTCTTTAGTTTTGATGACGATATCATCGACATACACTTGCACATTTTTGCCCATTTGAGAGTGTAAGCATTTCTGCATACATCTCTGATAAGTTGCACCGGCATTTCTCAAACCGAAACACATGACACGATAGCAATACGCCCCATACGGGGTAATAAAAGCAGTCTTTATTTGATCTTTGGGGTTCAGTGGTATCTGGTGAAAACCAGAGTACGCATCAATAAAAGACAACAACTCACACCCAGCAGTAGAATCGATCACTTGATCAATCCGAGGTAAAGGAAAGGGATCCTTCGGGCACGCCTTGTTCAGGTTGGTGAAGTCGATGCACATACGCCACACCTTGACCACCGCTGGTTCGTCCTTCTTCTTCTCTACCAGAACCGGATTGGATATCCAGTCTGGATGCAACACCTCCATAATGAATCCGGCTGCAAGTAGCTTAGCCAGCTCATCAAGCACCACTTTTCTTCGATCGTCTGAAAGACGCCGAGTCGGTTGCCTCACCGGCTTCACATCCGGCCTGACAAATAAAGAGTGCTCTGCCAACTCCCTCGGAACACCAGGCAGGTCCTTAGCCGACCATGCAAAGATATCCCGATTCTCACGGAGGAAGTGACAGAGCGCGCTTTCCTATTTCTCGCCCAACCCGGCACCAATGATGGCCATGCGCTCCGGATTCTCCGGGTCAATGGGGATCTTCTTTGTCTCCTTGGGCACCTCAAATGTTGCACCTGCATCCGGATTGGTCATAGCCAGCACGCCGAGCTGAGCTGACTTCGCCATCGCCACTACTTCATGCATCTTGCTCTTCTCAGCTTGGATCACCAACGACTCGGCTAAGGTGGAACCGACCGTGGCACACTGTATGGCCTTCTTGTAATCTCCCGCAACGGTGATGATACCATTCGGGCCAGGCATCTTCATCTTGAGGTAGGCACATGAGTGGATATCATGAACTTGGCTAATGCCGGCCTGCCGAGCAGAGCATGGTATGGGCTCTCCAAGTCTACCACCTCGAATTCGAGACTCTCAAGTCTGTGATTGTCCTTGGTACCAAACAGCACATCTACCCAGATCTTACCCATTGGGGAACAAGACACCCCGGGTACTATACCATGGAAGGTGCAACTGCTCTGCTGCAACTGATTCGGCGAATAACCCAACTTGACCATTGTGTCCCGATACATGATGTTTATAGCACTGCCATTGTCAACCAAGACTCGAGTGAATTTCACATTAATCTTTGGTCCAACCAAAGTCGGATCCACCACCAGTGCGTAGTTTCCTGGGCTTGGCATAACCCTGGGATTATCAGCCCTGCTCCAAGTGATCTCCTGCTCGGACCAGTTCAGGTATTTTGGACTGCTGGTGTGACTGCATTCACCTCCTTCGCCCTTCGCAGCTGACTTTTCTTGTCAGTTGGCTCGGTCACAAAAACCACATAACTTTGATGAGCTTCCTTGTAATCATTTCCGGGGTATCCACCTTGCCGACTCGGACCAGCATTGTTGTTGTTGCCTCCCATATTTACCAGGTTAACCGGCTTTGTGGCTGCCGGCCTTGGAGCTCCTTCGTTCACCGGGGTTGCATTGGCTCCGGATAAAGGCGTATTTGGCCTGAAATTCGGTCTAGGAGCACCTCTCTGAGGTGGCCCTCTCTGACCTTCCGCCTGGATGCGATGATGCCAGCTACAATTCCGAGTTGAATGATTGGCCGGCTTGCGTGGGTCTGTTGTGTGATAACGGCAAGGCCCATCTATCATTGCCTCAAAAGTTAGAGGTGGACTCGGTCCATCCCACACTTTCTTTGCCCAGGCACCTTGATTCGGCCTCCAAGCTGGACCCTCATTTTTTGGTCTCTGGCTATCAGGATGATCCATATTTACTGCAGCAACCTGATCTGAACCGTATCTGTAATCCGGATCTCTCCTCTTATAACCGAACTCATGTCGGTCACTGGGCCTCAATGGTCCAGTTCGGTTATTGACCGGTTGCCTCCTGCTTGTTCCCACCACATCCAACGCTGGCTGCGTCGGATCGCCAAGAGCATATGTATCTGCTATCCGGATCATTTCCGCCAGGGTCTTTGGCATATCCCTCTGGAGCTTCTGCCAAAGCGGGGTGCCATGTCGGCAACCCTGCGCAAACCAAGAAATGGCCTGCTCCTCCACGACACCTTCACAAGAATTGCGAATGTTGCTCCACCGAGTCAAAAATTCTCGGTCTGTCTCCCGCTCTTCCTGCCTGCACGCAGACAAGAGCTGAGGTCGGTTTGGCCTCTTGTAAGTGCTGGAGAAGTTGCTGTAAAATGCCTGCTCCAAATCCATCCAAGAGTTGATACTACCCTCTGGTAAGTTATTCAGCCAAATCCGGGCTGGCCCTTCCAACATATGCGGGAGATACCGGACCGCCCATCGGCGATTGCCCCCCGCAATGTGCACCGAGGATACATAGTCTATCAGCCAATCCTGCGGCTTAGTGCTGCCGTTATACGGCTTTGTGATTCGGCCAAGCTGAAACAACGGCACATTTGGCTCGTTCATGATTCGAGGCCCAAAGCATGGAGGACCTGGTGGGCCTTGCTCTTCCAGCTTCTCGGACTGGTAAATCCTATCCAACCTGAGACGCTGATCATCCGGAGCCAATGTCCGAGGTCCCAGTCTGGATGCAAGTGCATTATCATACGTTTGGTATCCGGCTCGCGCCATAGCCGAATTACCATCATCATAGCGGTAGCCCGCCTGGCCACCACCTTGCTGCTGCGCTTGCACCATTACTGCTGCTCCTGCCGGGGTTGATTCTGCCCAGGAGGACGAGGTGGTTGACCTCGGCCAGCCGAATTACCCCTTCCGGCTCCCGGGTTGCCTTGTCCGCCATTGTTTCCGCTCTGTCCACTGATACGTCTCCAACGTATCCATAATTTCTGATGTTCCATGCTTATATTATACCAATTGCTACATGTTTTATATACACTTCATATCACTTTTATGCATTTTCTGGGACTAACCTATTAACAAGATGCCACAGTGCCAGTTCCCTGTTTTCTGTTGTTTTTGGTTTCAGAAAAGTACTTCTGCGAATATTCTCGGAATTGCACGAAACAAAAGGCCACGTCCCTATTTTTCCAACACGTACACGAAGTCCGAAGGAGAGATGAAGAGGAGCCAGGAGCCAGCCAAACCACATGGCGGCGCGGTGGGCCCCCTGCCGCGCCAGCCTATGGGTTGGGCCCCTCGGGGCTCCTCCGACATCGCCCCTTCGCCTATATATTGCCTCAGACGCGAAAACCCTAAAATACGAAGTCATATTTCCAGAAGAGTTCCGTAGCGCCGCCGCCATCGACATCAAGTTTCGGGGGACAGAAGTCTCTGTTCCGGCACGCTGCCGGGACGGGGAATTGCCCCCGGAGTCATCTCATCGACACCACCGCCATCTTCATCGCCGCTGCTGACTCCCATGATGAGGAGGGAGTAGTTCTCCCCCGAGGCTGAGGGCTCTACCGGTAGCTATGTGGTTCATCTCTCTCTCCATGGTGTGATCTTTATGTGATCGTGTGTATTGCTAGTATCGCTGAATATATTAATAATGTTTATGCTACTCAAGTGATTTTGTCTAGTTTCTGGAGTCATTGTGACAACACGGTATCAAGGTGACAGTGTGGGTACTCGTGTGACTCTATGAATAATTTAGATATCTATCATGGCTTGTTCTTGGGAACTGTGGTGTTTGTTTACTCAGACTTTGAGGAGTGCTTTTGCAGCCCTACACGTAGTACTCTTGTGTTATCAAGAAAGAGAATAATCCCGAGCAGTATTTACTTGTGTTCAGTTGTGCTAATCTAGTTGAATATGTAGATGTTACTCTTTATCTATTATGCACTCTATAGGTTACTTTAATATGAACTCCGGTACTCTCCACGGTGTAAAGGTGACAGTGTGTGCACCGTGTGTGATTCCTTTATGACGTTGTGGCGCTTGTTTACTCCGGTTTGAGGTGTGCTTTTGTAGCCCTACACAATGAATGGTGTTTGTTATCCAACAAGAGAGTGTTTAAGAGTAGCTTTTATTTATTCAGTTATGAGATCATTGTTGAGAGTGTCCACTAGTGAAAGTATGATCCCTAGGCCTTGTTTCTAAGCATTGAAACACCGTTTACATCAAGTTCTGCTACATGTTTGCTTGCTGCCATCTTTATTTCAGATTGCAATTACCACTTATAATCATCCATATTACTTGTATTTCACTATCTCTTCGCCGAACTAGTGCACCTATACATCTGACAAGTGTATTGGGTGTGTTGGGGACACAAGAGACTTCTTGTATATTAATTGCAGGGTTGCTTGAGAGGGATATCTTTGACCTCTACCTCCCTGAGTTCGATAAACCTTGGGTGATTCACTTAAGGGAAACTTGCTGCTGTTCTACAAACCTCTGCTCTTGGAGGCCCAACACTGTCTACAAGAATAGAAGCACACGTAGACATCAAGCTATTTTCTGGCGCCGTTGCCGGGGAGGTAAGTGTTGGAAGGTATCTCCTTTAGATTCTGCAATTATTTCTTTTTGTTTCTTGTTTTTATTTTCACTAGTTAGGCTTAATGGAAAACAATAAAAAAATTAGAGATCTTTATGAACTTTATATTGAATTAGGACATGATGCTTTTGAAGATAAAATTAAAAAACCTATGGAAAATTATTTGCATGATGGTAGCAATGTTATTACTATAAATGCTTTGAACACCATTATTGCTAATGCTATGCAAAGCTCTAAGCTTGGGGAAGCTGGTTTTGATGAATATGATATTTTTAGTCCCCCAAGTTTTGAGGAGAAAATTTTCTTTGATGATACTTTGCCTCCAATTTATGATGATTATAATGATAGTGGTATTTTGGTGCCACCTACTATGGAGGATAAAGTTTATTATGATTATACTATGCCTGCAATTTATGATGAATACAATGATGGTTGTGATAGTTTTACTCTCACTATTACTAATAAAATTGATTATGCTTATGTGGAGAGTAATGATACTTTTGTGCATGTTGATCATGATAAGAATGCTTTATGTGATAGCTATATTGTTAATTTTGTTCATGATGCTACTGAAAATTATTATGAGAGAGGAAAATATGGTTGTAGAAATTTTCATGTTACTAAAACACCTCTCTTTATGATGAAGGTTTTGAGCTTTTATTTGCTGGGTACTTTAAGACCTACTGGTCCTTATGAGAGAGGGAGGCATGGATTCATATATCTCAATAATATCAAGTCTCCTCTCTTTTTGTTGAAATTTTTGAAGTTGTACTTGTTTTGCCTTCCTATGCTAGTCACTTTATGCTTTATTGATTTATTTTCTTACAAGACTCCTTTGCATAGGAAGTGGGTTAAACTTAAATGTGTTTGGTATTTGCTTTTTGATGCTCTCTTATATTCAACTCTTATACATATGAGAGCATTATAAAAATCACTATGCCTAGCTAAAAGACTTTAAAGAAAAGCGCTTATGGGAGACAACCCATTGTTTTTATTTTCTGTTATTTTTGCTTTTCTTTTTGTTTTGAGTCAATGTGCTTGTTACTTCTGTAGCAACTCTTTTATCTTTATTTTATTGCATTGTTTGCCAAGTAAAGCCTTTTATTGAAAGTTGATGCTAGATATGGATTTCTGCGCAGAAACAGATTTTTAGCTGTCACGATTTTGAGCTCATCTCCTTGCAGAAAATTTGAAAAATTCTGTAAAAAATCACGCATATTCATCAGATATGTACGCAACTTTCATTAAATTGAACCAGTTCCATCTGAGCAACTTAAGTGCCTCGAAAAAATTCGTCTTCACGGACTGTTCTGTTTTTGACAGATTCTGCCTTTTGTTTTGCATTCGCTCTTTTACGATGTTTTAAGTGGATTTCTTTGCTCCACAAAGCATTGGTAGCTGTAGCTAATGTCCAGAAGCTTTGGGATTGATTGTATCATTACAGAATATGAGAATTTTTGATTATGCACTAACCCTCTAATGAGAACTGTCTTGAGTTTGGTGTGAAAGAAGTTTTCAAGGATCAAGCGAGAAGGGTGATATTATGTGATCAAGAAGAGTGAAAAGCTTAAGCTTGGGGATGCCCCGTGGTTCATCCCCAACCATATTCAGAGAGACTCAAGCGTCTAAGCTTGGGGATGCCCAAGGCATCCCCTTCTTCATCAACAACTTATCAGGTCATCTCTAGTGAAACTATATTTTAATTCTTTCACATCTTATGTGCTTTACATGGAGCGTCTGTGTGCTTTTATTTTTGTTTTGTTTGAATAAATTCGGATCCTAGCAATCCTTGTGTTGGAGAGAGACACACTCCGCTTTTTCATGTGAATACTCATGTTCTTCACTTATATTTGTTGAGTATTCTTAACTAGCTACTGCAGTGCTTTTAGCTCCTGTTTTTCATGCATCTCTTTGAGCTGTTAGCACGTGTTTATAAACAATCTCTTACTGCATTATATTATCATTTGGAGAGTTTATGTTTAAGTAAGTTGCTTGGTGTTTGTTTGGAAGAAAGAAAATGCTGCATGCGGTAGTGGTATGAAAACTTGCATAATCTTGTAGATCATTGAAATTTTGATAACTTGATTCTTTGCAAATGTTTTGAGATATTTAGATGGTAAAGCTTGCTGGTTAATTAAGTTAAAATCATTAGTGGATTGTTGTCTTTAAGCTTGTACCGTACTACAAACTCTAAAATTGTTGAAGGTGTAGTTGGACTTGATAGCTTTCCATGTCTGAAAGTTCATTGTAATAACTAAGTTGTGCTGAAGGTCGAGGTATCTAACGGGGTACTTGTACCGCCGTGAACGGCCCTTCTTGGAGTGAATTTTAATCATGCTCTTAATGTTGAACCTGCTAGTTGTTTGCAATAAACTTGTGAGCTCTTTTTGACTAATGTTAAGCTACGGTTTTTGGCACTTCCACCATCCATATTTTGCTAGCCTCTTCGGTGCTGTGCATTGCCTTCTGCTCACATTGAGAGTTGTGCATACTTCGCCAGTACATCCAAACCCGTGGGAGGACTTCCTCTTGTTCTCCTAACATAAGCCTATACATCTTCCTCAAAACAACCACCATACCTACCTACCACAGTATTTCCATAGCTGTTCCGAGATATATTGCCATGCAACTTCCATTTACATTACATGACTTGTTGTCATTCATCACTTATATATTGCTTTGCATGATTCTATACAGCTGATGTGTGGTTTACCCATGTTACGCTAGATCATTGCACATCCTGCTACACTGGCAGAGGCATACAGTTTTATACATCATGTTTTGTTCATTATGAGTTATTTGTACCAAAAAGTTTGTAATCATATTAGAGTGTTGCCCCTGCTAGAAAAGAGCCATGGAGGCCATCGAAAAGTGAAACAGAAAAAGAAAAAAAATAGGAAAAAAAGAAAAAAAGAAGAAAAAAAGGAGAATAAAGAAAAAGGGGGCAACATTACTATCCTTTATCAAAGTTGTGCTCATGTTATGGCACCTGCATTATTCATAGTCATCATTTTGCTCATGTTTAGCACCTATACTCCATGTGAGAGAGTTTTCATGTTCTACTAGTATAACTATGTGGGGAATTTACACTATAGAACTTGGGTTGTGTATTCCAATGATGAGCTTCCTCAAAAGTGCTCTAGGTCTTCATGAGCAACCAAGTTGGATGCACCCCCACTAGTTCCATTGGAGAGCTTTCATACACATATAGCTCTATGTGCATCCGTTGCATGGCAATCACTACTCCTTACATAGCTTCGATTATAAGACTTCCTCTTGTCTAATGATCACTTATAGCTTTGTGAGACTTTCTTCCATTGGCCTTCCAAACCCCCATTAATGTTCTCTTTGCCATAACATCATGGTGCCTATACCAAATGCTTGTGCTCACCGGTTGAGTAGACTTCGAAACAGTTGATTCATGACGTTCATGTTTATATTTACTTGACTGAATCCTTCTATGTTATGAAAATTTGCTTGATGCTTGGATTGAAGGATAGAACTCCTACGCTGGATACTTAAACCATCTTTAATGAACCTTGTACGGTTTCATGTCTTTAAAGCGATAGTTCATGAAAACTTTTAGCTTGTTTGACTCTTGCTTTGTCTTTTGATATCAACTATATACATTTGCCTTGAATGATTTGATCACAGCTTACATGTCTTACAATATTATGATCAAGATTGTGTGAAAGCATGTCTCCTCAGAAATTATTTGTTGTTATCGTTTTACCTACTCGAGGACGAGTAGAACTAAGCTTGGGGATGCTTGATACGTCTCCAACGTATCCATAATTTCTGATGTTCCATGCTTATATTATACCAATTGCTACATGTTTTATATACACTTCATATCACTTTTATGCATTTTCTGGGACTAACCTATTAACAAGATGCCACAGTGCCAGTTCCCTGTTTTCTGCTGTTTTTGGTTTCAGAAAAGTACTTCTGCGAATATTCTCGGAATTGCACGAAACAAAAGGCCACGTCCCTATTTTTCCAACACGTACACGAAGTCCGAAGGAGAGATGAAGAGGAGCCAGGAGCCAGCCAAACCACATGGCGGCGTGGTGGGCCCCCTGCCGCGCCAACCTATGGTTGGGCCCCTCGGGGCTCCACCGACATCGCCCTTTCGCCTATATATTGCCTCAGACGCGAAAACCCTAAAATACGAAGTCATATTTCCAGAAGAGTTCCGTAGCGCCGCCGCCATCGACATCAAGTTTCGGGGGACAGAAGTCTCTGTTCCGGCACGCTGCCGGGACGGGGAATTGCCCCCGGAGTCATCTCCATCGACACCACCGCCATCTTCATCGCCGCTGCTGACTCCCATGATGAGGAGGGAGTAGTTCTCCCCGAGGCTGAGGGCTCTACCGGTAGCTATGTGGTTCATCTCTCTCTCCATGGTGTGATCTTTATGTGATCGTGTGTATTGCTAGTATCGCTGAATATATTAATAATGTTTATGCTACTCAAGTGATTTTGTCTAGTTTCTGGAGTCATTGTGACAACACGGTATCAAGGTGACAGTGTGGGTACTCGTGTGACTCTATGAATAATTTAGATATCTATCATGGCTTGTTCTTGGGAACTGTGGTGTTTGTTTACTCAGACTTTGAGGAGTGCTTTTGCAGCCCTACACGTAGTACTCTTGTGTTATCAAGAAGGAGAATAATCCCGAGCAGTATTTACTTGTGTTCAGTTGTGCTAATCTAGTTGAATATGTAGATGTTACTCTTTATCTATTATGCACTCTATAGGTTACTTTAATATGAACTCCGGTACTCTCCACGGTGTAAAGGTGACAGTGTGTGCACCGTGTGTGATTCCTTTATGACGTTGTGGCGCTTGTTTACTCCGGTTTGAGGTGTGCTTTTGTAGCCCTACACAATGAATGGTGTTTGTTATCCAACAAGAGAGTGTTTAAGAGTAGCTTTTATTTATTCAGTTATGAGATCATTGTTGAGAGTGTCCACTAGTGAAAGTATGATCCCTAGGCCTTGTTTCTAAGCATTGAAACACCGTTTACATCAAGTTCTGCTACATGTTTGCTTGCTGCCATCTTTATTTCAGATTGCAATTACCACTTATAATCATCCATATTACTTGTATTTCACTATCTCTTCGCCGAACTAGTGCACCTATACATCTGACAAGTGTATTGGGTGTGTTGGGGACACAAGAGACTTCTTGTATATTAATTGCAGGGTTGCTTGAGAGGGATATCTTTGACCTCTACCTCCCTGAGTTCGATAAACCTTGGGTGATTCACTTAAGGGAAACTTGCTGCTGTTCTACAAAACCTCTGCTCTTGGAGGCCCAACACTGTCTACAAGAATAGAAGCACACGTAGACATCATGCACCTCTTTCTTGAGCAGCTAGCTGCTTGCCGGCATACTCAGCATCATAGGCCTGCAGCTGTTTGCTCTTGCCCGAGTTCACGCTTTGGGCCCGGTCAACTCCGACATGCGGGGATGACGCTTGCCCCTTGGATCTCTGGCTAACCGCCTTAGCCGACACCACTACCCGAGAACCACCAGCATCCGGATTAGCCTTCCGGTAAGCCTCATTCTGCCGGTTACACACATCAACCAGCTCATTGACCCTTTCTGCCTGCTTGCGCCAAGCATCCCCGGTTAAGGTGGTCAACTCGGCTCGCGCTGCCGCTGCAGCCCTAAGATTCTTGGCCGGGGAGCTATACACCGGCTTGCCTGTACCCGATCTATGACTAGTAGCCTTACTCGAGCTCGATCTTGCGACTCTAGCTAACTCGTCATTGAGGTCCTTACCCCTATTACGCAAATCTGCTCTCTTGCGCGGGTGAGCGCTACCGGAGTGAAACCATCGGTGATACCATTGGCAGCATTATATTCTCTCATGTCTCTATCAAATGCTTGCCTAGACTCCACCACTAACCGGGCTTCTCTTTGCAACCTCAGGCGCTCTGCCTCTAACTCTGCTATAGTGGACTCTACGTTTGCTCCAGGTGCCACTGGCCGAGATAACTTTTCCAGGACATCCTCTAAGGGAGCCTCCCTACTTGACATGCCAAGTGGGCCAACCGGATCCGGTTTCTCCTTTGGGAATTTTGCCGTCCGAACCGGCTTGTCAACCAGATCGGTTGGCGTGACCAGTACCTCGGGCGTGCTATTGGCGGCATCTCCTTTGCCTACTCCAGCGCCTGGTCCGGTCATCATCACCTCCACGCTGCTCCCGGGGCGAGCGCTACGCCGTCCGAGAGCTGCGCGGAAAGAAGGAGGGTCCTCGGCCACGAGCACCTGCACCGGGTACTCGCGGACAAGCTCGGTGGTGACGTAGGTGAGGAAGCTGCCGAACTGGATGAAGCACCCATCCACAGGAAGTGGCCCTCCCGCGAAGCAGCCGGCGTTGTCGCTGATGAAGGTGAACCCGCCGTAGTTGCAGATGAGCCCTGAACGCACGCGTACGCCGGAGCTGGTGACGGGACCCGTCCGGATGGAAACCCCAGCCAACGCCACTGCTGGCCCCACGGTGGGCGCCAACTGTCGTGGTGGTGTCACGGCAGATGTCATAGGATGGCTTAAGTTGGGGGCTCGCTAGGACGTTGGGGGATTCGGGGAGGGTGAGCGCGCTCAGGAAGCACGCATGAAGAACCACGAAGAACACGCAAGAACAAGCAAGAAGGAGCAAAACCAAGAACAACCAAAGCACACCAAGATGTACCCTGCTTCGGGGCCCTCTTGTGGAGGTAACACCCCTACTGCAGCTCTAGCCTACTCTCTTTATATCTCAATGGTCGCAAGTACAGAGTGCTCCTCGAGCTGTATGAAGCAACAATGGTGAGAGCTCTAGGAAGAAGATGGAGCAAGGGGGGAAATGAGGCTTCTTCTTCGTCGTCCCTCGCTCTGGAGGATGTGCTGGTCTATTTATACACTAACCGAATTACCATACTGCCCCTGGCCGGAGATGGCAATGGCATGGACAAGAGGAACATGACAAGCTCTGGCTACTGTCACTCAGTCCAGCTCATCGTCAGTCCAACGGCAGGTCTATCTTTTCCTCTTTGAGCTTAAGCCAGCGTACCCCACCGGAGCCTAGGCCACTGCCCTTTCCGAAATAGCCGAGTCAGCGCCTAGGGCCTTGCGACCCGGAAAACCCGTGGCTCGACCTGGCTGTCTTCTGAGCCTCGGGCAGGAGACCTGCAGGACCCGTGAACTTACTGACATTACTTGGCCCTTGTGCAATATCCGACATTGCCCTGTGCCGGATCCTTCCTGACGAACCCGGCTAGGTTAAGCCGGATCCCTTCCTCTGATCCGGCTAGACTTTGCCGGATGCCCTTTGGCCTCTCCCTGCATTTAAACATGATCCGGTCCAAGTGATCCGGTTTGTGAGACCCGGATTGACCTTCCTTTCCACTTCATAGCTCCCAACACTACCTCTTTGCCCTACCGGGGGCAACCCCCCGACAAAGATAGAATCCGCAAGGTCATTTTTGGCTCCCAAGGTCCAATGCTCCAGTCATCTCTCTATTTTCTTTTTAAATGAAAAACAATATTTACAACTTTAACAAAATCTGAACAAACTTCTGGGTGTATTCAATGATGCATCTACAATCATGCAACCTCACAATGCAAAACTATTTATACTACGGGCTACATAAAAATTAAAAAATCTTAAATGTTTTGGGGATGTGAAAGTGTGTACGTTTAGGTCCACATATTCATCGTTTTCTATGTAGCTAAGAATATTAGTATTTCAAATTGATATTCCGCAATTGTGGGATACATCATTCACAATCTCTTATTCTTAGAACTTATAAATACGATTTTGATTTTCTTTTTATAAAAAGATCACTAGACACAGTTACTGGATCTAGTCCTTCGCGAAAAGTCAGAAATTATGCGTATTTGGACCAATTTAAGGTGAAAAGGGGTTGCTCCTTCCGCAAAACTAGGATAAATTTGAGCCAAAAGTCTCGATTCAAGATAAATTCATGAGGAAGTGGTATCTCTTTAGGATCAACCCGGCATCAAGAAATTGATGAGAGTCAGAAATTTCTACTTAATAGACAATGTGTTACGTACAATGTTTCATATTTCCACATGTGCATCACCACACCAAACCAAAGACCTTGCTCGCAAAGGTCGAAAGAAGGGGCCGTTGAAGAAGATGAAGTTGTTGTTGACTGAGACACAAACCGTTGTCCATGAAAACTAGTATGGACAAAAACGAGTGGAGATTTGGCGCTCCCGAGATCCAGTGATCTCGCTTCTTTCAAAAAAATCAAAAAAAATTAAAAAATCTCCCTCCATTTCGAATTAGATGACACAAATTTGTCCAAATACGGATGTATTTAGATATATTTTAGTGTGTAGATTCATCCCTATTTAGACAAATATAAGTCATCTAATTCGGAACGGAGGGAGTAAAAAATATGAAAAAAATCTTGCATGTTTTCAGTGATATATCCTACAAGCGTGTAAAATCTGAATGCAAAATACGTTACAGTTTGAGCTACACAAAAATAACAAATGTACAAATCTGAATATCGTGAACAATAGGTAGTTTAAAATTTCCAAGTTTTATCATTTTTGTGTAGCTCAAACCTATTGTATTTTGCATTGAAATTTTGCATGTTTTTAGGATATATCATTGAGAAAATGCATGATTTATCATAGATTTTCTTGAAACTTTTAAATATATATTTTATCTTATATTTTAAAAACAAGATCCCTTGAGCTCGGGAGTCAAAATGACTTTCCGGCAGAAACTCACAAGCTTCTGGACAACAACAGACCGGCAACATCCGAGATTATATGGGAGCTGCAAAACTTCCATTTCGAGACAACACCAACATCACCGTCCAGGATGTAGACCTTTTTTATTCGAGACAATATCACCATCACGTGCAAGCAACCGCCAAAACCAAATGAAAGAAATTACTACACATGAGGCGAGATATAAGAATCCACACTCCTCTCCGGCTCTCCCACGCCGGAGTAGCAAATGCATGTTATGAAACCCTGTGTTTTGTATATTTTTTAACAAATAATAATGAAATTTTCAACAGCAAGTTGAAACGCTGTGTTTTTTTTTTGTAACGAATAAAAATGAAATTTTCAACCGTAATTTTAAACTCGCAACACGCCTGGTGACCCCTTTCGCAGGGTACTCTGTTTTTAGCGTGGCGAGCGTGTCACCGACTCAAATGCTCATCTTCTTTGCCCAGAGAATACAGAAATGTTGGCCACCTGTTGCTTCGTCTCGTCACCAAACTAAATCAGATCGCTTCTACAGTGGCTGCTTCGTCGCTAAGCATCTCCAAATCGAATCGAAGCGGCCAGGAACAGATCGATGGAATCACCGGCCTGCCAGATCGGGCGGCTGCCGGAGGAGCTCCTCTCGGCGGCGCTGGCCCGCACCTCGCCGCGCGACGCCTGCCGCGCCGCCGCGGTCTCTCCCGCCTTCCGTGCCGCGGCCGACTCCGACTCCGTCTGGGCCTGCTTCCTGCCCCACGCCCTCCCGCCGCTCGCCGACGGGGAGCTGCCGGCCCCCGCGCCGCCCTGCAAGAAGGACCTCTTCCTCCGCCTCTCCGACAGCCCCGTCCTCCTCCAGGACAAACTCGTGGTACGTACCCGGGTAGTTCCTCGCCAATCGATGGATTGCGGTTTCTCGGTTGATCGCTGATCAATTTCTCGGCGGCGGTTGTGCCTGCGCGCAGAGTATGTGGCTGGACAGGGAGACCGGCGCCAGATGCTACATGCTGTCCGCGAGGGACCTGCACATCGTGTGGGGCGACACGCCCGAGTACTGGAGATGGATCCCTCTCACCGACTCTAGGTTCGCTCGCTCTCTCCTTGCTGTTCCGGTTCAGATTGCTCGAATTGTTATCTAGCGTGTGTCAGTGTGTGGTTGTACGAAATTTATAAACCTTGTGCTGTTTGCTACTGCGATTGGTGTGACTGTGCTACTGCGCTGTGGTCATTTGTCCCAATTCAGTTGCAACTTGCAAGTGCAAGTGGAAGGTTGGTAGATCAAACTGCCTTGTGAACCAAAACCCAGGATGGGGGTTTGCTCCGACTAGATAATTTTGGAATACAACCATACTTGCAATCAGTTTTGGTGATATTGAAATAGCCCAAGTTGAAGTCAATATCATTTGCAAATCGGAATAACCAGAGTACATGCTAAGTCCCTGTTGCTTCACACATATGCAGAACTGAAGGGCTACTTTTATTTTCCTCACTTTCAAGAGAAAAGTGCACGCCCTTTACAGCTCTGTTTTTTTATAAACTTTACACCGCACATAAATGGCACCGTGCATAAAGAATGTGACTGTATGTTTTTTACCTTGTTACAGTACAGTTCCTTGAGTTTTTATTGCCCTTATTCGGTTATTCCAGCTATTTACAATTGGCCATGTCAAAAATGATAATCATGCAAAACGATCTCGTCCTTGTATAATGCTCAAGGCTCTAGACTGAGTAGCAGGAGCAACTTTCGACTGTTCCAACTGAAATGGAAATGGAAAAATGACTACCGAAATTGCATTGTACATCCAGAATAAACCTAAGAAAACATGATCCCAGGCAGATACTTGACATGTTCCCCCTCGCCCAGGCCCATCGCAAGGAAAGCGAAAACCTAGATTTGCTTTATCGGGTGGTTACTGCCAAGTTACTCAGGTTTGCTGTAATGCTAGATGGTTTTCAGCAACTTATGCTATCGATGGTTTTCCGTCTTCGTTGCAAACTCTAACCCCATGTTTGCGACAGGTTCTCTGAAGGCGCTGAACTCGTCGATGTTTGCTGGTTCGAAATCCGTGGAAAGATACCTCGAAAGATGCTGTCGCAAGACACAAACTATGCTGCTTACATGGTGTTTAAGCTGAACTCGCGTTTCCATGGGCTGGATTCTCCACCCCAGGAGGCGTCGATTAGCGTTGGAGAAACCAATGTAACCCGTAAGGTTCGCTTCCGGCAACAAATAACCTTGAGAAGACACCGCCCTAAAGTTCCTCATGCCTATGGAGACCCGGAGAAAAGAGCTGACGGCTGGATGGAGGTGGAGCTGGGCGAGTTCTTCAACGCAGGAGATGATGAAGACGGCGAGGTGTCACTCAGCCTGATGGAGACGAAGGGAGGGAACTGGAAGAGTGGTCTCATCGTCCAGGGCATCGAGATCAGACGCAAGAAATCAGGCTGAGTATCGAGCTTCTGGGACTCAAACGGACATCAGGGGTTAAGTACATAAACATGGGAATGATCGTAATTCATAGTTGAATGTGTTCTGGTAGCATCTTCTTTTTTCTGCTAATGTAGTGCCGAACTACAAGCGTGTTGTTTCGTTTTTTGATCGCCAACAAAACTTTCTGTAGAAAACCATGCTACCTAGATCGATGTGTATGCCTGATGAGCGACACCATTTTGTTTGGCAAGTGTACGTAGGGGCAGTAGCTGCCGTTCTAGTTCTTGGTTCAGCTGGAAATGCAGTTAAGAGGTTGCAGCTTTGCATATTGTTAGTTTGATGAGATCCTTATGGACCTGTGGCTTGGGGCTTGCTACTTTGCATCTGGTTCCTTTTTCGGCAATATGCGAAAGGTTTTGTGTCTATCAAGAAAAAAGATAGATAATGTGATATTTTGCACTAGCATATGGTTCTCTTTCTCTGAGAATGTGCAAAAGTGTTTGGGATCTCTAAGGATTAGATCACATCTCTAAAGATCTCAAAGTATACTTACTTTTGCGTAGAGATCATCAGTTAATCATGCCAATAAATCATCGAGGGCATTGGCCGGCATCCGCACGTTCATCGCCACATGACCTTGCTCGCAAAGGTCGAAGGGGTTGGTCAACAAGATGACATTGTCGTGGTTGTCGTTAACTTTGACCACATCGATCTTGGCAGACATCATATCAAGCCAGAGACCTCACTCGCAAGGTCGAAATAAGGGGCAGTTCAAGAAGATGACATTATAACTATGTCCAAGGAGCCACGCCAAACACACAACCCGTCCTCCATGAAGACCACTATGGACAAATACTCACAAGTTTCTCGGCAACGATAGACCAAGCAACACCAAGATTATATTGGAGTTGCGTAACTTTTTTCTCGAGACAATATCAACATCGACGTTCATGTTATAAATCTTTTCATCCAGACAATACAATGTCATTGTCCAAGCGACGCCCCCAAAAAATTACTACACACCAGACGAGAAACAAAAATGCACTCTCCTCTGCCCCGTGCCGGAGTGGCAAATGCATGTTATGAAATGTCGTCTTTAATATATTTTTTAACAAATTATAATGAAGATTTCAACCGTAATTTAAACTCCCAACGCCTTGCTGACCTCGCATTCGCAGGTTTTTTTGGGGTCCACCTAGCGCTCAGTCGACTGAGAACTATCTTAGTTCTCAGTCGAGTGATGTCACGGCCATTTTCTTCAACTCCGGCGAACGCGTCTCCCCGACAGACACCGCCGGCCTAACCGCCGTCCACCCCGCCCGCGGTCGACGCGCTGCCGCGATGCCTCGTCTCGCCACCCTGTCCCGAGCTCCTCCTTCGTCGGTCCGCCGCCAGCCTAGCCATCCCTCTAACCCTTTCTTCTCCAGCGTCGGCGACCCTGCACCCATGCACCAACCAAGCTAAGGTGCTCTTCGCCTTCGCAGCCTCCGCCGCGGCCACGGCCAGCCGCGCTGAGGCGCCGCGAGGAAGAAGAAGGCTGGTTTTTGCACGAATCACGACACACGTGATAAAGGGTGGATGATTCGATTGAGCACTAAGATATTTGTCAATCGAGTTAACAAAACCGTTTTTTAGCGTGCCGAACGTGTCACCGACTCAAATGCTCGTTGTCTTGTCAAGAGAACACAAAACTGGTTGGTGCCTCCAACCCCTGTTCGCCACGTGTTGCTTCGTCACCAAACAAAATCCAGGTGCTTCGTCGCTAAGCCTCGGCGTCGCGCTCTCCGCCCGGAATATAAAACGTGGCGGATCCATTCGCGTCACACAACTCAACCAATCCTCGCTCCGGCCAAATCTCACACACTCTCCTCCAAATCGAATCGAATCGAGCAAGCAGGCGGCGGCGGAGGAACCGATGGCCTGCGAGATCGGGCGGCTGCCGGAGGAGCTGCTCTCGGCGGCGCTGGCCCGCACCTCCCCGCGCGACGCCTGCCGTGCCGCGGCGGTCTCGCCGGCCTTCCGCGCCGCGGCCGACTCCGACTCCGTCTGGGCCTGCTTCCTGCCCTGCGCCCATGCCCTCCCGCCGCTCGCCGACGGGGAGCTGCCGGCCCCCGCGGGCGCCCCAAGCAAGAAGGACCTCTTCCTCCGCCTCTCCGACGGCCCCGTCCTCCTCCAGGACAAACTCGTGGTACGCCGATCCCCAAACATGCTTGGTTTCTCGCTGATCGACTGCGGTTTCTCGGTTGATCGCTGATGAATTGGTTGGTGGTCGTGCGATATGCAGAGTATGTGGCTGGACAGGGAGAACGGCGCCAGGTGCTACATGCTGTCCGCGAGGAACCTGTACATCTGCTGGGGCGACACGCCGCAGTACTGGACCTGGATCCCTCTCACTGACTCTAGGTTCGTTCGCTCTCTCCTAGCTATTTCGATGCAGATCGTAGTACCAATTATTATATATATAGGTCGTGCCTCTGAATTCTGTTGCGTTGTGATCTTACTCGCGTCCAATCGCTGTCACAATTGGTTTGATCATGCTCTTGGACCTTGGTCACTAGAACAATTGCTATTGCAATTAAAATAGTTGCAACTTGCAAGTGTAAGCGGTAGAGTGGTAGATGAATCTAACTTCTGAACCAAAACCCAGAACAGGGGCTTTGGCATGGTTCCGGTTAGCAAATCTTAGGATAAGAACATGCCTGAAATCAGTCCCGGTGATACTGAAAGAGGCAAAGTTGAAGTCAATTTCATTTGCAAATCGGACTAGTCTAGTCGATATTGTACATGCCCTTTACAACGTATGCAGAACTAAGGGCTACTTTTATTTTCCTTACTTTCAAGAGCAAAGTGCAAGCCCTTTACAACTCTGTTTTTATGAACTATAGGCAGCACATAAATGACATTAACCATACAGAATATGACTCTTTGATGTACCGTCTCCACAGCAGAGTTCCTTGAGTATATTGTGCCCTTATTCCAGCCAACTACATTGAGCTATGGAAAAAGTGGTTGATACTAAGTTGCAGAGTTTTGCTGCTATGTGTACTAAGTTACAGAATTTTGCTGCGACAGGTTCTCAGAAGGTGCTCAACTCCGGCATGTTTGCTGGTTCGACATCAGTGGAAAGATACCTCGCAGGATGCTGTCGCAAGATATGATTTACGCCGCCTACATAGTGTTCAAGGTGAACGAGCATTTTGTTGGGCTAGACTATCCGGTCCAGGAGGCATCGATCAGCATCGGAGAAACCAACTTAACCCGCAAGGTCTGCCTCCAGAGCAACGACGAGGAGGGCGAGTCAAGTGCGTTGCCCTCGAACTACATGCCGATGAGGCCATTCCCGCAACTAAGAACCAGGAGAAGGAACGGACGTGCAGTTCCTCACGGGGAGAACGTGGGGCTCCCCCAGAAAAGAGCCGACGGCTGGATGGAGCTGGAGCTGGGCGAGTTCTTCAACGAGGAGGGGGTGAGGACGACGAGGTGTCCTTCAGCCTGATGGAGATCAAAGGAGGGAACTGGAAGAGTGGTCTCATCGTGCAGGGGATTGAGATCAGACGCAAGAAATCGGTCTAAGGAGCTTCCAGGATCAATCGGACGCCTGGGGTTAAGTACATAAATAAGGGAATGATCATAGCTGTAATGTGTGTTTTGGAACACCTGGTTTTTGCTGCTAATGCTGTGCGGAACTACAAGCGTGTTTTTCGTTCTTGATGCATGCAAACTGAACTTTCTGTACAGAACTATGCTACCGAGATGTATGTGCTTGATGAGCGAGACCATTTGGTTTGGGAAATGCAGTTAGAGGTTGCAGCTTTGCATTTTCTTAGGTTGAGATCCTTGTGGACCTGTGGCTACTTTGCATCTGGTTTCCTTTTTCGGCAATACGCGAATGGTTTTGTGCCTATGAAGAATTGATAGATAATGTGTTCCAGTGTCCCATAATTTCGCTGGCATCTGGTTTCCTTCTCCGAGAATATGCAAAAGGGCTTGCGTATCTCTAAGGATTAGATCACATGTTACAAAGTTCATACCCTCATTTTCTTCAAAAGAAAAGGTCTTACACTTTTAATAGCAAAAGCTAGTAGAATGTCTAGAAAATGAGCAGGCAAGTCCATACACTACTTTTCTCAAAAGAAAAGGTACTGTAGCACACTTTTAATAGCAAAATAAACTAGTTAGTAGAATGTCTAAAAAACGACCAGGCGGGCAGCAGAAATACAGCTACAGGGGAAGGAACTTTTCGTAGCAAAGCAGGGCGTGCATAGCTTCGTTGCAAAGAGAAGCCATGTGAACTCGAGTCACAACGGGCAACTCCCTCCGCCACCGCATCCATCCCCTCCTCTACTGTAGAGAAGGACGAATTTCTTGGATCTTCTGGTCGCCCCACCTTCGCCGTCGCCTGGCCGCGGGATCTCTCTCCCCCCGTCCGCTCCGGCGGCGGGTGGGTGGGGGATCCCCCGTCCTCTTCGTGTACATAGGGTAGGGGCGAGCGGTTTCTCACCGGCGGCGCTGAGGAGGCGGTGGCGCGGCTGGTGGTTGTTTTGGTGGCGGCGATCTTCCCCTCCGGCGGTGGAGTTCCGGTGGAGCTCCGCCGAGTGGTGGCCGTCCCGTCCGTGCTCGCAGATCGGCGGATCTGCGGTGTGCGGCTTCCCTTCTCCGGCGGCCGAGGTGCGGCGGCGCTGGAGATGCGCATCGACCAGAGCGGGTCAAGTTCGGCGGCCTCCGGCGGCTTCGACGACGACGACGGCTGCGGCAAAGCGGAGTAGGGCCGGGGGGACGCCCGCCCCGCTCGTTCATCGACTAGAGGTTCGCCGCGGCGCGGCGGACGGTCTCGGCGGCGTCTTCCAAGGGCTTAAATGTTGCCCAGGCTCAGGCAAGGTGGTGGTGCCGTTCCTCGTCTTCCTCGCCGCCGGCGGCGTCGCGGATCTTGGTGCTGGCTCTGGTCCTCCCTCTACGTATTGCTCTTTCGATGTATTTGTACTATGTACGGTGTATGTGGTGCGGTGGTGAATATACGTGGGTGTTTGGAGGTGTCAAAAAAAAAAAAGAGAAGCCATGTGAAGGGAAGCCCTGTAAAGAATTTGTCTTCGTTGCAAAGCAGGGGCGTGCATACTATTCCTATCTGTGAATAATCTCTTCAAGAAACAGTACAGAGAAGTAAGAATTTCTTCAGGAAACAACAAGTAGAAAGAAGTCAAGAAAAAGTTGGGGTGAGAGAGGCTCGAACTCTCGACCTCAGGATGACTCACTCTAGAAGCTTGTGAGGCCTGGCAGAGAAGTAAGAATTTCTTCAGGAAACAACAAGTAGAAAGAAGTCAAGAAAAAGTTGGGGTGAGAGAGGCTCGAACTCTCGACCTCAGGATGACTCACTCTAGAAGCTTGTGAGGCCTGGCAGCGGGCGGGCCACCAAGGCTCCTCGACCCCGCCCCAGCAACACTCACATTTAGCTATGAGACCTACGCGCTAGCCAACTGCGCCACCACCTCTTTGGTGTCCGAGACGTAGATTTGCTCAAATTATTTACCATAGCTACCGTACCACACGTTTGCAGATTGTAATTTGTAAAGATCGTGCGATAGTATGATGGGAAAATGGTATTCACAAATACCAACAGTACGTACGATGAGCGAGTTGGCTCCTACATGCCCAAATACCAACAGTACGTACGACGCGAACGTCGAAGCGCACGGACTTCTCCCGGATGCGCTCCATCAACACGTCGTCGTCGGTGATTGGAGCGAGATCCTCAACAACGTCGTCGGTGGAGTCCTCACTGTGGGAGGAGTACTCGTTGTCGTCGTTGGAGTACTCGTGTCGGACGAGTCGGAGTACTCCAAGGCCGGGTCGTCGTCGTTTGAGTACTCGTGTCGGACGAGTCGGAGTACTCCAAGGCCGGGAGCGATGACCCCGCCGTGCAACAATAATTATGTATAGACAATCTTAAGAATACAATCCAACTAAATTAATTTAGATTTCAAAATCCAATGAACCTGATTCGATATTAAAGTGCATGCTAAAGGTTGACTATATTTCCTGTCTGTCTGCATAATTGATCCACGCGGAGAGATCTATACGAATAAGACACTAATCCTTTAGGCAACCTAGCTAATCCAGCCAGGAACTAATACCAGCAGCGCCGAAAATGCACAGAAGGCGATTCAACAAAGACTCGTGGGACCGGTGATGCGTGTAAATTATACGCATCTTTATTCATGTTTAAACCGTATCTTTGTCATTTATTTGGTAAGATATTGACTCTGTACCTATCACTAATCACTAATGAGAAATCAATTGTAAATCTCTTTGTCATAATATTTAACTGCAGTTTTGGACGTGGAAATCACTGAAAATCAGGACTAAAAGGAAGGAAAAGATAAAAGGAGTAAATGCCAAGTCATGCTGCCTTCGCAGCACGCGTAACGACCATGGGTACGGTGGCGTGCGACCGTACCAGCCATCATACCATGCGCCATAGTGACCGTCAGATCAAACCGACGTAAAGTCATCAAAGGGCCCATAGCTAATTCGCGAAGGAAGGCATCCGAAAACCTAATTCCGACTGTTGACACACGAACACGTCACGTGTACCCACGGCGCCGAGGGAGATGCTCCGCAACTCACTCCGCATGAGGCTCTCCAAAAGCGCGATACGCAAGACAATCCGGCGGGCGCTTTTGTAGACCCGAAACCCCGCTCGCCCGGGAGGGACCCGTCAGGGCTCGCGGCGGCTATGGGCTGCCCAAGGTCGGCCTGATCGCCCCTAGAACCTCGTCGATTCGTAGCCTCCAATCTTGAAGAACGACGAAGAACGAGGAGAAAGATACAAGGGAGAGGGATAAAACGTAGAAGAACACGAAAAAATAGTAGATGTGTTTGTTCGATTGGTGTTGGATCAATCGGCCATCACCCCTCATGTATATAAGAGGCGGCTGGACTTCCCGTGCAAGAAAAGGCTTGGATTCACGTCCAAAACCCTAATCTGGATCGAATTCGGATGGACTGGACCGAACCTTCCAAAACTGTTCGGTCTGCGCCTTGCGGATTGTTTTTGTGGCAGTAAACGACTCCGGATCAAAATCTCATAAAAGATAAGTTGTTGGTCTCGAAAAGACGAAGAACTTTCATATTATGCGTTTTTCCATTTGACTTCATCTGGACCCTTTAAATTTAGTCGGGAGCAATTCGACTCGTTTTCAGCTTTTCCGAATTTCGCTCACCCGAGGGCTGAGGGTGTCTATGGTAGGGCGACCCGCCTATTCTGAGCGCCCCTGCCTGCTCGCCCGAGAACAGAGCATGTCTAAGGTTATGTGTCCACAGTATTTTGGCTCCACAAGTTGCATACAACCTCGGATGAAGATGACTCCGAAATCAATATTGTGCGTCGTGAGGATACGCACAACTTCCTTGTTAGGCACATTTTCATACGAGGTCATCTTCATGGTGATATCGTGCAATTCTCTGTATGTTGTCATCCGGCTCATCTTTGAGTCGTTTTGGGGCACCGCACCGCTGCCCTGCTGCACCGCATTGCCGTCGCGCCTTCTTCTTCGTCGCTCTCCTTGCTACTGAGCTATCACGGCAGCGTTCTTGCCCATACTCATGCCGCGACTCTGATCCGGGTCCCTGCCGTGCACCCGCTGCCGTTAGCCGCTGCCGCGGCAGCGTTTTCCTTGATTTCTCTGCCGCGAACCTGAAGGAACGAGGTTCTCTGCCATGCGCTCGCCGCTGCCACGACAACCACTCCACCGATTTCTCTGTCGTGGCTTGCCCGTGCACCCGACGCTGCCGAGTTGTCGTGGCACCGTTTCAGTCCATTCTTCCGCTTCGATACATTCGCATCCCAGGACCGAAACTCCGACAATGAGCCAAATTTGACCATCAACACATGCCCCCTGTTTTTTGGTTAAGCTTGCATGCCAAAAAATAACTTGCACCATCATTCTGCTAAGGACGATGCCAACACTCCATCGTCATGTGTCACAGGGCGATAATACTTTATCGTATGCTTGGGCTGTACGTCACTTGAACTTTTGACTCAGATCCTGCAGATAAGAAAAACATATTTCGTCTAACCATCCATCCGGTTTGCACAAAATCCTTTGTTACTGGCCGACTTAATAATCAAGCCATCCTTATTAGTATTGGTAAAACTGAACATCGGCTTTCAGGGTTGAAATAAATCTTAAAGAACATCATTAGCCAGATGCCGGCTTTGCCAACACAATGCATTCTCAGGGCGATATGCAAATATCGGCCATGCATCCTCATCGTAAAGTACCAGGAGAACTCGTCCACCAAAGCGTGAATAGCCGAAATAAATTAGAAATTTCAGCTGGGGATAAATTGTGAGGTGCTAGCTCTGATGGTATAGTTGAAGAACATGGACGACGCGCCAGCTGAGGTCTCCTATAGTGAGATGAAGATCGCCGGCTTCGCCTGCCGACTTCTTGCTTGTCGTCCTTTACTCATGTTGGCTTTGCAACAGAAGCTGGTGCACCATTCTTGATTTGAGGGCTTCTTTTAGGAACCCACGTCATGTTTAACTTCTCCAACTCTTCGGCTCTGAGCCGCTTCACCTGCCACTCTTGCCAATGTGATAAGCCGAGTGGGTATCCGGCTGTGATTTTACTTTATGCACTGGCAATTCTTTCTTGGCTTGGGCACTTCCGGCTTGGCCTGTCCAGACTCGATGACTGGGTCCTTGAAACTTATTCGCTTCACTACCTTGCCCTTTGTAGCCAACATCATTTCAGCTGGCTTTTGGTTGCTTGGAGTCCGGTCCAGAACAACATCCTTGGGCCATCTCTTTTCACTATGTAAACTTGCTTCACCACCTCCTTCCTCCATGAGCTCCTGGCCGACTCTTGATTGAGTCGGTCTTTGACACATGGTTGTCGGGTTGATTCTCTTGGAGCTGCATAAGCTTGGCGACGTGATTTAGCATAAGATGGATGGTGTGCCCGTGAATCATACCTGTCCCGTGATTGATATGAATATAAGCCGGCATGGGAAGGCATGGATGACTTCAGCATTGGCGGCCCAAAAGAAGTTCGCGGAGCCGACACATTGGGCTTCTTCTTTTGCCAATCCCGGTCATCATATTTACACCCTGGGGGTGACTTCGATGCCTTTGCTTCACTTGGCCGATAAGCACGTTTTGCTTTGCTCATCTTCTGATACTTCTCCAACAATTGAGCGAAGGTAACTTTAGATTTCCTCCTTCGGTGCTTATCGCTGCCTTTGTCCCTTTTATCATTGCAGGCATGGGTATTTGGATTTTCTTGTTGCCCCCAGTGTTAGGCGTTCTCTTTGTAGCTTGGATGGAACGTCCGTCCTCAGGATTTCCGGCTTGAATAATTTCTCTGTTTGACGAATCAATCCCATCACCTACTGTGTGTTGATGACCCACAAGTATAGGGGTGTATCGTAGTACTTTCGATAAATAAGAGTGTCGAACCCAACGAGGAGCAGAAGGTGTTGACAAGTAGTTTTGATCAAGGAATCACTGTAAATACTAGCAGACAAGTTTTTAGGGGTTTTTGATATTGCAGATAAATAAAATACGTGTAAATAAAAGACAGTAATAATAATTGCAGCAAGTGGCCCAATCCTTTTTAGAGCAAAGGATAAGCCGGTTGGTTTACTTATGATGGCAAAATGTTCTTGAGGACACACGGGAATTTCGTCAAGTGCTTTCGCTTCCTACAGCTGATTAATCTTTATTGTTTTGATAAGTGTTGTGTGGGTGAACCTATGCTAATGCACTGCCCTAACTTGGACTAATACATACTTGTGATTAAACCCCTTGCAAGCATCCGCGTTACAAGGAAGTAATTAAGATAAATCTAACCACAGCCTTAAACTCTGAGATCCTACACTCCCTCATGCACCGGTTTACTAACGGGGGTTTAGGTTTCTGTCACTCCGGCAACCCCACAATTAGTAGCCGAATACACAATGCATTCCTCTAGGCCCATAAAGGTGAAGTGTCATGTAGTCGACGTTCACACGACACCACTAGAAGAATAACACCACAACTTAAATATCAAACCATTAAATATTACTCAACATAGTTCCACTACTAACAGCATGACTTCTCCCATGTCCTCAAGAACTGAACGAACTACTCACAAGACATCATATGGATCATGATCAGAGGTGATATAATGATGAATAACAATCTGGACATATACTTCAATTCACCGATAAAACTTAATAGCATCAACCACAAGTAGTAATCAACACCGGGAAAGTTTCCCCTATGAACTACACAAAGTATAACCCTAGATGTTACAGCGGAACGGAGTGGAGCGGTGGAGATGATGGTGACGGCGGTGGAGATGATGATGATGATGATCCCGATGAAGTCCGCGTGATGACGATGACGATGGCGATGATTTCCCCCTCCGGGAAGGAATTTCCCCGGCAGATTTCTCCCTGCCGGAGAGCTTTTCTCTCTCTGTGGTTTCCGCCTCGTGGAGGCGGCGGAATATTTCCTCGATGGCTCCCCGTCTTAGGGTTTCTGGGGGATGAAATACGCGAAGGGGGAGCGCCAGAGGTGGGCCAGGGTGGCCACACCATGCCCCGGCGCGGCAGAGGGGGGCCCGCGCCGTGGGGTGGTGTGGGCCCCTCGTGGCCCATCTCAGCCTCCCCTTTTGGCTGGCTCCGGCATCTGACAAAATAGGAACATCTGTATATTTTCCGTGAATTGTTGATCTTCAGAAATAGGGTGTCTTGACGATGCTTTTTCCAGCTGAATCCTGACTCCGGCAGTTAATTCTCCAATAATCATCAAACATGCAAAACAAGATAAAATAACATAAGTATATCATCCAAATATGAAATATATCAATGAATAGCAGTAAATTATGATATAAAATAGTGATGCAAAATGGACGTATCAACTCCCCCCAAGCTTAGACCTCGCTTGTCCCCAAGCGAAAGCTGAACTCAGTAAACAAGACCACAGGTTTATGGAGTGAAGCGTCGATAATAAAGAATACGGACAAGAAGCATCAACATGTATTAATACACAAATCATTTTAGACAGCAACTTCCCCTCATATAACTTATCTTGGAACGAGTAATGGAAATCACAATAAAGGTGCATAAAGAAAATCATAGTTTGGTGATGGCAAACTTCGTTCTTGGTCAGAGAACAATTAACAGATTGTACTTATCTTTCGAGTAGAGTCCTTATATCGGAGCTATATTGCAGAACTTACATGCTCAATTATCACAATTTCTTTACAGTCATTGATAACTTTCAAAGTTATATTCCTTCAGATAAAAGACTTGTGCAAAACAAGGAAGGATAACAACATGATTGATAATATTAATATATAGATGGTTGAATCACAACAACTCAAATGCTTGCTTAAGAAAGAAGGGAATAGGTTTACTGACTCAACATAAAAGTAAAAGAAAGGCCCTTCGCAGAGGGAAGCAGGGATTAAATCATGTGCTAGAGCTTTTTAAGTTTTTGAAATCATATAGAGAATAAAAATATAAGTTTTGAGTGGTGTATGAGAATTGTCAACGAATCAGAAAATGGAAAGTACAATATGACCCCTGCCAACCAGACTTTTAAGAGCGGCTCCCATGAAGGACGTTATTTCTACCAGCAAGGCAGATCATCCCTCTTCTCTTTTGTTTACACATGCAGATATTTCACTGTTTGTCATTGCTTGACTGATAAATCAGGGCAAAAATGTGAAGAGAATTAAGCGGTTAAAGTTGTAATTAATTGGGACTGGGCACCCCATTTGCCAGCTCTTTTTGCAAAATTAATGGATAAGCGGATGTATATGCCGCTAGTCCGGTGGTAAAGTCTGTTTGACAGTTGACATAAAGACATCCACCCCGTCCTCATGAGCTAGTAAACAGTGACACAAATAAGGAGTAGTAGCTTTTGAATAGTTTAAAGGTAGCACATGAAGTATTTACTTGGAGTGGCAAGGAAATACCACATATAGGTAGTTATGGTGGACACAAATGGCATGGGTTTTGGCTCAAGGTTTGGATGCACGAGAAGCATTCCCTCTCAGTACAGGTTTTTGGCTAGCAAGGCTGGGTAGCAAGCATAAGAGTGGAGGGATACAAACAAATATAAATGTAATAGAAACAATCATGCAATCTTCCTTGTAAACACAAATAATTTTAACTTGAGAATACTAAGCTCATGAGCCAACAAGAAAGAAAGATAATGAGATAATGTATCTACATGCAATCCCCTCTTTTCTACTTAAGCCTCAAAGTATTGTTGCTACTGACCAATGCTAAGTTTGCCAAAACCAAATAGATTTACTTGATGCTCCCAAAGTGATGCCAATACTAACAACAAGATCATTCATATGACAGAAATTTGCAAAGTAAAATAAAGTGTGCAGAAAGTAAATGATAAAACTTCTCATTAATATTCCAATAACGGCAACTCACACCAAGGGATACATAGATAACCAACTAAAGGAGAGATACTTCCACACTGCAAACCATCCTATATGATAACTTCTCTACTCATGATATGACTCGACTGAAAAGTAAAAGGTAAAAGATAATGGTGATGATACCGCGGCACTCCCCCCAAGCTTGGAACAAGCTGAGGGGATGCCAATACCAATGATGAATTACTCCTTCGGTGGTGAAGGTGGACGAGACTCTTCATCATCAAATTTCCAAGGTAGAGGCTCCCCATCAGCGAAGGATGAATTGGTCTCCATAAACCTGAAACTCGCAGCAGAACTCATGCGTTTGAACCTAGCTTCATACTCACAGTTTTGGTTTTGGAGATCATAGATTTGTGCTTGCAATTTGGACGTGGTTTGACTGAGTATGAAGATATCATCCCATAGCTTGCTAGTCTCCTTCTTGTGTTCAGCAATAAGCTCATTAATAATCTTGTGGTTGATCTCCACTCCGCGCTCTATCATCTTCTGGTATCGGAAAACTTCATGCTCTACTTCTTCTAGTCTGGCCTTCACGTCCCCTTCAGCCTTGGGTCCCCTAACATCTTCTTGAACAAGCTCTCCATCCACGAGCCGCAGCTCTTGTGGGTGCTGCTTCAACTCGTTGATGTACGGGTTGACGACGTTCTTGAAGAAGGTATCCTTCGGAGCCTCGGACGAAGACATTGTTCTAATCTTGGAGCTAACCCTGGCAGAAACAGCTCGAAAACAAAACACGACGAGAAAACGATATACGGACCTCGGGGGATCCGGGGGTTATATAGCAAAAAGTTTCATAACAAAAGGAAAGTCCAGGTCGAAACCGGGCTGGAGACGGGCTCCGAGGCGCCCACACCATGCCCCGGCGCGGCCAAGGGTGGGCCCGCGCCGTGGGGTGGTGTGGTGCCCTCGGGCACCGTTTCCTCCCCGTTTTCGGCTCGTAATTTTCCATATTTAATAAAAACAACAAAAACATAAGTTGGGAAGTTAAACGCGAACTTTTTCTTACCAAAACTGTTACCTATTCGAAAACAGACTCTGCAGTTTTCTGAATTTGACTTTTAATAAAATCTTCCGGAGTCACTACTTGAATAATATCAACGTCTTCGTTATAAGAATCCCCAGAAATATAATGCTTGAGTCTTTGACCATTAACCACTTGAGATTTGTCACCATCAAGCGAAGTAATTTTGATTGCACCTGAACGGTAAACCTCTGAAACAACATAAGGTCCTTCCCATTTCGAAAGTAATTTACCTGCAAAAAATCTGAGACGAGACCTATACAATAGAACTTTCTCACCAACATTAAACTCTCTCTTTAGGATTCTCCTATCATGCCATTGTTTCACTTTCTCTTTAAAAAGTCTAGCATTTTCATAAGCTTCACTTCTCCATTCATCTAAGGAACTCAAGTCAAGTAACCTCTTTTTACCGGCAAGTTTAAAATCTCTATTAAGTTCTTTTACGGCCCAATAAGCTTTATGTTCTAATTCTAGAGGTAAATGACAAGCTTTTCCGTAAACCATTTTATAAGGAGACATACCCATAGGATTTTTATAAGCAGTTCTATAAGCCCACAAAGCATCATTAAGCTTCCTAGCCCAATTCTTTCTAGATTTATTAACAGTCTTCTGCAAAATAGATTTAATCTCTCTATTTGATAATTCTACTTGACCACTTGTTTGAGGATGATAAGGTGAAGAAATTCTATGATTAACATCATATTTAGCAAGGGTTTTTCTAAAAGCACCATGGATAAAATGAGAACCACCATCAGTCATGAGATATCTAGGCACACCAAACCTTGGAAAAATAATATCTTTAAGCATTTTTAATGATGTCTCACCATCAGCACTAGATGTTGGTATAGCTTCTACCCATTTAGTAACATAATCAACAGCAACAAGTATATGAGTATAACCATCAGAAGGAGGAAAAGGACCCATAAAGTCAAATCCCCAACAGTCAAAAGGTTCAATAACAAGAGAATAATTCATAGGCATTTCATTGCGTCTAGTTATATTACCAACTCTTTGACATTCATCGCATGATAAAATAAATTTTCTTGCATCTTTAAAAAGAGTAGGCCAATAAAAACCTGATTGTAAAACCTTTTGTGCAGTTCTATCTCCAGCATGATGTCCTCCATAAGCACTTCCATGGCATTTTCTCAATATTTCTTTTTGTTCAAATTCTGGAACACATCTTCGCATTATACCATCCACTCCTTCTTTATATAAGTGTGGGTCATCCCAAAAATAATGCCTCAAGTCATAAAAGAATTTCCTTCTTTGCTGAGCTGTAAAGGTTGGAGGCAAATACTTGGCAACAATAAAGTTAGCATAGTCAGCATACCAAGGACTTTCTCGCGAGCTTACCTTTATCACAGCCAATTGTTCATTTGGAAAACTATCGTTAACAGGAACAGGATCATAAGAAATGTTTTCCAATCTAGACAAATTATCAGCGACAGGATTTTCAGCACCTTTCCTATCTACAATATGCAAATCAAACTCTTGTAATAAAAGCACCCATCTTATAAGTCTAGGCTTAGCATCTTTCTTTTCCATAAGGTATCTAATAGCAGCATGATCGGTATGGATAATAACTTTCGAATCAACAATATAGGGTCTAAACTTATCACAAGCAAAAACTACTGCTAAAAACTCTTTTTCAGTAGTGGCATAATTCTTTTGAGCAGCATCAAGAGTCTTACTAGCATAATGAATAACATTCAACTTCTTATCTACTCGCTGTCCAAGAACAGCACCTACAGCAAAATCACTAGCATCACACATAATTTCGAAAGGTAAAGTCCAATCAGGAGGTTGAACAACAGGAGCAGTGGTTAAAGCCTTTTTTAGAGACTCAAAAGCTTCTTTACAATCATCATCAAAAACAAAAGGTACATCTTTTTGGAGAAGATTAGTAAGAGGTTTTGAAATTTTAGAGAAATCTTTAATAAACCTTCTATAGAAACCGGCATGACCGAGAATACTACGAATACCTTTAACATCCCTGGGACAGGGCATTTTCTCAATTGCTTCAACTTTAGCTCTGTCCACTTCAATACCTCTTTCAGAAATTTTATGTCCAAGAACAATCCCTTCATTAACCATAAAGTGACATTTCTCCCAATTAAGAACAAGATTAGTTTCCTCACATCTCTGCAAAACTTTATCAAGGTTTTGCAAGCAGTTATCAAAAGAAGTTCCATAGACGGAAAAATCGTCCATGAATACTTCCACAATTTTTTCACAAAAACCATGAAAAATAGCAGACATGCATCTTTGAAATGTAGCAGGAGCATTACACAAACCAAAAGGCATACGCCTATAAGCATAAGTTCCATAAGGACAAGTAAAAGTAGTTTTCTCTTGATCTTTCGCTCTAACAGCAATTTGTGAAAATCCAGAATAACCATCAAGAAAGCAAAAATGAGTTTTCTTAGACAACCTTTCTAACATTTGATCAATAAAAGGTAAAGGATAGTGATCTTTCTTAGTAACTTTATTAACCTTTCGAAAATCAATGCACATCCTATATCCAACAACTACTCTTTGAGGAATAAGTTCATCATTTTCATTTGGCACAACAGTAACTCCTCCTTTCTTAGGAACACAATGCACAGGACTTACCCATTTACTATCAGCAATAGGATAAATTATACCAGCATCGAGGAGTTTTAATACCTCATTTCTTACCACTTCCTTCATTTTAGGGATTAGACGACGCTGGTGCTCCACAACAGGTTTTGCATCATCTTCCATGTTGATGGCGTGTTGACATATAGCAGGAGAAATCCCTTTTAAATCATCCAAAGTATATCCGATAGCCCCTCGGTGTTTCCTCAACACTTCCAATAACCTTGCCTCTTCAGTACCTGAAAGTTTAGAACTAATAATAACAGGATATGTTTTCTTATCATCAATGTGAGCATATTTAAGGTTATCAGGCAAAGGTTTTAAATCAAAAACAGGATCTTCTTTAGGAGGTGCAGGGGTACCCAAATCTTCCACCGGCAAATTATGCTTAAGTAATGGTGGTTGATGAAGAAAGATATTGTCAATTTCATTCCTTTCCTCCATAAAGACCTCACTTTCGTGTTCCTCCATAAATTGCTGCAAGGCATTGTTAGGAGCAATAGCAATAGCAGCAAGTTGTTCAATTTTCGAGTCCTCATTAGGCAAATCAGTTTCATAAAGTTTCTTACCAAACTTAGAGAAATTAAACTCATAAGATTCTCCATTAAATTTAGTGTAAATTTTCTCTTTCTTACAATCTATAATAGCACCACATGTATTCAAGAAAGGTCTACCGAAAATAATAGGACAAGTTTTACTAGCTTTAGAACCAAGTACTAGAAAATCAGTAGGATATTTAGTTTTACCGCATAAAACCTCGACATCTCTCACAATACCAATGGAGAGATAGTTTCCCTATTGGCAAGTTGAATAACCACATCAATATCCTCAAGTTCACAGGGACTAATTTCATGCATAATTTCTTTATAAAGTTCAAAAGGAATAGCACTAGAACTTGCACCAATATCACATAAACCATAATAGCAATGTTCTCCTATCTTCACTGAAAGCACAGGAACACTTGTTTTCCTAGATTTACCAGGATGCGAAACAATATTAGAAGCATCTTCACAAAAGATAATATGTTCTCCATCTACATTTTCAGTTACCAAATCCTTTATAATTGCTACTTCAGGTTCAACAGTTATTTGTTCATCAGGCTCTAAAGGTTTCTTGGCACTTTTATTAACCACACTAGCTATCAGAGAATGTTGCTTGACTTTAACAGGAAAAGGTATTTTTTCAATATAAGGTTCTGGCAAAATGTGATCAACAGTATGAACTTCAATACTTTGCCAATGGCCGAATTGGTTTTATCTTTATAAGGTTCATGATATTTATTCAAATCCTTCTTAGGCACATCAAGATAAGAGGCAAAAGCTTTGTAATAATTTGCAACAACTTGAGAATCAAGACAGTAAACACACTAACATTACGGAAATCATCAGTCTCCATAAAAGATTTAATGCATTCATAATCATAATTTATACCTGACTTTCTACCTTTGTCGTTCTCCCATCCTTCAGTATTTTCCTGAATACGGTCAAGAAGGTCCCATTTAACTTCTTCTTCAGTACGTGTAAATGATCCAGAACAAGAGGCATCCAATAAATCCTTATCATGAAGAGAAAGCCTTGCATAAAAATTATTGATAACAATATTACTTGGGAGCTCATGAATGGGACATTTGAGCATTAGTGACTTCAATCTCCCCCACGCTTGGGCAATACTCTCTCCATCATGAGGCCAAAAATTATATATGCGATTTCGATCTTGATGAATCTCACTAGGAGGATAGAATTTAGAATAAAAGAGAGGTACAATTTCCTCCCAGCCAATAGATCGGCCATTCTTCAGCATCTTATACCATTCCGCAGCTCGGCCCTTCAGTGATATAGAGAATAACTTCCTCTTGACTTTTTCCATTGAAATACCTGCACACTTGAACAACTCGCATAATTCATGTATAAATAGTAAATGATCACCAGGATGGATGGTTCCATCTCCAACATAGCGGTTATCCATAACACGTTCAACAATTTTCATAGGTATTTTAAATGGATCTAATTCAGCAGGCGGCGGTTCATCTACTACCTTAGCAGTGGCAGTAGTATTCCCAAATAGGGATTCGAATGGAGATCTCTCCATAATAAAATAAAGCAGCAAGCAGAAATAAAAACAGCACTTACAGTAAAGGTTTCCCTTACCAATTCCACTTACCAATAGCACTTCACTCCCCGGCAACGGCGCCAGAAAATAGTCTTGATGACCCACAAGTATAGGGGGTGTATCGTAGTACTTTCGATAAATAAGAGTGTCGAACCCAACGAGGAGCAGAAGGTGTTGACAAGTAGTTTTGATCAAGGAATCACTGTAAATACTAGCAGACAAGTTTTTAGGGGTTTTTGATATTGCAGATAAATAAAATACGTGTAAATAAAAGACAGTAATAATAATTGCAGCAAGTGGCCCAATCCTTTTTAGAGCAAAGGATAAGCCGGTTGGTTTACTTATGATGGCAAAATGTTCTTGAGGACACACGGGAATTTCGTCAAGTGCTTTCGCTTCCTACAGCTGATTAATCTTTATTGTTTTGATAAGTGTTGTGTGGGTGAACCTATGCTAATGCACTGCCCTAACTTGGACTAATACATACTTGTGATTAAACCCCTTGCAAGCATCCGCGTTACAAGGAAGTAATTAAGATAAATCTAACCACAGCCTTAAACTCTGAGATCCTACACTCCCTCATGCACCGGTTTACTAACGGGGGTTTAGGTTTCTGTCACTCCGGCAACCCCACAATTAGTAGCCGAATACACAATGCATTCCTCTAGGCCCATAAAGGTGAAGTGTCATGTAGTCGACGTTCACACGACACCACTAGAAGAATAACACCACAACTTAAATATCAAACCATTAAATATTACTCAACATAGTTCCACTACTAACAGCATGACTTCTCCCATGTCCTCAAGAACTGAACGAACTACTCACAAGACATCATATGGATCATGATCAGAGGTGATATAATGATGAATAACAATCTGGACATATACTTCAATTCACCGATAAAACTTAATAGCATCAACCACAAGTAGTAATCAACACCGGGAAAGTTTCCCCTATGAACTACACAAAGTATAACCCTAGATGTTACAGCGGAACGAGTGGAGCGGTGGAGATGATGGTGACGGCGGTGGATGATGATGATGATGATGATCCCGATGAAGTCCAGCGTGATGACGATGACGATGGCGATGATTTCCCCCCTCCGGGAAGGAATTTCCCCGGCAGATTTCTCCCTGCCGGAGAGCTTTTCTCTCTCTGTGGTTTCCGCCTCGTGGAGGCGGCGGAATATTTCCTCGATGACTCTCCCCGTCTTAGGGTTTCTGGGGGATGAAATACGCGAAGGGGGAGCGCCAGAGGTGGGCCAGGGTGGCCACACCATGCCCCGGCGCGGCAGAGGGGGGCCCGCGCCGTGGGGGTGTGGGCCCCTCGTGGCCCATCTCAGCCTCCCCTTTTGGCTGGCTCCGGCATCTGACAAAATAGGAACATCTGTATATTTTCCGTGAATTGTTGATCTTCAGAAATAGGGTGTCTTGACGATGCTTTTTCCAGCTGAATCCTGACTCCGGCAGTTAATTCTCCAATAATCATCAAACATGCAAAACAAGATAAAATAACATAAGTATATCATCCAAATATGAAATATATCAATGAATAGCAGTAAATTATGATATAAAATAGTGATGCAAAATGGACGTATCATGTGTACCTGTCCGTCTTCGGATGAGCCGGCTTGAGGCAGCCGAGTCAACACTTGATCGCCGTCAAGATTAATGTTAGTCGGCTGGCTATCAGCTTGTGCTTCAAAAAAATCCAATCGTCTTTCGAAGGCCGATTGTGCTTCATGAAACACGTCGCAGTCCTTGATATTCAGCTTGAACAAATTATGCATTTGCTCTTGTCTTGACGGCTTGACATGGTAATCTTCTATGACAATTGGGTTAGCCGGCGATGCACCGACTATGTGATCACCTATGCCCGGAATGAAGGTACACTGTTTATTATCTAGCCGATCGTGTTGTGAGAATGGCTTTTGAGTTAAGTAACCGAATGGTTCAGATTTAGCGTCACCCCATTCAGTTATGTTCTGACTTTTGCACTTTTTATCCGATGTTCTCGGATAAGCCATTATATTAGCATCGGCTTTCTCAAAATATTCTAAGCTTGGCTTTATATTTCTGAAACCAAAGTAGTTAGAACAAATATGTCTCACTTGAGACCAAATGTTAGCCAAGTATGAAATAAACAAAGCTGCCCATGTAGACATAAAGCTTAAAACAAACAATGGGGAAAGCTTTAGCACTAAGAATTTGTTATTATCGGTCTCTCTAAAGGGCACAATATGTTGACCGATAAATTATGAATCAATTTTATCGCTAACAAATAAATTACCTTTCACGATTGGTGTTTCAATGTTTCTTATAAAAATCTTATTGGTAGAAGCATCAATAATATAGTTTTGACCAAATCGGAAAATAAGTAAATTATTTGCTAGATATACCTCTTCGAAGACGTTGGGAGAGCGTGATGGTTGCATGGCCTGAACAATATCTTGCCCTGCCTTTAGATAATTCTCCAACGCCTTGCCTTCTTCCTCTTCTAGATCTCGTGCCGAGTCTCTTGGAGCCTCCTTGTCAACTGAACATTTCCTGGCTTCACTTTCTAGCTCCTGATGTTCATCATTAACCGAACTTAGTTCGGTCATCTTCTTTTGTTCTTGATGCTCATCAATCTCCTTGGCACGAAATTCATAGGGTAGCATATAAACTCCTTTATACCCAGAAAAATCAATCACGACTGTTTTGCTAGCCATGCCATGCTCTTGGTCAATGAAGCTTGCTTCTTTTGATTCAGTAGATTCGGCACAAGTACTATCTAATTCGGCTTCAACAACCGAAGTAACCATACTTTCCGAATCATTAATCTTTTCTCCATGGCTTCCATCAATTTGTAAAGCTTCTTCTTCTTGCTTTAGCACCATTTCAACTTGGTTATCGCGTGGAGGAGTGGACTTGATAAAGTCTTGAAGATCCTTCTCAAATGCCTTTAAATCTTCTTCCGCCTGTTTTTTCATCCATGCCTCCAATTCTTTTGTACGCTTCCTCCTGAGTTCTTCATAAGCTCGGCGATACTCGATCGGTAATTCCTCAAAAGTCAGCGTAGTGAATTCTTCGGTGCTATCCTCTGTAGGGCATGATTGCCTCCCAATACTTTTTGTTTCTTTCGGTGGTGCGTTGCCGAAACTTTGTGACTGTGAAGAATAAAAATTGATCTTGAATTGTTCACGCTCCTCTTCACGTTCCTTCTTATACGCCTCATAAGCTTGTATTGCAGCAGGATCATGTGGATTTCTTTCGTATTCCAGGTAAATGGCATTGGCCCTTTTGAAATATGCTACACGTTTTTCCTTCCAATCATCAAATTCATATGCGTCGGTAGAAGATGAAGGCACATGTGCTCCTGTTAAATTTTCACATGTTCGGCTGTGAACACTGTGAAAGTGCGAAGCCGAGTTATGTGTCTCACTAGTTCCACATGAAGCTGAAACGTTAGTAACATAAGGTGTAGGATATGATGGTTGAGAGCAATTGGTCAAATATCTAGTGGTAGCATGTCCAATTTCTCTATTCATCGGCATATTTGAAGGTAAACTAACATATTGCGAGTTACTTGCAAATGTATAAAAAGGTGAAACATTTTCTTGTATGATATTAAAATTACAAACATTGGGTGTTTCATATGAATTAACCGAACTCGTCACATTATTCATCGGCATATGGGTTTGTGGGGTTGCCGATGCATGAGAGTTCGAATACACATGTTGCATGTTGCTAAAACAAGGTGAAGCATGGAGATTATTTTGCATCGGCTTTTGCACATAGTAAGAACTAGGGCTAGCCGATACAGTACTCATATCAAAAGATCTAGCAACATCAATGTAAGAGTAATTTGAATCTACATAAGGATATTGAGGATTCATGTTACCGATGTAGATTGCAATCTCTTGACGGTGCTCTCTTCACAGTAAGAACGGGCTGGAGACCGTTCGAATCTTCGTGTCCCCAGCGGAGTCGTCAAAAAGGTGTGTTGACACACGAAAACGTCACGTGTACCCGCGGCGCCGAGGGAGATGCTCCGCAACTCACTCCGCAGGAGGCTCGCCGAAAGTGCGATACGCAAGACAATCCGGCGGGCGCTTTTGTAGACCCGAAACCCCGCTCGCCCGGGAAGGACCCCGTCAGGGCTCGCGGCGGCTATGGGCTGCCCTAGGTCAGCCTGACCACCCCTAGAGCCTCGTGGATTCGTAGCCTCCCATCTTGAAGAACGAGGAGAAAGATACAAGGGAGAGGGATAAAAAGTAGATGAACACGAAAAAGTAGTAGATGTGTTTGTTCGAATGGTGTTGGATCAATCGCCGTCACCCCTCACGTATATAAGAGGCGGCTGGACTTCCCGTGCAAGAAAACGCTTAGATTCATGTCCAAAACCCTAATCTGGGTCGAATTAGGATGGACTGGACCGAACCTTCCAAAACTGTTCGGTCTGCGCCTTGTGGGTCGTTTTTGAGGTAGTAAACGACTCCGGATCGAAATCTCGTAAAAAGATAAGTTGTTCGTCTCGAAAAGACGAAGAACTTTCATGTTATGCTTTTTTCCATTTGACTTCATCTGGACCCTTTAAATTTAGTCGGGAGCAATTCGACTCGTTTTCAGCCTTTCCAGATTTCGCTCACCCGAGGGCAGAGGGTGTCTATGGTAGGGCGACCCACCTATTCTCAGCGCCCCTGCCTGCTCGCCCGAGGACAGAGCATGTCTATGGTTATGTGTCTACAGTATTTTGGCTTCACAAGTTGCATATGACCTCGGATGAAGATGACTCCAAAACCAATATTGTACGTCGTGAGGATACGAACAACTTCCGTGTTAGGCACTTTTTCATACGAGGTCATATTCACGGTGATATCGTGCAATTCTCTGTATGCTGTCATCCGGCTCATCTTTGAGTTGTTTTGGGGCATCGCACCGCTGCCCTGCTGCGCCGCATTGCCGTCGCTCCTTCTTCTTCGTCGCTCTCCTTGCTACTGAGCTGCCACGGTAGCGTTCTTGCCCATACTCATGCCGCGACTCCGATCCGGGTCCCTGCCGTGCACCCGCTGCCGTTAGCCGCTGCCGCAGCAGCGTTTTCCTTGATTTCTCTGCAACGAATCTGAAGGAACGAGGTTCTCTGCCATGCGCTCGCCGCTGCCACGACAACCACTCCACCGATTTCTCTGTCATGGCTTGCTCATGCACCCGATGCTGCCGAGTTGTCGTGGCACCGTTTCAGTCCATTCTTCCGCTTCGATACATTCGCATCCCAGGACCGAAACTCCGACAATGAGCCAAATTTGACCGTCAACACCGACCGCTACAATTATAAAAGGAGAGAAAACAACCATCAGAAGATGCCCCCCCCCCCCCCCCCGCAAAACCATTCCAGAGAACCTCCAACACCGCCGTTCTTCACCGCCACGAAGTGCTGCCGGGGCCCTGTGTGAAATTCTAAAATAAAGCCCTACTCTCTCTTCGTTAAAATCCGGGGAACCGTCGTTGTCGAAGTGCCGATCGGGATTGGACGCTTGGCAATGGGACGATCGTAAGAACGAAGAAAGTCCGGAAGGATTAGAAAATTTATTGGCGCCTAGCGTCCTGGTGTGCGACGCTTCTTGTCGGTGTTTTTGCATCGCTGCTCCGATCAATCGAACGTTGGGTCTCGCTCCGTTCTGACTTTCTTGCGTCGCTAGTACGATCTATCGACGATTGGGTCTCGCTTTGTTATGGATACAATCGAAAGCTAGGTCTCGCTTTGTTCTGGATACTGTATGAGTCCACGACCGCGTGTCATACCCCAAGTGAGGGGCTTACATTTTCTGAATCGATCTCAGTTTCCATTTCCTCATGAAAGTTATAGCTACTTCATGAAAAAAGGGATACTCATGAAAATGGGATAATATTAATTTAAAAGCTTATGTTAATTTTGTTGCTCTCTGAGAAATATTGCTACTGTACAAAATAGGGATACAATTTAATTTAAAGGCTTAATATACTAGCTCAAATAAGTAATGTATATGGCTGTCCGTGAGTTGCTGCAAGGCATCACTTTTCTTTTTGACAAGCAAAATTATAAACGGATGCATCACTTTAGCCTGTGAGGTTTATTCATTCAAAACAACGGAAACGAATAAAATCTGCGGGTCTTCTGTATAGCAACGACCTAATTGACGAATCAACTCAACCTAACTACTGCGATCTTGCTCTTTCCTGTTCAGTATTGGATACACAGGTTTTTGTCTATATCTGATTACTTAAAATTCAAAATACGGTCCCCGAAATTTTGGGGCCTTGTGCGGGTCGGCACACATGGGCCGGCACGCATGGGCCCGAGCCTTTCGTGAGAGCTGGTAGCATGTCTCAAATTGCTAAATATAAGATTGTGGTTGATGAATCCTATGGTATAGCCGGAGGGGGTTGGAACAAACAACACTGAACTATTTATACTAAACGTTTTTACTTATTTTTAGCTTGTTGTATCACTACATTTATAACACATGAAGCTTCATTATACAATTTTAGCAGGTATCTTTTCTAAGTATCCAATATTATTTTCTAGTAAACACCAAAAATATATTTTTCTTGTTACATAATTCTAGAAATATTCAATATGATTTTCAAATTTTTGTTCAAAACAATAATATTAATATATTGCTTTACTGCAATTCCATGTTAAACTAAGCAAAGTAAAAAAAATCATTTTAAACCACATATTAAAGAAGTACTGATATGTATTTATAGTGTTTTATGTGTGTTCTGCTAATTTTAGTACCTTTAAATATCTTGGTATGTGGTTTTTGTATGAACAAATCTAATTGATATTATCATAGAGCTTCGTAGGGTAAAATTTCTAGTGTGTATGAGGTGTCGACCATTGCTCCGCTCTCGAGTCCGTGGCGACTCTATTCATCTTGACACACGTGAGGCTTTATCCAATTATCTTGCAATTTCATGAACTTTCGGTTTTGTATTCCTGTTCCTTTTGGATGCAATCGGACATGCCAATCACGAGAAAACCGGTGGTAACATGATAAAATGTTAAAATTATGACATACTTGCATGTTTGTAAGCAAAAAACCGAAATCATGCATGAGCATTATGATTAGTTAGGTCATGCAACACGCATAACACAGATGATTATACTCTGGTTGATTCTTTACTTATCGTTTCTTCTATCGACAATTTCAAAAAAAAATTAAGTATTCTTCTCGGAAGTGTGACAAACTACGTCTGGTCCCATGCATTTAGCCGTCCCTATAGACCGTCGTGAAGGTAAACTACCTTGTTGAGGGTCTCTTTTGATCACAGGATTAAAAACCGTAGAAATAAGAAAAACACAGGAGTCTCTCAAAATGGCGTGTTGCGTGTCCAAAAAATAGAGAACTGTAAAACACATGAAAACTGCTGAAATAGTCATTTGGATAATTTGAAGAAAATTCACAAGAAAATTGTCTTGTCCCACACACTTGAGTCTAAAAAATGGTTGGAGTGACTGTTCAAATTTGTATGGAGTTGAGGCATATGGTCTACCACACAAGTTGTATGACAGCAGCTCCATTTACTCCTAAGAATTAGATTCCATGTTACAAAGATACTTTTTGTTTGGAACAAAAATTCGAGCACTTGTAGTACTAAAACAAGTTAGATAGGCCTCAGACAACAACTTGGAATCTGTTTTCGTGGATGCGAACGTACAGTATTTCATTTGGGCCGACCGTGAAGGTTAGAAGAACATAGATTTGGTGACGAGGCAAAGAACGTTTTCTGTTAAAAAAAAATGAGGCATTGCAAGAATAAGCACGGGCTTTGAAGCCATGTGCTGCGAAGGAAAGGATAAATTCTTCAAAAAACAATATACAGGACGAATAATGAAGTTGGGGTGAGAGAGGCTCGAACTCTCGACCTCAGGATCACTCAATTTAGCTATGAGACCTACGCGCTAGCCAACTGCGCCACCACCCCTTTGTTGTGCATTCCCGAAATAGACCATATCTATTCTGCTCTAGTCAGTACTACGGATCAATCATCATACCACAAGTTTATACCGAACAGCATCACAAGTGAACTGCTAGTAGGTTGTAAAGAACTAGAAGGAAAAGACGCGCGTTGCCGCGTCCGGTCTAATACAATCAACGATAAATAAATAAATATTTTTTAACGAAACGTATAAATATAGTAGCAATAATGAAAACAGTAGTACCACTCTCTCACTCTCTTGCAACACGATCAATCAGACATCCTCACATAAACATAGAGAAGTAAAGAAAAAAACATAATTATGTGAGTTGTAGCAACAATATGAACACCACTCAAGAGATAGAACACATGACCCCATAAAAAAGTTTAATCTCTCAGATACTTAGTTGGACAATTAAAATACGACCAGAATTATGAAATGTCATGAAAGCTAAATTGTGTACATGGTTCTATGAAGATTCCAACAAAAGAATTGAACAAATTTCCGACAATCTGTAGACAATGTACGACACATATGATGAACATTGCAAACTCAAGAGATGATTATTCATGACTTGATTAGCCATCGAGACAACATTCTCTTAATATTAATTACATATAAGCAAATAAAGTGTAGAGAAAAGGTTCACAAATAAAGACACACATGATCTTTTATCAGTAAATAAAGTGTAGAGAAAAGGTTCACAAATAAATACACACATGATCTTTTATCAGTAATTAGGTGGCATCGAACAAAATGCGTCTAACTCATCATACCACCCTGATAACCCACAAGTATAGGGGATCGCAACAGTCTTCGAGGGAAGTAAAACCCAAATTTATTGATTCGACACAAGGGCAGACAAAGAATACTTATAAGCCTTAGCAGCGGAGTTGTCAATTCCACCACACCAGAGAAAGCACTAGTAACAAACGTGATGTGAAAGTAGCAGTAATATGAGAGCAACAGTAGCAGTAACACAGAAGCAATGGCACCAAAAAATAGTTGCTTGCGTTGAGTTGACGGAAAAGCAATGATGATTACAGATGGACCGGGGTTCCCAGCTATCTACACTAGTGGTAACTCTCCAAACAAATAACATGTGTTGGGTGAACAAATTACAGTTGGGCAATTGACAGAATATTGAGCGCATGACAATGCATATATATGACATGATGACTACTATGATATTTAATTGGGCATTACGACAAGATACATAGACCGTTATCCAACAGCATCTATGACTAATAATCCACCGTCGGGTTGTCATCCGAGTCCCCCGTTGGTATTAAGTTGCAAGCAACGGATAATTGCATTAAGTAAAGTGCGTAATGTAAACAAATACATATGACCATGGACATATCATTGTTAGGTTATCCCTATTGGCAACAGCACATCCGCAATCTTAGAAGTTGCTGTCACTCTCCCAGATTACCGGAGGCATGAACCCACTATCTAGCATAAATACTCCCTCTTGAAGATACAGGCAACTACTTGATCAAGGTAACCACAAGTACCGGAGAGCATGCAAGATCTTAAATAACATAGGGCATAGATTGATAATCAACTTGACATAATATTCAATATTCATCGGATCCCAGCAAACACAACACCGATTACATCATATGGATCTCAATCATGTAAGGCAGCTCATCAGATCATTGTATTGAAGTACATGGGAGAGAGAGTACCAACTAGCTACAGCTAGAACCCATAGTCCATGGGGGAACTACTCACGGAGCATGATGGAGGCGGTGGTGTCGATGGAGAAGGCTCCGGGGGTCAATCCCCGTCCCGGCAGGGTGCCAGAACAGGAACTTCTGACCCCCGAAACTTGGTTTCGGATGGCGGCGGAGCTCTGGAACTTTTCTGGGGAAATCGTCGATTGTTTTAGGGGTTTTAGGTCAGGGGCAATATATAGTCCAAAGGGCATCGCGAGACGGTGCACGAGGAGACGACACCACCCCTGGGGGCGGCCAAGGCCCAACCGCGCCCAGGGTGCGTGTGGGGGCTGTGGGCCTCCCCTGGACTTGTCCTTCTGGCTCCCGGAGTCTTCTGGCGAAATAGAATTTCTGTAATTTTTTCAGATTTTTCTGAGCACTTTCATTTTTGGACATTTTCTGCAATGCACAGACATAATAAACAGAAACTGGCACTGTGGCATCTTGTTAATAGGTTAGTCCAATAAATGTATAAAAGTGATATAAAGTAGATGCAAAACATGTAGCAATTGGTATAAAACAAGCATGGAACATCAAAAATTATAGATACGTTTGAGACGTATCAGCATCCCCAAGCTTAGTTTCTGCTCGTCCTCGAGTAGGTAAACGATAAAAACAAAATAATTTTTTAGGTGACATGCTACCATCATAATCTTGATCATGTAATATTGCAAGGCACATGTAAATGAATGAAGTGATCCAAGTCAATGGTCTATAATTTGCTACCAAATAGATAATGAGTAAACAATGAATCACACAAGCTAAACGTTTTCATGAATAGTACTTTCGAGACAAGCATCAAACAGTTTTGCATAAGAGTTAACTCATAAAGCAATAGTCTCTAATAAAAGGTATTTAATCAACACAAAGGAAGAATTAAGTTTCAGCATTTGCTTCAACTTTCAACATATTTATCTCATGGATATCGTCAACACAAAGTAGTATAACAAGTCCAATACGTAGCATATAACGCATGTTGTAACAAAGTTGACACTAGTGTTTGCTTGTGGAAGACAGAAAGAATAGGAAAACTGACTCAACATAAAAGTAAAAGAAAGGCCCTTCGCAGAGGGAAGCAGGGATTAAGTCATGTGCTAGAGCTTATAGGTTTTTGAAAGCATATAGAGATTGCATAAAATATTTGATACTCCTCCCAACCTTGCTAACACAAGCCATGGCTAACCGAATCCTCAGGTGCCTTCCATCAATCACATACCATGGAGGAGTATCTATTTTTGAGAGGTGTTTGTTAATTGTCAACGAATGGTAGCGGGTGAGAACAGTATTCTACCTGTCAAACGGACTTTTAAGAGCGGCTCACATGAAGGACGTTATTTCTACCAGCAAGGCAGATCATCCCTCTTTCTCTTTGGTTTACACACATGCAGGTATTTCACTGTTTGTCATTGCTTACTGATGAATCAGGGCAAAAGTGTGAAGAGAATTAATGGTTAAAGTTGTAATTAATTGGGATTGGGCACCCCGTTGCCAGCTCTTTTTGCAAAATTAGAGGATAAGCGGATGTATATGCCACTAGTCCAGGTGTAAAAGTCCATTTGACAAATAGTGAAAGGGCATGGCGCCCCCATGTGTGGTTTTGGTAATTAATGACAATCCCTATGGACTAATGGTTGCATTGAGTTGTACTTGTAAGGTTTGTCCATAGACCATGCTTGAACTCCATATGTTGGATTCAAGGTTGATGCTATGAATATATTGATATAATGAAGTATTTGGCATCAAGATCATCGAGTTGAGCATATTGCAAGTATGTCTTGAAGAAAAGGATTAGTGATCATTCATGGTTATCCTCAAGACATCATCTATTGAAAAGAGAAGAAAAGATACAAGGTTGATCAAGATATTGTTCAACACACAAAGCTACATGATGTACCAAGTAGGACCATGTATCTCTTGGTATGGTAAGTAATTGTCCATATAGCTTTGTGAACTAACCCATGATATGTGTTGGCATTTCTATGTGTGATTAGGTATCTTTCTATGGGCTTGCATCAAATGAAGATTTCATATAGCCCATGAAGGATGACGTCAAGTGGTGATCGTCATCAAGGTTGAGATGTGCAAGTTTAAGATGGGCATCTAGAAGATATCATATGCTTGAAGCTTGCAACCCTTTTGAGGTATCGGATTATCCGGTCCCAGCTGACTCGGATTATCCGATAATGGTCAAGTAAAGTTGTGCCAATAAGGGTCTCTCCCATATTGGAGTATGGGGGAGAAATATGTGGACCTTCACCAAGCGAAGCGCAATCAGGAAATGTGATCCACTTGAGAAGATCAAGATCGCCATCATCTAGTCAAGTGGAATGTGCAAGGCAAAGGTATGATCTTGTTAGGGTTTCTATTTTACCGGTCTCATGTTAGTCGGGAGACCGGGTTATTGGATAGACACCGTACTATCAAGAGGGGCTCTCGATTGAGCTTTAGCGTATCAGTTGGAGAGAGCTCAAACCTTTGCATACTTGCCTTCATCATCTTTCTTGGTTCTTATTTGGCTTTTATCTATGTGAGAACTTAGAGCTTGTGTTCATCCCTATACCAAGCTCTAGTTCATCAAAAACGGATTTCATATGAATATCTTGTTGTGTTTTTGATGTTGGAGGTTTTACCGGTTCGTCTTTTATAAGAGAGGTCAAACTCTCTTCTTATGGTTTCCTCCTCACATGATGGACTATGATGTTTCTTTGCATAATCTTGGAGAGCTCTTCGTTGCGATTCCAACGGGCCCAAGATCATCGAAATCGGAGTCCGGATGAAAAAGATATTGCGGTTTTCGTTTTGTTGTTTCTGTCAGTTTTCAGTCAATCGGATATTCCGACCCAAACTTGGATCGGAATATCCGACCCGGATATTTGCTGGACGCGAAAACGGCTAAGGACTTGTTTGGTTGCTCTCTGGAGTTTATCGGATTTTCTGACCCAAACTGGATCGGAATATCCGACCCGGATATTTGCTGGACGCGAAAACGGCTAATGACTTGTTTGGTTGCGCACTGGAGTTTATCGGATTATCCTATCTAACTGGAATCGGATAATCCTATACAATCGGATTATCCTATCTAACTTGGATCGGATAATCCTATACAGTCGGATTATCCTGTCTAACTTGAATCGGATAATCCTATACAATCAGATTATCCAGTCCAACTTGAATCGGATAATCCTATGTTTTCTGGACTGCAACGACTCTTTTTCGTGGGGACCTATAAAAGGCCCCCCTTCTTCCCCAAAGGGACCAACTCTTGCAGCTCGTGTTCTTCCCCATTGTTGACCTTCTTGAGCTTTGCTAACTCTCTATCCCTCCATGATTCTTGCCTCCATTTAGTGGGAAAAGAGAGAGGAGATCTAGATCTACCATTCCACCAATCAATCTCTCCTCTAAGTGAGGGGAAGCTTTTGGATCTAGATCTTGGGGGAATTTGGTGTTCCTCTTTGTTCTTCCTCTCTTCTCCCCCCAATAGCTTTAGTTGCTTTGGTGGGATTTGAGAGTGAAGGATTTTGAGCACTTCTTGTGTTCTTGCCCATTGCATCGGTTGCATCGGTTTGAGTTCTCCACGGTGATACATGGAAATCGAAGTTGAGAAGCTTGTTACTCTTGGGTACTTGGGGTGCCCTAGAGCTTGTCCTCTTGGGTACTTGGAGTGCCCTAAACGGTCCTTGTTGATCTCGGAGTTTTGGTGGCTCGCGGGATAGTTGGGAGCCTCCAATTAAGTTGTGGAGTTGCGCCCCAACCTTGTGATTCTTATGGCTTTGGAAACCGCGGGAATTCGGTGAGAGCCTCCAATTAAGTTGTGGAGTGTGCCTCATCCTTGTACGGGTTCGGTGACCACCCTTAAGTGTCCCATAGTGGTTCGTGGCACTCCGCATTGGTGGAGGCACGAAGGAGATTACGGTGTGCCATTTGACGGCTATTCGGGGATCACTTTGTGACTCTGCACCGCTCCAACGGAGACTAGCTTCCATTGGGAAGTGAACTTCGGGATAAATCATCGTCTCCAAGTGCCTCGGTATTTCTATACCCGAGCTTCTTACTTATGCAATTTACCTTGTGATAGCCATTGAGCTTGAAGTAATATATCTTGCTATCACATAGTTGTATATCTTGTTTAGCATAAGTTGTTGGTGCACATAGGTAAACCTAGCTTGTTTAGGTTTTGCGCTTGATAAATTAACCGCTAGTTTTTTTTTGAAGCTTTTCTACTGTGGGGGTATTCCATCAACCGAACACACTGTACAACATAATTACATGCAGGAGAAAATAAAGAATATTTACAACAAAGAGCTAAGCCATGATTCTAAGAGAGGTAGAACGGTGGCCTTTATTCTATGCTTCAGCAGAGACAAATCCGCCACAAAACCAGATTTCCATCCTTTAAAGGATGGTCGGATGAGTTCAAAAACCCAATCGTTCCTTTGCTTCCAAATATTCCAGCAAGCAAGGATTAAGATCTCCATAAAGCAAGGTCCAAGGAAATTCTTCCTCGCATGCTTCAAACAGTCAACAATATCTCCATTTATCCAATTGATTTGCAAATAGCTCCAGATTCTTGCACTGAACTGGCAACCAAAGAACAGATGGAATCTATCTTCGAGAACATGTGCACTACATAAAACACAGTCATTGTCGTCAGTGACATTCCAGTGTCTCCTCAGGAGCATATCCTTGGTATTTATCCGATCATGTAGAATCAACCCAGCAAAGAACTTATGCTTTGACATGCATTTGGAAGACCAGAGCCATTTCGAAGGGCCATGGTTTGGAAGCTGAGCGAAATGAAGATTGTACAAGCATTTGGGAGTATAAACCCCCTTGTTGTACTTGAACAACCAAGCATCATCATTTGCAGATATAGAGCATCCCTCCAAAACGTGCTGCAGATCAGTATATTCCTGATAAGCCAGAGGTGATAGTGGCAAATGAAACCCATCATGCATATTCGCCAGAGAAAGGAATTCCTTGACAGATGAAAGTTTATCCTTTGCGAAAGAATATAGTCTAGGGAAAGTTCTTGCAAGCGTCTCCTGTCGCCATAGATCCTCCCAAAAGAGAATGGAGGACCCAGTCCCAACTTTGCAATGAGTGATTTGCCTCCAGCTGTCAGCGAGGTTTATGATCCCTCTCCACCAAAATGAGCCACTAAGAGTGACCGCATGCGGTACAGCGTCAAAATAAACCGTAAAGAATTTTAAATCGCCTATTCACCCCCCCCCCCTCTAGGCGACATCCGTGTCCTTTCAAATAGAATAAAGAATAACCACACTAATTCCTCATGAGCTAGTAAACATTGACACAAAAAGGGATATTAATGGTTTTGAATAATTTAAAGGTAGCACATGAAAAATTTACTTGGAGTGGCAAGGAAATACCACATATAGGTAGTTATGGTGGACACAAATGGCATGGAATTTGGCTCAAGGATTTGGATGCACGAGAAGCATTCCCTATCAGTACAGAGTTTTAGGCTAGCAAGGTTTATGTAAGCAAACAAGAATATCAACCCGTACACCAAGTTTTATATGACAAACATATTGCAAACGTTATAAGACTTCATACCGTCTTCCTTGTTAACCAAACCCTGTTATTAGAAAATATCTAGACCTTAGAGATACCACCGATGCAAACCAAATTTTCAACAAGCTTTACGGTAGTTCCTCACTAATAGGCTTAACTCATGTGATGCACAAATTTAATCATGATCTACTTGTTAACTCAAAACAATTGACAAGCATCAAGTTATCCAAATTAGTGATCTACAAGATTAAGCAAGTTTTTCCTTATACCAATTACCACATGCAACATTTTCTGAACCAACCAAACACCAATCAATTTATTTAATCAACTCTCCAAACAAATATAAGTGAAGCAAGAGAGTACTTTCTACAAAAGAAAGCTAATAGCTCTGACAAGAGATACATGAAAACAAGAGCTAAAAGCTGAACAGCGCTAGATATGAATACTCAACAAATATAAGTGAAGAATAGGAGTATTCGCATGAAAAAGCGGAGCGTGTCTCTCTCCCAATCAAGAATGCTAGGGTCCAGTCAAGCTTTATTGAAAATAAAAGTGCAATACTGAAAATAAAAGCACACAGACGCTCCAAGAAAAGCACATATGATGTGAAAGGATTAAAATATAGTTTCACTAGAGATGACCTGATAATTTTGACGATGAAGAAGGGGATGCCTTGGGCATCCCCAAGCTTAGACGCTTAAGTCTCCTTGAAATATGCTGGGGAGATCCATGGGAGCCTCCCCAAGTTTGAGCTCTTCACTCTTCTTCATCCTATTATATCACTCTTCCCTCTTGACCCTTGAAAACTTTCGCCACACCAAACTCAACGTAATTCTCATTAGAGGGGTTAGTACTCAAAAACTTTAATCCACTTTGGTTCTGTTGTGACACATTGCAAGAACTCAATAAAACATTAGCTACAACCCTCCACGTCTAGAGAACCTTGCTTAAAGCCCACAAGAGATAATGCAAAAAACAGAGACAAAATCTGTCAAAACAGAACAGCCAGTAAAGATGAATTTTTTCGAGGCACTTACGGGACTCATATCGAAAAACGTTGAACTAACGAAAGATGCATACATATATCAGGATTACGCACAAAATATTTCAGATTTAATTCACAATCTTGTGATTTTATGAATTTCGTACAGTGAACAGCAGAAATCTGTTCCTGCGCAGCAATCAAAATCTAGCATCATCTTATCATTAGAGACTACTCTTGGCACAACAATGCAAGAAAATAAAGATACAAAGGAGTTGCTACAGAAGTAAACAACCTCCTTGACTCAATAAAAGAAAAATTGCAGAAAAATAAAATGGGTTGCCTCCCATAAGCGCTTTTCTTTAATGCCTTTTAGCTAGGCTTGATAGTTTTAAAGATGCTCACATAAAAATAGAAAATGAAGCAAAAGGAGCATCAAGAAGCAAATTCAAAACACATTTAAGTCTAACCCACTTCCTATGCATAGGAAACTTGTACACAAATAAATTCATGAAGAACAAAGTGACAAGCATAGGAAGATAAAACAAGAGTAACTTCAGAACTTTCAGCATATAGAGAGGTGCTTTAGTACCATGAAAATTTCTGTAACCATATTTTCCTCTCTCATAATAATTTTCAGTAGTATCATGAACAAACTCAACAATATAACTATCACATAAAGCATGCTTTTCATGATCTACAAACACATAATTCTTATCAAGCTCAAAAATAGTGGGATTAAAACTTTCAAACCCACTTTTAACAATTTTATAATAAGATGATTGATCATTCTCAAGAGGTATGGGACTCCATCTAGATAAAGTCAAGACCTCTCCAATCCCATTTTCATTAGTAGTACAATTAATATTATCAACCAATATAGGACCATCATCTAGAGCTTTATCATAAACATTTTCTAAGCAAACTTTCTCATTACCATGCATTTCGAAATTAGGCACAAATAAAGGATTATCATAAGATTTATCAAAATAGCATAGATTATCATAAATATCAGTAGCATAATCATTTCCACAAGTTTTACTCATAGGGAATTTTTCAAGAGAATCCACATGAACATAACATTCATCCTCCTTTGGTAAGCATGGAGGGCAATCAAATAGTGTAAGAGATAAAGAGTTACTCTCATTAGAAGGTAGGCATGGGTAGCTACTCCATTCTTCCTCCTTTTGTTCATCACTCTCCTCCTCTTTTTCATCCAATGAGCTTTCAACTTCAGCAGTAGTTTCTTCTTCTACAGGTTGCTGCAAATTGTGAGTGCATTCTTGTGCATTAATGAGTCTCTCTTTATAATCAATGATATAACAATTATTGCTGAAATTTTCTAGGCAATAATCAAGAATAAAAGAGACCGTTTCTTTAAGTTTATTACAAGCAACACAGGTTTCATAATTTTTAGCCATCAAGGAATCTATTTCAGCAGCTGCCACAAATGTAACAAATTGTTCTACTTGTTCAGCTCCCAAATGAATATAGTGATTCCAATGATAGTTCATAATTAAAACTTCTTCACTAAAGCCACATTGGAATTTAAGATGTTTAGTATCTTGTTCAGAGCAACAATTTATATCATGGCGTTCCAGCAAAATTTCAGCAATTTGATTTACAACCTCCGATCCATATTAATGGCCTCAACTTTATCTAGATACGGATGTATCTAGTTAAGTGTTTAGACTAGATGCATCTGTATCTAGACAATGTTGAGACCATTAATATGGATCGGAGGGAGTAACTTTTTTAACATGCCTCTCATGATTTTACCCTCTCTTGATTCTCTATACTTTATATATAATTCTTTACCTTCCATAAACATAGAGGTTCTAGCATGTTCTTCCATAGCAACAGTTTTTTTTTTTTAGATTTTCGGTTTTTAATTTTTTATGGATTTTCGGGTATATAAGAAAAATAAAACTAGACAAAAATAAACTAGACAAAAGTAAACTAGAATAAAATAAACTACACAAAAGTAAACTAAGCAAAATAATACTAGACAAAACTAAACTAGACAAAACAAAATAAAATAAAAACAGAGAGAGAGGTAGAGTGTACTCCCCAGGTGAACTTATGAGTAGAGCTATGCTCCCCGGCAACGGCGCCATAAAATAGTCTTGATAATCCACAAGTATAGGGGATCGCAACAGTCTTCGAGGGAAGTAAAACCCAAATTTATTGATTCGACACAAGGGGAGACAAAGAATACTTATAAGCCTTAGCAGCGGAGTTGTCAATTCCACCACACCTGAGAAAGCACTAGTAACAAACGTGATGTGAAAGTAGCAGTAATATGAGAGCAACAGTAGCAGTAACACAGAAGCAATGGCACCAGAAAATAGTTGCTTGCGTTGAGTTGACGAAAAAGCAATGATGATTACAGATGGACCGGGGTTCCCAGCTATCTACACTAGTGGTAACTCTCCAAACAAATAACATGTGTTGGGTGAACAAATTACAGTTGGGCAATTGACAGAATATTGAGCGCAAGACAATGCATATATATGACATGATGACTACTATGATATTTAATTGGGCATTACGACAAGATACATAGACCGTTATCCAACAGCATCTATGACTAATAATCCACCGCCGGGTTGTCATCCGAGTCCCCCGTTGGTATTAAGTTGTAAGCAACGGATAATTGCATTAAGTAAAGTGTGTAATGTAAACAAATACATATGACCGTGGACATAGCATTGTTAGGTTATCCCTAGTGGCAACAGCACATCCGCAATCTTAGAAGTTGCTGTCACTCTCCCATATTACCGGAGGCATGAACCCACTATCTAGCATAAATACTCCCTCTTGGAGATACAGGCAACTACTTGATCAAGGTAACCACAAATACCGGAGAGCATGCAAGATCTTAAATAACATAGGGCATAGATTGATAATCAACTTGACATAATATTCAATATTCATCGGATCCCAGCAAACACAACACCGATTACATCATATGGATCTCAATCATGTAAGGCAGCTCATGAGATCATTGTATTGAAGTACATGGGAGAGAGAGTACCAACTAGCTACAGCTAGAACCCGTAGTCCATGGGGGAACTACTCACGAGCATGATGGAGGCGGTGGCGTCGATGGAGAAGGCTCCGGGGGTCAATCCCCGTCCCGGCAGGGTGCCAGAACAGGAACTTCTGACCCCCGAAACTTGGTTTCGGATGGCGGCGGAGCTCTGGAACTTTTCTGGGGAAATCGTCGATTGTTTTAGGGGTTTTAGGTCAGGGGCAATATATTGTCCAAAGGGCGTCGCGAGACGGTGCACGAGGAGACGACACCACCCCTGGGGCGGCCAAGGCCCAACCGCGCCCAGGGTGCGTGTGGGGGCTGTGGGCCTCCCCTGGACTTGTCCTTCTGGCTCCCGGAGTCTTCTGGCGAAATAGAATTTCTGTAATTTTTTCGGATTTTTCTGAGCACTTTCATTTTTGGACATTTTCTGCAATGCACAGACATAATAAACAGAAACTGGCACTGTGGCATCTTGTTAATAGGTTAGTCCAATAAATGTATAAAAGTGATATAAAGTAGATGCAAAACATGTAGCGATTGGTATTAAACAAGCATGGAATATCAAAAATTATAGATACGTTTGAGACGTATCACACCCCCATTCACCATCGAATTGTTGGTCACGGTATCAATCACAGCTGCCACCATCACCGAGTCGAGCACCACTAACAGCAACAACGGTATCGGCGGCCGATGCGAGAGCTGACATGGGTATTCACGTGCAATTACTGTGAGAGATGTAGGAAGTCTTTCACCTCACGTGCCGGCGTTGGGTGGCCACAAAAATATGCATCGACGGGGAGCGTACGTGGCTTGGAAGTTAACAATGGACTTGAGAGGCGACATCGGGGATGGAGGGGCTCCTTATTCCAAGGGGCTTAATGGAGCCAGGTGTGTGTGCGGAGAGATGGGTAAAATTTACAGTGAAACGAATGTTTTTGATAGAATACGGATCGAGGGAAGCGGAGGGAGAGAAATGATGTCGTGTGGCTTAGTCCGCCTGATGCTATGGTGGACGCTTGCGGCAGAGAAAGGATAAGTGAGAGAGTTGTCGTAAACTACCTATAGCTTTGAGCTCACCACATTTTCTTTTTTAGAAAAAATCGAAACGACATGTCTAGGTTTCATTATTTTGCCAATAAAGCATACAACTACGTGTACGTACTGTACGTGTTCTTGAAGTTTTGTAAGCATTTTGTATTTTGGACTACATAAAAAGGAGATTTTAAGGGGAATAAAGCTATTTTCTTTTTCACAGTCACAATTTTCTTTTTTTGTGTAGCTGGAAATACCATTTTTTCACCGAAAATTTAGCAGATATATATAAAACATGTGTATGTATCCAACTTATTTTTTGTGTAGCTGTGAACTATAGAGGGGGTCCATGGTCCACCATGGTGTAGTATAAATCTTAGTATTTAAGTAAATGATATCTAAGTGGGGTCCATCTTGATGTGGACATGTGAAGTAAGGAGAAGGCAAGAATCCTAGGGAGCTTAGTATTTGTAAAGATAAGGGCGCGATTGGATTGTCGTTTCTGAGCGAAAAACAGCCGTGTAAAATTACGAACCTGACCGCTAAAAATACAGAGGGATACGGTAGATGGCGGGAAATCTTTTCCGACAGTAAACTTGAACTACAATCCAATCGGTGCCTAAGTAGAAAGATATGCAGCTTTGGCAGGGTCACCCTTTGAGGATCTACAATATCTCCACATCGCGGGAGACACGTGTGGCCATTCTACGCAACGTGGTGGTATCAGATCGTGCAACTTGTGCACTAAATTAATAATTAATTAAAGGCGAAAAAAAATCCTGAAAGAGAGTGATGGACACGGGCAGCTGGATCTTGGGTCCATCCAGCTCTAGCCCCGACACTGGTGAATGGGCCACATGGACGATCGACCATCTCAGCTTCTCCAGCCCATCAGAAAAACAAATCTACAGTAGGTGCCCCACAATCAGAAAAAAAATCTGCTATCTCTCTTGAAAACAAAGGGAAAGGAAAGAAAATTCGGAGCTACCGTAAAAAACTCTGTCTAGGTGTCTAGATTCAGTGAACAGAGCTTCGCACCGGGACGAAACACGTACGTACGCGGCGCAGCCTGCATCTCGCAGCAGAATGCTAGACCAAACTGGTCGTCTCGAGCGTCCAGCCTGAATCCTCTGTTGAAACTCATTATTCTGTTGAAAAATTGGATTCGGTTTGAGCACACGAACGGGATCGGCTCGCTGAAAGCACAGGAGATCCGAGGGAAGTGTCACTGCTGATGCACAATTCCCACGGTTCATTTGACTTTTAATACTGGTAATACTGACGAGACCGACAGATTCGGTCAGTAAGCTCGTGGAGCCGTGGAGCACCGAGACTAGAGGTCGGCGAGCGCCGTGACGCCAAGCGCCTCCACGTCCCGGTGCCGATTCTTTCTTCTTCCTCTCGATATAGATAGATAGATCCATCCATCCAATCTTCGATCAGCAGCCTCTGCAGCCCGCTCTGCTCCCCAAAGGTGCGGTCGATTTATTTCCCACAGATTCGCGTTTCGAATTCGCGTGCCACTTGCTATTGATTAATCAGCGGCGCGATTATAAGATTGATTGTTTGAAACCTCGCCCTGCTCCTCGCTCATCCGCGAAGATTTGATTTCCGACCCAGGTCAGGGCGTCAGTCTTAGGGTTCCGGCGGTGACATGGCGAGGAAGATGCTCAAGGACGGGGAGGTGGCCGACGCCGTTGCCGACGGCACCGCCGACGGGGAGAGCTACGACTACGACCTGTTCGTCATCGGCGCGGGCAGCGGCGGCGTTCGCGGCTCCCGCAACTCCGCGGGCTTCGGAGCCAAGGTTCGCCCCTCCCCCTTCACTTTCCCCCTTCTTCTTCATCCTGTGGTGTGTTTGTTGATGATGATGCTGGGCGTACTCATCTGAGATTCGGCTTCGTTGTGCAGGTCGCGATCTGCGAGCTCCCGTTCCACCCCATCAGCTCCGACTGGCTGGGAGGCCACGGCGGCACGTAAGCACCTCCTATCCCTTCACTGCGTCTCTGCATTTTTTCTGCTTGGCGTTTGCTACCTGAATCTGAATGTCTAGCTAGCCTGCCTTGTATAGGATGCTCTGTTTTCAAGTTCTGATGAAGCTGCGTGCTCACTGTGTGTGATGTGTCTGTCTACTCACCTAGGTGCGTGATTCGTGGCTGCGTCCCCAAGAAGATTCTGGTCTACGGCGCATCCTTCCGGGGCGAGTTCGAGGCAAGATTTCTTACTGTCTGATGCAAGCTAACTGTTTCTGTTGTTGCTGCTGCTTATGCCATAAATGGGTTGGGAAGCATCGGTGTTTAGGTTCTCTGAATAATAATACAGTCTTACAAAAAGCATCACTGCTCCTTACTTAATCGACCAAACATGCTAATTATTGCCGCACAACCTCCATACTTAAGCTAGTCGACTATTGTAGCTTTTATCTCAAGCTGAGGCAGATGGCTCACTGTCTTATGCAAGCTGAACTGCTATTGTTGTTGCCAAAAACACCCGTGTTTAGGTCCTGTGAATATCGTTGTGTCACAGAACAGTTTTCCTTTCTAAGGGTCACCAAACTTGCTAATCTTTGCTGCGCAACCTCCATCCCTAAGCTAGTCAACTATTGCAGCTTTTTTATTTTCGAACTAGGGTTATTCCCCTTTCCATTTCCTAGAGCTTGTGTGTCGAAACTACACTTCCAAGCGATGCTCCGGTGTGTTTATTTTCGTTGCTCGTGTTACGGGTGCAGGATGCAAGTAATTTCGGGTGGGAAATCAATGGGGACATCAACTACAACTGGAAGAAGTTGCTGGAAAATAAGGTCAGAGCCGTAACCTATCATTGAGCACATTCGTCATTATTATTTAGCACAAGTATGGACGCCTATAACCCAAGATCGTGATTCTTTATCCTGCAGACTCAAGAAATCGTTAGGCTAAATGGAATATACAAGAGACTCCTTGCTAATTCCGGTGTGATGAGTATCGAAGGGGCAGGAAGTATTGTTGACGCTCACACGGTTGAGGTTGCCCAACCAGATGGTACAAAGCAGAGGTACACGGCGAAGCACATACTCATTGCAACTGGTAGCCGATCCCACATGGTCGACATCCCTGGAAAGGTTTGTGAAGTTCCACACGAGATATTTTTTAAGCTACTTGTATTACTGTGTAAGGGTAGCGCTAACATGTTTCCATAGCTCCTATGTGTTCTTCCGCCTGTACCTCTTTGATTTCAGAATTTTAAATTTCTGCCATCTGATTTACTCATTGTGATTTTCTTGACTTAGTGCTGCACATGAATAGTTCTTGATAGTTCAGTGAATACTCAATATAATTAAAATTTGAAAGCCACTGAGTTTGGCATCTTTCATCTCCCTTTGGGTTGTCAAGGAGACTGAACATTACAATCATTATATTTCCTTTGTTCTTTTGGATTGTTCTGACCTACACCAACGGGAATATTCATTTGCAGGAGCTGGCTATTACTTCAGATGAGGCTTTAAGTTTGGAGGAGCTACCGAAGCGTGCCGTGATTCTTGGTGGCGGGTACATTTCTAGATATGTCATGTACCATGCTATTATTCCTTATAACCAATTTTTTCTAGCCTAACTTTTTTTTCACGTGTCATGTCATTGCAGTTACATTGCTGTTGAATTTGCTTCTATCTGGAGAGGTTTGGGTGCTGAAGTAGACTTGTTCTATAGAAAAGAACTTCCTCTAAGGTATGTAGTTTAATCTGCTTTCAGCATGCACACTGCACGAAATCTCTGGTCCCTTACCCAAATAATATAATGCACAAATTCAGAAAAATAATCATGTAGTTTGTGCTGTTGGAGATGTTGTGTCAAGCTATGTACGTGAAGTTGCTAGTATCTGTTTTTTACTTAAGTGCCACTTGTTCTTGCGGTACCCAGTTTAGTTCCAGTGACCATCATGATATTCCACTTGCACATGCAAATAAAAATCCACCTCAAGCAATGTATTTGTGTGGCTTTGCTATTATACTGACAAGTGGATGGTATGTGTTTTAGCTTAGGTTCTCCCGTAAGCAGTGATCGACCTTGTCCAAAAAAGTTTGGATCCTGTTATGTCCACAATAGCATTACAAAGTATCCAGATAGAAATGGAATATAGTTTAATATAGGAATTATTATAATTTAAATAGGAAACGATTAGATTTAGAGATTGGATTGATATCTTTTAAGTTATTACTCAGGGGTCAATCAAGCAATAAGTGAACGGTTTATTAATTTATTATCTCCCTCGTCCCTCCTCCCAAACTTGTGCTTTACCCAGTCCCCTGTGTCATATGCCATCCGGCCATCTTCATGATAGTAGTCAGTAGTCACCCTGTTTGTTCCGAACTCTAGAACCTGGCCTGGGACTCTGAATATGAGTTCATAACACGTCTGCGTGGAAACAGAAATTCCGTCATTGGCATTTTGTATTCTAAAATTTCTACACATTTCAAGTTGTAGAATCTTTTAAATATAAGTGTCTGAAAAGATGAATGTAAGTATGTAACAATACACTGACACTTGCAGAGGTTTCGATGATGAGATGAGAACAGTTGTTGCAAGTAACCTTGAGGGAAGGGGAATCAGATTGCATCCGGGGACGAATTTAACTGAGGTGATTCACGCTAATTTCATAAAGTTCAGTTCACTTTCCTCATGTGCAGCCTGCAGTTTGTATTAACCAACTTCATTGATGTAAACCAGTTGAGTAAAACGGCTGATGGCATTAAAGTTGTGACGGATAAAGGGGATGAGCTCATTGCAGATGTTGTTCTGTTTGCTACAGGTATTTACCTCTTGGCTGTTTTTGTCTGGGGAAAAAGTTTATTGTATTCTGAAACTTGTACTGAATTATGTTTGAAACCGATAATAAGCTACTTATTTCTTATCGCGTTTTAATCTCTTTCGGTTGTAGGCTAAAGAATCAGACACTTCTGGTTTCCTTACTTTGCTTAGAATGTAGTATATTTCTTAAGTTCTTTTTTCATTGAAATGTGCAACTTTACTCATTATTCTTGTGCCTGGTTTATAATTTGTGCAGGTCGCACGCCCAACTCGAATAGGCTGAACTTGGAAGCTGTTGGTGTTGAGGTTGATCAACTAGGAGCCATCAAGGTTTATCTTCTATCCTTATTTTTCCTTTCTGTACCTGCTAGTTGATATATAGTCTTTATACTGGAATTTACTTCTCATATTTCTGTTTCTACCCTGGCAAACCCTCTCTGTCCATATTATGCCCTGGTTCACTTTAATTTCTGGATCATGTACTTCTGACTCTCTGAATAATATATTTTATTAATATTGACTTGACGTCTGTTTAGGTTGATGAATACTCCCGTACATCAGTTCCAAGTATATGGGCTGTGGGTGATGTAACAAATCGAATTAATCTCACACCTGTTGCTCTCATGGAGGCTACTTGCTTTGCTGTAAGTGTTGACCATAGTTTGTAATTCTTTTCTGGTTGTTCTGCTAATTATCTTTCTGTGTGTTTAATCAGCACTATTTATCCTTGTCCTTTGATTACAGAAAACTGTGTTTGGTGGCCAGACAGTTAAGCCTGATTACAGAGATGTTCCATGTGCTGTTTTCACGTAAGCATATACATTGATTTCTTCAAAATGACTATTTTGTACATAGGATATCATCAGTTAGTTTCAAATGTTGTTAATGTCACTAGAATTAGAGAGTAGAATGAAAAGACAGCTCCTTCTGCGTCAACGAAAGCTGCTCTTACCCCTTAAACCTCTGCCAGACTCCCACTACTGTGTTTATTCAAATGTAGTTTATTTTGTTACACTATATCATTCCCTCATTGTTATAACACGAAATTACGTTTTGTCAAATTAGCATTCCACCACTATCTGTGGTGGGTCTCAGCGAACAAGAAGCTTTGGAGGAAGCCAAAAATGACCTTCTTATTTACACATCAAGTTTCAACCCAATGAAGAACAGCATATCCAAGTAAGTATTGCGGGATCATCAAGAGATATCTCGGTCTTTTCACTGGTTGTGCACCACTGCAGTCTATCTGCATTGTTTGCTATTAAGTTCTCATGGGGAAGCTCTCTAATTTTGTTTCTATTTTTATTAAGACGGCAAGAGAAGTCTGTGATGAAACTGGTGGTCGACGCTGAAACCGACAAAGTTCTTGGTGCATCCATGTGTGGACCAGATGCAGCTGAAATTATGCAGGTACTCATATGGTTCGTGTGTTCTCTTAAAATAATAGCATGCTCTTCTTTTAGTATTCATTTGAATCATACAGTATTATTTACCTGACCTTCTACACACAAAAATGCAGGGCCTTGCTGTGGCACTCAAGGCTGGAGCTACCAAAGCCACATTTGACAGCACCGTGAGTTGAAAAGCATTACCCCTCGCATTATACCGGACGCTCAGACCTCGGTTCTTTTCAGATTCTAACCATACCGGTTGTTGGCTTTGCAGGTCGGGATCCACCCTTCTGCCGCGGAGGAGTTCGTGACGATGCGGACGTTGACAAGGCGTGTGAGCCCAGCATCCAAGCCGAAGACAAACCTGTGAGCAAGATGCGTGACGTTTTGGACCAAAAAGATACTACCGTATGTTTGAACCGATGTGGCGAAGGGAATTCTAGACGTAGATTTCTATTCAGTTTGGTAGCCCCACACGCTTGGCATTTCACCTGAAAAGGGTAAAAAAAGGGTATACTGTGTATTTGATAGAAATAAGGTTTGCGGAACAATCCGTACGGGAATTCGTGGGATTGTCACGATTTTCTGATCCGAATAAGGTCTTCAAACGTTTTCTCATCTGTCCTGCATGCCATGCCATTTATCCCGATTGTTCTCGTTTGCTTCCGTTCCTTAAAATTTGTTGTTTGTGCTCTAGTGAGCTTTGGTCCTGGGCGTACAAAGCTGGGCTAGTATCCTCAACAAAAGAGTGTCTTAAGCAGCCGAGATCAGATGGCTCCCAACAATTTATTGAATTATGTGTAAACTTTCAGAACATTTGTTGTTTTTGTGTTTGTTTTTTTATTAGTGAGCCCACCATGTACTTTTATCAAGCCCCGCCAATTAATGCATACAACATCTACTGAAGATTGAAGCCACGAAGCGTAAAAAATGAAGAACTGATGAAAAACGTCTGAATATTAACGAGGCACCAAAAAACATCGAACTGCAAATTGCATATTACTAGTCACACTATGCCCCCTGTAAAATAATTGCTTCCAACATTTTCCTTATTTAGCCCTCATGGCTTGTTAGTCGTAGAATATTATTGCCCGCTCTTGACCTAGTACAAAAGAACAAACTGATTTCAGAGCTGATGGGGAATTGTTTGTTCCAGCGGGCCTTGGGCCTTTTGTCGAAACGGGCCATGGTCTTGGACCAATAACAACTACACCACTTCTAAAGCCCCACTGCAATTTGATTGAAAAACAGTCCATTCTCCACATAACCCGGGAAAAAATCCTTCCAGCAACGAAGCCAGTATTCAGACCTGCCAGTATCATCTTATCTGTCCACGTACGAAACGGGCCATGCATGGTCCTTGTGAATAGAAATGGTCCCTCCTGCTCTCTTGCTGGCCTATATTTGCAAGTAAAACGAAAACAAAGCAGTATTCCAAAAAACCTTTCTCGCTGGACATGCAGGACAGAACACGGCTCTGCATCCGTTGGGCGCCGCCTTCAATTCCACCTGCTGTTCAGCAGTCTTGCTGAGTTGCTGACCTCTGGTCTCCCGGCTTGCTGCGAGGCCGGCCAATCCCTGGGCCTCCTCTGCCTCGTCAACTTGCCACGAGCGAGCGAGATGAAACCATATCCATGGATGGAAAAGAAGTGAATAGCAATTCGAACGCCTGCATCCGCACGCGCATCCAATCGCCCAATCCATGGCCTGTTCGTGCATCTGCACTTGCGCCGTACTGCCGGATAGGAGTGAAACCTCACGCGGTTTGGGTGCAACCTCCGGTCATCTCTCTCTTTCGTTCTTCTCTGGTGGGCTGGTACCGCATAGTACTCTCCCTGGGTTTGTTGGCTTCGTTCCATGCATCTACTACACCAGCAACAAGTCACCTTCGTTTGCATCAAATGCAGAGTGCATGTACAGAGAGGCCCCTGCTCATGACTTGGTTCGTCGCATTTATCGCTGTTTTGATCGTCACCAAAGTCAAACAAGCACGACGAGGGCATATCGTATCGAGCGTGCTACTAACGTCGCCCCGCATGTTCCAAACAAGTGTAGCGGAGCTTTGAATTCACGTGAAAACTAAGCAATAAGACTGAGAATTAATCCAAAGTGGCCCAGACCTAGCCTACCCCGCGTCTTTCCTCTTCCATAGGTTTGCTGTTATTAACCTTGGTGATCGATCCGATCGTAAGGCAATGCGGGTCCTTGGCTAGCTAGGCTTGCCGACAGAGGAGTCAACCAGCGTTAATATAAGGTGGAGATTAGATGAAACATCCAATAACTAGCTAGTGACCCTTCTCCTTTACAGCTACGTACAGTACGTACGGACTAACGGACTCGATGATCGATCGATCCACAAGCTTAGGGTAAGAAGAAAACATCCACGACAGGTTAGTTAACAGCTCTGCTACACGCTCGCTCGCTACTCGCTAGGTTGCTGGCTACAGATCGGCATGATGAACAGACACTCAGACAGACAAACAAAGAGACAGACGCAACCAATGCCACTAGCTCCAGCTAACATTTGAATGCACTCGTGCCAATATGTACTGTATGTGGAGTACTGTACTATGAGTGTATATGACCATGCATGCGTTTCGATCCGGCTGGCCCTGTCTCGCCTCCTCCTCCTCCACTCCCATGGATCGATCGATCTCATCAATGCGCGCGCTGGAGCACCTAGCGCCCGGCTACCTGCCCCAGCCCAAGTTGGAAGGGGATCACAAGTACAAGTGAAGGGCATGGAGCGAGGAAAATTAGAGAAGTGGGAAAAGGGCGCTTAGCTTAGGCATGCAGGGCGCGCAACCGCCGGTTGGCCGGCTCGACAGCTCAGGGAAACAGCGATCGCCGCCCTTTTGGGGGCTCCCTTTCCCTCTTGGTGTCCACGCTGAGCCTTCGTCGCCAACAGCCAGCATTGATCATGGCGGGCGCGAGGACGGTTCGGGGGATCGGTCGGGCGGCTTTCCGCGTGAAGCAACGCGTCAACTTTGGCATGGAAAACCCCGGCCAGCCATGCCCGCCGTTCCACGCGCCTTCGATATCTCGGTGAACTCTATCTCTGTGGGTACGTACCGCGGATGCACGGGGTGTCTGGACCGATCAATCCCACCTGCAAGGACCCCGTGCAGGCAGCCGCAGCGGATCGTAAATGCATTCTCGCCCAAACTTATCCATGGACGCCTGCAACCCTGCATACCGTGATCGACCGGCTCCGCTCGCCGCCCCTCGTCGAGGAAACTTACCCCGAAACCGTCGTATCCCATAAAGTTCCTGTGAAAATTTCCCGGGTTCCTAATCGGGAGCTTCAGAGTTCAGACCAGCTCGCAGTACATGAGCACATTCGGCACCGCTCCAACCTGTCTGTCTGTACTGGAAGGAGGAAGAAATGTCACGAGCCACTCGCGGCATTGGCACCTCGCCACCCACCGCACCTTCAATTTGGAAGTAGTACCATTCTTCCGCTAGCTGTGGCCATTTTCGATTCAAATTTTGGGTGTGCGTGCTAGCTGTTGTTGGGCGCACTTATGGGGACGCAGCCCCAACATGCCCCGGCTGACTACCGCTGACAGGGTAGCAGAGAATTGAACGTGTTTAGCCAAAAGGGCGCATTCAACGCCAACCAATCGCTGACGGTACTGCTGTTCGGCAAAGGATGAAGGAGGTGTGCAACATGGAAAAAACTGGGGTGGGCACCGGGCTCACGGTGCGCCCCCGCCACGTGCGCCGCGGTGAGCCAACTGCGCTGCGGTGAGCCGCGCCGCGATGCGGACTCGAGCTTCCCGTGCGATCCCAGCCGTCCAAGACGGGGGCGCACCGAGCGTGGGGTGAGCCCGGTGCTCACCCCAGTTTCTTCCGTGCAACATGGCCTGCCTGCCAAAAACATCTGATAACTGAACGAAAGCTACCCATGCTTATCAAACGTGGACAAAAAAAAAGTAGCTTAAACAAATTTTCTTTTATGAAATGTATACACTCGTTTTTGTGGGGGGTAACCAGGGTTCCTTGAAAAAAAGGCCACAACCAATAATTTCTGACTATTTATTGGACATAAGAAAACCGAGAAGTCTGTCGGTTGACACGGTGCCTTATCGAATATGTGAAGTAAGGCAATTTAGTGTTATTCGGGACGAGATTAGTACAGCCGATGTACCCATGTTTGGCCCCTCACAGTAGATCGTATTGATGATGATCTCGATTACAGAGTTTCGGGTTTGCTATACTAGGAATCGAGATTGTTAAAACTTGAGGATGAGGAGGCTCTCCTGCCTTATAAGATATATCCTTAGGTTTATTATTATTTATATTATAGTGTGAGTTATGTACATATTACATGCGGAGACGGTGCCAGTGTCCAAAATAAATATTTTAAAGACTAGACAAAGTATCAAGTTACATGTCTAATAAGAAAACAAAAAAGTAGCTTATTCAAGAACATTCACGACATATATCTATTGTCTTGCATCTGTATTTATTAGCGGCTGTACCATGCATCATGTGCCAACTACATAAACTATGCCTCTGCAAATACAAAACCACCACTTTTGTTACTTCTTTAGTCTTTTTGTTGAATAATGTAAACCTAATCATTGTAAAGAGTTAATATGGCGTGACCAAATATCATACAATTTCAGGTTAGTGAAAATTATTACTTTGGGTTCTTGGAGTTGTTGATCGTTCTTACAATGGATTAAATCACCTTTTAGGATTTGAATTTTGCAAATAAATTTGAAAACAATGCTTCAAATATTATCTCGGTGTTTCATCCAAATATACGGACATCAAAGATTCAATGGTTCTTCACACTTTTATAACTAGTATGCTTGTATTACATGATTAAATTTCAAATTAAAGCATAACTAAAAAATGCTATTCATATCAAACTAAAATGTTTTTAGTGATTAAATATGTAGTTAATATATAATTATATGAGCTGATTGCTCTATAAATATTATTAAAATATGATGTTTTCTTATTTCTACTATAGTAGACAATAATAATAATAATAATAAAGTGTCATGGACATCATGTTCTGAAAGAAGAGACTGAGTATGAAGTGTACACATGGAATAAGCGATTGAAAAAAATATGTTATTCAAGGGCAGTCATGACATAAATCTATCATCTTATATTATTTTTAACTAGCGAATGAACGTGTATAATGTATGTTGTGCCACCTATAGAAACTATGTCTCCCAAATCGAAACCACCACTTTTGTTAAAAAACACTATTTTGATGAATAATGTGAACCTAGCGTGTTTTCCAAAAAATTCGTAACAATTTCTAGTTAGCACATAGTATAACTCTAAGGTCTTGGAGTCGATGATCGTGTTTACAATGGAATAGATCACCTTTTAGCATTTGAATTTCGTAACGGAATTAGAAACCGTTGCTTAAAGATCTGCATCCATTCATCACTAGTCTGGTAACCATTTTGCACATTGCTTGCACACTTGCCTTGGACATTTCTTCGGTTGTACATGCTAGTAAGATACTCAATGAACATCAACAGGTAAGTGTCACTCATGCTATAAAAGACCCCTCGCTTAGGTTACGCTCGTAAGTGTCACTTAGGCTATTATTACAGATCTGCACCATACGATTACACACAGTTTGAGCACATCCCTTCCTCGATGTACACAAATTTTCCTCCACTCACAAACCGTAGCCGCAAACTCCGCATATTAGTCTTATAATTGTTAGTTGGTGACTGCCCTTCTCCATGTCTCCTTGTTGACTCTGTGGTGACCACTCTTAGATCAACTTCATATGCCTTCTAATTTGAGTGTCTCGCTGAACTTCCAAAAGATTCTTATTGACGAGTCATCTTCTGCGGTAGCCTACCAGGTTTTCACCATTCCCTTGTGCAATAATTGTTACCATGCCTAGTCCGACCCACTTGATCATCACTTTATGTTTTGGGATCGCACTGAAATCCTCTCAAATCTAGGTGAACTCCACTATTAAGCTCGCCATAGTTTTCAAATTTCGATCAAGGTAAGGCGGAAGAAGTTAGAAGTTTCTAACATGTGAAGTCTGAGATCACGAAATCGGATTTCACTGCTGTGATTGTCACGATAGATTGAAGAAGAAAAGAGCACAAATATAATCAAAATTAGCTGGTATATATAGAGATATGATATCGGTATTCCCAATGTGAAAAACATCGCACAATTTCTCGAGTGTGTTATTGAGCCTCACACTCAGTTTGACATTGATGTGCTTAACAATTTCGTATTTGGAGCTGATATGAAGAAAAAATATTAAAACCTATCACTATATTTGGTCAACCGCACAAAAGTATCCATTCAGAATATAAGATATATCCTTAGGTTTTTTATTTATATTATAGTGTGAGTTAAGTACATATTACATTTTGAAGACCGTGTCGGCGTCCAAAACATCAATATCTAGAGACTAGAGAGAGTATCAAATCTACATGTCGAATAAGGAAAAAAATAGCTTTTCAATAACATTCATGACTGTGTACCGTGCATTCTGTGCCAACTATATAAACTATGCCTCTGGAAATACAAAACCACCACTTTCGTAACTTATTTAGTTTTTCTGTTGAATAATGTAAACCTAACCATTTTGAAGAAATAATATGGCGTACCCAAATTTCATACAATTTCAGGTTAGCGGAAATTATAACTTTGGGTTCTTGAAGTTGATGAAATTGCTTACAAATGGAGTAGATCACCTTTTAGGATTTGAATTTTGGAAATATATTTGAAAAAAATTCTTCACATATTATCTCGGTGTTTCATCTAAATTCATGGACATCAAAGACTCGATGCTTCTTCACACTTTTATAAGTAGTATGCTTGTTTCGCATGATTAAATTTGAAATTAAAGCATAATAAAAAATGCTATAAAGAGTAACTAAAACTGTTTGTTAGAGTTTAAATATGTAGTTAATATATAATTATATGTGCTGATTGGATGAAGAAGTAGTACCAGGTCAGCTCTTTTAATGACAACGATGCTAGACTTTGAAAAGTTCAACTCGAGTCGGTCCTGGTTGACGGCTTGGACCCTTCCATGAACTCGATCATTCCAAGGTGAGATGCAGTGTGGGTTCCGGCGTCAGAAGATTCAGATTGTAGAATGGTTGCTTAAAACGCCACAAATGCAATTATCCTAAGAGAAATGCAAATATCCTAGATCTTTGAATATAAAATCAGGAATCAAATATTTTAACAATACTTACATACTTGCGTTGGACATTTCTTTGGTTGTACATGCGAGCAAAATACTCAATGAACATCCGCGGGTAAGGGTCACTTATGCTATTAAATAACCCTCCCTTAGGTCTCTCCCTCAGGTTACGCTCGTAAATGTCACTTAGGCTATTACAGATCCGCACCATTCCATTGCACACGGTTTGAGCACATCCCTTCCCCAATTTACACAAATTTGCTCCACTCACAAACCCTATGCGCAACCTACACACATTGGTCTTATAATTGTTAGTTGGTGATTGCCCTTCTCCTTGTCTCCCCCTTGACTATGTGGCGACCACTATCAGATCAAGTTCATACGCCTTCTAACCCGAGCGACTCGCTGGCTTTCAATGGATCTTTATTCACAAGTCAGCCTTCTGCATTAGCCTATGAGGATTTCACCAACCCTTTATGCAATAATTGTTATCCCACCTTTCAATATTTTTCCGAAGAAAAGGCCTTTATATTTGTATAACAGTGAAATTACTCGGTGAACTCAACCATTAAAGTGGCCATGTTTTTCTACTTGCGATCAAGGTAAGGCGGAAGAAGTTTCTAACATGTGAAGTTTGAGATCGCGAAATTTAGTAAAACGCACTGTAGTATGTTTATGTTTGGTCAACCAACCACACTGGTGTAGGACAAAACACGCGTGAAATTCCAGTGGTCCTTGTCGTGTCCTACAGCCTCGAGGAGTCAACCGGCCGGCCGATCGCCGGTGGATACGTTCGGTACGAGCGCCACCATTGATCAACATCGGCGTCCGTGCTTGTTTAATTCGCCAATGCTCTGTACGCACTCCTCAACATAATAATGAACCAATTCTCAAAAAAAAAAAAAAAACATAATAATGAACCACGTTCTGATCAAAATCTAAACAGTGCGCGCACCACATATTTTTTAGATAAAAGAATTTTATTACTTAAGAGTTTTAAGCATTACACCCGGCCTCTGCATAGCTAAGATGCACACAGCACCAGTTCACCAGTAACCAATTCAGAACAAAAAAGTAAAAAGGCGAATTACATATCAGAATAAGAAATTGTAGATCCGCCTAAGAAGCTGGTAGGTCTATCCGGAATCTATGTTGCCATCCATGTCGGGAGAATAACTCCCTGGCCGCAGCCTCCAGCCTCGACGCCACCTCCAAAAATAAGTCTCGGTGCTCCACACGCTGCAGGGCCGACCATGCTCGAAGCGTAGCTGTACACCGATAGATAACCTGCATAACAGAAGCATTTTTATCGTTAAAAACCTTGTCATTTCTACATAGCCACAGCGACCAAATAACGGCAATCGCGCCCATCCTACAGAAGAGTTTAAACCTAGGATCCACGCATTTAACCAGTTGCCAAAAATGTTTGCAACAGTACGCGGTGGAGTAAGGTAGAACCTATCTGGACGGCTGACCATATAGACCTGGCGAATTCGCACTGGAAGAATAAATGTGTAATGGTCTCGTCATGTTGACAGAAAACACACTTTTTACTTCCGTGCCAATTACGCTTGGCAAGGTTGTCTTTTGTAAGAATTACCCCGACGAAGATACCACGCAAACACTTTAGTTTTAAGCGGGATCTTCATCTTCCAAATTTTGTTATTATCCTTAATATCGACTGGCACTTCGGGTAGAATTAGCGCTCTATACATAGAATCAACCGAGAATTTACCATTCTTCGTAAGATTCCATTGAAATTTATCTGGACCTTCCGACAATTGGACTGAATCCAATCGGATGAGCAAGGCATTCCAGGATGCTTGTCTTGTTCCAAGTAAACTTCTTCTGAACGAAACATCTGGTGGGGAGGTACCCAACACCTTCGCGATCGTGTCGCTTTTGTTTCGTACAATAGTGTACAGAGCCGGATATTGTTCTCTAAGGGTAGATTGGCCTAGCCATTTATCCTCCCAGAAACGAATTTCCGATCCATCCCTAATTGAGAAAGATCCATGTTGAAAAAAAAACTTCTTTGTAGCCATGAGGCCAGCCCAGAAGTGTGAATCGCCAGGTTTCCAAAAACCTGAGAAACAGCTTGATCTCCCACATACTTTCTCCTAAGGAGGGTTTGCCAAACTCCATCTTCCGATAGAAGTTTGAAGAGCCATTTACCTAGCAAGGCTCTATTCTTGACCTCAAGGTCATGAATTCCGAGCCCTCCTTGGTCTTTAGGGCAACAAACCACACTCCATTTAGTCAGACGATATTTTTTCTTCTCACAATCCCCTTGCCAAAAGAATCTAGACCGGAAATAATCCAATCTTTTTAAGACTCCTTTGGCAATTGGAAGAATGAAATCATGTACAGTACCATGTTTGTTAGTACCGAGTTTATGAGAACCAATCTTCCACCCAGGGATAAGAGTTTGCCTTTCCAGCTATTTAAGCGTAATTGAAGTCTTTCCTCCACCTTTTTCCATTCAGCATTTGTAAGTTCCGATAATGAATCGGAATACCCAAATAGTTGATAGGAAATTGACCTTGCTCACAGCCAAAAAGTTCAGCATACAAGGCGGCGTTTTCTCGAGCCTCGCCAAAACAAAACAATTCACTTTTATGGAAATTTATCTTAAGACCCGAAAGTTGCTCGAATGCTGACAAGATCAGCTTAAGGTTACGAGCTTTTTCGATGTCATGTTCCATAAAAAGAATTGTATCGTCAGCATATTGAAGAATCGATAAACCACCATCTACAAGATGTGGAATCACTCCTTCAATTTGACCCTCAGATTTAGCGCGTTCGATCAAGATAGCCAACATATCAGCCACTATATTAAATAGTATTGGCGATAACGGGTCACCCTGTCTGAGGCCTTTTTTCGTTTGAAAGTATTTGCCAGTGTCATCATTGACCTTAATGGCTACACTTCCTCCCGAAACAAAGCTATTTATTAACGCGCACCACTCAGAGAAAAACCTTTCATTCTGAGGGTCTGCTGAAGGAAAGACCATTTGACTTTATCATAAGCTTTCTCAAAGTCAATTTTAAGAATTACCCCATTCAGCTTTTTCCTATGTAGCTCGTGAACTGTTTCATGTAGGATCGCAACTCCATCAAGGATGTTGCGGCCTTGCATAAAAGCCGTCTGAGACGGACGAACACATGATCTGCCACACTGTTCAGTCGAATCGTAGCCACTTTGGTGAATATTTTAAAACTAACGTTAAGAAGGCATATAGGTCTAAATTGTTGAATCCTTTCTGCCTCGTTAACCTTAGGTAATAAAATTATCTCACCAAAATTGAGACGAAACAACTCTAGCTGTCCATTGTGAAGACAGGCAAACAGTTGAAGTAAATCAGACTTGATAACATCCCAAAAGTTCTGGTAGAACTCAGCCGGGAAACCATCAGGTCCAGGTGCTGTATTATGTTTCATTTGGAAAACCGCCATCCTCACTTCCTCCTCTGAGTAGAGTTTAGTAAGTAGACTATTTTCCGCATCTGAAACCTGGGGGATATCCTCTGTTCGAGACTCATCCAAAGTGAAATTTCCTTCCTCTGGAGCACCGAACAGGCCTTTATAGTAATTTGTAATGTACGACTTTAGTTGTTCATGGCCCTCAATCGTTCCCTCATCCTGGACTAGAGAATGAATGCGCTTTTTCCTGTGTCTGCCATTGGCAATACTATGGAAATAGCGAGTATTCGAATCCCCTTCTAGGATGAATTGGGCTTTAGAACGTTGATACCATTTTAACTCCTCCTCTCGCAGTAGCTTCGCTATCTGTGCATTGGATTGGCTCTTTAGCTCAATCTCTTGCTCGGATAGTAACCGAACTTCTGCTAATGCTTCTAGAGCATCAATTATCGAGGAAAGTCGTTCCTTCTCTTTTTTAAGTAAACCAGAAGTATGACGAGCCCAACCAACGAGGTGCGTGCGTAAAGCACGTATCTTGTTGTTCCACCGCTGGATAGGCGTATCACCCGCAACTGGTCTTTCCCAAATTCTTTTAACCATCTCATGGAAACCCTCGCGGTGCAGCCACCCAAGCTCAAACTTGAACCGTGGCTTACACTGTGGTCTAGGTATTCCAGTAGTCAAAAGAATGGGAGCATGGTCTGACAAACCCTCAATACGTTCTAGAGCCCGTACCGACACCAGTGGGAACCTAGATTCCCAATCAGTATCCATCAGTACACGGTCTAGTTTCTCGTATGTGGGTTCAGGGAGAGAATTAGCCCAAGTGAACTGTCTCCCCACCATTGTTATCTCTCGAAGTTCAAGCTGTCGATGACTGCATTGAACAAAAGAGGCCAACGGTTGTCAAACCGACCCTTACTTTTCTCAAACGGAAAACGTAGCAATTGAAATCCCCACCAATGATAAGAGGGTGTGGGTTATCTTTTGCCAAGTTTACCATTTCACAGAGAAAAGAAGTTTTAGCCGCTTCCTGCGCGGCCCATACACGGCAACAAGACTCCAAATGAAATTATCGGATTTATTACGGATGTGCATTTTAATATGAAAATCACCATCCGTAACATCCAACACTTCCATGGTATCAGTCCTGATGCCTAGTAGAATGCCTCCGGAGCGGCCATGAGGGGGACGCGAGTACCAATCAAACTCTATACCGCCCGAAAGCGGTTCAATAGAGATTGCGAAAACTCACGTCTACCCGTCTCAGAAATAGCTAAGAAATCCAAATTATGGTCCCGAACACAACCAGCAAAGTGCAAATGTTTAGCCAAGTCACCAAGACCTCTGCTATTTGCAAACATGCCATTCATTGGGAAACCGTGGGGGATTTGGATAACTTGGCCCATTTCCGAGACTTGTTGGTGTAGATTTAGATTTCCGACCGGATGCTTTTAACTCATACAATGAGCTCAAACCGTCGTCATCCAAACCACCCTCCAACACTTCACCAATTAGATGAGAAAAAAGCTGACCATCTGATGTGGCATTCGCTTCTTCCTCATCACCATAGGTGGCTGACAACTCAGTCGAGACTTTAGGAATAACCGTGAGACGGTCAAATTCCATATGTCTCAAGACCTTAGTTGAAACCAGAACATGATTTTTACTATTAGCAAGATTAACACCTACACTACTAAGTTTGGAATGAATCGACTGAGGAGAAAAAGAGAGAAAGGAAGGCCTGCTGCTTTCATTCACTGCCATTCAGATTCAGCGTGAGAGGAGCCGCGGCGTGAGCGTCGTTAAATCTGGGAGAAAAGTCGCATCGATCGGATCATCAGTGCAGTGGCGCTCACGGAGAGTACGTGTGCAGGCCAGCGGTGGTGTACTATCAAATTCATACGCCTAGCTAGGCAGTCGTTCCCACTTTACTCCAATCGACCCAACATTACTGGCTAACACTTGACACTTTGTTTCGCTTTCGGTATCTCATCGGCTACGCTGACCTTGGTACCAATGGAAATGGAAGGAGCCGGAGGAAGGCAGACTCTTTGCTTGGCTTGTCCCACACGGGGAAATTCTAACAGTGGAGAACCGGAGGATCCACGCTTGGCTGCAAGACCCGTTGTTGTTGAGCAATGGCGAGACAGTGTCCCACCATCTTTGAATGGTAAACTTATGTCTCAACCTTACTTAGAGCATCTCTACTCGTTTGCCCAATACAACGTCTCGCAACAGCGTCAGACGACACTATTGTGTGTAGACGTGTAGTGGCGGACCCAGAAACTTCCGAAAGTCTGGGCAAACTAGGTTAACATGCTAAATTTTGGGAAAAATCGCTACAGGAAATGCTAAAATACAAGTTGTAAACCGTTGGCAAGCCCGGGCAGCTACCCGGGTGCAGGGACGCTATGTCCACCCTGATTGTGTGTGCCGGAACATGCTGTCGTGGGGATCTCTTCCCAGCAACGCACCGAACACGATCGTCCCAATAGTTATTTTTCTTTCCAAGTTCAAAACTTTTGACAAATACGAATCAAAACATATATATGCTCCATCATTTTCAAAACACCAAAATTAATTTTGCTATAATGAAAATAGAAATAAAATAATTCAAACAATTCAAATAAATTAAGCTCAACAATATTGCGGCGGCCTATGTGAATTGAACAATGAAATAATCAATCAACCGACATTGTGGGACGCAAATTCTACAACTTAAAGCATACTAGGCAAATGGGAAATGGCCTAATGCCTTGCGTGCAAGGCAGTCGCGCGAGGTCGCCGCGAGCACTGTGCCCAGCGAGTCGATAAGCGCCGCCGCGGGAAGGCCTAGGCGCGAGACGGAGCACTTGAAAATGATTGATGCTAATACCGTATTACCCTTTATCGAAAATCATAAACATGCTTTTTACATGAAAATGATGAAACAGTTCAATGTTAATAACCGGGAAATCTTCCTATGGCCCCGACGACATATCCTGTTTCGCAGTCACCGATTGGCTGGCTGGCCTGACGGAACGGGCGAGGCGTGAAATGACAGGCCTAAAGCTACTCCCTCCATTCCAATAAGTAAGGCGCCTTCGTTTTACGTGTTTTTTTTTATTTTGATCAAGAATTACTCTAAATATATAAAGATTATTGGTATAAAATTAGCGTCATTAAAAGGTGTTTCTCAATGTGAATCCAACGGTACTAATTATGTAGAATATAATCTACTAGATATTTTTGCTCAATTTTTTTTGTCCAAGTTCATCTTGAAAAACGTGTGCGCCTTATTCATTGAAATGGAGGTTCCAATAAGTATAGCTTTGCCTCGATCGGAGGCCGGATGGAGTTGGTTGGGCGTTGGCCGCCCCATCGGTGGCGCGCCAGATCGAGCTGACCGGCCAGCCGGATCGCATTAAACCCCACACACCTCACCGCCGCGAGTCGGCCATGTTCGCCACCCCACCACCACCAGTGTAGTGTAGTTGAGCCTCATCGCTTGCGTGAGCCTACACGTACGTACATACATCCACCAACCGCGTGTTCGTCCTGGCTATATATCGCTCGCCGCGCCAACCCAGCCACACCCACGCTCGCTCGCCACCCCGACCGACCGATCTCGTCGACCATGGAGCTGCTGCCATTGCTCACGGTGCTGCTCCTGGCGCACGCGGCGGCGTACCTGGCGTGGCAGGCCCTGGCGCGCCGCCGCCGCGAGCGCTGCTACCTGCTCGACTACGCGTGCCACAAGCCCTCCGACGACCGCAAGGTCACCACGGAGATGGCCGGCGCCGTCATCGAGCGCAACAAGCGCCTCGGCCTCCCCGACTACCGCTTCCTCCTCAAGGTCATCGTCAACTCCGGCATCGGCGAGCACACCTACTCCCCGCGCAACATCCTCGACGGCCGCGAGGAGTGCGCCACCCACGACGACGCGCTCGAAGAGATGGACGACTTCTTCGACGACGCCGTCCGGGGCGTCCTCGCCAAGGCCGGCGTCTCCCCGCGCGACGTCGACCTGCTCGTGCTCAATGTCGGCTCCTTCTCGCCCGAGCCGTCGCTCGCCTCCAGGATCGTCAGCCGGTTCGGGATGCGGGAGGACGTCATGGCGTACAACCTCTCCGGCATGGGATGCAGCGCCGGCCTCATCTCCGTCGACCTCGCCCGCCGCGTCATGCTCACCCGCCCGCGCACCATGGCGCTCGTCGTCACCTCAGAGTCCATCGCGCCCAACTGGTACAACGGCACCGACAAGTCCATGATGCTCGGCAACTGCCTCTTCCGCTGCGGCGGCGCCGCCGCCCTGCTCACGAACGACCCGGCCTATAAATCCCGGGCCAAGATGGAGCTCAAGTGCCTCGTGCGCGCGCACATCGGCGCCTACGACGACGCGCACGCTTGCGCCGTGCACCGCGAGGACGCCGACGGCCGCCTCGGGGTCTGCCTCAGCAAGAACCTCCCCAAGGCCGCCGTGCGCGCCTTCAGCGAGAACCTCCAGCGCCTCGCCCCGCGCATCCTGCCTGCCGCCGAGCTCGCACGCTTCACCGCACGCCTCCTGGCCCGGAAGCTCCTCCGACGGAAGCTCAAGTTCGAGGGCCCGAAGATCAACTTCAAGACAGGGGTCGACCACTTCTGCCTCCACCCCGGCGGGACGGCGGTGATCGACGCGGTCAGGAAGAACCTGGGCCTCAACAGCTACGACGTCGAGCCGGCGACCATGACGCTGCACCGGTGGGGGAACACGTCGGCGAGCAGCCTCTGGTACGTGCTGTCCTACATGGAGGCCAAGCGCCGGCTCAAGGCAGGGGACAGGGTGCTCATGGTCACCTTCGGCTCCGGGTTCAAGTGCAACAGCTGCTACTGGGAGGTGAGCAAGGACCTCGACGACGCCGGCGCCTGGGAAGACTGCATCGACGACTACCCGCCGGCGACCATGGTAAATCCGTACACGGAGAAGTTCGGATGGGTCAACGACCTGCAGGGCGGGGGAGGCGTCCTCCCGTTCTAACCTCTGCGACATGGGTTTTTTACCTTCAGAAAATTGATTTCTTCAGAACTAGAAGCTCATAAAAACTATTTTTTATTCAGCGATGATGTGTATGGTGGTATTTTTTCTCCTTTTTCGTGCACAGTTTTCTATTCGTTCGTCCTGCTGATACGAATTTATATACTTGTAAAAATAGTTAGGTCGTACATGAAGTGTTGTTGTTTAAGTGTTAGGAAAGAAAAACTATAAAACCGGATGTGTAGATGAAAAATCAACAAGGGCATTGGTGTATGCATATATGAAATTCTTTATGGCAGTTGCTTCACATGGATGCTCACCGCTTGAACTTGGGAGAACGATAAATGGATGAACCAAAGTGGAGTAAAAGATAGTCACTTTGTCCAATTGCTGACACTGACCATTGTTTATTACCCCTTTTTTTTCTATTCTCGGTTGCCTAATTTTTTTTGAAACCTACTTCGGCAAAACATTTCACTTTTTAAACCACACAGTTTTTGTGTGAAGTTAGTCCAATTTTTAGTCCAAGGCTATATATGAAGTGTCTTCCATTTTCTCATGTCAATGCAATAATGGAAGCAATTTATCCTAGACATTCCCCACAAATAGTTATCGTCTTGCCGTTTTTTAAACCTAGCAAACCTAAACATTCAATGAGCCTTGTGTCCATAATATAAATTATGTCCCATAAAACAAAATCTGCATCCCTTTTAAGCTTTATTTTTAAACATATTGTTAACTTGGCACATTTCTTAATAATATTGTTGACAAAATGTGAGATCCATCGAATTTCAGAAGAATTTCAAGCTAACGCAAGATCGAACTTCTTGCTCTTAGAATTGATGAACCTGGTTGAGAAATTTGCCAAATAACTTTAGTGTTAATATTTTATTTTTATAATTAGAAGGCAAGATTTCAAAAGTAAATCTCAATATTTGATAATATTTTTATGGATGTCAAAGACGGATGTTTGTCACTCAATTCACGCTTATATTTGAAGCATGATGTTATTAGGAGATTAAATAAGCAATAAAAAAATACATAAAACGATTCATAAATTAAAAATTAATATGATCTATTATTTAACATTCTATTGGTATGCATTATTCAACATTACATCGATATGCACAATAACTTCATCGAAACAAGAGTGTGTCATCACCAAAGAACATATCTAAGCCTTAAATGGCGACTCGCCTTTTTTCAGGGGGCTTATTAGTTTTGTGTCCCGGTTTGCTTAGTTTTCCTCGTCTGTGCCCTACTTTCTTAGTTTTCCTTGTCTGTGCCCTACCTGGCTCTTTCGAGACTCGAAGATGGCGAAGACGGACGTTTCCGTCTGGTCAACCTCCTTTGACCGTCACTTGACCTGACTAGTGGGGTCGGCCTGGGGCACCTCGTAGTTGAGTCATACGTGTTGGTGTTTAGTCCCACCTCGCTAGTTGAAAGTGTGCGCGACCTCTTTATAATCCCGAATATTCGATGGCTATCGTTAGCATCGAACGAAGCGGGGTGGAACCTGGCCCGGGCCCCCTTCATTCGATGCTAATTTTATATCCTTTGTTGTGTAGTCACTCGCTTGTTCAGATCTGCCCCTAAAATTGTACGGAGTAGATAATTTTGCTACGGATGATTAGTCATTTCTCCCACCTCTCTAGTCTTTCAGATCTGCCCCAAAAAATATAGATAATTTCTTCTTATCAATACTTTTGTTTCATTTGGATAATTGATTTATTAGTAAATAGCCTTTTTTGCTTTGATCTTAAAGAGCACTTAAATCATACGCAATTGGTCCAAATGACACGATTGGTTTATCATAAGCGATTGGTCCAAATGACAGAGAGCATATGATCGATCGCATTAAGCTTACATCGCATTAATTATACTTACATCGCATTAATTACCTTTAACGACTGATGATCAGCAAATAAACAAATCTTAGAGCAACTATACAGAAATAAAATCCTGCATCTATCAGATTAGCCTGCTTCTTCAGATCATTCATCTGCCTTAAGTGCTGGTTGAATTTCGCAACCCCCATCGGCGGAGCAACGATGTCAGAGGGCAAAATCTCCACATTTGACGGCAGATTGAGCTCGCTGGTTGCGCCCCCCTTCGAATCAATTAAGCCCGCCCGTTGAAGCCTCGCAATGTATAAATCCAACAACTCAAAATGGTCGCATGGATCCATCCCCAGAAAAAGTAAACATGAACCCTAAATCCCAGATCCGAGCAAAAAATTAAAAAAACAGGAGAAATCAAAACAAAAGGATACGAGAGACAGATCTTACTTGCTCTGGCTTGCTCTCGCATGTCAGATACTCGCGCCCAAAGTTAGTATTCTCCTTCTTACTAGCACAACGTTTCAGTGGCGCGATGCGTGGGCATTTAGGACATCGCGGCAACGGCACCACATGCTGCTTTAGCCATGAGGGGTGGCAGCCTGAAGTGGAGGAGCTCGACATATCTCGTCGGCGTTGCTGCTGTCCTTCGTCGCCGGAGAAGAAGAAGAGGAAGAAGAAGATGGTCCACACTCTGTCTGTGCGCGTAAAGAGGAGGCAAATGGTGGGTGCGCGTAAAGAGAACCCACCTGTCATTGGGTATACAACGGTCAACTCGTCAGCGGGTAACGGTCATATGCGGCTGTTGCCACCCCTCCATTTTTGTTCAAAATATATGAACTAGGTATGGCAAATAAGAGTTCAAAATGAACGTCCATCAATTGTATGCAAAGAATAACATAAGGGAGGCACATTCCCAGAATATTTTGAATGGTCACTCTGCCATTTTTGACTTTTTTTGAGAAAACTCTCAAAAATTAGAGAAAAGTTCAAAAAATATGAAATCCAGTGGTAATCGTATCTTTCATGGGATTCAAGCTAGATGACCAAGATTTTGAAAAAAAAAACGAGTCTTCTCAAAATGGGCTATCTTGTATGAACATTCATGGGATTCAAGCTAGATGACCAAGCTCATGGCCATATCCATAGCTAGCCTTAAGCTATGATGACCAAACTCGGCACAAACATGGGTTTTGAAATTACAAACAATATTGCCGAAGAAAAGATTCCAAGAAAATTGACCTTTTTTTTAACTTCTATTTAGTGCCAAATTCCTTATTTTTTGTGAAGTAGCAATGACAAATAAGAGTGCAAAATGAACGTCCATAAATTTTACGCAGCGCATGACATATGGGAGGCACAATGCTGGAATATTTTAAATTTTTGAGTTTTCTAGCTATATTTCATGCATTAAACGAGTTTAATAGGATTTAACGCAGAAAATTCATATAAATTGCGGGAACATTCAAAAAATTGGAAATCCGGCGACAAGCTTCTTCATCAGAATACTAGTTCCTAAGAAAAATAATAAACATCCAATACAATAAGTTTTGACTTAAGCGACGCACAGAGCGCGCGCGTGTGCGCCAGTTCGCGCCCAGAGCACGCACATAAGGTGTTCGACCAAAATACATCCTTAGAGTAGTCACTAAACAAATACATCCACCAACAACAACAACGCATAGTAATATTAATCACTCTCTTTTTTGATCTCTTCTTTGATCTCTTGCTTGATCTCTTGTTTGATCTCTTCGCCGGTCTCTTCGCTGGATTCGATGGATTCCTCATCGTCTTTGCTGGATTCGCTGGACAGCTCGACGTCTTCGCTGGACATCTCGACTTCTTCAATGGCCTCCTCGACGTCTTCGCTGACCTTCTCAAATTTCAGCTTGATGTACTCCTCCTTGATGATCACCTTGATAGCGAAGAGATTGAAATGACAAGGATGTCGCCTAGAGGGGGTTGAATAGGTGAATAAAACTTTTCCGGTTTAGTCTTGAAAATTGCGGAATAAAACTAGGTGTTTAAATTAACAAGCCAACAACGTAAATATACTAGGCTCACCTATGTGCACCAACAACTTATTCTAAGCAAGACAAGCAACAAGGTGATAGCAAGAATACTTCAAGCACGAAGGCTATCACAATGTAAAGTGCATAAGTAAAGAACTCAGGTATAGAAATAACCGAGTCACGCGGAGACGAGGATGTATTCCCGAGTTCCTCTTTTTTAGGGGAGTACGTCTCGTTGGAGAGGTGTGAACCAACACAATGGTTCAACAGCCACAAAGGTTCACCTTCTTCTCCGATGAACCGCACCACAAAGGTTGGTTCACCTTCCACTATCGGAATCCTTCAAGGCGGAATCCGGAGCCTTTACAACAACAACCCAGGGCACAACCCACAACTGGATTGGGGGCTCCCGGATGGCTACAAGTGACCACAAAGGTCTCAACCACCACAAAGGCGTCTAGGGTCCAAAGACCCAAGAGTAACAAGCTCACAAACTTTCAACTTTCACGAATCCTCGTGGAGAGCACAAACCGATGCACAAAGCAATGGCAAGAGCAAAAGTGCTCAAATCCTTCACTCTCAAATCCCACCAAAAGCAACTAATGCTTATGGGGGGAGAAGAGAGAAAGAACGAAGAAGAACTCAACAAATGGAACTCTAAGATCAAGATCTACTAGGTTCCCCTCACTTAGAGGAGGAATGGATTGGTGGAAATGTAGATCTAGATCACTCTCTCAAATCTCTCAAAGATATGCAAGAATCATGAGAGGAATTAGGAGAGGGGCAAGCTTTCCAATGTCAACAATGGAGGTGAGAGAGGGGGGGAAATCGTGCTTGAAAGAGCTGACCCTTTGGGGAAGAAGCGGGGCCTTTTTATAGGTCCCCAGAAAAAAAAAGCCGTTGTAGGAAACTTACACCGGAGACTCCGGCCTGGGGGGAGACTCCGGACCCGGAGGGGGCGGAGACTCCGGTCTTAGGCGGAGACTCCGGGGTCCCTCCGGACCAACTCCGGACCCAACACAGAGGGCGCCGTCTTGTTGCGCACTTCGCACCAAAAACCTGATGGGCCGGAGACTCCGGCCCCTGAGCACCCCTGAGGCCGGACACTCCGGTTGAGGCACACCGGAAACTCCGGCCCTGGCACACCGGACACTCCGGCTAGGAAAAACAGCAGCAAATCAGCAAAACTGTAAACCTAATAACTTTCTCGTTTGAACTCCAAATTAGGTGAAACCAATTTTTTGGAAATATTAAGAACCATAAATAGAGTTAAGTTGACACACATGGGAAGGTGTGGAACTTTCCTCATGGATAAACCGATAATATTTCCAACACGAAAACGCAACAAGTTTTCCCAACAAAAACCATTTTCGAAGAACTTGGGCTTGTCATGAAGATCACAACAAACACCAAAACCCAACTAGGAGAAAAACCAAATAAGAACCAAGAAAGCTGATGATGCCAAGTATGCAAAGGTTTGAGCTCTCCACAAAGATGCGATCAAGTTACTCACTTGAGAGCCCCTCTTGATAGTACGCCGTCTATCCTATAACCCGGTCTCCCACTAACACCATGAGACCGGTAAAATAGAAACCCTATCAAGATCATACCTTTGCCTTACGCATTCCACTTGAGCTAGATGATGACGATCTTGATCTCTTCAAGTGGACCACCTTTCTTGATTGCGCTTTGCTTGGTCAGGACTCACATATCGCTCCCCCATACACTAATATGGGAGAGCCTCTATAAGGCACATCTTCACTTGACCAATATCTCCAAAAGGGTGACAAGCTTCAAGCATAGGATTTCTTCGAGATGCTTCTCTTGAAATTGCACTTCAACTTCTTCTCTTAATATATATGATGACTTGGATATTGCTTTGATCATCACTTTATCTTCTTCTTTCAATCTTGATACCAACACATGGTGTTCAAGCATTGCCAATGGACAAGCCCTACAAGGATAGCTCAATGCAACCATTAGTCCATAGAGATTGTCATTAATTATCAAAACCACACAAGAGGGCTCATGCACTTTCAGAGATCACCAAAGCGAATTTGCGCTAGTTGAAAGAATAGATCCCAGTTCCCAGTGAACTCGACGTAATCTTCTATTACTTGATATGATCCCATGATCTCGACATTGTCTCTCGCCCATAGACGAGAAGCCCCTTCTGATGGAAGTACATAACCGTCTACTACCTCAATCTTGAGATGCTACCAAAATAACATGAACATCGTATCAGAAAAGTGTAAATGACGGCAGAGTATCAGAAAAATGTAAATGAACAAGAAAAGTTTGAATGATACCAGAGAGTCCTCATCTATACCATCATTCTCAATCCTGCGCACGTAGAATTGAGGGATCTCAAACTCGTCAGCATCCAATTCCCTTGTGGCCTCCTTGAATAAAGCGAAAGATATCGCATTCATTTCTGAAAAACTGACATCGCTCGGTTCGTGAAATACGGACTTCACAAGGGCTGGCTTGCAGCATTTTTCAATCTGTTTACACTATGATCAGAGAGACGAAGACATTCAGAAAAATATAAACTACTCAATGTGTAAGAAAAATAACACAAACTAACATACCAGAGGCTTGACCAAAAGGTTTGGTAGCATTGCTTGTGTTAGTCACTTCAACATTGAACACATGATGATTTTCATCATACATGAATTTGACAACATCGCCTTCTTCGATGCCGTAGGCTACATAGTGCTCTCCACTGTGTTCCACAGATATAGGTCCGGATATGGGTCTTTGAACTATCACATAGCTGCCTACACAGTGCTGCCCGCTCCGTTTCAATTTTAATTTCCCACCTCCACAGGTAGAAGTAGTATGTGTCTCCCTTCGGACACTTAGCCTCCATCCAGTTCTTACGAGGGCCAATGGCCCGACTCTCTAGAAGAAATCTTAAAGGGCATGGAAGAATCTACATGTAATACAAAATCGGAGAAACTAAGAAGACACGAATTGAAGGAAAACAAATGACATTCCCTCGAATTTAAAAGGCAATACTTACAACTTCCTTTTGGTAAGTGCTATATTCAATCGGGACTCTAAAAGTATTCAAACGACGAGTGAGTTTACGACAGAAAGTTGGTTCGTGCCAGCACATAGGACAGACATCGACCTCGCCATCTGATTCCTATTTTAAAAAGCAATAACAAAAGAAATTTAGAACCAAATAAACAGGCGGAACCTGGGGTTTTTCCCCATTCCGCAAGCCAAATAGAAAGTCAAATTACCTCACATATAATGCACCATTCGGGAGCTCAAACAGGTAAATGAAACATGTAGAGAAGATAGCACTGACCATCGAAATGGGGTTGATGGATTGCAGCTCGAACCGTCGGTGACCGAAAAACCCCAACGGCAAAGGCGGCCGTACAATAACCGCGCCCGCAAGACGATGGCGATGGGAGACGGGCGACTGGAGATGGGCGACTGCGAGGGCGATGGCGATGGAGCTCCTTTGCGCCTTGAATCACCCTGCTCTGCCCCTTGAATCCAACTCCTATTGCTCTGTTCTTGGGGGGTCCTGGGGTTTTCTCGGGGCTTCTGTAGGCGGAAGCAGGAAGAAAGACCACGTGGGCCCCATCGGCGGTATCCCTTGATTAAACAAGTGCCCTGACCCCACTCGATGCGATTCCAAACGAGGTGCCCCAGGCCGACCCCACCAGTCAGGCCAAGTGACGGTCAAAGAGGATTGACCAGACGGAAACGGCGCGTTTGGCCGTCCGCGGGCCTCGAAAGAGCCAGGTAGGGCACAGACGAGGAAAACTAAGGAAGTAGGGCACAGACGAGGAAAACTAAGCGAATCGGGGCACAGAACTAATATGCCCTTTTTCAGGACATGTATATAACCCGTGTGATGGCTCTCAATTGACCTCCAAGAGAGTAAAGAACCACGTGGTTGTAGGAACAATTGGAAATCTGAGAAGTCCTTGCAAAATAGATAGATCTAAATATTGATCTTAACATGAGAGGCTTCCCTAGATAGAGCTAAACAGGATGATCTCAAGATAAGGAGATAGGACGAAGAAAAAATCCAAATTTAAGTACTCATGACAATATTTTCCATAGACTAATATATTAAACTATTAATTAGCTTAATGTCGCGTGGGTTCTAACCTTGGATGTATGGTTATGTTAAACAAAATTGACTACTTATATTCAAAGTTTGTCAATAAACTTTAATATTGATGTATGTAGTGAATTTTATTTCTTCTTACAAATGTTTATTCATCTTTACAGTGTGCATTCATATGCTCAACTCAAGAAATTCATTGATTTTCTTACGAGGATTGAAAAATTGTACAAATAATTCTTTTGAGTATGGGATTACGGTGGTTTTCTATCTTCTCGATTCAAAATTGTTTCGTTCATCTTGTTGATGAAAATGTTCCATTGTAAATGTTTAGGTGGCATATTGATGCACCTAGAGTTCTGGATTGCTCGATTATACATACGTGTTGGTATATAAACAAACTTGATCTCATTGCCTTGAATTTGTAGGAAAAAAATGACATGTATTTGAAAATCAAAAAGGGATTTACTAAGGCTTGCAAATCTGGATGCATCAATCAACCCAGAGGCTGGGATCGTCCTCTTTTTCGTAAAAAATGCCCGAATTTATACTTTTTTCTAATCTCATTGCAATAAATTTGGTAAATTAATAGTTGCACCGTTCAAAGTTTATATTTCTAGTTCAGAGTTAGTGTACTTTTAATTCATCTCATATATGAAATAATAAGGTTATGCTTGGCTGCTTGGTTTTTGTAAAATCAAAGTTTTGTAGAACCACGACACTTCAATGCGTAGGCAAGAGATACTATAGTTTTCATAGAACCATAGATTTTAGAAAAAAAGAGATTGAGACCTGTTTCTTTACTCTGCAAAAATACCTCAGTTTTTGGAATACCACGGTTTAAAAATCATGGTATTTAGTGTAGCCAAACACCTCTATGTATTCAAATCAATGGAATTTTTTGAAATCGTGCTATCTAGATCCAAATATACAGAAAATGTGAACTCCCAAACATGCCCTAAGGTGGGTTATTGATACAAAGGCTTAGAAACATAGATATAAAAGCATTTTGAAGAACTTGCAAATGGGAAATCCAAATTGTTACTAAGAACAACCAGCTAGCTAAACATATGATAAAGATCTCATCTATAGAATATGCATGCACAATCGGAACATATGAAACTTACAGTACTTATTTTTGCGGGATAAGGTAAAGTACTTTATTCTAGAGCATTGGCAGTAAATAGTTACCGTGGTACGTCACCTATCGTACACACTCATGTAATACTCATTGTACAAAATATATCAACTACTTGCCCTATATATGACATCACAAGAGGATCATAACTTTATACAGTTTTGTTTTGAAATATTGTAATCTTGGCACTCACAATAATATTATAACAATAATACAACATCCATAAAGTTTCATAGTAATAAGCTATAAAAAAATCTAAATATTAGCTCATAAAATTGATAAAGATGGTTAACAAAGGGCTTGGATTTTTGTCCTAGAAAAAAACTATCAACCATTGATTCTACTATAATGGAAATATAAGATTAGATAGTTCTTACTAAATTTGCATTTCTGTAAGTACTATGATGTTGACAGGGATTAAATATATGACTAAGACAAAATTTAAAACATGGTGTTACTAATAGTAACTAATATGGTGTTATTATAAGATTAAATATGCAATTAATATACAATTTAAGAAATTCTCATCTAGAGACGATCATTCACGACAACTTATATATATCCATGGTTCGGTGTTTAATTTATCTAGCTTTGCACGGTTTCTGCTTGTGCAATACAGCTCACTAGCCACGACAATGTTAGCCATGTATATGTGTGCCAACAAAAGGAAACGTCTATGTTCATGGAGAAACCGCGTGATATAGCCATGTGAGTTCTTACAGTGTTGCTAAAACGGGCTACGGGGAGTTCCTTCAAATTTTAAGGTGCACATTCTCATTGTAGGGACAAACCTATGTTAGGCTTTTTTGCTTACCAAAAATAAATTCACCTCCGATGCAGATTATTTACTCGTGTACGCATTGGCTTCACACTTGGTCCCAGCTGCAACAGCAACCAGAGCGCAAAGATATCTTAATGGCTGCATGTATCCAGGTGTAACTCTTGCTTGTATCATATTGATATGAAATTTTGAGTTAATGAAAGCCCCCTTTTATTGTTAAATACATGTCAAACAATCGATGCATGTTTTCACGTACCCAACTTGGGATTGATTCACTGTCCAAAATAAACTTGAGAATAATTCTACAAATCTTAAATCAGCAAGCAAGAACCTGCCTGCGTACTGACGTGATCGTTGGGAATATTTGGGCTTCATGCCTTAGGGTAAATAGAGCGAGTAAAATTATTCGCAACAATTGTTTATTAGTCGCGTATAATCGGTTATCTTAGCGGAAATTGCAAATGACTCCCGAGATACATGTAGCTCGTTTAAAAAATATCAAAATCGGCACTTTCGAGTTTCCAAAATCCGTGAAACAATTCCCAGATGAAGATAGTGTCAAGATTTACAAACATGCAAAATTTTAACTCAAAATACGTTATATTTTGGGCTGCACAAAAAAGACAAATCGGGAACAATTTCAAGTTTTTCAAACTGTGTACTATTCACCATCCATTTTTCATTTTTACCCAGCCCACAATACAACATATTTCGATTTAAAATTTTGCACACATGTATATCTCAATATTACCTACATCTGAGAATTTTTTTCTCGATTTTTAGAAACTCAAAAGTGCCGATTTTGATTTTTTTTATAACGAGCTCCGTGTAGCTCAGGAGCCCTTAGTCCACACTCCTTTTCTTAGTGTTATCTTCAGTAATTATTTGCTTTCGTGCTACAAGTGTTTGTCAATGCTTTGTTCATCCCGTTCCTGATTACTGAGGCTAGCAGAAGGGTATGTTTTTGTGTTCTTATATTATTCATGATCTAAATTAAACTAGAAAACGTGTAACCAATCTAAGAAATTTCATACAAAAGAAAAATATCTAATATCTCCTACTAAGACATTATGTCTTAAGTAAGATAGCACCATTGTGTAGATCAGACCACCATCAACGTAGTTACAAATAGTAAGAAGAATGGACCGTCGAAGTAGCAATAATAATTGAACGGAAATGGTCTGTTAGCTAGCTGTTCAGAACCGAATCAGAAAGTGTCTCCTAAGGATGACTCCAACGGGGCGACCCAAACGGACGCGCGTTTGGTCCGCGTTTTGTCCGTTTGGGTCGGGGAACGGACGCGCGTCCGGTCCACGTCCGTCCCTTTCTGGCCAGTGCCCCCAACGGGCCGACGCATCGAGTCCGCCTGCCCAGGGTTTTTGATCATTTTCGGCCATGGTGATCACATTGCAACAAACCAAGTATATAGCAAGCATATGAATCTAAAATAAAACATAATCCTGTCCTCATAGGGCCATGTCTGCATACATATCCAAAATATTACAAATTTCGGCCATCGGCCATGTTTTTCCGGCCATATCGGACATAGTTCAACATAAATATAACGACCGAGATTTGATCAATCTCGGTCCATGTAGTACCTTTGCTTCTTGAGGTAGTAGGCCTTCTTCGTAGGGGTGAAGGCCGAGAGATCCATGTCCATGATCCTGGCCTCCTCTTGGCGTAGGGCGAGCTCAATGTCCTTTGCTTTTGCCTCGGCCTCCATGGACCTAGCCTTGGCCTCCTTGGCTCTTGCATCGGCTTCCCTTACTCTTGTCTGGGCGTTTTCTTCTTCTATGTCGAGTCTCTTTTTCTGCAATTCGAAGAAGAGCTTGGAAGCCGTCTCTCTCTCTAGGCGTTCCTTTTCTCTCCTCTCCTCCTTCTTGTCGGCAGCCTTGTCCTTTTGGGTTAGGAACCCGTTCAATGTCTCTTGCAATGCAAGGGTTGTTGCATCTCGTTTCAACTCGGCCTTCGAGTTGTTCTTCCCCCTTGGCCTCCCTTCCTTTTCCGTTGTGTCCTCTCCCTTATCAAGGGGTTGTCCACCATTTTTGAGGGAGGCGTAGAGGGCCTTCCATTTCTGCTGGTCCTTGAGTGCCCGGTAGCAATGGGTCAAGGTGAAGGTCTTCTTGTATTGCCTCTTGAAGGTTTCCAAAGCTTGCAACACCTGGGCATACAAATTTATAGTAACCAAAATAATTTCCAAAGTTTGCAACACCTGGGCATACAAATTGTACAAGGTTTCCAAAGCTTGCAACCAAAGAAGGGAAGAGGAGCCACAAAACTCACCTGTTCATTCACTCCGAAGCCACTTGTTGGCCGGGCTTGAACATTTTCAACGGAGCCGCAAAACTTGCTCGTCTCCGCGGATATGTGGAGCCACCTCTTGGAGATAGATACCTCCGTCCGCTGCGTCTGAATGTTGTGGGGCGGTAGGATTCTACATTCATTGTAGCGCTTGGTGAACCGGCCCCAATATGACGTCCCTCTTTGCTCCGCCCCGAGAATTTGGTTGGTTCCAACCTCAATCCAGGACTCGCAAATGAGCACGTCTTCCTCGGCCGTGAATGAGGCGCCCCTTTGGCTCATCTTTCTCTTCATTGCCCGGGCTTGGGTCTCGAGCTCTCCTTCGAAAACCGTCTCATTGTCGATGTTGATCACATCGGGGCCGGTCGGCGGAACTTCATCATCGCCGGCATCGTAATCGTCCTCGGCGTACTCGTTGTTGTCCCTGATCATGTCCTGGAGGACGTCGTCCCCTTCATCATGGACCTCCTCGTAGTACCTGGGGTCACCCGGCGACGGCCTGGGCATTTCGCCGAACAGGTTACGCGCCGGGGCGACCACTGCCGGGGCAGCTGCACGCGCGGCCGCAGTCTGCGCCGCCGGTGAGTGCCCGGCCAAAGGTGTAGTAGGCGTGTTCAGATCAAGCGAAGGTACCTCGACTGGGCTGGACGCGGATTCGCTTGAGGTAGGGGAAACCCGCGGCGGCATGGTTCCCGGAAGGTACCCGTACGGTGGCGATGGTGCCGTCGCGGAAGTTCTCGACCTTGGCGGCCGGGCCGCTGAGGCGTTGGAGCTGGCCGCCGCAGTCGCGACACCGACCGCGGCCGCCGTCGGGGTAATTCCAATCAGGAGGAGGGCAGCGGTCGCGGCCCTGGACACGAGGTCAGAGTCCTCCGGCACGGCGGCGGCCTGCTTGGCGGCGTTGAGCTTCTCCTGCTTCAACCTCCTCCTCCGGTCGCCCCGCTTCTGGGTTTCTGCGGCCCTCTGCTCTTCGGTGAGTTGCTTCTTTGGTTTCTTTGCAGCTTTGGACGCACATCCAGCGGCGGGGCCGGCGGCGGAGGCGGTGCCGGCGGCGGCAGGTCCAGCGTCGGAGGCGGCGGCGGCTGCTGCACCGGCCATGGCTAGGGTTCGAGTGTGGACTGGGGTTTTGGGAGAGGCCGAGGCAGCGAGGCCGAAGTGCGGACCAGAGGAGGACACAATTGCGCTCCGCCGCGCGTCCGCGCCCGACGCATCCGTGACATAGTTCATAGTTCATACCCTCCCAAACATAGTTCATACCCTCCCAAACAAAATAAAAAAAATAGTTCATACATGTATGCCTACTTCGATCAGACATCAGGTGCTGCTGCCGCTGTTGTTCTTGAATTAGGAAAAAACATAAAACATGGTGTGTAAACCATTGGGTCAACTTATAAATTCTGAAATAGGCCATTGTTTATTCTACCATTTTTGTTAATTATTGGTCGCCTAAATTGTCTAAAAAGCTGGGTTGGCTGAGATTATACACTAGCTGGCTGAACTTTTCCTCTTCTAAAATGTGTACTTTTTGTATGATGTTACACCAGTATTTGCTCCATTGGTTATCTATAGATGCATAGGAAATAAAAAAAGTTTATTTAAAAAATCATTTATTTGAGATAAAAAAGTTGAGGAAGCTTGAAAGAAAATTTCTATACGATTGAATATAATTTTTCTTTACCTTGGAAGCATATCTTTGGTCGACTGAAATAAATTTTACTTTCAGTGGAAGCAAAGTCTTTTACTGATAGAAGCCAAAAAATATCCGGTGGAAATCAAATGAACAGCCATATCTTACACATAATTTGATAGATCGAAAAAAAATTTAGTTGCACATAAAGACAATTCTCTAGTCAACAAAGCAAAATAATACAATTTATGCCTGATTACAAAATGTGAGATGATATGAAGCAAATTTCAGTGTCGTTTGAAATCAAATTTTGTTTAGTAATCTTTTTCGCAAAATAAGGAATTATCAAATCGGAAAAGTGAGAGATAAAGGAATAACATCCATATCATGTATTTTTTATTTGAAACAAATCGTAATAGTCGGAGTCCTAGACGGAAACTGGCTAGAGAATGCCAGAAAGAAAAGAATGTAATTTTAGTTTGGTGTGCTAGTCCTCTGTGTGCTTATGGATGATCATTAGTCGGATCCCTAGCAGCGCCCATAGTTTTATACCATTAGACATAACTCACTTTATAATTTCTGATGCAACGAAGGACAACATGAACGACAAGTACACATGTGTGCTTGATTTGAATGCCAGCTTCATCGGGACGCGATATGGCTCACCATTAGACTCAGAGAGGGGTAGGGAACCACATCAAAGATAACTGTGAGAAGATGATATTTGACCTGAATAAGATTTCTTTTACTCATTTCTAGAAAACACACCTCTTATATTAGATTGGGTTGTTATAATTATAAAAATACTACATATGTTAAATTACCATGAAAAAAAATTTAGTACAAATAAAAAAGTTGATTATATTGCGTTAGCCCGTACGAGTCGCATGGAGGAGACAACTCGACGGACCCAACTTCGGATGGCCTTCGAGGATAAAACCATATATTCTAAATTTGGGGGAGACTTTCACTTGTATATGATTCTTGATCAATCTACTGCAAAACAATTATTCATTTGATTAATTTTACTTGTATATTTTGTTTACAAACTTTGTTTGGTATGTTGTATTTTAAACATACACTAGTTGCGCATTTTCATGTGCAACTGTTTTTTCTACCTTAATTTGTGTTTGATTAACTGATTTTTGTATTTCTCACACGCAAAGGAAAATGCATGACGTTACTCATAATTTCTAGTCTCGTTCCTAAAAAAAATATAGACATGCTGGTGGCCTCTTGGGCCCTAGGTAGGTAGGTAGCTGAACATACAGTACCATATGATCTGATCTCTTGGCCCCCAAGAGTCAACACGCACAGCGAAGGTCACACATCAGTACATGATGCACACAGCGTCCCTGTCCATGGTTTGGTGTCAAGGCGATGCGCCATTAATTAGGCCTACTGCCTTGAGTTATCTACCTTTTGAATGCATAGTTTGAGGTTCGAGCAATGGATAGTTCACCGGTCTGCCTCAACAACGCCAGCCGTACACATGGCCTCAACGGAAGCCATATCTGTGCATGGATCGATCTTCTTTCCATTGTCAATGAAAATGGTGACGTTTCTTCTGTTCACTGATTTATTGACTCTTGCCACATCACGATCGAGGTGTATGCCCAGGTCAATGCAAACGGTGATTAAATTCTTGAAAGCAACAAGAAACAAGAACTCCCTCTGACGTGATCGTTGGAAATTAAGGCTTTGCCTTACACGTATGTGTGTGTACTGTGTACAGTTTATTCTGCATTATTTAGAGGGATGGCAATCATCAGGGTAGTTAAATTTCCCTACGGAGATGAACGAGACGGCCTCTGCATGGATAAATGCATGCGGCCTTAGATGAACGAGACATTAACTCGTAAAAAGAATCGGCCAGTGAACAAGTAATACTCGTAAGAGAAAAGGTATTATAAACGGATGCTCAAAGCCTAATTTACATGAACACTAGCTACATAGCAAAACAAACTGAAAAATGATCACATATTTTGGTCTCAAGAGACAACCTATAAAGATTCAACACAACGAAAGTCGCACATCATGATTACATGATGTACCTCACATCGATCCATGGTTCGGCCTCACTGAGATGCGCCATAAATATTGCCTGCCGGCTTGAGCTACTACCTAGTTTTTCATGGTTTCAGTTCGTTCAATCAACAATACATCACATATATGCCATGGATCGATCCTCATCTTCTTTCCGTCGACAATGCTGACGCTTTCCCGATCGTCGTCATCGTCGGGATCGACATGTCAAGGCCAGACGATCGACCCTTCCGGGCAGGCAAATCAAGATTAATTATAGAAAGCAACAGGTAGAAACAATGGTCTTGTGACGTGAGCGTTGGTGAAAGCTTGGCCTTACATGTGCACATGCGTAGTTCAAAGAAGCGATGACAACGGTTGTGGCAACCACACCAATGTTGTTTGATTTACTTCTAACTTTATGTGCCTTGATTTCTTTTTGTTGATTATGAAGCGACTATTGGGTGGGGTGCATTTCCTCGATGTAGAGTCGAGAGTTCAATCTATATCTATACCTAATAATAAAGCAAAAAGGGTTTCTTGGTTCAAAAAGAGGGGTTCTTGGTCCAGCTTTTTTTTTGCCGATTTTACCCCTGTGTTCTCAGAAATATTACCCACCACTGCCACCCATAAGTCATACCTGTTCGTTTTTTTCTTTTCCATGTCATTACCGCAACGTTGAAATTGCCCATGTTGGAATAAACCAAACTGTCCGTATCCAAGTTGAGAACGGGTTGGTTGTTTCCATCGTAGGTGGTCAGGTTTCATAGTTCGAGTCGGTAGGTTTCATAGTTTCCTATATATATAATAATAAAGGCATTAAGCTTTCTTGAGGTACGTCATTAAAATTACCCTCAAAGTTCTAAATAATTACCCACCTATGCCACCCGTAAGTAAAAAAGGGTTCGGTAAAATCTTTTCGGTTTGGTACGTCGCGGTCGCTCGATCTATGGGTTTGGTTTCCTGTGTCGCGCGTGTGTGCGTGGTTCGCTCGATGGAAGTGTCCGCTGCCAACTAGGAGACCGCGCCGTCATGTGTCGTTATCATCCCAGCTCCACTCCGACGCAATCTCCTCCGCCCACCGCACATCACCCCTCCTGGCCTCCTGTACTTATACATGCACCCGCGTGAATCTATCCCTCCGTTCTAAACTTTTCCTTCTTCTCGATTCGATCGGAATTTGTCCAGCACCAGCCGGCCTCGGCTCGATGGCGTCCAAGCGGATCTCAAGTAGCAGAATCTCGATTCTACACGGGCGGCGACCTGGGCATTGGCTTGGCGCATACGGCATACCCCCTCCGAAGCCTTCACGATAATACCACATGGCAGACCGACAGATCAAATCGTGGCGAGGCTGTGCCCGTCGATGTCTTCCACGGCACCACGGCAGGGGAAACACGGATGCAGCCTTGGGCCTGGAGCTTCATGAACGGCAGGCCAAGAGCCGCTGGTGCGTGCCCAGGAGAGGCGGAAGTGGCCCATGGCGCCCGTCCAAGCCCTGCTGCGGATGTGCTGGACGAAGTTGCAAGCACGGCAGCTGTAGTACGAGCAGGACGCAGCTCGCGCGCTGCTGGAAAATGCAAACATGGCAGCGGTAGCGGCAGGAAGAACTGCGCGCAACTCGGCAGTCAGGGTGGCAGCAGGATGACGGGGCTGGGCTTGAGTGAGAATTTTCGATCGGAATTGTTCCGGGGCTGGGCCTGCCATTGACCATTATGTCCAGGAACCGGCAACATTACATGGTGGGGCATCTTGGCATATGAACAGCTGCACATGCATGCATGCACACATGCCATTCCAGAATCCAGGTACCAGATGGACTCCTTGCACGAGAAACTAATCTGCGCATATATTCGCCAAATATATCAGTCACGTGAGGTGTGCTACCTTACATTTTGTAAGCTCCGTGTCTCTTTCTTTTAATTAATACTGATTAGTTTTTTTCAAACTAATAAGATCTTAAAATGGCCATATCATCTCAGTTGTGATCTATCCATGATTATAGAAACTGATTCAACGTAACTAGAGAATTGGTAAAGCAGTTCATAATTTTCACAGTGTGATCTGCTCCTATGCCGCAGCTGGAGCGAACATGAGGTGACAACCATGGTGATAGAAAGGTTATGAATATCATCTATAATATTTATAATATTTAGTACATCTAAACCCCGTAGCAACGCACGGGCACTTTTGCTATAAAGCTTAAAAGAAATTGCTCTTGCTTTTATTTTATTTTTGCGAAAAGAAATTTCTCTTGCTTTGAGCCAGACAAATGCAACATCAACACCTACAAGAAAACGACGTTATCCATGCATGCGAGCTATACTTTTTTTGCGAAACACATTACAAACGCAAACACTCACATACACATACACACACTCACCACTATGAACGCTCGCACGCACACCCTACCTCTATGAGCACGTACGAAAGACTGGGTCCACGGTCGGGTCTTGAGATTGACGAAGTCACCACAGACGTCTCGCTGTCAACGGGAACATCGCCTTACACTGAAGAATATTCCGCCTAAATGAGAAACACCAATATCAAATCTGAGATTTGAACTCTGGTGTGCTGAGGGTACAACCACCCTCCTAACCATCCTATCACAGGCAGGTTCTCACATGCGAGCTATACTTGTTAGCATGGGTAAACCAGCCTTTTTGTTTTGTTTTTGGCAAAGAGCAATTTATTACTGAAAGTAGATACGAAGTATTACACCCGCCCTCTATATAGCATCGCCATCCAAAACAATCCAAACATAAAACATAAACAAGGTGTAGTACCAAGCAAAAACGTAACAGAGGTAGGAAACTTTTTTCTAGGTTTCTAGGAGAGAGCCGACCGGGAAGCGATCCAGTGCTCCCCTCGGCCGCCGCCGCCACCGCTGGTTCCCCTGCCCTTCGCCGACCGCTATGGCGGCAGGGGGTGGGTGGGGGAACCTCGGATTGGTGTGTCCGGTCCCGTACGGTTTTCGAGTTCTTCGTCTCCGGTGAAACGACAGCGGAGGCAATGAGAATAAATGTCATTCAGCCTGCCCCTAATCGATGCTCTTCCTCAGACGTGTCGACGGGCTGAAGTTTGGAGTCGATCGTAGGGCATTAGGTTTGGCGTGATAAGGGTCTGTCTACGACGGTGGAGTTCTGCATAAGGGATGATGTCGCAACGTATTGGTGTCCTCATGTTCCGTCTCTGCCTAGTGAAGCTCGGCCTGATACGGCTTCGTCGGGAAACTTGCAAGCATTGTGTACCCATCTCTGTCTGGCCGGAGTTGGAATTATCACCCGGCTCACCTCGGTACTAGCTGCTCCGGGACGACGATCTCTCAAGATCATGGTTGCCCGCATCTTCCGGTCTATGTCGACGACTTCCTATCCCGCTGCTTCTACAAGCGCCTGGGTTTTTCAAGTTTTCTCCGACACGAGCTCTGCTACGCCGGAGGCCCAGAGGCGGCATCGAGTTGTGCTCGCTGCGCACCGTCGAGGGATGCAGAAGGAAGATGGTGCTGAACTCTTTAAGGACTTGCATGTTATTTCTTTTTCCTGTAAGGATGTTCTTGTAAGAGCTGGTTGCGGATAAATATGGCTTAGGCCTTTCTCGCAAAAAAAAGTTGTAGTACCAGAATAATTGTGCGTCTAATACGAATGTTACACTTCCACCTATGTGGCTTAAATATCCATCACAACATCTTCCAACTGAGTAGACACATTCGTAAATAGGTCGCGAAAGTCCACGCGTTGTAGTGATGATCATGAACGAAACATATATGTACAACGGTACATGGCCTGCATAAGAGAGATTTTTTCTTATTCAAATCCTTGTCATTTGTACAAAGCCAAAGAGACCATATTACGAAAAGTGCTGTCAGCCTGAGAAGAACTGTAAACTTGTGATGAACTAATCATATAGAGTGGGCAAAAGAGCATTGTAAGAATAAGTGTTTTATTTTCTTACCATGCTGACAAAAGACACATTTTGTACTTCCTTACCAGTTGCGCTTTACAAGGTTGTTTTTAGTAAGGATCACTCCCTACGAAGGTACAATCCAAAGAAATTTATATAAGTGAAATGTTCATTTTTCCAAATTTTCTTATGATCATCGATTGTCACATCTTAATGAACAAGTTACGGAGAATTTCTCATTCGCATGTAAAGTCCAACAAATACATCACACCGATGTGGTAATTAAACCATAGCCAGTCGTCCTAACAGAGCTTTCCATGCCACAAGTCTAGATCCGATTAAATCTTGTCTGAACGTTACAGTCGGTGGGGATGTATCTAAAACCGTACGTTAGTGACAGACAATAGTATATAGAGCTGGATATTTTTTCCGGAGTGTGGTATTTGCTAACCGCTTATCCTCACAGACTCTAATGTCAGAGTCGTCGTTAATGGAAAAAAGATTAAAAGCGAAAGAAACATTTCTCTCTCGCCATAAGACCAGCCCAAAAATAAGTATCACTCGGTCTCCAATAAACCCGTGACAAAACATTTGAATCTATGTATCTCCCTTATTAGGAGAGTCTATTAAACCCCATCTTCGATAAGAAGGTTAAATAGCCATTTACCCAAGAGAGCTGTGTTTTTAACCTGAAAGTCATGACCACCCAGCCCTCCTAGGTCCTTAGGTCGGCAACGCACATCCCATCGATTCAGTCATACTTCTTTTTTTCATTATCACCTTGCCAAAAAAATCTTGAGAGAGGAAGTATGAAGTATCAAGTATGTGCAACCATCAATATGGTCCAACCAGCTAACAGGTCATATACAAGTGATTATCAGTGGTACCTCCATTACATAATGATCGATGGAACTGGGGTTCGGTTAGGTTTGGCTTCATTGGTCGCACCATCTGAGGATTCCATTAGGCATATGAATTAGGGCAATCACAATCTGTTCATGAGGACCCTAATTAAAGCATGCATGTTCCTAAAGCTCACTTATCTTGCATACGACGGGACATTGCAACAACATGCATGGACAGCTACAGGGAATCGACGTACTTAAGAGTACAGTGCTGGCCACCGGTACATACGTCCTTGACAGACGGAATTGAAGCGCGAGCTAGCATAGCATGGCCAGCTAACAGGTAGCATAAGAGTTACTATCAGTGGTAGTGAACTGAGATTCGGTTATAGGTTTTTTTTTTTTTTTTTGCGTCGTTTGGCCTTGGATCGATCACAGTCAGAGTGCCGAGTGCGTAGCGCAGGAGCAAGCGATCACCGCGTCTGTGTAATTGCGCACGTACCCGGCGTCGACAGTGAGCAATAACTGTGCCGCCGGGCACAACCGCTTGAGGTCCGCAGTGGTGTAGATGTTGGTGGTGACTGCTGTTTGTCGCTTGCTCCGTTTGTTTCCTCCCAAGATGTGCACTTTGAGCTTGCCGTCCAACCAAATAGCGGAAGAAGCTGATGCGACCATTTGAAGCCGAGTTAGACTAGTCATAATGGAGAGTATTATATACTAGTATCATGCATATGATACTAGTCCATGTTACTATCTTCACAATGGGGAGTAACATATATGCGGTATCATGTAATGTTGCATTTATTAGGTTGTATACTCATTTTGTATTAGAATCCGTTATGTTACGATATCTATCTATGATATCACCATCACCTATTTCATCATTAATTGCAGTGACACGTCAGATTTTGCCAACATGACATACATGATACCACCTATGATACCCCATTGTGGCTAGTCTTAGCGAGGGTTCCATTTCGGATTTCCATTTAACACCACTCCCTCCTTTAATTAGGGGTGTTGTTAGGTAGCGACCAGAGGATCAATTTCATGGCGTATCTTACTTGCTTGATAAGATGATGATGGAAGCTGACGCCCTTAATTCTCGATGTTTTCACCCCTGATGTCCCTTGTCCTCCTTGTTTCCGGGTGTGTTGTCGTTGTTAATTTGTCAATTCGCATAGAAAAGAGAAGATCCTATTGAAGGCGCCATCATCACATTGCTAGCGTACACATGGTCATTACGGCGTCCTACAGATTAGGCTAGCTGTGAGCATTGACGACGGCTTTCCTCGTAGAGTCACAGCGGCCGTGCCAAGTTGGCCCGTGGAGTCCGGGTCGATATGTAATCGCAGTTGTCGGGTAGTAATGCTTCGGATTCGATTCAATTCGCGTTTAATTTCGACTAGGCTAGCTGCTGCTCCATAGATGCGCCGACCGATACGTGATCAGGCTAGTGGACGTGGTAATCAGGGATGCGTCTGCTTTTCTACTGTATACTAATTACCGTCGGATTTCAGAGACCCGTCGTCACCAACGCCAAACATTTGCCGACCGAGCAGGACGCTGGGGACGACGACGGCCTGATATCTGTCTGGCCGATTCCACGCGCGAGGCCCTCAAACAAAACGGGCCACGGCCCATACAGCCCGTAACGGAGCGGCCTAGGTGCTGGTTGTGGTGGACAACGTCATCCTACTCCAACATCTGGGTAATTTCGCTTAACAATTCAGAAGAAAAAAAGAACACGTTCTTCGTTGATCTTTGTGAACTAACCTTCAACACGGAATCTGAATGTTTATTGACAGGAACAAATATGGGGCTACCCCATGCATGCTTACACAGATCGATCGACACAAAATATTATTTGCCAAAACAAATAGAGACATGCATGTCCCGTATCGAGATCAGATTCAGTGTAGTGGGGGTGGGGTGTCGGCAGAAATGGGGCAGCAGCAGTACATCTGCATGTCGTTGACGCGGAAGCTGCAGAACCCCTGGTAGGCGCCCAGCCCCATGTCGTTGAGGCACAAGTCAGTGCACGAGTCCACGGTGCACATCGCCGTCATCGGCTGGCACTTGGGGTCCAGCATCGGCTCTGCATACATATCACCAGCGCGAAATCAGTTTACCGGCGATCAAATGGTTGAGAAGGACCATGCATACTTGCCGGATAGTACGTACCTGTAGGAGCGTCACGAGCAGAACATCGTGCTGCGAGGAAGAGAGCCAGCAGGAGGAGGAAGAAGGGCGCCGATCTTGAGGACGCCATGGGAATGCCCTTCTTTTCTTTCTCAAGAGATCGAGGGTTGTCTTGTTGAGTAATTTTGACGTGCGTGTATGTGCTTTTATTTGGTCGTCGCCGGCTTTGTATAGGAAACATGACGTGGAATATGGGTGGATTCACGCGTGATTGCTGGCAAATTAAGTAATTACATGCACACATTCCTCTCCTTCCTAATTCATGAATTCTGAAACGCGGCTTGCCATTTTTGTATATTTGATACGGAGTAAAAGGAAATAAGGATTGGTAAGTGTAGGAAGGATATCCGACGGAAATCATGTGAACATAATAACAGGGGAGATGATAAACATCGCCTGCTAGCCCCACCTGAGGCTGAAGGGCGCCCCTAATGGCCGGCCCATTCGGCGAAGTTTTTCTTTTTTTCCTTTTCTATTATGATTTTTCATTTCTTTTCATTTTTGCTTGTTTCTTTATTGTCTTGTTGAGTAATTTCGACGTGCGTCTGTGTGCATTTTATTTCGTCAACGTACGCCGCCGGCGTTATATAGAAAACGTCGGTATAGCTGGCTGAGAAGATCATGTCTGATTGGCTTCCTAATTTTGTGCACAGATTTCTCGCCTTCCTAATTGCTGAATTCTCTTGGGGGGGGGGGGGGGGGGGGGGGGGGGGGGGGCTTGACATGTATACTTTCTCCAATTACAGCCAGGATAAAAAGTATGGTAAGTACTAGCACATTCGACGGAATCATCGGAACAGCTAACGGCATGGTACCAAAAGCCTATGGCCCTACCTACGTGGAAATGTCAAAACGAGGCATGGTAGAAAACTACGGGTGGTTTGGTTGAGTTGTGAATTCTGAAAAAACTGCTGTGACCTGTAAACTGTGGAAAAGCTGTTGTCAGGTTAGAACTGTGGATTATGTGCAAGTTGTTTGGTTTGTAACAACGGTGAACTGTGGGTTTGGTTATAAACGTCTCTAATACCCTGACACGCAGAGAGACCATTTAAATGCTAATTGATCATATAAACATATATTGATGTTCGGGTAACTAGATATTCGAGAAACTAGATTTTCGAGTAACTGTGAACAGTGGCTAGGTCCTAACAATCATGTACATGAGTGCTATGCTAGGCCATTGATGTTCGAGTAACTTGATTTTTTTTTCTATAGTCTAACAATGTTTGTTTTCTTCTCGGATAAGTGAACGCTGCCTGAAAAACTCCACCCCTGTGCCGGGGACAGTAACGATGTTTCCGTTTTTTCTGGTTTTTCTTCTACTTGTCACTTTATGTTATTTTGTTTCTTTTACTGATTTTTGGTCTTTTCAATTTCTACTTTAAGTTTGATTTCCTCCCTTTTTTTTTTGGTTCATTTGTTCTTGTTGTTAGTGATTTAAATATACACTGAACATTAATATTGGTATGTTTGACAATTATATTTTTATTATAAGTATATTTTTTGATTATATATATAGGAACATCCTTTCGTAACACATGACCTTTTGTTAGATATGTGTGAACATGTGAATTTTTGTTTACATGTATGTGGATATTTATATCTTACAATTGTTCTTATAAAACTAATTTATAAAAGTAAAAAAAATCGTCACGTAGGGCTAGCTCTTTTTGCTTCCACGAGTGCCCCACCCCCTTTTCCTCGAGGTGCTTTGGACCTTAGTTTCTCGATACTTCATGTGCTAGCTGGGATTTGACCGCACAAGCTAAAAATCACTAGAATGTTGTTTTATCAAGTAAGTTATCTCCATCTTTCTCCTTATTCGACATGTCCAGGTGGTGGTGTGGCGATAATTATAATATCAGGCGTGTTTTGATGTTTTGTGTCACCATGTAGATCAGTGGTTCGATAACTTGCCTTGCGAGTTTTGTATCTCTGGGCATGTCACATTCAACGATCTTATGTTGTCACCTATTTGGGTGGGCAATTCATGAGGCTTTATAAACCTTCAGGTTAATTTAGCTTGTGCAGTTTTGTTGTTCTTTACTTTATTTACCCAACTTATGGTGGAAAGTTAATATGCAAAAGTTGAAGCTAGATATGGCAACGTTGAAAAACCTTAATTTAACTTTTAGCTCTAGCCTAAATTTTTATTTCTTATTTTGTAAAAAAGATTCACTTCATAATAATAATAATAATAATAACAACGACAACAACAATAATAATAATAACAAAAGGCATAAGAAAACATTGTTTTGGTCAACTGGCAAAGAAGAGTGTATACATGCTTGTAAATATTAAAAGTAATAGCTTGATCATCTAGTGTAAATATATAGTATTTTTTAAAGTTTATGAAATTTATAATTTCCAATGGAACTCATCATTGAATTAGAAAACGGGAAATCTAAACAGCAGGCGACTTATATCTGGCAGAAGTGTACGCACGTTCGTTGGCCGTCCGATCCCGGACGGACGGCAGATCTCGCGCGTCGCGCGGTTAACGCACGTGCACGGTCGCGGACGTCCGTTACAGGTGGGCTCCACCCCGGAGATAAGCACGGCCGTGTCGGTTTTCGAATCCCGTGCCCAGGCGGTCGTCTCTCTCCTCGCTCTGCTCTCCTCTGCTCCCTCGCCCGCCGGTGTGGCGATTTCTCGGCGCGCCGGCGTTTCCCCACGAAATCTGTCCAGATTTCCGCCGTCGGTGAGTGCGCCGTAGGTGAGGATCCATCTCTGGTGCTTTTCTCTCTCTTCCTCGCTCGGGTCAGTCCCCATTCTCATGCCTTAGGGAGGGTTTGTTTCTCGATTTCACGGCGCGCCGGTGTGGCGATTTCGCGGCGCGCCGGCGTTTCCCCACGAAATCTGTCCAGATTTCCGCCGTCGGTGAGTGCGCCGTAGGTGAGGATCCATCTCTGGTGCTTTTCTCTCTCTTCCTCGCTCGGGTCAGTCCCCATTCCCATGCCTTAGGGAGGGTTTGTTCTCGATTTCACGGCGATTCGCCGATTTTGAAGACTGATTCTGGCGATTTATCTTACCTCCGTCCGTGCGCCGGCGGTTTTAGATCCATCTCCGCGCATTTTTCGTGGTTCGTAGGTCGGGTCGTTGAGTACCTCCGTTCCTTGCGGATATTTTCTGTCAGAGATTGAGGTAAGGCGGTTTCGATTTCAGCGCGCATGCTGGTTCACTTGCAGATTTCGGGGGCGCATGGCGTTTACCTTGTCGCATGGTGGTGCCGCTCCGTAGATTAGGATTCATCTCGTTTAATTTTTACTTCTGATTCCGCCTACTCCTTCGGCTGCAGTTTGAGCGCCGGCGGATATGTCCCATCTCCGTGCCTTTTGCTTTTGGTAGCTCGTGTCAGTAATCAGTTGTTTTTAGATTTGAGGTGAGGTAGATGCAGTGTCTGTTCCGTACGCAGTATGGTTTTTCCTGTTTGATTTTCGGGTTGTGCTCTCTTATGTGTGCTCATTTTTTTGTTGTGGACGCATTTTGTGGTATCTGGTGTTGTATTTTTGGGGTTCTTCACTCACCTGTGTGCATACATGAACGTGTGTAACTTGTTCTCTGTTGGGGTTTCCCCATTTTAATGTGGCCAGGTTACATTTAAGATGTGACAATTTGGTATGAGCAATTTCATTCATGCAGGGCAGTTGGTTATGTAGTTGATTGCTCAATCTTATACCAAGTGTCCTAATGCTGAAACTTTTCCTTAGTGAGTACTTAAGGTAGCTGTCCTGACACATCAGTGCGCACTGCTACTAGCTGACAGGGTTTCCATGCTTTCAGCCTCTGGGAACACTTCATCTTCACCTGCAGCTTGTATGAAACATTATATCATCTTTTAATTTGCCATGTTTCTTTACTCTTTTTGTTTGTGCAACTGGAAGTAATAAATACATTTTGTTATTTTTCAGTGAGTAGTAGGGTGGTAATTTTAGTCTAAATTGTTTGGTAGTTTCAGTACACCGTATGTGGTAAATTCTAGACAGCTGAGAGCTAAGCAATAATTTGTTGGCATTTTTTTTTGTAGAATTCAGTGAGAAACAGGATGGTAACAAATAACCTAAATTGATTGATAGTTTCAGCTGAGATACTTTTTTAGACATCTAAGTGCTAAGTATTAATATTCAGGCATGTTTTTTAGTGGGTGGTAAATTCAGTCAGAAGTGGGTGGTAAGTTCAGAAGAAAAATAATGGTGTCATGCATTTCGTAACTTAAGCAATTATGGATGGATAATTGTCATGCGTATACCTGCATTTTCCACACCAGCATTGTTGTGTGACAAGCCTTCATTGATGTCATCTGTTTGCAAGTTGATATCTATATCCATGGGTGCCCTGTTCAAATTTTATGCAAAACTTTAGCATGGTAACAATAGGGGTATAGTCTGGTGGTAACTTTTTTAGTGTTACTTCAAGTATAACTATCCCAACCTTAAGCAAACAAGTTTTATGTACCATAATTTGTACCAACAACTCCTCCTGTTTGAAATCATGTCGAAACTCAAGTGTAATTATAGCACATAGTGGGTGGTAACATTAGTATACGTGGGGTGGTAATTTTAGCACACGGTAGGTGGTAATTTTTTGGAATTCACTGTGTGATAACTCTAGTGCTGCTACATGTATAAATCTAGCTATTCTACATAGATAACTTTCTAAATTTTTTTTGCCCCTGCTATGTCATTAATAAGTTCATTTTTTAGTGCAAATTCGTTTCCATGCGCATGGTTCTTCCCAACTAGCTGTTCGTTTTTATATGTCTGCAATAATTGTTTTTGTTCAGACTTTCATTCTCACTATTGTTTTTTCGTTTTTTTATTAGGTATTTTAGATGGGGAAGAAACGGAAGGCTGATGGTGTCCCTGAAGACCATGGTGCAGATGGTGGTAAGAAAAGGAAGCGGGGGCGGAAGGCTGTTGATGTTCCTGAAGACCATGTTGCAGATGGTCGTAAGAAAGGGAAGCGGGAACGGAAGACTGTTGATGTCCCTGAGGACCATGGTGTGGATGTTGATAATAAAGGGCAGCAGCGGAACAGGGCATCGCCATCTGGGATTTGCAAGTTGCATGACCATTTAACTGGTCATCAGAAAGCTGCTGTTGTCAAAATGGAGTTTGACAGCATGCTTGATATCAAGTGTCCTGTTCTGCATAACGGACTTATCAACTGGCTTGCTGGGAGATACGACAAGTCCAGTCGTGAATTTGTCATACCGGGCCGGGGAAGGATCCCGCTGAATGATCGTACTGTCTACCGCACGCTTGGACTGCCTATTGGAGATATTCCAGTTGTGTATGCTCTTGACAGGGATATTGAGGCAGTGCTAGGTCCTAAGCTTTTTCCTGTTGATGGCAATACGCCTAAAGCAACTCGGGTGTGGGAGATATTGAAGGATATGAAAGAGCATGATGAGGGTTTTAAGCAGATCTTTTTGATGTACACCATGTGCACTGTCTTACGTCCTACCACTTGTAATAAAGTCAGCAGCAGGTGTTATCCTGCCATGGTGAGTTCACTTTGTAATAATGTCAGCAGCACATCTATTTTTATAGGTGGGTGGGGGTTGGGGGTGGTAAATTTACATGTTATACCCTGGTAAATTATATGCTTTGCATGTGGTAACTTTAATTCTCTTATTCCTTGGTTTTGATAGTATATCTGTATTTTTTTCACAGGCCAACATAAAAAATGTGCACAATATGAATTGGTCTAAGTTTGTGGCTGACCAACTTCATGATGAGCTGTCTAGTGGAAAGTTCAATACAGCGTGCTTATTCATGATGCCGGTACATTTTTTTCTAGTCTGTGAACTGCAAGTTGTTTTAGTGTTTATTGTTCATGTATACATGGCCTCATTTTCTTACATTTTTTTGTAGCTCTTGTACGTGGACTCGATGGATTTAAATGGTATGGACCTGGATCTTCCTGAGGGGCGTTTTGCTGTAAACATTTGGTCGAAAGAAGTCATTGATGCCGTCTTGGAAGCTGATTTGCAACCTGATGGAAAATCATATGGCAAACTTCAGGTATTGCGTTTGGATAGCTTTTTGTGCTTTTTTTGTTGTATGTTGTCTACATGATGGTTAACTTTAGCTATGTTGCCCCTGTCAACTAACGCTGGAGATTTTTGTGTTTAGTGATGGACATTTTGCGAACATGCAACATGTGTAACTTTAGTTTTTTGTCCCTGGTAATTAATAGTTTAATGCATGTGTAACTTAAGTATTATTTAATGATGTACAACATTGATAATAACAAATCATGTAACTTTAGCTTTTCCCCTATGATAACTAACTGTGTCACGCATGTGTAACTTCTGTACTTTTTTTATAGATGGACATATTGCTAACAAAAAGCATGAGTAAGTTTAGAATTTCCACCCTGGTAACTAATGGTGGTATAGATGAGTAACTTAAGTTTTTTTTAGTGATGTACATCTTGTTTGCTTTTTAGTGATAACAAAAAATCATGGATAAGTTGTACTTTTTATCACTTATAACTTGTGTTTTTTTTGCTTTGATAAGTTTTATGCCTTTTGCTTGATAACTTAAGATCTTTCTTGTTATTGTTGATCACACAGCTTAAACCTGAATTCGGTTTCAATTACTCGCTTTTTGGTGGAGCTAGTGGTTTCGATAGGTGGATTGACACTTGCTCTTATCCAAGCTGCCCAAACGAGGTACATAAATAGTTGTGCTTAATTTGACTTTTATTATTCTTTGATGGAGAGCTGTGTTTTTTGGCTAATGTTTTTTGTTTAATACTTTCAGCAAAAAAAGGAAGTTGCTAATGCGATGGGCACCTTTGTGTCCGGTCTAGTTGGGTTAATGAGCAGTCTTGTTGGAACTTGGACACAAATGCTACCACCTTCTTCAGCTGAAATGGGCCATCAGTTTGGTAATTTGACAGAAACATTCGTTGGCTCCAAGAATACATCATCTCGACCGCTTGGTAGGCAAGCAAGATCATCTGCAGCTCCAGCAGCAAGTAAGGGGTCGTCCTTGGCTGGTTCAGAAGGCAGTGAACCGACAGATCAACACTCCCGTGGTGCGGATGAATTGGGTAGGGATCATACCAGTTCTCCCCCTCGTAGGGTACTGCGTTCAGCAGCTGTTGCAAGTTCAAGCAAGGTTGTTTGCTCTGGTGGTTCAGATGAGGTTGACCCCACTTTTTCCGCTGGTGACGTGGAGATGAATGATACGAGTTCTGATGGTGGTTCAGATGATGTTGATATCAGCCCTGCTAGCGATGGTGGTTCAGGTGATGATGAGAGCAGTTCTGATGGGGATTATGTCCTTGCTGCTAGGGAAAAAAACACGGACTCTCAGGAAGATGATTCTGTCGAGCCGGACCATCCATTTGGAGACCCAACTCCCCCTTCGCGTAGTGAAGATTTCCATCTACATAGCCCTGTGACTGCTGATGCAAATGCTCCGCCTTCGCATAGTGCAAATTTGGACAACAGGCCTTCTACTCCTGCTTGTAATGTTGCTTCTGATGTGTCATCCATTCCAGAAGCTAGTGCACATGCAGGTGAGGTGAGCAGCCATGAGGAATTAATTCAACCTGTTATTAGGAGGAGACTGCGATCTGCTGGGCATGTACACAATTCTATTAAAGGCCTGGTTGTTTCTGAGCTGCTTGAGGGAGGTATTGACCTTTCTACACAAATTCCCCTTCAGGATTCTGAGAAGCGGACTGATTTGCCTGCTCCAAAGAAGATGACACCTAAGAGGTACATTTTATTACCCTTTTCTGTTTCTCATTTTTCTACAGTGTTGGTCTCCATGATGTGGGTGTTTTATTTGCTTTTTATGGTTTTTTTTTGTTCTGTGAAGGCTTGATAAATTTAGTCCTGTTGTGTGGATAATTTTAGTTGTGTATCATAGATAACTTTAGTTTTGTAGACTTCTTTTTTTTTAACAATTCGGATGTGTCCTTTTTATTGCACATTGATGTATCTCATCTATTTTTATCTCAATGGCTGACTTTCTGTTTTTTATTACGCAGGAAGGAAGTCAATAAAGTTACCGTTGATCCTCCAAGGTCATCACCTCGGCTAGCAAAGTTGTCAGCGGGGGTTGTCAGCACTTCTTCAAATCCTGCTGTAGTTGTTGTTGGAGAGCTGAATAATGCTAGCAAAGTTGTCACTGCAACATACAAGAGGTATAATCATCACCTTTCTTCTTCTTTTATACCTTTAGATGTTTGTATGCTTGAGATAGGTAGTTTTCGTAGGGATAAGTTTTCTTCATAATGGGTGATTACTTTAGTTTGTTCGTGGTGATAACATTTGTACTTCATTTAATGATGAATAACCTGCATTAGTTTTGTACCCTTTGTATTCACATTCCTTTTCAGTAATATGTTTCTGTTTTACAGGAAGAAATCATTGAAACCTATGGTAGAAGCTTCGAGGTCATCACCTCGCTTGTTGGCCAAGCAGAAACTGGATGGGTCTGCCACCAGTCCTGCTTTTGATGTGGATGTTTCTTCACATGTTACTGATCCAGCCGTGGGTGCAGATGTTGTTATTGGAGATGCCAGGCCATCTGAGGCGCATTCAGTCACTGCTAACCCCATTGTTGCAGCTCCTTCGAGGTCATCACCTCGCTTATTGGCCAAGCAGAAACTGGATGGGTCTGCCAAGCAGAAACTGGATGCCAGGCCTTCGAGGTCATCACCTCGCTTATTGGCCAAGCAGAAACTGGATGGGTCTGCCACCAGTCCTGCTTTTGATGTGGATGTTTCTTCACATGTTACTGATCCAGCCGTGGTTGAAGAAGTTGATATTGGAGATGGCAGCTTAGCTGGGGGTCATTCAGTTGCTTATACTACCACCATTGCAGCTCCTTCTGTTGGTGTTCAAGCTGGGTCGATTACTTGTCCACTTGGTGTTGCGGTGCCCATCTTATCGGATTCTGTTCGCACATGTGCAGCTGACACCATTGCTCATGATGTGAATGTGCCAGGAGCTCAAGCAAACCCTGCATGCATGACAGCTCCGAGTGATGGGTCAATTTCTTGTCCACATGGTTCTGTGTCCAAGACAGTTGATACCATAGGTGGTGATGTGCACGTGCCAGCTGAAGCAACTCCTGCAGCCGCGACTTCTCCGAGCAATGTGCATGCACCAGTTGGACCGTCAGCAACCACCACCTCTGCTGAAGCTGTCAACAACTCTGCTCCATCCAGCAAACTGCCATCTGCTGCAGAGTCACATGATTCGTTGCAGAAGAAAATTGATGAAGTAGCTGCAAAGAATGGTGGTTTTTATCCTGCAAATATGCTGTTCCTTGAGTGGGGTGCACCTGACGCAGCCCCTGAATTGGCTTCGCATGTCCCCCTGAAGATGAACCAGCTGAAAATACTGAGTTTGTGGCTGGCAGTGCCCCTGGGTCATCTGGAACAGCTCATTTTCCAGCTGCAAGTGCTACTTTGCCCACTGATGCACCATCTGTTGCTGGTTATAACACTCCCAATGTTCTTGAACCTGAGGATGTGCTCCCTTTGTCATTTGCGATTCCTACATCTACTGGTAAGATATGTAACATTTTTATAAGTATGCAGATGTGTATTATATGTTGATGTAATTGTTTATATATTTGTTTTTGTGATGAGTATGCTGATAACTTTATTGTTTAACCCCTGGTAAATATAGTGTATGCTTACTGGTAACTTTGATGTTCTTTTTTTGCGGTAAATGACCCCAGTGTAACTTTGAAGTATCCTGGAATGTTTAATGCCCTCCTTTTTTGTAACTTTTTAGACTGTACTGCCTGATAATTATATTGCAATATTCTTGGTACCTTATTCGTAGTATGCCTGGTAACTTCTTTTTTTGCTGTGGTGGTGGTATTAATTGATGTTATATTGTCCTTCTTTTTGTTCTTGTCTTGTTGCCATTTCGTGGGGCACATTTTTTGTGCAGATTATCGGTTAGGGAATGTTATCAAAACAGCCGTCTCGCCTGCAGCGACATACTTGGTCAATGATGGTGGCAAAGGCTCGAATAATTGCTGGTTTTCATCAAATATATGGAGAATTGAAGATCTATATGGGGTAGTGGGACTTTCGGTGTTGTGGTGTGGCGGTGGTGCTTGTAGGGACCTTTTTGTTTTAGTATCAGAATGCTTTCGGAATGCGACAGTACTTATTATCATGTATAAAACTTAATCACTTGTCCCGTATCTATTTTATGTCTTTTTGGTGTAATAACGTCCGTCCCATAAGTTACTTTTATTTTTGTTGATTGATGTTTGCTGTGTGATGCTCACAGTTTTCATACGTGAGTTTATGATGTGCTTGGTTGTGTACATTTTCTTGGTTTTCATTTTTTTATTTTTCAACTGTTTTTATTTTGTTGGTGATTAACATGTGGTATTTCTTCTAATTCCACGTGGGGACCGCCTTTTTGTTTTATTTTTCATTACCTTTTTCTTCTTTGCCCTTTTTAAGTCTTTATAGCTCAACATGAACTAGCAGCTCATGATAATGGAAAATCGCATGCCAAGGATGTTTCTGGAATGATTTCACTTGATGATTTGTTGGATGAGAAGATGGCAGTTCAAAAGTCTTGCAGTTCAAGTAAAACAGTTCATGTGGGTAAATACATTGGGTCTGAAGGTAATCCCATTTTTCTCAAGTATTTTATATAGTTTAAAACCAGTTCGTTACTGCTTTTTTTGTACACTTGTGTAGCATGATTAACCCTTCATCTTCATTTTTCATGTAGATGTGCAAGATTTTTGCACTCCAGCAATGGCTGCTCCACCTTGCATTATTGATGTTCCTAGCAGTACTCCAAAGTCCAGGATTCGTATGGAGAGAGTTGTTCAACCATCCCAGTACCTACTGCCTCCTTATATAACTATCAGAAGCACTGCTCATCAAGACGCCTTGTATCAGAAGCTTATTATACACAGCAGATCTTCCAAAGTGTCGAGGCTTAAAGAGTACGTAACTGTAATTCCTGCTATTGTACTGATCACTATCTCTGTTATATTAAAGCATGGTAAATTTAGCTTCTTGCCCATGGTAACTACTGCTGATATGCATTGGTTACTTCTTTATTTTACTGATGAATATTTATGTGTAACTTATATCATGGTAACTTTAGCATTATGTCCCTGGTAAATAATGCTGATAGGCATTGGTAACTTTGTTTTTTAAGATTATTTTGTTGGTTCATCCACGCAGCTTAAAAACTATGTAACTATAATGCTTTTCTGGTGTGGTAACCCATGCTTTTATTTGGTGGTGGTAACTTTATTCTTTTTGTTTGTTTGGTAACTATAATGTTTTTCTCTGTTTGCAGGACTATAATTTTGGAAATTGGTCCTATGTGGGTGTCAGCTGGTGAGCTTGCTGATAGCATGAAACCTGATGGCATGCTATCAAACACTGTTATTGAAATCGGAGTACATGTCCTACAGCAATCTTGTCGCGACAGCAACAAGGTCATATTCCCTTTTATTGTGTCAAAGTATCTGCTTGATCATAATTTCAACTCAAATGTTTTAAAGAAGCACTTCCGGAAAGATGACAAGTACAAGCTTAGCCACAAAAACTTGGTACGTTATTGTTTGCATCTTCCACATAAACTTTTTTGGTGTGCTTCGGCTTTCATTTATTTCTTTATGGCTTAAATCTTCATCTATCATTTTTTTCCTGCTAGCTTTGTTTCCCTGTACTTCAGAAGCTCGGTACATCTGCCAAGGCTTTGTCCCATTGGTATATGCTGTCGTTGAATCTGGCTGCAAAAAGGTTTGAGATCCTTGATTCCATTCGTGGTCCAGATGATGATGGAATGATTGATCATGCTACCAAGCTGATGGATGCTATCAAAAAAATGTTCCTTGTTAATTACAAAGATTCTAGAAAACAGATTCAAGATTATGAGTTGGTGTACATTCCTGCACCAAAGCAAAATAATGAGTAAGTGATTTTGTTCATCTGTTATCTAACAATATTCTCACAGCTCCTGTTTTTTATGTGGCATTATCATAACCACTAGTTAATTTCCATTGCTTTTTTTTTCTTTTTTCCTACAGATTTGATTGTGGGTTCTTCACTCTCAAGTTCCTTGAATTGTGGGATGGACGTGTGTCCCCTGCCATATCATTTGATCAGATCCCAGAATTAAGGAAGGTGCTGGCAATAAGGTGGCTGGAGCATAGAGACAATAAGCTTACAGAATGGAGGCGTCTTCTTGACAAATATGTGTTTTGAGGTATTCCATACATTACCCCTTGTGTTTTCACTGTTCTTTGTTGGGATGGTGTAACTTTTCCTATGAACTCATTATCACTTTACCTACATCAACATGGTAACTTTATTTAGAAAATCATGCCAAAAACAACATGGTAATTTGGTTGATAACTTTAGTTTGATCTACATGGTAAATTCAGTATACGCTTTCTGGTAACTTTTACTTGTTAGCCAGTTCATTTTTTCATCCTTAGTATGTCTGATATTTTTAGGAAAACCACACGGTAAAGTTAGTTAGAACCAAATGGTAACTTCAGTATAAGCTCTCTGGTGAATTTTTTCACTCTGAGTCTGTCTGATATTTTTAGCAAAACCACATGGTATAGTTAGTTAGAACAACTTGGTAACTTAATTGTCAGTAGATGGTAACTTCACTGTAAGGGGGAAATACATGTCTGCATAATAAATTAGATAGAACCATGTCCACATCATACAGTCTTAACATAAACAACAAAAATTTGTGCATCTCATTTTTCTTCTGGGGATAGAAGCATCTATCTGACCCATACAGTAGCATATTTTGCTGCTTTGTAGCAAGATATATGCGTGGAGTTCTTCATACGCTCTTCATTGCTTGTAGTCCCAACTTTTTTAGTCTGTCCGGCATGTGCGAAGGTCGTGTTTTACACTCCCGCAGCCGCTGCACTTTCTTGGCTTTTTTGTTGCAATATCAAGCGGATTTTGATTTGCTGTCTCACATGGCCTTCCTTTGGTCTTAGACCTGGGTGGGTTTCCTATTTTCTTCCCGGGTGGCAAGTTAACTCCTGAATTGCTTGCTGTGGCAACCTCTGCTGCATTGTTGGCTGGTTGATGGGCTGGTGCGGTTGGTGCGCTATATGACGGCATAGTTGAGGCTTCAGCTGCTGCATCTTTTGCCTTCTTCTCCTCTCTTCTCAGCCACAGTTTTATGTCTTCTTTCATATTCGTCATATGTGTTCTAACTATGCGTATCGTATCGTTAGCCTTGCATGCCACCGTTGCAACTTTTCTGAAATCATCCCTCATGGATGCCAGCGCCATCATGTTGCGTTCATCTTCTGGCATCCCTTTATTTGGAGCTGACTCTTGGGCACCGGTGTCAGGGTCACCTAGGGCAGCTTCATAATCCCAGCACCACCGTTTTAGTATGTACTTGTCTGGTATTTTTCGCACGTTCAGGAAAGTCATCACCTTTAGCACATGGCAGCATAGTATACCGTCACGTTCAAACTTACAGCAATTGCAGGAGAAAATGTCCTCTTCAAGGTTAGCAATCACCAAGTAGTTTCGATATCCATAGTATGGAACTGGTGCATCTACTATGCTAAGCTCATATATGTACTCTCCTAGGTACTGACAAAAGTATGACATAGTTTCCCTGAATTCTGACTGGAACCTGTTGAAAATGCCTCTAGTGTATGTTTTAGCCATTTGTTTCTCTATAGGATTTCGAGGAGACCACAGATCTGGTTCTGTCAGAGCTGTTTCTGCCTCTGCTTTCTTTTCTCTATTCAGTATATTATCCTGCAGTGCCTCGTACTGCATTAGGAAATCCAGAATAGAGTTCTTTGGGCTCACATATCTTTTCAGTAATGCGTTGAATCCCTCGCTTCTTGCTGTGGTCTGCACGAAGGGAAAGAAGTCATGCATAAAGTAGGCCGGAACCCAGCATGCCCTGTGTTCCCAAATTGCATATAGATCCGCATTGCCTCTTTCATTATGTGCTTCGAGCATTGCATCCCAGTTGTCCGTAAACTCCTGTGGTGACAAACTGGTGTTCACACATGCTTTAATTGCTTCATGCAGCTCAGGGTGTGCGGCCAAGTATGATCCATACTTCTCTGTTAAATTCTGCACCACATGCCACCTGCAGTTTCTGTGTATTGCCTGTTTGAAAACCGATAGTATAGATGCACGCATAGCATAGTCTTGGTCTGTGATTATGCATCTTGGTGCCACACCACCCATTGCTTCTAAGAAGGTTTCCATTAACCACACATAGCTTTCGGTGAGCTCATTACGCAAGAAGCCACAGCCAAATTGCACGGACTGCCCATGGTGATTGATCCCGATGAACGGTGCGCAGGGCATCTTGTAGATATTTGTGAGGTAAGTTGCATCAAAGGATATGAAGTCTGCATATTGTGGGTATGATCTACGTGATTCACCGTCTATCCAATACATTCTTTCTACACAGTCATCTTCATCCAGTTTTATTTTGTAGAAGAAGTCCTTATCTTTCCTTTCCATCTTTCTGAAGTATTCCAGACAATGCTCCATGTCCTTGACCCTGTGGGTTCGTCGGAATTTTGCTCTCAAGTTTGCCACATCTTTATCATTGTATGGCACATCTTTTCTTTTCCCGTAGAATCTAGACATTAGTTGCATCTGCCGGCAAGTTGGGATGTTGCACTCATGCAACATCTTGAGGAAGCGTTGTTCATCCAAGGGGATGTTGCGATGTGCACGTAGGAACTTAGTAAGAGATGGTTTTTTGATCAGGGGGTGGTTGTGTGCATCGGTCGCTTGCACAACAGTGTACCATCCATTGAGCTTCTTGATGTACATGTGCGCCTGGCATCCAGTTCTGGGGATAGTACTCCTTTTCCTTTTCTTCACGACTGACTTGGGGTTCTGCGTGTCCTCCTTTGGAACTAAAGCTCTGCCACCCTTGGTGCACACAAAGAACACCTTCTGGTACTCTTTATCATCATCCTTCCTCGACCAAGCAATCCTTATGCTGAAACCTTTCCTTAGTGAGTACTCAAGGTAGTGAGCCTTGGCAGCTTCATAAGTGTCGAAACGCATATGTATTGCTGGGGGTTGGGGTGTAGAGTTCACATCATCTATACCATCGTCTTCTCCCTGCTGTCCTGACACATCAGTGCACACCGTATGGTCTTCAATTGTTTCTCCAGTTTTTGTTTGTTGCTTGCTACTAGCTGACAAGGTTTCCGTGCTTTCAGCCCCTGGAAACACTTCATCTTCACCTGCACCTTGTATGAAACATTATATCAGCTTTTAATTTCCCATGTTTCTTTTACTCTTTGTTTGTGCAACTTGAAGTAATAAATACATTTGTGATTTTTTCAGTTAGAAGTAGGGTGGTAATTTTAGTCTAAATCGTTTGGTAGTTTCAGTACACCGTAGGTGGTAAATTTGCTAAGCAATAATTTGTTGGCATGTTTTTTCTGTAGAATTCAGTGAGAAACAGGATGGTAACAAATAACCTACATTGATTGATAGTTTCAGCTGAGATACTTTTAGACATCTAAGTGCTAAGTATTAATTTCAGGCATGTTTTTTAGTGGGTGGTAAATTCAGTCAGAAGTGGGTGGTAAGTTCAGAAGAAACTTAATGGTGTCATGCATTTCGTAACTCAAGCAATTAGGGATGGATAATTGTCGTGCGTATACCTGCATTTTCCACACCAGCATTGTTGTGTGACAAGCCTTCATTGATGTCATCTGTTTCCAAGTTGAGTTCTTTATCCATGGGTGCCCTGTTCAAATTTTATGCAAAGCTTTAGCATGGTAACAATAGGGGTAGTCTGCTGGTAACTTTTTTAGTGTTACTTCAAGTATTATGTAGCATAATTTGTACCAACAACTCCTCCTGTTCGAAATCATGTCGAAACTCAAGTGTAATTATAGCACATAGTGGGTGGTAACATTAGCATACGTGGGGTGGTAATTTTAGCACATGGTAGGTGGTAATTTTCTGGAATTCACTGTGTGATAACTCTAGTGCTGCTACATGTATAAATCTAGCTATTCTACATGGATAACTTTCTAATTTTTTTTGCCCCTGCTATGTCACATGCAGATTTCTCCAAATAAAGAGGAAAGGATGCAGATCAGGAGTATGTACTCACATGAAATATATGGATTCATCATTCATCGTATGGAATAGGAGTTGATAGCTATAGATACCACAGATAAGGAGTATTTGTTCCTACTCTGGTCACCAGATTTATTTTTCATACTGAACCATATGCGCCTGTGTCTCTAGACTTCATCTAGGCTACAGATCATGCAGATATACAGATCATGCATCTAGACCACAGATCACGCATCTAGACCACAGATCATGCCTGGGTATCCCTCCAAAAAATATGTGGAACTTTTTCTGTATGAATTCTGAGCTATGCAGTGTTTGTTAGTAGGCAGTACCTGTCTGTTCCCCCGTGGTGTCCTTTGATTTGGTGTGTTTTCAGTATTTCTCTGTTGCAGATCTTGGATGCCCATCCATGGCGATGCGAGCCTGGAAGAAGACGGGCAAGGGATAGCTGCTGCGTTGGGAGAGCGTGGGGATCGGGGGTAGGTAAGGGCAGGATTTGTGTGGCTCTCCGTTGGGGATCCGGTCCTTGTAATGATTTAGCGCTGGGTGTTTTGGTCTTTTTTGACTGGGTCAGCACGTGGTCGTGGCAGATTTTGGCTGGCTGGGCCGAGCGCTGGGGGTTTGGTCGTTTTTGACTGGGTCAGCACGTGGTCCAGCGTGGCAGAAATTGGCTGGCTGGGCCGCGCGCTCCGCGCGCGTACACGGCATCTTTTTGTGGCTAGTGGGGCTGTCGCTTTCGGGCGGGAACGGGCGCGTACACTTTCGCCAGATAGCAGGCGTCTGCTGCGTAGTCGTCGCCATTAGAAAATTATATATGATCTGCCAGATAAAAAGATTACCTTTAAATCGTTCTTTATTGCTGATAATAAAGTTTATTTTTTGCGTTTGGTTGAGCCTTGATGTTCTCAAACTTTTGTGTGGAACTAAGTAGTGGAAACTTTGCAATAAAGATGGCTGTGTAATACATCAGTGTTGATGTCGAATTAGCAAAACTATGTATTTTCTGCCAGAGAAAATCTTTTATTGCTGGCATACATCATCGCCTCTTTATCAAAAAAAAAATCATCGCCTGCCTTCAGAGCGCTCTTATTTTACACCATGTTTGTAAATATATATATATATATGGAAGCATTCGCCTAGCCGTAGGTACGCATGAAGAGCTAGCTAGTTTTCCTGAATTAAACTTGTTTGGCGGAGGAGGAGATTGGGATCTTGGCCGGGGGCGAGTCGGGGCAGCAGCATACGAAATCAGTGTTGTAGAAGCTGCAGAAGCCCTCCTTCATGCCCAGCTTGTGGGTGACGCAGTACTCGTTGCACTTGTCCGGGATGCACGGCCTCATCCACACGCACTTGGCCGGGTCCGTCGACTGAATCACCGCCTTCTCCTCCTCCTTCATCTCACCACCTCCACCTGCACACACATACAGCACACAACTGCAACGTCAATATCAACCACACAATTAAGAAACAAAAAATCGACCGCAGAAGATCGTAAGTCATACGAAAACACAGTAAAAAAATATCCAGAGATCCCGAGCTACGAGAGCGTGCCTGTGGCGAGTACTGCAGCTGATCGTGATGCGTAGCAGCACGAGACCAGTAGAGCGGCAGCGAGGAGGAGAAGAGCAGCCTTGGGACTGGCCATTTTGCAAGGACGATGGGAATGAAAATGGATTTGTCGCTGGAAAAATTGCTCCTCTTGTCCCTCCCTCCCTCCTGTGTTTAGTTCGTGATTGTCATTTGGGTGGATTCGCTGTTATATGTAGGCGGATAAACTTATCGTGCGGGTCGATCTGCTTGCAATTCCCTTCCTAAATCTGCTGATTGCGATTTGCTCGGCGTATTAATGCAACGATTTTCTCTATTTATAGTTCTCTACCTTCAAACAAAATCTTTTACGATTTTGCTAATAAGTTAGCGCTCAATCTAAACATCCACCATTCATTTTTTGCATCGCGATTCGTGCAAGACCTAGGTCTTCTTCCTCTTCTCGATGACGGCTGCCTGCAGCTGAGCCGGAGGCGTGGCTGGCTGCGGCGGAGGCGAGGACGAACTTAACTCGGGGGAGTGCGGGGCGGGTTCGCCGGTGCCGGAGAAGAAGGGGGTGGAGTTATTGAGATGGCCGGGGCGGCTACAGACCACGGAGGAGGAGATTTGGGCAGGGCGGGGCGGCGAGGCGTTGCGGTAGCGCACCGGCCGCGGGCGGCAATTAGGCCGGCGGTGGCTGCGGGGAAAGCTCACCGCAGATGAAGAAGGAGACATGACGTCATCCGACCGAGAAGTAGAGTCGATTGAGACCTAAAGGGACCCGATCTTTTAATTAATTAATCGGATTTGCTATGTCTCAGTCAGCTGAGAATCTCTTATGTTTCAGTCGACTGTACTAGCCGTTGGATTTTTTTTCTTCAAGATTCGTGTTAAAAGGGGCGGAAGAAAATAAATATGATGGAGATTCGAACAAGCAAACCGGTGCTTTCCTACCTTGAGTGCACGCACCAACAAGACAGCAGTTTCAACATGCCACGTAATGAGGTGAATTGCTAATAGAGTATATAATCTCATTTTTCCTGATATAAAACTAAACAACACTTTAATGGTTTGAACATAGGGGGAAGGCTCTTATTATGCTGATTTTTATTTTTGACTTTTTTTCCTTCTTATCATGTTTGTCGGTAATTTCTTGTTTCCATTTTTTTCATGGGTGCACATATATTTGTGAAATGTACGATTAACCCCACCCCCTCCACGACGCCTCCGTCGTCATCGGACAACTGCTGGACGCTGGCTAACCCATCCGACAGCACGGAAAGATCAGGGGCAAAGACCCGCCGTGCTGCACGATCTCTGCTCGCAGGCACCAGAAGAGATCAGGAGTCGACAAGTGAGAAGGAGAAGAAAAGCTGCCGAGATATAATCAAGAAAAAAAAGAGAAAGCTAGATACTTACCTCTGGAGGTGAAGATGTCCGGCTGTAGGGAACCAATCCCAGGCCCAATCCTCCTCAGCAACGTCTCTTTCGAGATCGAGGTGAGCCACTCGACGAGCTCGCCGTGTATGAGCCCGGCCTACGTCGACCGGGTCGAGTCATTCACTCCGGAGAGAAAGCACATCTTGTGCACCCGCTCCTGCAGCGGCATCACCCGCTAGGCCAGCCATGCCAGCACCACATCCCAGCTTGTCAAGTCGGCGGCAATCAGATTCTTCATCCGTGACAGGAGCTCGACCTCCTCCGTGTGGGAGCGCCCTTTCGAGACTCTCCAGTTCACCTTTTTCGTCTCCCCATGTGCGTACTCGGACAACCCTATGTGATAGACCTCGGTGACGTTCTTGACGTAGAAGTACGTCATATGTCGCTTCCGCGTGGATTCGACGAGGGGAAGCTTCAGGAAGCCGCTTCCCGTCCGCGCCAAGATCGACGCGGCTCCGTAGTCGGCAAGGGGCCCTCCGCCTTTCGTCGTCTGCCCCTTGAGATAGAAGAGGGCTCGGAAGAGCCCGATGATGGGCCATATGCCGAGATAGTCCTCGCGGAAGGACCAGAAGCAAGCCAGTTGCATAATGGCATTGGCGTCAAGGTGGTGCAGCTGGATCGCGAAGAAGCCGAGCAATCTGCGAAAGAAGGGGCTCACCGGAAGCCCTAGACCACGCTCGACGTGGGAGAGGAAGAGGACCCGCTCGCCAGCCCGGGGCCACGACTCGACTTCGCTGGCGTTCGGACTGCGCGCCTCCTCCAACGTCGCCGACCGGATGCACCCCTCGTGGCGGAGGCGGTGCATGTCGATCATCTTCGCCTTCGGCCCGCACCAGGTGCCGCGCTCGGCCATTGCTATCAATAGATCGGTGGCGGCTGGAGCGGAATGTCGTGCACCTATCTCGAAGCGAAAGGAATGCAGGAGGTACGAGGCAGCGGCGATAGGATTTTGAAGGCGAGAATATTGAGGAGCGAGAGGCGAAGAAGAAGCAGAGGAAGTCGCGGCGATTGAAGGATTCGTTCCCCTCCTCGCGGCGCAACGATGACTTAGGGCTCATTTGGTAACTGCAATCCCGGGGGGATCCCGGCCTTTTCCCGGGGAGAATTTTCCCCTAGTCCGGAGGTCGGGAATAAAATCCCGGGCTTTTACACATGTTTCTTCAGATTCCCGGCCGGGATTATTTTCCCTGGGTCTTTCTCCCCCTGCAACCAAATGAGCCCTTAAGGGCCCAGTTACTGTAACTGCCCCGGAAAGCCCGCCACGCGGCGAGCAGTTGATAACCGCCACCCCTCGCGCGGGGCAGGACACGGTCACAAAAGATCCAGCAGGGAGGCCGTGGCCACAGAGGATCCAACACACAGAAATCAAAGAGACGCCTCGCGTACAGCGTCGTGGCCTGCGTCATCACCCACGCCAGGCGCAGAGTGCTCGATGCGGACCGGCCCCTGCAGCCAGAAAGGAGCAAGTCGGCTCTCCACCCGAAAATCAACATCGACATCTGCCTCGACTACGACAAAAACGAGAACTAAATCGACACTTCTTTGGGGTTTAGCGCCGCATGTTTCTTACCGTGTCGGCTTCAAAACCTACCAGCGCTCGGAGACTACAATCCGGGATATGGAAAAGGGGTCTATGATCCACCCGAAAAAACTGCAAACCGGTTGTTGCCCAGCCGGATGACCGAGCCGGACCCGACAACCGACTCCGGCTCCGCCATTGTCAACCACCCAGAAGATGGATAAGACTAGATAAAACAGACAGAGCAGAAGCAGCATGCGTCTAGGCCCCCCAGGCCAAAGCCGCATTACCCGGAGGTCCTGTCGGACGAAGAACAGCTACGACAAGACCTAAAGCGAACCTCACTATACCTCTACAGTACCCTACACAGTAGCCTCAACAGTACCCGACACTCTACCTGACATGATATGACTAGCACTATAGATCAGCAGTAGCCAGACCCCACCGGGAAGCCTCTGCTACCCGACTGCCCACTTGTAACCGGCTCCTCATCCTATATAAGGGGAGCCGGATCCCCCGCAGCAAGGACGGGCTTTCTCCGCCCCATCGCCCCACCATAGCTGATAACCAGATAGAGAAACCTCCCCCCACTTGGAGGAAGACGATACATCGTTTAATTTTTTTGCAAAGGTGACACACTTGTACTGATATTCGGTTGCAAACAAATGGGCAATTCTTGCATATGAAGTTGATTTTTGGTACATTTATGTGTTCAAAATGTTACAAGAAAGATGCCACACTTCTCATTTTTTTCAAACATTCACAGGAAAAGTGTTGCAAATCGATGTTTCATTCCTTAAAAAACTTTTTGAAGATAGAAGCGATTTTTCCAATGCATAAAAACCATTTCAAGATAGATAGAACACTAGTTTTGGTATGCATTGACCTTGTATTCATGACATAGACATCTTTTTGCTTAAATGACTACCTTTTTCATATAAACAAAAACACGTATAGCAGATGAAATTTGGTGGATTTGTGTGAACATTTACTTTAGATGTATGTGGACATTTGTCTCTTGCATACTAATTTATTTATAAAGATACCTTACAAAAAAATCTTTATTTTCAAAACATACCTGTTCATGGGCCTGCTGAATAGGCTCGTATAAGAATCCTTCACGTGAACAATTATCAATTTGTTCGTTTCATGTAATTTACTTGATAACAGAAATTTAATGTGGCTCGTCAGCTCATATGCTCCTGATTTAGTACGAAATTTTAAAAAAAAATACTCATATGCTCATTCGAAAACAGGTGTCAGCTTCTAATATATATGTGTCTACCTTGAAAAAAACATAGACCTGGTCACATAGGATTTTCTATAACACATGAAACATAGTTATATGTGTGTGAACAAAATTTATTTAGAAGGACATTTGCATCTTTCAACATAATATAGTTATTTAAATAATGTTCTAAACTGTTATTCTGATTAGCAATTCATTTATAATGATAAATTTGTCTCGACGAAGGGCTTCATACAACATCCTATTTTAACATGTTTTGACGATACTTTTTCTCCGCACGAGTTACCAGATTATGGTAGTATGGCAATAAGATCAGTAACTTTTAAACATTGCAACATAGCTATATGCATATCGGGTGTGAGCAATATTTTCGGTCACTTAATTGCAATATTTAATGTGGAGCATAAAACATTGTTTTAGTCAACCGTCCAAAATATATGAGTTTATATGGACCTGTAAATATTAATCAGAATGTAATAGCTTGATCTTCCGGTGTAAATATATTTGTCTTAAAGCTCATAAAATGCAGTAGAATTTCGTATTGATCTTGACATGGAATTATCGAAGATGCATATATATGATCTGCCAGGGGAGAAAAGACTTTATTGCTGGCATACATAGCGCGTGCCTTCAAATCGCACTTAATTTGCACAAATATGAGGAGTACAAATCACCCGCACGCATGAGGAGGCAGCTAAGCTTAAATTAAACTTGCTTGGCGGAGGTGGAGGAGGCTGGGATCTTGGTGGCGGCGGGCGGGTCGTTAGACCGGCCGGATGGGGCAGCAGCATTTGGACTTCAAGCTGCAGAAGGGCTTCTCCTCGCCCAGCCCGTGTTCGACGCAGTAGTTGTCGCACTTATCCTGGGTGCACTCTGGCATCACCACGCACGGGGCCTGGTCCGACTGAATCACCGCCTTCTCCTCCATCTCACCACCTGCACACACATACAGCACACAACTGCAACGTCAAGATCAACCATACAATTAAGAAACAAAAAAACAACTGCAGAAGATCATGTCATACGAGAGCGTGCCTGTGACGAGTACTGCAGCTGATCGTGATGCGTAGCAGCACGAGACCAGTAGAGCGGCAGCGAGGAGAAGAAGAGCAGCCTTGGGACTGGCCATTTTGCAAGGACGATGGGAATGAAAATGGATTTGTCGCTGGAAAAATTGCTCCTCTTGTCCCTCCCTCCTGTGTTTAGTTCGTGATTGTCATTTGGGTGGATTTCACTGTTATATGTAGGCGGATAAACTTATCGTGCGGGTCGATCTGCTTGCAATTCCCTTCCTAAATCTGCTGATTGCGATTTGCTCGGCGTATTAATGCAACGATTTTCTCTATTTATAGTTCTCTACCTTCAAACAAAATCTTTTACGATTTTGCTAATAAGTTAGCGCTCAATCTAAACATCCACCATTCAATTTTTGCATCGCGATTCGTGCAAGACCTAGGTCTTCTTCCTCTTCTCGATGCCGGCTGCCTGCAGCTGAGCCGGAGGCGCGGCTGGCTGCGGCGGAGGCGAGGACAAACTTAACTTGGGGGAGTGCGGGGCGGGTTCGCCGGTGCCGGAGAAGAAGGGGGTGGAGTTAGAGAGATGGCCGGGGCGGCTACAGACCGGCGGAGGAGGAGATTTGGGCAGGGCGGAGCGGCGAGGCGTTGCGGCAGCGCGCCGGCCGCGGGTGGCGGTTAGGCGGCGGTGGCTGCGGGGAAGCTCACCGCAGATGAAGAAGGAGACATGACGTCATCCGACCGAGAACTAGAGTGGATTGACACCTAAAGGGACCCAATCTTTTAATTTTTTTTTTGAATTTTCCACGTATATTAAACCAGTAAAGAGTACACGATTACATCGATTACAAAAACAAAATTAAAATAGACTAGCAAATCTATAAGATCTTCAAGCTCTTTCTTCATCCATGACACAATCTTGTACTTTTCTGAAGGCAGCCGTAGAACAACGCCAACACCACCAAACCACATACCTGTGAATACCACGAAGGTTCTCCCTTTTTAATTTTGAGTCGCAATGCCAAGGCTTTGTGCACGCACGCAGCCATTAAATTAATCAAGCAACATCGACAAGAGCACCACCACTGATATTCCAGGGACAAATAACCGAACCACTTTGTCGACGTCGTTGGGAGCGAGAGAACGAATCACCATTGCCGAAGACGTAGTAGCCGGGATAGATATTGCGAGGACAAACCTCCTCGCGGCAACCATGAGAAACAATCCAAAATTGATCTGGCGAAGCAAGATCTGAAGAACCATACCTAGACAGACTTAATCTTCCAAAGGCACCATTGACGTCAGGAAGGATATCTCGCCGTCGAACGAAGCGTGAAAGATCACTTATTGCAGACGATACCATCTCCATTAACGAAGAAGATGACGACCAAAACCAAACTCTAATATTAAGGACCTTCGAAAAGCGCCGTGCGCAGGTCCGAGGTCCCCACCCCTTCTAGTGCCAGAACGGCACCTAGAGGAGGCGAGGACCCGTCGAATCTTTGCCGGCGATGACGATGAAGCTGCAGATATCACCGGCGGCGGCTAGGGTTGAAACCCTAGGCCGCCGCCACGATCGCCACGATCGGCCTCCTCTCCTGTCTTTCTCCTACGTACCACGTCGTTGTGATATACTGATAAACCAATCTTTTAATTAATTAATCGGATTTGCTATGTCTCAGCTGAGAATCTCTTATGTTTCAATCGACTGTACTAGCCGTTGGATTTTTTCTTCAAGATTCCTGTTAAAAGGGGCGGAAGAAAATAAAATATGATGGAGATTCGAACAAGCAACCGGTGCTTTCCTACCTTGAGTGCACGCGCCAACAAGACAGCAGTTTCAACATGCCACGTAATAAGGTGAATTGCTAATAGAGTATATAATCTCATTTTTCCTTATAAAACTAAACAACACTTTAATGGTTTGAACATAGGGGGAAGGCTCTTATTATGCTGATTTTTATTTTTGACTTCTTTCCCTTCTTATCTTGTTTGTCAGTAATTTCTTGTTTCCATTTTTTTTCATGGTGCACATATTTGTGAAATGTACGATTAACTTATCGAGAAAAACGCACCACAATATTCTATATGTATGTTTCCAATTTTTGGTTTTTTATATTTGTTTGCACTTTTGATCATACGTAGTTGCACTTTTTTTATAAATGTACGACTACCTTTTCATGAAAAGTGCAATCGGTGTCATATGTATTTTGCTTTTTAGTTATTTTTATGTTGATACAAGCTGCACTTTATACAAAATTTTGCAACTTGAACCGATGTTTAGATATACGTTGTATTTTTCTAAGAAAATGTGTAACCAATTGGTTTTTCAAAGGAGTTGTAATTTTCTCAAGAAACATGCAACTAGCAATTTGGTTCCAAGGTTGTGTTTTTCTTGATAAATGTGCAATTCTCCTCGAGCCGAGCTGCACTTTTCTAAATGGAAATGTGCAACTACTAAGTAGTACACCTGCGTCGAAGCCAGGTTGCACTATTCTAAATAGAAAAGTGCAACCCGAGGCAAATTACACTTTTCTCTTGTAAAATGCGCAACTCGCTCCGAGCCGAGTTACCCCGAGTTGATGCGGTAGCAATTTTTCTTGTGAGATGCGCTACTCGGCTCGAGTCCAGTTTCACATGTCTCACTTTTGTGAAATGCGCAACCAGCCTTGAGGCGAGTTACATTTTTCCAATTAGAATTGTGCAACTATTCAGTAATTGCACCACGAGCCGAGCATAACCACGAGTTGTGGAGAGTTGCAATTTTCTCTGATGAAACGCGCTCGATCCGAGTCGAGTTGCACTTTTCTATTTAGAATTGTGCATCTACAACTACTAAGTAGCACACCCGAGTCAAATCGGATTGCACTTTTTACTGTGCATTGTGAAACGTAGCCTCGAGGCGAGTTGCACATTGCTAACCAGAAATATGCAACTGTCTCGAGGCGAAAATTGCACTTTTCCAACTAAAAAAAGGCAACTACCTGAATATTCAAGGTGTCGCTGCGACTTGCACCTTTTTCATCGTGGATTTTGTGTATAGTAAAATAAATTCTGTGATATCATATCCTATATAGTTATATCTTTCTTAAAGTCATATATACAATGGAATGTGTGCACCTTATTTTGTGGTTTTGTGAAAATGTATGATTTTTTCAACGTGTATTAAACATGTATTCAGTACGACAGTGCTTGTGCAACTAGCAACAGATTAAACAAAAAAATATTAATTAAACATAATTTTGAAAATTAAAAGAAAAAACAAAACAAAACTTGTCAATGGCTGGACCAAAGCCGGCCCAACAGCAATTTTTTTGAAGTAAGCACACACAAAGAGATTGGACGTTTGTAGGCTGACTGCATGCAGCGCCGGCTTTTTTTCTTTTGACAGGAAACCCAACTTCCCACAAAATAAAAGGACGTCATTTTTCTGAATAGTCAGAATGTGCACAACAAAAGCCTACAGAAGGCCACATTTTTCAGCCAGAAAGCCTGAAACAGATAAAACACAAAGGGTTAGAAGGCCTGCGAACATTGGCTGCACGAGATGGAGTCGTTCCTAATTGCTGATAGGTGAGGAACGGATTATATCAGCAGTCAGATTGAGACGTAAATAGATCTCGGTCACCTGCGACCTAGACGCTCCCTTAATTAATTGGATTTGCTAAGTCTCAGTCAATTTTCGGAAAAGTGAAATCGGAGTTTAAAGAAATGTGCAATTGTACTATTCTGTTTAGAAAAGTGCAGTTGGTTCAATTGCACTTTTTTTAAACTGTAGTTATACTTTTCTGAGTTGACTGAGACTTAAGAAAAAAATCAGTCGACTGAGACATAGACACTCCTTAATTAATTTCCATTTTCAAGTGCCGTGGAATCATCTTGTTCCAAGGTGTTGCCGCAAAAATCTGCCGCGCAACACCAGGATAACCGTCGTACTTTCGCGACGACGAACGGATGCTTTCCAAGCAAAGCAACAAAGATCCCCTCACTTTCGTGGAGGAGAGACGACCGCTTTTCAGCGCAAAACGGCAAAGATGACCAAACCCTAGGGCTGCTAGGATTCGGCAAAGTAGAAGAACGATAGATAAAACGATAAATAAAGAAGTAGATGTATTTTGTTGTATGTCGATTGGGGGGTTTCAATCGGCCATGGCCTTGGTATTTAAGGCACGCTGGACTTAACGTACAAGAATAAAACTCCAGGAGCTAGCTATACCGAATAGGATTTGTCCTTCCTTGATTCGGTTAAAATAGACATTTAGATACCTTCCAAAACTACTAGCTAACCTGTAGTACGTCGGCCGTATTTGCGTACAATTATTTTCTCTTGGAATAAAATATTCCGGCCTAGACGCTACGATCTCATATCGGCATGCAAACCCGATTTTCCTTGTAGGGTGCTCCTTACGTGAGTGCACAGCTCGATCTTCTAGACATCCCTTCAGCAGCATGTACATCCGAGACTGGCTAAAACTTGTCGATCCTAGGCAGCAGCGTTGTAGCTTCAATGTTTCTGAACCCAGCTCGGACTTGTCCTTGGTAGCAACTAGTTCAGATAAATACTCCATATATTTCAACCGGTACAAAAGCTAGCTTGACTACAACCATGGCTGCATTTACGAACTAAACAGCAAGTTCAAGTATATATGTAAGCTAATAATCTGATCACGGTCATTCAAACTAATTTGGCTTATAAAAATATCTAACAGCCAAATTATACCTTCAACACATGCCCCCTGTTTTTGGTACAATAATATTTATCAAAAACAATAAACCATACCTTAAAACGATGTCGTCGCTTCACCGACGATATCACGATATCATTATACTTAGGGCAATGTCCAAAGAACACATTGGCCAAATCTTCTCAGGACGATATCTTAGAATATATATTAGCCAAATTCTGATTAAGGCGATGCTTCAAATAATATACGGGCCATATCTTCTTAGGACGATATTTGGAATAATATATCGGCCATAACATTTTCAAGCTTCGGGTGCACGAAATTCAGCGGGCAATATCGCCATATTAACACCCATATTAGTAGGTATTTCCTCACTACTTTGTGAATCCTCATCATCAACTGTGTCATCTGCATGATCAGCGATTGTGTCATTTTTGGCTCTACTCTTATCTCCTGCAATGCATTTCTCTCTCCATATCATCTTCGGCATTGTATGTTTTTCTCGTTTGAACAATTCAGCGTGCCTTTTCTGGGCTATTTCCTCCTTTAACTCTAAAGCTCGTAGTCGCTGTACACGCCGTTTCTGAGTATGTGTGAGTCCTATTGGGCACCAGCGTGGTCCTGGTTTGGTTCCTGGGGCAACCGACTTCATTCCGCTGCCCCCCGAGTCTCTCGGCCGATATCGACGTACTGTCGTTCTTGGAACAAATATTTTATCATTGACCGAAATACTTTTCTGCTGATCAGATACACCTCCAGCTGCAACTTTCTGGCCTTGGCTGCTGCTCGGATTCCCATGTTGAGTAGACATGCTAAAAGCAGGTCTGAAACCCATTGCCGATACAATCGTTGATGTTCCTGAGCTACTCCTTTTCATGACTGAATGTATACGTGTGCTAGCTGAATCAAGTTTCTGACTAGTACTAGAAGATGCAACAAGTGTATTAACCAAACTATCTTCTTGTGTACCGCTGTCCTTTCTCTGAACCGAGCCACATCTTACTGCATCAACATATGTTCCTTTTGAATTATTCTCAGCATTATCAGTACGTACAACTGCCTTGCTTAAACGAGTGTGCACATCAGGCTCTGAATAAGCTTGTATATTAACATATTTTGATGTACTACTCTTGGTACAACCACGCTCAGTTCCATCACGTATTTTTGCATGGCTTTCGCGATTGATCGGCATCCACATAAACTTTTGACCACCAATATGAACTGTACCATCCGCATTATGGGTCGCTGGTCGGTTTCCTCGAGCTGTAACTGCATCATGCGACCTAGCTTCCGGACTGAACCGAGCTCTTTTTTCATGCACTGATCTTCCGTACATACGGCCTGATGGAATCCATTCTGGTTGAAAATAATCTGCTGGTCCCGTATGATATGGTGTCCACTGATTATAACCCCACGGAGAAAACTGTGAATACATAGGAGATGCACCACACCAATATGCAGGCTGCATTGCAAAATAAGTCTGCTGTTTATATGAGTTCCGTTTCCATCGATCATGACCAGTAGTTCGAGAAGGTGACCTAGGATGCTTAACGCCTTCAAACCGATTAAACATATTGTTGGACCTGCGTGAAGTGTATTTTTCCAACAACATGCTAACTGTCGGCTTTATTCTTGGAGCTTGTCTCTTTCCTTCATTAACTTTCCAAACTCCTACTTCTGAATTTTTTGGCTTGATCACCCTCGATGCCGCATTATCATCAACGATGACATTTTTCCCTTTGGTAGATTCGGTCTGATCCGACCGAATAAGAACTTTCTTCTTCTCAAGCTCAATCACATTAATAGGAGGAGAAGAATTACTATTTTGTTTCATGTTAGTACTCTTTGTAAATGTCAATCGTCCTTCATTAATGGCCGATTGCACCTGTCTTCGAAACACATCACAATCATTAGTAGAGTGAGAAAATAAATTGTGCAACTTACAATAAGCTCCTTTACCCAATTCATCTGGAGGTGGAATAGTATGACCTTCTCTCACTCTAATTATTTTTCCTTGCAGTAAGACATCAAAAATCTCATCACACTTGCTAACATCAAAAGTATATTTTATTTCCTCTCTTTTAGCAGGTGTGGACTTTGGAGCGGAACATGCAAAAGGATTAGACTTTGGCATTTGAACCCATTCGGCTACACATAGGTCAATGTCGTCTTCACTAGCCGAACCACTACCATAATCTACATCATCAACCGCATGGTCCCCTTCTCATTATTTTTGGTATCACTAAATCGGCTGTGTTGTTTAATTTCCTTAGCCTGATTTTCTTTTGCCAAAGCCTTTTGTAATACCTGATTAACATCTAAAAATTCATGCCCTTCTAAGTTATCCTTAATATGAGGGAGCAGACCCGAAAAAGCAAGATCAGCTAAATCCTTTTCGGCTATGGTCAAGCTAAAACATCGGCTTTCGACATCTCTAAATCTCCTAATATAATCATCGACATGCTCATTGTATTTCTGCCTAACCATAGTCACATCTGAAAGCCGAAGTTCAGTTTCTCCTCGATAAAAATACTCATGAAATTTCTTCTCTAATTGTGCCCATGTTGAAATAGAATTAGGAGCAAGCAACGTAAACCAATTAAATGCAGTACCGGACAAAGACAACGGAAATAATTTAATTCTATAAACATCCAATGTCCCGACTTCACTACATTGTGATAAAAATTGCCCTACATGCTCAAAAGATGATCTACCATCCTCCCCTGTGAACTTAATGAAATTCGGAATTTTGAAACCAGGAGGATAAGGCGTCGAGTCAAAATAATCAAGGTATGGTTTTTTATCCGCACATGCTCTACCCGTAGGTTCTAAACCAAATTCTCTAAGTATACTATCAAGCTGATCCTTAAAACTACCATTTGGCTGAGGAGAATTGGTTTGTCGAGTAGAAGAGACACAAGCACGTGGTTGAATCTCCGGCAAAGAAATTTGAGCATGTGGCGTTTGCAACGGAGACCCACTAAAATAGGAATCGTGTATCGGCCTGCACGATACGCCGGTACGGACAGGCGGCAGTGATTTTGTACTGTATGCTACCGACTGATAACTAGCTTGCTGCAAATTAGAGTGAAACGGTGCACTTTGGTTATTGCTGTGACTATTATGTGGCACCGAAGTTGATATAGCAGGAGCACCTACACTAGGCATAAGATTATCAGCCGAATTGTTCACATAATTACGGCCACCTTGATTGTTATTTAAATGGACCTGAGGCTGGGCACCATGAAGTGATGCATCGGATATATGTGTGTAGGTAGGAACATTATTAAATTCGCTACTAGCCGGATGCGTCGGCCTTTTCTCTGAATATTCATCGTTGCTTTGGAGCACTATGGAAATAAAATTGTCAGCCGAACCAGCATGGTTCCGGCCATTTTTATGGCTGTTTAAAGCAACATCAGGGTGATGTGTTAGATTAGCCGAAGCACCAGTAGTTTGATTATGAAAATTAATTGATCTACTGTTTTCGGCCGGAAGCATCGACTTTCTACCAGAATTTTTATCGCTAATTTGCATTACAGCCGAGCTAACATTACGAGGTATATTAGCTTCAAGTTGCTCTTCAAATTCTTCAAATTTACTTGCTACAGCTCTAAGCGTGCGTGACATGTCTGTTATGTCGGAATCATGTTTACTAGCTACAGACACATCGATGAGATGAGCAACTTCTTCAGTTGGTTTTTTTACCTTAGCGCCGAGTGGATCGGAAGAACTCGACGCAGCAATCTTCTTGACGACGCCGTTTCTTGTCTTCTGATATCCAGCCAAAATCTGTTTCATCCTCTCGGCTTGCTCTTTCTCAATCTCCCGTTCAAGCTCGCGCCGATCCTCTTCCGACAGATCTTCGAGGGTAACGGCGATGGTGATGTCTGGGTCGACGTCGATGCCGTTCTTGATGTTGGTGTTCATCTTGTGTAGGTCTTGATTCTTCGTCCCCAGCGGAGTCGCCAATTGTGTTGCCGCAAAAATCTGCCGCGCAACACCAGGATAACCGTCGTACTTTCGCGACGACGAACGGATGCTTTCCAAGCAAAGCAACAAAGATCCCCTCACTTTCGTGGAGGAGAGACGACCGCTTTTCAGCGCAAAACGGCAAAGATGACCAAACCCTAGGGCTGCTAGGATTCGGCAAAGTAGAAGAACGATAGATAAAACGATAAATAAAGAAGTAGATGTATTTTGTTGTATGTCGATTGGGGGGTTTCAATCGGCCATGGCCTTGGTATTTAAGGCACGCTGGACTTAAAGTACAAGAATAAAACTCCAGGAGCTAGCTATACCGAATAGGATTTGTCCTTCCTTGATTCGGTTAAAATAGACATTTAGATACCTTCCAAAACTACTAGCTAACCTGTAGTACGTCGGCCGTATTTGCGTACAATTATTTTCTCTTGGAATAAAATATTCCGGCCTAGACGCTACGATCTCATATCGGCATGCAAACCCGATTTTCCTTGTAGGGTGCTCCTTACGTGAGTGCACAGCTCGATCTTCTAGACATCCCTTCAGCAGCATGTACATCCGAGACTGGCTAAAACTTGTCGATCCTAGGCAGCAGCGTTGTAGCTTCAATGTTTCTGAACCCAGCTCGGACTTGTCCTTGGTAGCAACTAGTTCAGATAAATACTCCATATATTTCAACCGGTACAAAAGCTAGCTTGACTACAACCATGGCTGCATTTACGAACTAAACAGCAAGTTCAAGTATATATGTAAGCTAATAATCTGATCACGGTCATTCAAACTAATTTGGCTTATAAAAATATCTAACAGCCAAATTATACCTTCAACACAAGGCCACTGCACGTGTCCGATCCGTGTCTCCCTCTGCCTCTCTGGCACCGACGAGGCCTCCCGCCATGCGCCGCCGGTCGAGGCTCCTCCCGCTGGAGCCGACGTGCCCACAGCCAGACCGGGGGGCTTCCTCCACCTCTCCATCCTCGCCTTGCTCTGGTGCCGCCCCTCACTCCCGGCGCACGCGCAGCTACTCCTCCTCCTCGGCCTCCCGCTATCCGCCAACGCCGCCTCCCGCCTCCTCCCGCCTCCTCCGCCCGCACCTCCGGTCGGGGCACCACCTCGCCTCGCTCCGCATCCACCTCTGGATGCCGAGAGACCGTCCCCAACTCCCACCCCCTCTCCGCCGCCTGCTCCCGCCACGCGTCCCCCTCGGTTGGGCTCTCTACCCACGCTTTCCACGTCAAGTCAGGCTACACCACAGACCTCTTTGCCGCCAACTCCCTACTCCACTTCTATGCATCCTTCGGTCTACCATCCCTCGCACATAGGCTGTTCGATGAAATGTCGGTCAGGGACACCATCGCGTTCAACACCCTAATCGTTCTGTATATGAAGTCGTGCTATATTAAAGACGCTTTCGGGGCATTCAGGTTTATGGTGGACAGAGAATTCAGGTTGAATGGGTGGACCATCACGGCCTTGTCGGGCGCATCTGCTGGATTGAAGGATCCGAGGGTGGCAAAAGTGTTGCACGGGGTTGACAGGAGAGTGCTCCAGACAGACTGACACTACAAGGAAAACTAGTTGTACGCCAGCGCTAAATATGCTACCACTGGCGTGCACACGAATAGGCTCGCCAGCAGTATGCTCTAGCTGAAGGCGGCCAGCGGCTCTATTTACTGCTGGCGAACGGGGTCCAAGGTTCGCCAGCGGTAAGTATGCTACCGCTGGCGAACGAGCTGGCTGGTGCGCCAATTATCTAAAGATTGATGCCCGGCTAGCAGGGAGCCTTCTCAGGCCATCTGCAGTTTTAGTGCCTCTGGCTTGTGGGTCCTCCTTTCTGTCCGGTGCCGTGTGCGAGCTGCGTGCTGTCGTCTAGGGTAATAACGTGCGGTCACATAAGTCAAATCCTATCCTCTTTCCCTTTCTGAAGCGGCGGCCGACGTGAAGCCATGAAAGCTGCCGCCACCGACCACCGTCGCTCTCTTCCCCGCCCTCCTTCACCTCCGGCAGAAACGCACTCCAGGGGCAGCTCCGGAGGTTCAGCGCGGGCCGGCAGTCCCGGCCCCGTCCGGCAGCGGCACGTCGCCGGCTGCCGCGGCTTCCTCCCGCCCGCCTCGACGGTGACGCCCAAGACCAGATCTCCTCTCTCCGCGTCGGCACCTCCTTCCCAGTGACCACCTCGTGTGGACCAGCTTTTGACCGTCGATCGTCGTCTTCGTCTAGAAGCCAAAGCCTCCTTTCTCTCTTCTCTCACCGCCGCCTCCTCTCGATCCCCTTTATCTCTCCCCACCTCAACACCTCGCCGCCCATCGCTCGATTCCTTTGAGCCAGTCCACAACCGAGGCCCTCGTGGTCGCCGGGGAAAACCAAGGCGGCCGCAGGAGTGCGGACGCGTACGTTGCTGCCGCTCTCCACCACGGCAACGACCAAGGACCAGTCGGCGACTCGAGCTACTGGGAGGCTTCTACGCTCGCCTCACAAAGAAAACCGCGCCACCAAGTTCCGGCAGCACGGCGTCGCTGGTGTACAAGCCCATCGACGAGTCGTACTCGTCGTCCCTCCTGGACCACGCCGAGCAGCTCTTCACCTTCGCCAACCGGCACAGGGGAGCCTACACCTACACGCACACCTTCCCGGAGCTCAGCAAGTACTACAACTCCACCACGTACCAGGACGAGCTCCTGTGGGCCGGCGGCTGGCTCTACCACGCCACGGGGAACCGCACCTACCTCGCCTACGCCACCGGCAAGAATGGCGAGGACTTCGCCGACCTCGGGAACCCCAGGTACTTCAGCTGGGACGACAAACGCCCAGGGACACATGTACTTCAGACTCTTGGGGGGCGTTTGGTAGGCTGCAGCCATTTTGTGGCTCACTATGGGCAGGCTCTAGAGGGCACTGCTAAGCAAATACGAGACTTGAGACGTGTTGTGTGGTTAGTTTGGTAGGCTGCAGCAAAAAACGTGGCATCAGTTCGTGCAGGACAACCAAACAAGACGCTTGTGTTTGCAGGTATGGTAAGCCTCACCTCTTCTTACTTAGGTGTACTTACCTCTCACCATGGAGTAGCAGCAGAACGGCGAGCATGACGACGGCGCGAGCAGCGGCAACGGAGGTAGCCTGTCCAGGTCAAGGTCCAGCGTAAGAAGCTTTGCAGAAGGCGCAGCGACTTGGACCAAACGAGTCTCTCCGTCTCCAGAGACCATGTCCAAGTCGTTGCATCTCCACAGCTCCAACGTTAATTCGTTGCCCGCCCTGATTAAGAACAAAAAGTAATTCTAAGAATATGGATTACTACTGTATTTGATTTTCTATGACGAATGGCAAGTAGTCCCGTTAAAATGGTTTAGTATATGATTTTCTATTTGATTATCTATTCTTCAATAGCTCTAGTATATGATTTGATACGGGCCTTTGGATCCATGAAAATGGATGGTTCTTGCCTCTTATTGATTTGAGGTACCAACTAGACCCCTTCTGATCGATGTCAGTTCTATTAATATCATCCATGTTCAGCATATATAACGGCTGCTTGTGTGGGCATCCAAGCCGGAGGAGTAAGACCAGGTTTCTGAAAGAGTTATATTGCTCCATGTGTTGAACTAGCTGAAACAATTTGTAAAGCTCCAAAGTTAAGTTAATTTGCCCCAATTGCGTTTCATAAACATCAGCATCGCATCTCTAGAGTTGAACAACTTGCCTCCTGACCGTCCATTCTCTCAGCTGTCTCTGGTGTCTTCAGAGTGTCCAGTTCAGGTCACTTCTTGGTGGGTGTTATTTTTTCGACAAACTTTGTTATATCTGGCCAAACTGCTCATATTCATACACCACAATCAGTCAAAACCCTTGTTTTGTTAATCAGCAAGCACTACAGTAACAGAGGTTACATGCATGCTCCACCAAGTAAACTTACTAATGAATTTGTGCGCAGCCAAGGATCTCCATTAATCCCACGAAATGCACCACCATTATATGCAGTCTTGTTCTTCGATTGGTGCCGCGTATCCACTAATTCCGTTCTACATGAGACATCTCAACCGGCACCCCTCAAAACACTCATAAAGGCACAAAAAAGGGCCACACCGGCAACCCTAAGTGTCCCCGGCCCAACCTAGTTTCTGTCCGGCACCCCGAGAGGACCTCCAAAGTTGGGGACCCGATCGAGGGCGCTGCGCTGGACAGTGGCCGAAAAAAGCCAAAAAGCCCTCCGACAGGTGGGACCCCTTGTCATATCCCCACCCTTTACATCAGCGCGCCGGCCACTGAAACCTCTCGAATTTTCCTCCATTTTCACAACTCCTCAAGCTCTCCTTCCTCGGTGCAGCCATCACACACCTTTCTTTCGCCGCCGTAGCAAACCTTTTTCCTCGCCGCCTCGAGTGGGGCCTTTGACTCGCACCGCAACCAAACAAAAACAAGGCACTCGCGGTGCAGCCAAATGCGATGAGGGCAGAGCAAGTGGAACAACTGGCGGGTTCTTGACGGAGGAGATCATACACGTTGTCGGCCGGTCGAGCTAGCCGACGAGCACGCGCCAAGGGAAGGTTGGAGCAAAGGATGGAGCAAGTAGTTCTCTCCGCCACCCAAATAATAGGCGATATGAGCCAAGAGAGCTCGATGGCGCTCCGACAATAGGGAAAAGCGCGGCGCTCGGCAGGGTCAGAGGAAAATTCTGTTGGTTCCTCTCGTGAGGAAGAATGAAGGAGGAGGTGCAGTAGTTGATAAGGTTGAGCTGGGCCCAGGGACACGTGGCGCACGCGCGAGGAGGAAGACGGGAGAGTCTCGATCCCCCGGAGGTTCTAAAGTGTTTCCCTTATGGCATTCAATTAAAGGAGCCCACAAGTCATAGCCGAAAAAAGAAGCAACAAACTACCCTTCACGGTCTCAGTGATCATGTCTAGATGCATCCATTTCTTCCTACATGTGAGTCATTTAATCCGAACGGAGAGAGTATGATGTATCCCGAGACAGCAAAACCTAACAGTTCCGAGTACACGCGGCAAGTGTTAACCAGATTAAATACGAGCAACAGCAACAACTCAGCAGTAGCTTGCTTCATATATGTCGCTCTCCAGACCCGGCGATTTCACAACCGTCCGAGGCTAACTATAGTGAGTTCTGGATAAGCACCGGACTGTTACATTTTACAACTGATATAAGTACTACTAACATGGAACATGCAAGGCAACTTCAGCCTTTCTTCTTTCATTTTGTTCCTTTTCAGGCTACACACACCTATAACGAGATAAGAGTACAGTTCCTTCCACAAACTCACCGCAATCTGCACTAAACAGCTCAGCCGCAACAGGCGGCAACCACCGGCTACACTTCCTTATTTCGCCTTGGGAGTACAACACAATCGATAACGACGCCGAGCTCAACTCATTCTATGCCTCGGCTGAAGAAACATCAATTATCTGGAGAAGAAAAAGAAACTATCTAGGTGGCATCGCTTATTATTATTACTGTCACTTCCACAACTTGACAGAATTGTCATGGCTCGCGGATGCCACCATCCCAGTTACTGGGGATTGCGCCAACGACGCGATCAGACCTTCGTGAGCCTGTACCGTCATGCTTTGGTTCTTTACCATGTTCCATAGCTCCATAGACTGCACCGATAGAATGTCAATGAGAAACTATGTTATACAATAACAAGACCCACACATTACAAAACATGTCAACATAGTTTCTGCTAGCATATGATTATTAAATAGGAAATTCCTAGTTGTATGTATGTTATAAATTAGAGTAATTTCTTGTAACCAGAGAAGATAAATAACTAAAGAAAGCTGAGTTTGAGGCCTTTAAACAGAATTCAAATACAAATTATTAGAAGTTTAAAATTCCACAGAAGAGCAAGTACTACCTGGTAGCCTCCAATCACCAAGAGATTGGTATAACTTGGGTGGAACACACAAGAATGGAACTTATTCCCATTTGAGCTGACCTCATGAATACACTCTCCTGATGATACTGACCAAACCTTAACTAGATCCTGGCTGACAGACGCAATGTACTCCCCAGTGTTGTCCCAGCACACTGACTGCACGTCTGTGTTATGGCCCTGAGATTAAGATCAAATGCTTAAGTTTCATGATTACTTTGGGCAATCAGATTGATTATAGGCACAACTTCATTAAAAAAATCTCCAAATGAGAGAATATTAAATGTGCATGTGCAGAGGCAATAACAGAAGAAAAGATTGTGAGGGACTTCTCAGTGAAAGAAATGAAACATTGACGCGTTCGTGTTTAGCGACAAACCTGCAGGGTGTACTTTTTGGTATGCGTTTCAACATCAAATATAGAAACAACATTTTCAGAAGCAGCTGCGAGAAATTGTCCGGTGTTAGGTTGAAAACGAACTTGAGCAGTACCGCCCTGTCCGAAGAAAGAAGTCAAACATTAGAGATGGCAAATTATTCAATCATATATTTTCTGTTTATTACATGTTATTAGGAAGATTTGAAGGGGCCAGAAAGAAGGGTACTAACCTTTATAACACGCACACAGCTAAGCTGAGTCACGTTCCAGTATCGGATTTCACCATTGCCATCGCAAGAGCACAAAAGGTCTGTCTTCTTTGGATGAAAATCTAGTGATGTGACCTGGTAATTATGCCCAGTGAATGTATGCTGAGAGAATCCAGGCTGCCAAACAAGAAAATCAAGTTATAAGCTGTATACAAAATGCAAGCACACATACAGAGTGGTACAGTTAAACAATCACAACAGAGTGGACATACTGAACTCTGATATTTCTAATACTCCCTCCATTCAAAAAAGGATGTCTCAATCTTTTCTAGATTTGTATGTATGTAGACATAGTTTAGTGTGTAGATACATCCAAATTTAGATAAAGTTGAGACATCCTTTTATGAACGGAGGGAGTAGCATATATATATTCCTCTAATTTATTTTACAATGATCAGGCCTCATTATAATCTGAGTCATGAATAATATGGATAAATGTTAATATGTGTACTGTGACACGGAGAGCGTGAGCATATGTTGCTATAGGAGGCAGTGAGACAAAACACTTATCCCAGTTTCTTGAATGGTTGCTAAAAAAGAAAAATCTGAACTAGGCCAACACAAGAGCTAGCCTAGTGGCAAAGCTTGTTTACTGTATCGCTTAGTCTGGGTTTCGAGTCCCATATTTGCCCAGCCTGTTTATCTATTTGTTTGTTGGACGTGTTGTCTCACAGCTTAAGAGCGTGAAAACAGAAATGTCTTGCATGGGAGTCGAACACGGTATATGCTGCTTGTGCGTGTGCTTGCGGTCTTGCCACTACGCTAGACGCATACAATAGATACCAATGTGGTTCAGTCCCATTAACATACCAAAATAATTGAAACAACATTCAAGTTCGATTAACAAAATTCGAATAAAATTTTCTGAACTTCGAGAAATCTGAGTCTGGTTTTTAACAGATATTTTTTCCTGGCACACACATAAACTGACAAGCATAACTTACATCTGCAGCGTTCCATAGTTTAATTGTTCTGTCAAAAGACGATGTTGCCAGCTGTTTAGAGATAGGTCTGAAACGGACATCAGTTATAATGAGAGCGTGCTCTTCTGGTAAATACTGTGTCTGGAAAGTGTCCATGTTCCAAAGTACAGCCTGAGAGGAAAAAAAATCAAGGAACCATGCTCATAAACACCAAAGGTGCGAAAGGGTTCCACTCTTAATAGGAAACGGTTCATCATACTATGGCAGTTACGTGTACCTTCTTTTCATGTCCAGCACTAGCCAAGATCTTGCCGTCGTAAGAAAAGTTGCAGCAGACGACCTTGCTGTTGCTTGTTCGCCAACAATTAACCTCACTGAACGTAAAACCTAAAGAAAAATGGGATGCCATACAATGTTAGAAGGGCTTGTCTGACAAGGGAGTTTTTTCTCTGTATGTGGAAGATACGACGGTTTCTGAAAATACTATGGTTTGAAATACTTCGAGTTGTTTGGCTACAATAAAATACCACAGTTTTAAAACCGTTGTATTCCAAAAACAGAGGTATTTTACACTACAGAAGAAAGAGGTCTGGGCCTCTTTTTTCCAAAACCATGGTTTTCTGAAAACTGTAGTATCCCATGCCCAGGCGCTGAAATACTATGGTTTCAGAATACTTTGGTTTTACGAAAACCAAGCGGCCAAATAGAGCCGAAAAACATCATAAATACTACCTTTTGAAGCTGCCGGGTTAGGCTCTGTGGGGCTTCTTTTATTAAGTGCAGCAAAAATATCCCTTGCATCTCCATCATCATTGGACAAAAAAGATTCCACATTATCATCCAATGAGCCAACATCACCAAAAGCTTCAAGGTCATCCTGTTAGAAACAACAGACCTTACATATTAGTCTGACATAGAATAATCATTAGATACATCCAGAAAAACATATTAGATGGAAAAGGTAAATGAGCTACCATTTGATTTGAAGAGGATGCAAGTCCAGTTCCATCCGCACCATACATCATCACATTTTTCGGAACATGGCGCATATTGCCAGCCATTCCAAGTCCTTCAGGTGTATGTGTGGATGGAGTTGATGGTGGAGAGTTGGTTGAAGGGCCCACCGTATTTCCTGTTCCAGTACTATTTGCTGGGCCTGAAGATGTAGCTTGCTTTCTTTTTCTGTTGTTCTGGAGATAAGTAATTACATATAGTTACATAACACCGAGCAGATATACTCTCGTAAAAAACAACGAGCAGACATAAGATAACCACAAGTACATAACAGAGAAGAGATTTTCAAGTTAATCATACATTTAGAAATACTTAGTCCAGTAGTTGGCAATAATTAGTTCAAACAACTGAATTAGACTGAAATATGGAAAATAAATCAGAGGTCAACAACTTGTTGACAGGTACATGTAAAGTCATGGAGTTGGACACTTAAGTTGTGGACTAAAAGAAGAAAAGAAATGGAAAAAAAAACTTGCAGTAACATGACATTCGAAACCTATGTCATTTGGACCGGTTATTGACATGGAGTTGGATACATGGAATTGTCTAAATGGAATAACTAAGTCCCTAGATTCTTTTGTGGTTCTACCCCCTCCGAGCATCAGTCCAAGAAAACTGTTCCCAAAGAACTATACCATGGTGTACTTTCCTCTGCTAACCACCTTAATTTTTATTGTGTACTCTATTTGAGATAAACTCATAATACAGCTGCAAGTGTTGACAGAAGTGCAACAGTATAGGCGAAAGGCTTTGTTTTTCTAGACAGGTAGACAGTTTTAACTATCTAGGAGTAAATTTGCACACAAATACCTTTAAGAAAATAGAAGATAAATCCCAGAGGTATAATTTGAACTTGTACGAGTATATTTGTTCATGGATTAACTTTCAAGAATAAAAGATAAATCCCAGAGATTGCATGAACTGCCAATACCTGTTGCATTTGCTGCTGCTGATTTTGCTGCTGCTGTTGCTGGTTCTGCTGCTGCTGTTGCTGCTGCTGAAGTTGTTCCTGTGGTTGCTGAGAAGATGTTTGTTGCATCTGGATAACTTTCAGCCATAGTTAGATTCCAACAATCGAGAGGAAAATAAAATAAGATCTTAAGATCAAACTCCATGTACGGGATACACACTTCAAAAATATACGAACCTTCATGAGATACTCTTGGTCTGGCCTAATTTTTGGTGAACTGGATTGCATTGGAGAACTAATGCAGCCATCAGTCCCACCAGGTTGTCCGTCTTTACCATTCATGCCACCCCTGGTTAGTGTTGTAAATCTGCGGGGGTCCATATCCCCATAAGGAGTTGAGTTGCTAAGGCTTCCTTGTTTGAGCCTGTGCTAAGAGTTGCTGCTGCTGTTGTGGTGACATAAGTTGGAACTGTGACTGTGTCGAGAGAAATGGCTTCTGCATTTGAGCACCTAAATTTGGTCGAAGTTGGTCTATTCCCTGCAACACGGTTATTAGATTCCAGAACAAAACATGAATATGGTAGGCAATAAATATACGAGTAGCTTACAGTTAACGGCCAGCCCTTCAAGGGAAGACCACTCACTCCTTGGTTCAGTCCTGTTGACAAGAAAAAACATCTCAAGATAAACAAAAAAGAGAAGCATAATTTTCCTCTTGAATTTGATTATGAATATTACACATTATATCAAGACATACTCCCATTACAACGAAACAAAAAAAAAACCACTAGAAAAACTAATTTATCATGGCTTCCAATTCATTAGCTTCCAACATTATACTGCTATTGCACAACTTTTAATAGTTATATGCTATACAAAGATGAAACAAATTGCAAGTCCACCCCTAACCATTAGCAACGCAATTAATGCAACTTTGAAGCATATAAAATGTGTAAGTCAGATATCATCCACAACTTCGGTTCCTGCAACTCTGATAAAGTTGACACAGCGATGCATTTCTTGCCAATTGTTTTGACTCCAAAAAGGAAACTAGAATATATAGAGGAAAGCTACCTGCACCACCTAATCCAGGTTTTTGCTGAATTATTCCCTGTCCATATAAGGACGATGGATCCATGGTCATAGATCTTTGGGATACACCCATGTTACCTTCACTCTTAATATCCTGTTAGGAATCAGTGTATTCATTCAGTAAATGGACTAATGGAAGAAGCTGTGAACTGAAATAACACGACAAGGGGTGCTATAACCCACAGTTGTTTGCTGATTCCGAGCCTGAATCTGTTGCAGTGTAGTAGATACATTTCCAGGAGTTCCAGGACCTAGTTGCCTATTTGCACAAAAGATAAATATATTTAGTGAGAATAGCAGTAACACTCTGATATTTAATCCAACTTCTCTGTTTCAAAAAATCTATCAAAATGTGGGGTTGAGATCTGGAGGATCACCCTGTATGGTTTGTTGCTGCTGACTTAAGAAGAGCCATCCTACTGGCATCAATAAGCTGTGATCCCTCGGAGTCCATTGAATGAGGGTGCTTAAAGCGCTCTTCGTACATCTTGGCAGCCAAAACACTAGCTGTCGATGGCCCCAGAATGCCATCGGAGTTTAGGCCATTTATTGGTCCGTTAAGGTGGCCTGAATTGGTCCGCTGCATTTGAGCATGCCTTTGTTGGATGAGTTGCAATTGTTGCATCTGCATCTGCTGCTGATGCTCTCTTGCTTTTATTTGCTGTGCCTGTATCCAAAAGAAATATAGATTGTGCCAGAATGTGCTATCAAAATGTGAATAGTTAAGCACATAAACAGTAAATGACTAAGCGATTTGGAGATTCCCAATCTACCTCTAGGTAAGCTGCTGCAACCTCAGAATGCTTCTCGTTTGTCCTTGCAATAAATATATCCCAAAAGACAGACCACCACTCAAAGAGAAACCCCCCAGGAGCATCAATTGCTGCATGACAAGTCAAAATTTACCACAGTGATACATGGTTGAGTCTCCTGTGCATCTATTGTAAATTTATAATTATAATACAGTTGCTAAAAATAGATGAACAGAGGTCTATGTGGCAGAATAGACCACACTGTGCAATTGCATGGGGGCAATCTACATATCTGCTTATCGCCAACTTTTGCCTGTCGCGCCCTCAAGGCCAAACGATCTTAAAACATGATGATACCTGGAATCTACCATACTATCTATCCTGCCTTTTCTAGCCAATTCCCTCAATTAAGTCTTAACACACAATGCCACCTGCTTTAGGTACTCTTGCCCTTGAATTTTATCTCTCTCTCTCTCGGCTGTGTGCATCCGTAATGCCATTAGGGTATTGCGTTGTTGCAGAGGCTGGATGTAATTGGAATCTCCGTGATATTAATATATGCTCTTTATCTAAAAGAATCTCTCTCTCTCTCTCCAAGGCTTAATGTTATCAAAATAATCCAACAGGAAAAAAACGATTCTCCAAATTATTGAACTCGAAATATGACATCCACTGCTTCCTTTGGTGGGGCCAGATGGTATGTTTATACTTATCAGATACTATACTACTACAAATGTATGTTCTTCGAATCCATATGTTCGATTCAGCAGGCAATTCGGCCAGTTCAGATTTTAGACAAGAGTCAATTCCAACAAAACCATTTGCATAGGTCTTGGAGAGGGCACAAAAGGTACAACTAGTTAGCCCTTTATAATGTATATAATTGTAGTAAGCAAGTAGTTTGTTTGCAACTAAATGGCAACTGTTCTATTTCACACCATTTCCTAAGCATATTAGTTCATAGCCCATGTATGGCGTATGTGTCCAGTTTGCTAATGTTACTAATTTTACCATGCATGAGGCAATGCACAAAATTATACTATTGGTGCTGTTTTCACTCTAGTTTTATTTCCAAATTGGTACATGTTCCACTAGCCATGTTATGGTAGATCAGCTCTTTTAGGATACATTGATTATTACTGCTCAAACCACGGACTTAGTGTCCTTGTGATTAACAACTAAAGACGCTAAAGTCAAGGTAACGTTTTATTTGAGAACACGAAATTTATTAAGCTTTCAGTGAAATAGTACAAACCAACCAGATGGACAAATAATAATAATAACAACGCCATCGAACGTAGGTGTAATAAATTGTAGCATTGATCAAATAAGTACAAGCATGACAGTCCAAAGCACGAATGCGGCTTCGATATCACCGCCGTAGCTCGGAGGATGACTCCTGCGGAAGCTACGCGAAGCAACTTCGCCATGAATCACTCAAACCCCTCTCTGAATTTGAAATTTCCAGCTCGAACTCTCGGAAGCCCCAGGATATCTGCCGAATTTTGCTCAAAACTGCGCAAAACCACCTTCAAAGCTTGAACTCCCAGCCCTACTTTGGCCCAAAAACCGCCAGCTAGGTCGATTAGGGTTACAAGTCCCCAGCCCTAATTAGCACAAACCCTCCATTAAACTCGACTTCTCAGAGCAAATTAAGCTCCCCACCCACTTCACATTGCGCTCGAATTCCCGTCCCTACCTAATACACTCACTCGCTCCTCTGAAACCAAGTGGACCGCGGAAAAGGAATCAGACAGAGAGGGGACACTCACCAACCGGGTCAGCGGCGACCTTCCCCTCCGCCATGAACGCCTTGGCCGTCGTCTGCAGGTTCCGCTTGAGCAAGTAGTCGTAGATATACACATCGAGCCTACACCACCAGCACCCACCGGAAATTAGCCAAAACAGAGCAGCGAGAAAAACACATCGAGGTAGAGAGTAGTATCTCACATCTTATCCGCTTCCCAATTGCTCTGCGCCATTCTGCAAGCAAAACCGAGCGGAAATCAGCGGGGGAGCAGGGGGAATCGAGGTCGAATTCGCGGGGAGCGGAGGGATCAGGGGCCACATTACCGGTTGGGGGCGATCCCGCTGCTCGGGGGGCCGAGAATCCCGCGGACGTCGCGCGCCGGCGAGCCGGGAGGGATCCAATGCTCGATCGGGGACGCCGGCGGCCCGCGTGCTGGGAGGCGCGCGGAATTCCGGCGGGCTGTGTAGGCGCGTGGGTGGGCGTGCACCCTAGTGCGAGCTCGTGGCTGGCTGCAGCTAGCACCGCCTCGAGAGAAGAGAAGAGCTGATGTGACGGAGAGGGAAGGGAGAGAGAGGAGGGAGGAGAGGGATGAGGTATGGGTGTGGGTTTTCGTCTGGCTCGGAATCGTGAGCCGGGCGCCCGTTCAGGAAGGTTCGGATGACAGGCGGGCGCCCGAGTTTTTGCACAACTCCGCTGCAAGAAACCACTATTTTAACATTTCCGCGTAGTAGAATATGACGACGGATGCCAAGGCTAACTTGAAAACCAATTCATGATGTGCACCTTCTAGTTTTCAAACGCACATTAAGAAAACTATATTCTTATTTTCTAAGAGGTGTGGGCAAATGTAAATTCCCCAGGTATTAATTAGTAGAATGCGTGTGGGATGCTAAAAAATACTACTCCTACCGCCAGAAAATGAGCGTCGTTGAATCAGATGTATCTACATGTAATCCCTCCGTTCCAAAATACTTGACGTAGGTTTGTCCAAATTTAGATGTATCGTGCTAGCATCCACCGTTAGGAGGTATGGTATATACAATTGAAACGAGAAAATGTGTCGAATAAATCAATTTGCATATTGCACGTCATGTAAGCACAATCACTCTTTTTGATTAGAAGCTTACAAAACTATTTATTCTCCATGCAAAAGTTTTAAGAAATATATTTCCACTCAAACCGCTCCCTATGCTTGGCTTCACAATAATAAGCGGAAAAAACAAGGACGGCGAGGCGATTCCGTCCGACTAGGCTCGGACCCGGAGCGGCAGGCTCGGGAGGCGTGGGGATTGGAGCACTCAATTAGGTCCGGATTACTATGGTCCTTCCACTGCACCTGCCCAAACACCAGCCACCGAAACCACCCAATCCAGTGCAAGGAAATGATGGCGTGAGGAGAACCATTGGACCCCTGCGGTGTCCGCTGAACGCCAGGGGATCTGCGAAAAGACGGGGTGAGGTGGTGAGCTTTCGCAGTGACGATGTCCCGCGCCTCCGGGGATCCTCTGCGCCTCGCCACGCTGTGGCCCATGCTGCTGCTGTGTGGCTAGTGGAGCGTGACGGCTTCGGTTTTTCTTGTCGGTTTTGTGCTTGCGTCCACGTTAGTTAAAAGCAGGGCAGCTGTGATGCATGGTGTTTATGATTTGAAGACATCGTTCTCCTTATACGATGAAAGTTCTAGTAGGAGAAAGGTTTGCGTATATGGCAGCGTTGACATACGTACCATAAAGTTTCTCTTTCCGCGTTGGCCAGTGAGATGGTGTGTGGTACAAAAAAAGGGTATCTGGCTGAAAGAGGTATAGAACTATAGATACACGACGATGTTTGTCTAGTCTATTATAGAAATGGGGTGTGCTATTTGCGGAAATTGTGTGGTCCTAGCCGGTAAAATATGTGCACACATGATGCCTACTAGCTGGGGGTACTTTTATAAGGTTGGGACCTGTATTTTTGTACTCCTACTTTATTTTGTTTTTTGTAATTTACCTTGTCTAGGGCATGTTTACACTTTTTTTTTGCGGATTACACATTATAATGATAATAATGTAGATGGACATATACCTACACGAAAACACACATACTAGAGAGAATATGTACTAGAGAGAAAATATGTATATGTCTGCCCAAACATACAAGTTACAACATAAAAAATTTGGTGAACGGGGAGATTCATTTATTCGTGAAAGGAAATTTCAATTAGTCGATCGAGTTCGACGAATTTGACAAAATTCGTCGCAAAATGGTACAAACTTTGGTCCAAAATTGAAAAGTTGAAGTCGATGAAACTCGAAAACAATCACGGAAATGGAACCTACTCGTCGACGCGCATATATTTCGTGTATATTTTATCTCGAATCAAACACGGTATGTGCTTGGCTCACGAGACTTTAGGCCAGAGCCGAAACAAGTGGTTTCATAAACGCGCTACCGTTAGCTCGGATACTGGTAGCGTGTTCTGGTCCACGCGTTACCACTACATATTAGTTGTAGCATGGTAGCAGTAGCGTGTGCCCACGCGCTACTACTACCAATTCCGACGCGCTACTGATGACATTTCTGTATTAGTGTGTGTCAGGTCGTCTCGAATGAAAAAGAGGGTGTCGGGTTCATCTATGACAAGATCCAAGGGATCAAACTAGTTAGACGAACACTTGTACAACACAAGTACTTAGACACAACATATAGGAGCATGAGTAGGTCTTTACCACCTCGGCTATGGGCTGAAACTGGGTAAATCTTTGTGCCTATCCCATTCCTAAATTTTCACTGATACATCCTCGCTCTTTCTCACATCGACTACTAGCATTGTGGCTCACCAAGCGAATATCTCCGACCATGTCCCTCGGATAATTGGGATTCAGGGTATAAAAAACGCTGATTGAATTGTCTTGCGTATCACGCTTTCACTCGGTCTTATGAAGCGGCATTTTGCAACTCATGACGCCTCGTCGTCCATGGTACACATGGACGTGTTCGTGCGTGAACATAGTTGACCATGAAAAAAAGAAAAATAATAATAAACTTGCGACATCATACTTGAAATATAAAGCACTTGTTAACAACTCATATACATCTAGAATTTTCTATTTGTTATACCATGCTAAATCATACTCTATGTCACTATATTACGATTGTTGTCACACTCGCGTATCCTCTATTAAGATGTTTAAGCATACTAAAACAAACACAAACACCTATAATAAATTTAAATGGCACAAATTATACTTTGAATATATGTAATTTTGTCGTTATTTATGCTTTCTTAGATTTAGAAGTAATCAATTCAACAAAATTTTCAAAATAAAATTTGGAAACTAACATGATTCTCGGTACCACAACCGAATTGTACAACAATGAGCGTCAAGTGGTGTGGATTAAATTGTTGGCCAATAGAGGATAGAAAATTCAAATTATGGGACAAATGGTGTGGATTAAAAATTACTTAATACTTTGTGAGGTAACAAGCTAAGTAATAATGTTTAGTACAAATGTATGAAGACCACCGTTTTTTCAACTTGACCTTGGACAAGTAGAAATATTACTAGACGAAAAGCGTTCAACCTTCTCTGCCTCCTAGCTTGTTTGCTGCATTGATGGGCTTAGTATGAGATTCGTGTCAGTCTGTCCAAATCTTGATCAACCTTTATCGTATGCATAACTTGATCTAATAATTCATATGAAACATTGCAAATTAAATGATGCACATAATACCTAGTTAATGGAACACGGTATCACTAGTAGGGAAGTGCCTTTCTGTGGCGCACCAAAATAGCTTTCTGTGGCGTATGGTGGGTGCGCCACAGAAGTCTCGCCACAAAAATATTATTTCTGTGGCGCACCCTTATGTGCGCCACAGAAAGTAGAAAATTCTGTGGCGCACTTCCAGAATGCGCCACAGAAATATTGCTCATCCGCCACAGAAATATTAGTCCATGCGCTGATGAATTTGACAATAATTTATCTGTGGCGCACTTGCTTCGTGCGCCACAGAATATGGTGCGCCACAAAATTATTTACCATGCGCCACTAAATTATTTGCTGAATTATCGATTATTTGCTGTATTATCGATTATTTGTTGTATTAATTTGACAATAATACATGTATATTATAGTATTTATACAGAAAATAATAGAAACAGTAATATATTTTGACACGGTATTAAAACAGATAGATAAATATGTCATTACATCAGTTAGAGCCCGAGATACATACATATATAGTGACAATTAAGTGCCAAATTAATTGTACAAAAGTTCATCTTATGTCACATAAGTCATAGTACAAATAAAGTTGTCATCGATTTCCCTCTGATGCAACCCTGGAGATGGATACAACGATGTGCCATTTCACCGTCTCTTCTTGAGTCGCCGCTGGAGTCTTTTCTTCTTGAGTCGCCGCTGGGGTCTCTTGCTGGGTCGCTGACGGAGAACACGTCTAGCTCCACTGGTAGGATTGAGCCTTCTGGTGTATCGGCTCCGGGAACGGTTTATAGCAGTCTTTCGTCATCCACGTCCTCATGTCATTTTGCTTGTCTAGGCGTTCTTCGATCTCCCACTTAGACAACCCTGGAGATGAATTGGAATATATATTAGATTAATAATATAAATAGAGTATGATTTATTCATCTAATTAAGTGGATAAGTCTATAATAAAGAAAATAAAGAAGCACTTCTATCGAGTGAGGCAAGGCTTTTCTTTTACAATACATCCTACCTCTGGCGTTGTGTAAGGACCCCCATTCTTCCATGACATCTTCCAAAATGATTAGCGATAACTGCCTCTGGATGCGATGGAAGTCTTCTCTAAGCTCAGAATCGGTGATTTTCCCCGCATTTGTGCTCCATTCTTGGAGACTAGATGGCCACCTCGTTGTCTCTACATCCCGGACAAGCCCTTTAATGTGATGGAGGACGTAGAAGGCATCCTTCACGCTGCCAGACGCATGCTTGATGCAATGGAACCCGGTCCCATGCCAGAAAATGTGTTTGTTGTCCTTCGTTAAACGTTCCCCATTCTTTTCTTTGTGGAAGTGGCCTCCCTTTTGGGCATAGCCCTCGAGAGCCTCATCGAGAACACCCTTTATTCTGGTGTAGTCTTTAAGACTCCCCGAGTCGAAATAAGTGGCAACGGACCATCTCGGGCTTACGACGATGAGTACTGCGTACTCGTCACTGCTCAACACAATTGAAACGGAATGTTGGAAAGGATCAACAACGGAAGAAATCTATAAGAAAGCATAATATACGACGGCGGCGACCGGATGTGTACTTACTCGGAAAAGAAAGGAATAAGAAAGCTGTTCTTATCCTTGTTGTTCAGCATGATTCTCTGGAGGAACTTCGTGGCCTTGGCCCGTGTCGTTGATCCTTCCACCAGCAGGCTGTCACACATGTAGTAGGGATCCACTACCTTGATGTACGGGGTATTATCTCTCCTGATCCTCATCGCTTGGTTGAGCGCGTATAGGCGGACCAAGTTATAGTCCAGCCGTCTAAAGTGAAACAGCTTGAAGACGTCCTCGTACGATATGAAAAACAGATCCGCGGGGGTTTCATGGACGAACTCGGCCAAGTCTTTTGGCACCTTGACAGTGAACACCGGGTAATTTGGATTATCTTCTTTAAGAAGGTTGCTCTCTCGCGTCAAGATAGCATTTTGCAAAGAGAGCATGCATCCGTCTGCGAGGTGGAGCAGCTCCCGAGACAGGATCGGTTGACCAGCTTCATGAACTCGGCTCAAGCCATCCGCACGGGGTGATACCATGTCTTCATACCCCCGGATAGTCGTCTTAGGAGCTGGCTTACTTCTCTTCCTGTGCTTCTTCTTCTTTACCTCTGGGGATGCTGGGGGTGCATCTTCTGTAGTAGGCACATTGATTGAGTACTTGTTGGAGCCGAAGCTGATCACTGGGGGAGGCCCTTTTCTCCCTCCCTCAATCCAAACCCTGACAGACTCACAGACGGTAGTAAAGATCGACGTGAACATCGTTGTCACTGCCTGTGCGATGACCGTCTGAATCATACTATTTTCCTCTCTCGGTTCCTCGCCTCCTGTTCGAGAACCCCGGCCTCGTTATTGTCAGCCATGTTCGTCTCACCTATAAGAAAAAAATGTCGAAGTTAGTACACCAAATATAAGAAAAAAATCACTTAATTAAGTACTAAGATACCCGGCCCATGCATTAGTCGCAATACCCCATATGTCTTGTTTTTAGCAAAGCCATGCCAAAATTCACGAAAAATTTCGGCATGACCTTTGCTAAAAAAGGGACATATGGAGTACCCGAATTTGCCGGAACGGAAGTTAATCGACGTTCCGGCAAACTCAAGGGCCTCATGGGTACCTGCAGAAATTTCACAAATCATGTTGCCGGCATCTCCGGCCGGACAACAACAAACACATATCCACATCTGCCGGCCGACAACAAACACAATACCACATCCACATCTCCACGTGTCCTATTTTTAGCAAAGTCATGCCAAAATTCACGAAAAATTTCGGCATGACCTTTGCTAAAAAAAGGGACATATGGAGTACCCGAATTTGCCGGAACGGAAGTTAATCGACGTTCCGGCAAACTCAAGGGCCTCATGGTTACTTGCATAGATTTCACAAATCATGTTGCTGGTATCTACGGCCGGCAACATCCACATACACGACACGCTGGTCGGAACACAAACAACCACGACACGATGGTCGTGGTAGCACATAACACATGGTCACCGGGTTAACCAATAGCTCACCAAAGGGGAACTGTAGTTGAGGAGATAGTTGATGTAGTCGAAGCGGTGGTCTGCACAAGAAAAAAAATAAGAAAATTCACATCCATATATATCTTCATTTCCTTTAAAAAGTACCAACTTTGGAGCATTTCTAAAGCATCAAATCTTGATCCTATTTCACATTAACCCTCATGGATCTCTTGTACTAAGTTAGTACTTCATAATTAACCCCAGAAATAATTTTTTGAATACATCTAGAACCTTAATTGAAGGCATTTTTGTAGGTATGTTTAAACAGTGACCATATTTAACTTAGCAAAATTTTAAATTTTTTTGGTCTCCAAAATTTTCCTAACACCACTAGCACCAACTAGAAGCATTAGCAACTACTTGCAGCAAGCACTCAACAACCAAATGAATCAAATTCTGTAAAAATATGGGTTTGGCATTTGACCAAACACCTTGTGTGCCGGTGTGGAGGGGAGGGAGAGGGGATGGAAGGAGCAGCACCTCGGGGAGGGGATGGTGGAGGGGAGGGAGAGGGGATGTCGAGGGCGTCGGCGGCGTCGGCGTCGAGGTGGCGGGCCGGCGGCGAGGACGCGGTGGAGTGGCGGCGAGGACGCGGCCGGTGGAGTGGCGGCGAGGACGCGGTGGCGGCGAGGACGCGGTGGAGTGGCGGCGCGGACGCGGTGGTCGTCGAGCGCGCGGGCGGGAGCTGCGGCGGCGAGGGCGCGGCCGGTGGTCGTCGAGTGCGCGCGCGGTTAATAATTTGGGACTTGCGAATTTTGGATGAAGAGGCGCAGCGCGATGGCGGGTCCACATGTAAGTGGGCACAAAAGATTTTGTGGCGCACCGTTGGATTGGTGCGCCACAGAAAGGCAGGATTCTGTGGCGCACCAATCCAACGGTGCGCCACAGAATTGTCTAGTACAAAATTTAAAAAGCTGTGCTGCTGTTTGATGACACAAACAGCAACACAGCCCAGTGGTTTCCAACAGTCCGAATTAACCCTGATAGCCAGGTTCGAATCCTGGCAAACTCACTTTTTTTAAAACTTTTTTTCTTTAAAATTTGGTTCAAAAACTTGCATTGTCTCACACACAATGTATATTCAATTCATACACATATTCAATTCATTGACTCATACATATTCAAAAACTTGCATTGTCTAGTACATATTCATGATCATACATATATATGCTTCCATTGTCTCACACACACACACACAAATTAAATACACCAAAAAAGTATTCTTCGTCTTGTTGGTTCCGCGAGCTAGCTTCTTCTTTCCCTTCTTCGCGGTTGAAAACTTTAGGCCGGTCACCTTGAGATTTCTTCGTGTGAACGGACAACCTTTAGTAGGTAGGGAGGTCTTCCTTCTTTGTGTACTAGTAGTAGGCATGTCGAAGAACTTGTCGAATTCCCCTCGATCTTTGGCTCGTTGTCCAAGTCTTCCTCGGTGGCGTCTCCTTCCATTCCGATGATGCTCCTCTTGCCCCTCCTCACGACAACACGGCTAGGCTTTGACGGGTCGGTAATGAAGAAGCATTGCTCAACTTGGCTAGCGAGTACCCATGGCTCATTTTTTGCGGAGGCGTTCTTCGATTTGGCATCGGGTATAACCATGGTGGTAAAATACCGGTCTTCTTTGACGACGTCCTTGGCCCATCTCACACGGAACATTGGCACCAACTCTCCACAGTAGTTGAGCTCCCATATCTCCTCGATCCTTCCGAAGAATCTTTCCTTGACAGTAGCCTCGTCATCGGCGTAGGATAGCATAGTTGCTCCTGAGTTTTGATATTCGCTATACCTGTCCTTTTCCTCGGTGCAGAATCTGAAACCGCCGATGTCGTACGACTGATAGGTCTTTACGTTCTGCCCAGGGCCCTGTGATAAGGAGAATATGAGTTTTTCCTCTTCCGTAGATGGCTTCCTGCTCTCTGCTTCAAGCAGTTGCCTTTTCTTGAACCAACGCGTCAAGCTGGAGTTGTGCTCTCTGATTACGTCTCCCTTCTTCCTCTGCCATCTCATGTCGACGTAATTCTGCTCGATTAAGATTTTGTGCTCTTCCACAAAATATTCGGTCACTTTTAAGTGTTGTAGCGCGACCCGGTGAGCCCTGTTGAGGTCGTCTTTTTACCATGAATGCCAACAAAGATTGAGCGGTAGCCGTCGTGGTGACCAACTCCATCGAGCCTGCCGAGGTGTGTCCTGGTGGGCAGACCGACATCCTCGTTCTCGATCCTTAGATAATTCTGGCAGAAGGAGATGCACTCGTAGGTTAAAAATCCCTTGGCCATGCTTGCGTCTGGACGGGCCCTGTTGCGAACGTATCCTTTCATGACACCGTTCTGCCTTTCGAATGGCATCATGTAGTGCAGGAACGTCGGACCGAGCTACCTGATGTCATTGATACGTCTCCAACGTATCCATAATTTCTGCTGTTCCATGCTTATATTATACCATTTGCTACATGTTTTATATACACTTCATATCACTTTTATGCATTTTCTGGGACTAACCTATTAACAAGATGCCACAGTGCCAGTTCCCTGTTTTCTGCTGTTTTTGGTTTCAGAAAGTTACTTCTGGAAATATTCTCGGAATTGCACGAAACAAAAGGCCAAGTCCCTATTTTTCCAACACGTACACGGAGTCCGAAGGAGAGACGAAGGGAGCCACGAGGTGGCCAAACCACCTGGCGGCGCGGCCCCACCGCCGCGCCAGCCTGTGGTTTGGGCCCCTCGGGGGTCCGCCGACATCGCCCCTTCGCCTATTTATTCCCCGAGACGTGAAAACCCTAAAACACCGAGCCTTTCATCCAGAACATATTCGCTGCCGCCGCCGTCGTCAACCCTAACTCGGGGGGTTCTGAAGCTCTTCCCGGCACCCTGCCGGAGAGGGGAATCATCACCGGAGGGCTCTACATCGCCATGCCCGCCTCCGGAGTGATGCGTGAGTAGTTCATCCTTGGACTATGGGTCCATAGCAGTAGCTAGATGGTTGTCTTCTCCACTTGTGCCATCATGTTTAGATCTTGTGAGCTGCCTATCATGATCAAGATCATCTTATTGTAATGCTACATGTTGTGTTTGCTGGGATCTGACTTATATTGATACCTATGTGGAGCTGAATATTATATTATCATGTCTATGTCATTTGTGATCTTGCATGCTCTCCGTTACTTGTTGAAGCCTTGGCCAAGTGAATACTTGTGACTCCAAGAGGGGGTATTTATGCATGATAGTTGGGTTCAACCTCTATTTAACCTGGGATAGTGACAGCAAGTTCTAAGGTTGTAGATGTGTTGTTGCCACTAGGGGTAAAACAGCAATGCTTTATTCAAGGATGAATGTATTGTTTACATTACGCACATTACTTAATGCAATTGTCTGTTGCTTGCAACTTAATACTGGAAGGGGTACGGATGTTAACCGGAAAGTGGACTATTTAGGCATAGATGCATGCTGGATAGCGGTCTATGTACTTTGTCGTAATGCCCAAATGAATCTCATAGTAGACACCACAACTCACACATGCATGTTATATGCACTTATCAATTGTCAATTGCCCAGCTGTAATTTGTTTACCCAGCATGTTAGTTATCTTATTGGAGAGACACCACTAGTGAACTGTGGACCCCGGTCCATTCTTTTACATCTGAAATACAATCTACTGCAATCATTGTTCTCTACTGTTTTATGCAAACAAACATCATCTTCCATTCGATACGTTTAACCCTTTGTTTTCAGCAAGCCGGTGAGATTGACAACCTCACTGTTAAGTTGGGGCAAAGTAATTTGATTGTGTTGTGCAGGTTCCACGTTGGCACCGGAATCCCTGGTGTTGCGCCGCACTACACTCCTTCACCAACACCTTCGAAGCAACCTCGTTTTCCTACTGGTTCGATTAAACCTTGGTTTCATACTGAGGGAAAACTTGCTGCTGCACTCATCATACCTTCCTCTTGGGGTTCCCAACTGACGTGTGACGTACAAGCATTGTTTCTGGCTGTTGCCGGGGAGATATTCCCTCGTCAACTTAGCGCTAGCAACACGTTTTCTGGCGCCGTTGCCGGGGAAAACCGAATTGCTTCTGCAAGGGGAGTCTCTCACACCCAATCTCTTTACTTTGTTATTTGTCTTGCTTAGTTTATTTTTATTTAGTCTTGTTTGCTCTCTTTATCAAAAACACAAAAAAATTAGTTACTTGTTTAATTCGGTTTGATTTTGTTTTTCAAAATGAATGCTCCTGAAGTTGAAGTTCGTTCTTTTAGGCAACTAGGAGGTGAAAATTTGAAAGATGCTTGGTATAGAATTAGTGATGCTCATCATAGATGTACTAAGAAACACTCTACCACTATCCTCCTTAGGAACTTTTATGTTGGTATCTCTAGTTGGTATAGGTATGTTCTAGACACTCTTACAGGTGGAAATTTCTTGGGTACTCCTGCTTTAGAAGCCTGTAATATTATTGAAAGTTTGGTAGGAACACCACCCACTAAAGATATTAAAATTGAGATCACCTTGGAGGATGTTATAAATAAGTTAGACTCTATGGAGAATTTTTTTCCAAATTTTCTTGATTGTATTGGTAAGACTAATGAATCAATAGCCACCATCAATGAAAGAATCACTGTTCTTGAGGATAATAATATCCATGACACCCAAAATCATAGAATTGATGAGTTAGAGGAAGCTATTGAAACCTTAAGTTCAACCTTTACTTCTCTTAAGTCTAAAAAGGAGAAAGTTTATGTGGGTAGAGAGCAAAAGTTTATGTATGTTCCTAAAGTGCCAAAACCAAAGACTCATTATGAGCTTAAAATTGATAAAACTTTTAGTACGGTTAAAGGTAATGAAACACCTCCAGGAACATCTAAGATACCCATTGTTACAAGCTGTGTGTTGGAAGAAGCTTTTGATGATTTGAATGATTTGCCACTTGACAACACTTGATTTTCACTTTCTGCGCCTAGCTGAAAGGCGTTAAAGAAAAGCGCTTATGGGAGACAACCCATCGTTTTTATTTGCTGTTATTTTTGTTTTCTTTGAGTCAAGGAGTTTTGTTACTTCTGTAGCAACTCCTTTGTATCTTTATTTTATCGCAATGTTGTGCCAAGTAAAGTTCTATATTGAAAGTTGATGCAAGATTTGGATTTCTGCGCAGTGACAGATTTTTAGCTGTCACGGATTTGAGCTTATCTCCCTGTAGAAAATTCAAAAAATTCTGAAAAAATCACGCATATTCCTGAGATATGTACGCAACTTTCATTATTTTAGGCCAGATCCATCTGAGCAACTTAAGTGCCTCGAAAAAATTCGTCATTCCAGACTGTTCTGTTTTTGACAGATTCTGCCTTTTGTTTTGCATTCGCTCTTTTACTGTGTTTGTGTGGATTTCTTTGCTCCACAAAGCATTGGTGGCTGTAGCTAATGTCCAGAAGCTTTGGGATTGATTGTATCATTACAGAATATGAGAATTTTTGATTATGCACTAACCCTCTAATGAGAACTGTCTTGAGTTTGGTGTGAAGGAAGTTTTCAAGGATCAAGCGAGAAGGGTGATATTATGTGATCAAGAAGAGTGAAAAGCCTAAGCTTGGGGATGCCCCCGTGGTTCATCCCAACCATATTCAGAGAGACTCAAGCGTCTAAGCTTGGGGATGCCCAAGGCATCCCCTTCTTCATCAACAAACTTATCAGGTCATCTCTAGTGAAACTATATTTTAATTCTTTCACATCTTATGCGCTTTACTTGGAGCGTCTGTGTGTTTTATTTTTGTTTTTGTTTGAATAAATTCGGATCCTAGCAATCCTTGTGTGGGAGAGAGACACGCTCCGCTTTTTCATGTGAATACTCATGTTCTTCACTTATATTTGTTGAGTATTCTTAACTAGCTACTGCAGTGCTTTTAGCTCCTGTTTTTCATGCATCTCTTCGAGCTGTTAGCACTTGTTTATAAATACTCTCTTGCTGCATTATATTATCATTTGGAGAGTTTATGTTTAAATAAATTGATTGGTGTTTGTTTGGAAGAAAGAAAATGCTACATGTAGTAGTTGGTATTGGAAAAGACATATGCATTCTTGTAGATCATTGTCTTGTTTCGATTTGATGCTTTGCAATTGTTTTGAGCTCTCAAGTAGATCATGTTTAAGCTCTTGCATCATGTAGTTAAAGCCTAGTAGTGGAGAACTACCGTAGAGCTTGTTGAGACTTGGGATGCATATTTGTTCTCTCTAAGGTCTAGATATTTTCTGGTAAAATGTTTGAGCAACAAGGAAGACAGTGTAGAGTCTTATAATACTTGCAATATGTTTTTATGTGATTCTTGCTGTACCGGTTTATACTTGTGTTTGCTTCAAACAACCTTGCTAGCCTAAACTCTGTACTGAGAGGGAATGCTTCTCGTGCATCCAAAACTTGAGCCAAAACCCATGCCATTTGTGTCCACCATACCTACCTACTATGTGGTATTTCCTGCCATTCCAAGTAAATATTTCATGTGCTACCTTTAAACTATTCAAAACTTTATTACTCCTTATTTGTGTCAATGTTTTATAGCTCATGAGGAAGTATGTGGTGTTTTATCTTTCAATCTTGTCATTTACTTCTGACAGACTTTCACCAATGGACTAGTGGCATATACATCCGCTTATCCAATAATTTGCAAAAAGAGCTGGCAACGGGGTGCCCAGCCCCAATTAATTACAACTTTCATTAATAATTCTCTTCACATGTTTTGCCCTGATTTATCAGTAAGCAACTTAATTTGCAAATAGACACTCCTCCATGGTATGTGAATGTTGGAAGGCACCCGAGGATTCGGTTAGCCATGGCTTGTGTAAGCAAAAGGTTGGGAGGAGTGTCATCTATAAAGAAACTAAAATACATGTGTAAACAAAAGAGAAGAGGGATGATCTACCTTGCTGGTAGAGATAACGTCCTTCATGGGAGCCGCTCTTGAAAGTCTGGTTGACAAGGGGGTTAGAGTGCCCACTACCATTCGTTGACAACAACAAACACCTCTCAAATACTTATTTTGTGCTCTCTATATGCTTTCGAAAACTTAAAAAGCTCTAGCACATGATTTAATCCCTGCTTCCCTCTGCGAAGGGCCTATCTTTTACTTTATGTTGAGTCAGTTTACCTACTCCTTTCTATCTTAGAAGCAAACACTTGTGTCAACTTTGTGTGCATTGATTCTTACATGTTTACTTATTGCACTTGTTATATTGCTTTATGTTGACAACTATCCATGAGATATACATGTTACAAGTTGAAAGCAATGCTGAAACTTAATCATCCTTTGTGTTGCTTCAATGCCTTTTACTTTGAATCTATTGCTTTATGAGTTACCTCTTATGCAAAACTTTTTGATGCTTGTCTTGAAAGTACTATTCATGAAAAGTTTTTGCTTATATGATTCATTGTTTACTCTTTATCTATTTGTTAGCAAACTATAGACATTGCTTTGAGTCACTTCATTCATGACATGAGCCTTGCAATATATTGATCAAGATTGTGTGAAAGCATGTCTCCTCAGAAATTATTTGTTGTTATCGTTTTACCTACTCGAGGACGAGTAGAACTAAGCTTGGGGATGCTTGATACGTCTCCAACGTATCCATAATTTCTGCTGTTCCATGCTTATATTATACCATTTGCTACATGTTTTATATACACTTCATATCACTTTTATGCATTTTCTGGGACTAACCTATTAACAAGATGCCACAGTGCCAGTTCCCTGTTTTCTGCTGTTTTTGGTTTCAGAAAGTTACTTCTGGAAATATTCTCGGAATTGCACGAAACAAAAGGCCAAGTCCCTATTTTTCCACACGTACACGGAGTCCGAAGGAGAGACGAAGGGAGCCACGAGGTGGCCAAACCACCTGGCGGCGCGGCCCCACCGCGCCGCCTGTGGTTTGGGCCCCTCGGGGGTCCGCCGACATCGCCCCTTCGCCTATTTATTCCCCGAGACGTGAAAACCCTAAAACACCGAGCCTTTCATCCAGAACATATTCGCTGCCGCCGCCGTCGTCAACCCTAACTCGGGGGGTTCTGAAGCTCTTCCCGGCACCCTGCCGGAGAGGGGAATCATCACCGGAGGGCTCTACATCGCCATGCCCGCCTCCGGAGTGATGCGTGAGTAGTTCATCCTTGGACTATGGGTCCATAGCAGTAGCTAGATGGTTGTCTTCTCCACTTGTGCCATCATGTTTAGATCTTGTGAGCTGCCTATCATGATCAAGATCATCTTATTGTAATGCTACATGTTGTGTTTGCTGGGATCTGACTTATATTGATACCTATGTGGAGCTGAATATTATATTATCATGTCTATGTCATTTGTGATCTTGCATGCTCTCCGTTACTTGTTGAAGCCTTGGCCAAGTGAATACTTGTGACTCCAAGAGGGGGTATTTATGCATGATAGTTGGGTTCAACCTCTATTTAACCTGGGATAGTGACAGCAAGTTCTAAGGTTGTAGATGTGTTGTTGCCACTAGGGGTAAAACAGCAATGCTTTATTCAAGGATGAATGTATTGTTTACATTACGCACATTACTTAATGCAATTGTCTGTTGCTTGCAACTTAATACTGGAAGGGGTACGGATGTTAACCGGAAAGTGGACTATTTAGGCATAGATGCATGCTGGATAGCGGTCTATGTACTTTGTCGTAATGCCCAAATGAATCTCATAGTAGACACCACACTCACACATGCATGTTATATGCACTTATCAATTGTCAATTGCCCAGCTGTAATTTGTTTACCCAGCATGTTAGTTATCTTATTGGAGAGACACCACTAGTGAACTGTGGACCCCGGTCCATTCTTTTACATCTGAAATACAATCTACTGCAATCATTGTTCTCTACTGTTTTATGCAAACAAACATCATCTTCCATTCGATACGTTTAACCCTTTGTTTTCAGCAAGCCGGTGAGATTGACAACCTCACTGTTAAGTTGGGGCAAAGTAATTTGATTGTGTTGTGCAGGTTCCACGTTGGCACCGGAATCCCTGGTGTTGCGCCGCACTACACTCCTTCACCAACACCTTCGAAGCAAACCTCGTTTTCCTACTGGTTCGATTAAACCTTGGTTTCATACTGAGGGAAAACTTGCTGCTGCACTCATCATACCTTCCTCTTGGGGTTCCCAACTGACGTGTGACGTACAAGCATTGTTTCTGGTGCTGTTGCCGGGGAGATATTCCCTCGTCAACTTAGCGCTAGCAGTCATCAACGACATGGAGAAGGAGATGCGCGCAGATATCAATGAATGCGGGCGGGAAGTAAATCTCGAGCTCGCATAGTATCACCACGATCTCTTCCTCAAGCATGTCGAGCTGCTTCACGCCGATCGACTTCCTGCTGACGACGTCGATAAAGTTGCAAAGGGCAGACAACGTATCACGGACGTGCTCATCCATTAACCCTCGGATCGCAACGGGAAGTATCTGTGTCATCAGCACGTGACAATCGTGAGACTTCATGCGGTGAACCTCTTCTTTGTTGCATCCAGATATCTGCTTATCTTCCCGAGTAACCGTGAGGAACTTTGACTCCTAGAAGGCACCTGAAAAACTGCTCGAGCTCCTCCGGACTCATACTGAAGCAGGCGCGGGAAGCATCACCGTGTTCTTCTTTGCCCTTTTGCGGCGACCTTGAGTTCCTTCTGTCTGATCATCATCATCATCGTCGTCATCACTATCGGGGGCCTGAAGTTCTGTCCTGACATCATCATTGTCGTCATCACTATCGGGGGCCTGAAGTTCTGTCCTGATGCCAAGCCATTTCAGATCGTATCTTGCTTTCGTCCCATCCTTGGTCTTATCCGACATGTGGCAAAGTGTGCCAAGCAGACTCTCGGTAACATTCTTCGTAATGTGCATCATATCGAGGCTATGTGGCGTCTTGAGGACCTTCCAGTACTCCAAGTCGTGGAAAACAGACCTCGCTTTCCATACACCCAGCAGTGGATCTACCTTCGGTCGCTTCTTTCCCGGCGCTGGGCACTCCTTCCAGTTTTTCAAAAGCTCGTCGATTTCTGTGCCGCTCCTCGGGCACGGGGCTCTTTCGGGCTCGTCTTTACCATTGAACAAATCACCGCGTTTTCTCCACGGGTGATCCATGTGAAGCCACCTTCGAGCCCTGGGAACACGGTTTTCGAAGACCCGGGATACCTTGGTAGCTGGAGATGTGGGGTCTTATCCATGCACTCGACACATGCGCAAAATCCGTGACCTACCTGGGCCGATACATATGAGCAACCAGGATAGTCCTACACCGTCGTGAACAACGCGGCTCTCATATCAAAATAATCAGCTGTGTAGGCGTCCCACGTATGGGCTGGCGTCTCCCACAACGTGGCTAACTCCTCTTTCAACAGCCCGAGATACAGATGTATGTCGATACCTGGTTGTTTCGGCCCCTGAATGAGAATACTCATATGTATGTACCTTTGCTTAGTCCACAACCACGGGGAAGGTTGTAAGGCCATGCAAATACGGGCCAGGTGCTATGGGTGCTACTCTGGTTGCCGAACGGATTGAGTCTATCGGTGCTCATACCCAGCCTGACGTTCCTTGCGTCGCCCCCAAAATTTTCGAAGGCCATGTCCAATTCTTCCCACTGGCGAGCATCTGAAGGGTGTGTCAGGATCTTTCCCTTCTCCGGATCTTCTTGGGGCTTCTCCTTTTCCGCATGCCATTGCATGAGCTTTGCTTCCTTAGGGTCTACGAAATACCGCTGCAGACGGGGAGTGATAGGAAAGTACCATACCACTTTTCGAGGAACTTTCTTGTCCTTCCCACTCTTGTACCGTCCTTGGCCGCACACCGGACATGTGTATCTGTCCTTGTACTCGCCCCGATAAATTGCGCAATCATTGATGCAGGCGTGGTATTTAACGTGCGGTAGGTCAAGAGGGCACACGACTTTCTTGGCATCCTCGATACTAGTTGGCAATGTGTTCCCCTCGGGAAGACGATCGTGGAAGAATTTCATGTTCTTGTTGAAGCTCACGTCGGTCCATTTGTTTTCCGTCTTCATCTCCAGAGCATCAAGCGTTACTTGCAAGCGTGTATCCTGTGGCCGGCACCCAGGATACAACGGAGTCTTCCCGTCTATCTCCATTTGCGCCAGCTTGGCTTTCTCTCTGGCTGCAGCTCTGTCGTTGCTCGTCTCCTTGAGTAGCAGTTCTTGAACATGAGGGTCCTGTGATACGTCTCAAACGTATCTATAATTTTTTGATGTTCCATGCTTGTTTTATACCAATTGCTACATGTTTTGCATCAACTTTATATCACGTTTATACATTTTTGGGACTAACCTATTAACAAGATGCCGAAGTGCCAGTTCCTGTTTTCTGCTGTTTTTGTATTCCAGAAAAGCAAGTCTGGAAATATTCTCAGAATTGGACGAAACTACACGGGGTGCCTATTTTTTCAGAACACGCCCGACGGAGCGAAGGAGCAGCAGAGGAGGGCCACCAGGGCCCCACACGCCACGAGGGCGTGGTTCCCCCCTCTGCCGCGCCCTGGGTGGTGTGGGCCCCTCGGGGGTCCGCAGCCGCCGCCCTTTCGCCTACTTATTCCCCCCGACGCGAAAACCTAAGTACCTGAGCAAATATCCACGAAAAGATCCAGAGACGCCGCCGTCGTCAACCCTAGCTCGGGAGGGTTCAGAACCTCTTCCCGGCACCCTGCCGGAGAGGGGAATCGTCACCGGAGGCTTCTACATCGCCATGCCTGCCTCCGGAGTGATGCGTGAGTAGTTCATCCTTGGACTACGGGTCCATAGCAGTAGCTAGATGGTTGTCTCTCCACTTTGTGCCATCATGTTTAGATCTTGTGAGCTGCCCTACATGATCAAGATCATATTATTGTAATGCTACATGTTGTGTTTGCTGGGATCCGATGAATATTGAATATTATGTCAAGTTGATTATCAATCTATCTTATATGTTATTTAAGATCTTGCATGCTTTCCGTTACTCGTAGATGCTTTGGCCAAGTAGATGCTTGTAACTCCAAGAGAGAGTATTTATGCTAGATAGTGGGTTCATGTCTCCGTTTAACCTGGGACAGTGACAGAAAGTTCTAAGGTTGTGGATGTGCTGTTGCCACTAGGGATAACCTAACGATGCTATGTCCACGGACATATGTGTTTGTTTACATTACGCACTTTACTTAATGCAATTATCCGTTGCTTGCAACTTAATACCAACGGGGGACTCGGATGACAACCCGGCGGTGGATTATTAGTCATAGATGCTGTTGGATAACGATCTATGTATTATGTCGTAATGCCCAATTAAATATCATAGTAGTCAACATGTCATGTATATGCATTGTCATGCGCTCACTATTCGTTAATTGCCCAGCTGTAATTTGTTCACCCAACATGTTAGTTATCTTTTATGGAGAGACACCACTAGTGAACTGTGGACCCCGGTCCATTCTTTTACACTGATTAAACAACCACAAACTGCAAACTATTCCTTTTTCATTCTCTGCAATTTAATACTCATTTTCCACACCATACGTTTAATCCTTTGTTTCAGCAAGCCAGTGAGATTGACAACTGATGATCCCGAAGAGCAAGTCTTGATGCCTGCACAAATAACGGGATTTAGGTTGAGACTCCAAGTGCAGAGTGTATAGTATAGTGGAAGACAGTTTTTCCCCACGAGGGGTGACTCGAGGGTTTAATATCGAACTCTCGGGAATCTGAAGTGCTAGATTTATCTTCTTATCCTTCTTTTGGTTACCTACAAAACAAGGTTAGATGTTTTGGTCCTCAACCTCACCTGTGGTTGTCAAGCACAAGGTGTAAGAATGATATCAGGATAGTTATGCAATGCAAACAGGAAATAAATATGCAATGATGGTGGATGCAATGGTAAATGATATTTTTGGGTTTTTAAATGATGTATGCAAGATGAAAAGTATTTTTGTATTTTCGGATTTAATGATGGCTGAAAATATAAAAGTGGTACATGGTGTTGGAAAGGTGTTTCTTATGATTAAAAATGGACTGGGGTTCATGGTTTCACAAATGCACTCTCTCTTTATAAAGTGGTAGATAATGGAACACACAAAGTTAACATATGAGATTGCAACACAGGGTTTGAAAACAAGTTACTTAGATATATGGGCATCACGTCCTAACATAGAGATCTTTTGATTATTAACCTCTCTTATACTCCACCAAGATGCGAACTAAATCATAACACCTCAGTAATTAAGATAACTCAGAGTATAGCAATAAGTATCATGACATGAAGTGAAAATAAGAACATGCTAGATCTAGTCATGGAGTAGTGGCAATGGTCACGCCCACATCCCCGGTAGCATGGTATTTTAGTTTATCCCTAGTGAGATAACAAAGTAAGGTAAAGATACCAAAGTGGATCGCAGAACTTTCTCTCACGTTCACTGCACTAGCCACCCCCCGTTACTCAAACTAATGCACACGTTCCCCCACACATGCTCTCATAAACATTCTTGATCAAAACATGTAGACAAGAACGGGGTACATAATATGCATCTATACTCATAACTGAAACAAACATTGCAATCTCAAACATATATTAACTCATAAAGATCCACCACAAAGGTATTACAACGGTGACCGTAATCATGTTCAGCAGCTCATACGGTACTAATTAGTGAAGCTCAAGAGAGGAGAGATACATAAGTTACTTCCACAAACCCATAGTCCAGAGGTGGACTACTCCCTCTTCATCATGGAGACGGTGGAGAAGTCGATGGAGAAGGTGGAGACCACGCCGGCAGTGCCCCGCCGGAGTTTTCCCCCCCAATCTGCAGCTCCTGATCTCCGTTTCGGTGTTTCTGTGTTTCTGCGGCGCTCCTTCCAGAGAACGACGGGGGACCTTTTTTATAGGCGTTTTTAGGTCAAGACGAAGGCGGTGGAGCGAAGATCGACGGCAACGGAGCCACGAGGCCCAAACGGGTGGGTCCCACGCGGCCACAGTACCTGGCCGCGTGGGCCAGGCCCGTTTGGCCCTCGGGTCTCCGTTTGCTTGCTTCCTTTTTCCGTAGTCCTTCTTCCTTCCAAATATTGACGCCCGTAAATTTCCAGGTGATTTCGTTGACGTTTGGGTCCCTGAAACATTAAAATACAAAACTAGGGTTTTCTGCCTGTGCAGGGTTAATTCCAAATAAATGGGAAAACTATGAAGTATTCCCAAAATCATAATAAAACATTGATATAACCCTTATATGATGCAAATATGATTGGAATATAAGCAATTAAAGTGCAAAGTTCATGTATGCATTTTACATGCATCAACAACCTCCCTGTTTCGTTGGGGCAAAGTAGTTTGATTGTGTTGTGTGCAGATTCCACGTCAACAGTCCAGACTCCCTGCGACAGCTATTTTTCTGGCGCCGTTGACAACCTTCTGAAGAGTTGCTGCTCCTACTGGTTCGATAACCTTGGTTTCTTTCTGAGGGAAAACTTGCTGCTGACTACATCATACCTTCCTCTTGGGGTCTCCCAACGAACGTGTGTTTCACGTCATCAAGCTATTTTTCTGGCGCCGTTGCCGGGGAGACAGCAGTCTTCTGCAAGGGGAGTTTCACGCTTCCAATCTCTTTACTTTGTTTTGTCTTGCTTAGTTTATTTTATTTTATCTTGTTTGCTTTCAATTATCAAAAACACAAAAAAATTAGTTACTTGCATCTAGTTTACTTTCAAGTTATTTTCTGTACTGTTTTTATTTCTGTTAAAATGAGTACTCCTGAGAACACTAAGTTGTGTGATTTCACTAGCACGAACAACAATGATTTCATATGCACACCTATTGCTCCACCTGCTGCTTCAGCAGAATTTTATGAAATTAAACCTGCACTTTTAAATCTGTTATGAAAGAGCAATTTTCTGGTGCTAGTATTTCTGTTATGCCTAAAAGATTATATGATATGCTTGATTTAGCACCTTTGGAAAATTGTTACTTGGATGTTCACCTTGTTGATTCTACTATTAAAAAACCTTTGGGAAGAATTGATGATGTTCTTATCATGGTTAACAACAATTATGTCCCCGTTGATTTTATTGTCTTGGATATTGAGTGCAATCCATCATGCCCTATTGTGCTGGGAAGACCTTTTCTTAGGACTGTAGGTGCTATTATTGATATGAAAGAAGGGAATATAAAATATCAATTTCCTCTCAAGAAAGGTATGGAACACTTTCCTAGGAAGAAGATTAAGCCACCTTATGATTCTATTGTTCGAACAAATTACAATGTTGATGCTTCTTCACTTGGTAATACTTGATGCATGCTTTGTGCCTAGCTAAAAGGCGTTAAAGAAAAGCGCTTATGGGAGGCAACCCATTTTATTTTTCTGCAATTTTTCTTTTATTGAGTCAAGGAGTTTGTTTACTTCTGTAGCAACTCCTTTGTATCTTTATTTTCTCGCATTGTTGTGCCAAGAGTAGCCTCTAATGATAAGATGATGCTTAATTTTGATTGCTGCGCAGAAACAGATTTTTGCTGTTCACTGTACGAAATTCCTAAAATCACCAGATTGTTAATTAAATCTGAAATTTTTGTGCGTAATCTTTATGAATGTCTGAAACTTTCATTAGTTCAGAGTTTCTCGATCTGAGCGTCGTAAGTGCCTCGAAAAAATTCGTCTTTGCGGACTGTTCTGTTTTAGACAGATTATGCCTTTTTATTTTTCGCATTCTCTCTTTTACTAGTGTTGAGTGAAATTCTTTTTTGGGTGGAAGAGCTTCACATAACATCAGTGGCTGTAGCTAATGTTTAAAGTAACAAATCATATTGCGTCTTTACAGAACATGTGAATTTTTGATTATGCACTAACCCTCTAATGAGATCTACTTTGAGTTTGGTGTGACGGAAGTTTTCAAGGGTCAAGAGAGAAGGATGATATAATAGGATCAAGAAGAGTGAAGAGCTTAAGCTTGGGGAGGCTCCCATGGATCTCCCCAGCATATTTCAAGAAGACTCAAGCGTCTAAGCTTGGGGATGCCCAAGGCATCCCCTTCTTCATCGTCAAAATTATCAGGTCATCTCTAGTGAAACTATATTTTAATTCTTTCACATCATATGTGCTTTTCTTGGAGCGTCTGTGTGCTTTTTATTTTCAGTATTGCATTTTATTTTCAATAAAGCTTGACTGGACCCTAGCATTCTTGATTGGGAGAGAGACACGCTCCGCTTTTTCATGAGAATACTCCTATTCTTCACTTATATTTGTTGAGTATTCATATCTAGCGCTGTTCAGCTTTTAGCTCTTGTTTTCATGTATCTCTTGTCAGAGCTATTAGCTTTCTTTTGTAGAAAGTACTCTCTTGCTTCACTTATATTTGTTTGGAGAGTTGATGAAATAAATTGATTGGTGTTTGGTTGGTTCAGAAAATGTTGCATGTGGTAATTGGTATAAGGAAAAACTTGCTTAATCTTGTAGATCACTAAAATGGATAACTTGATGCTTGTCAATTGTTTTGAGTTAACAAGTAGATCATGATTAAATTGTGCATCACATGAGTTAAGCCTATTAGTGAAGAACTACCGTAAAGCTTGTTGAAAATTTGGTTTGCATCGGTGGTACCTCTAAGGTCTAGATATTTTCTAATAACAGGGTTTGGTTAACAAGGAAGACGGTATGAAGTCTTATAACGTTTGCAATATGTTTGTCATATAAAACTTGGTGTACGGGTTGATATTCTTGTTTGCTTACATAACCTTGCTAGCCTAAACTCTGTACTGAGAGGGAATGCTTCTCGTGCATCCAAATCCTTGAGCCAAAATCCATGCCATTTGTGTCCACCATAACTACCTATATGTGGTATTTCCTTGCCACTCCAAGTAAATTTTTCATGTGCTACCTTTAAATTATTCAAAATGTTATTATTCCCTTTTTGTGTCAATGTTTACTAGCTCATGAGGAATTAGTGTGGTTATTCTTTATTCTATTTGTCGAGTGGACTTTTACACCTGGACTAGTGGCATATACATCCGCTTATCCAATAACTTGCAAAAAGAGCTGGCAACGGGGTGCCCAGTCCCAATTAATTACAACTTTAACCAATTAATTCTCTTCACACTTTTGCCCTGATTCATCAGTAAGCAATGACAAACAGTGAAATACCTGAATGTGTGTAAACCAAAGAGAAAGAGGGATGATCTGCCTTGCTGGTAGAAATAACGTCCTTCATGGGAGCCGCTCTTAAAAGTCCGTTCGACAGGTAGAATACTGTTCTCACCCGCTACCATTCGTTGACAATTAACAAACACCTCTCAAAAATAGATACTCCTCCATGGTATGTGATTGATGGAAGGCACCCGAGGATTCGGTTAGCCATGGCTTGTGTTAGCAAGGTTGGGAGGAGTATCAAATATTTTATGCAATCTCTATATGCTTTCAAAAACCTAAAAGCTCTAGCACATGATTTAATCCCTGCTTCCCTCTGCGAAGGGCCTTTCTTTTACTTTTATGTTGAGTCAGTTTTCCTATTCTTTCTGTCTTCCACAAGCAAACACTAGTGTCAACTTTGTTACAACATGCGTTATATGCAATGTATTGGACTTGTTATACTACTTTGTGTTGACAATATCCATGAGATAAATATGTTGAAAGTTGAAGCAAATGCTGAAACTAAATTCTTCCTTTGTGTTGATTAAATACCTTTTGTTAGAAACTATTGCTTTATGAGTTAACACTTATGCAAAACTGTTTGATGCTTGTCTCGAAAGTACTATTCATGAAAACGTTTAGCTTGTGTGATTCATTGTTTACTCATTATCTATTTGGTAGCAAATTATAGACCATTGACTTGGATCACTTCATTCATTTACATGTGCCTTGCAATATTATATGATCAAGATTATGATAGTAGCATGTCACCTCAAAAATTATTTGTTTTTATCGTTTACCTACTCGAGGACGAGTAGGAACTAAGCTTGGGGATGCTGATACGTCTCAAACGTATCTATAATTTTTGATGTTCCATGCTTGTTTTATACCAATTGCTACATGTTTTGCATCTACTTTATATCACTTTTATACATTTTTTGGGACTAACCTATTAACAAGATGCCGAAGTGCCAGTTCCTGTTTTCTGCTGTTTTTGTATTCCAGAAAAGCTAGTCTGGAAATATTCTCGGAATTGGACGAAACTACACGGGGGTGCCTATTTTTCCAGAACACGCCTGACGGAGCGAAGGAGCAGCAGAGGAGGGCCACCAGGGGCCACACGCCACGGGCGCGGGCCCCCCTCTGCCGCGCCCTGGGTGGTGTGGGCCCCTCGGGGGTCCGCAGCCGCCGCCCTTTCGCCTACTTATTCCCCCCGACGCGAAAACCCTAAGTACCTGAGCAAATATCCACGAAAAGATCCAGAGACGCCGCCGTCGTCAACCCTAGCTCGGGAGGGTTCAGAACCTCTTCCCGGCACCCTGCCGGAGAGGGGAATCGTCACCGGAGGCTTCTACATCGCCATGCCTGCCTCCGGAGTGATGCGTGAGTAGTTCATCCTTGGACTACGGGTCCATAGCAGTAGCTAGATGGTTGTCTCTCCACTTTGTGCCATCATGTTTAGATCTTGTGAGCTGCCCTACATGATCAAGATCATATTATTGTAATGCTACATGTTGTGTTTGCTGGGATCCGATGAATATTGAATATTATGTCAAGTTGATTATCAATCTATCTTATATGTTATTTAAGATCTTGCATGCTTTCCGTTACTCGTAGATGCTTTGGCCAAGTAGATGCTTGTAACTCCAAGAGAGAGTATTTATGCTAGATAGTGGGTTCATGTCTCCGTTTAACCTGGGACAGTGACAGAAAGTTCTAAGGTTGTGGATGTGCTGTTGCCACTAGGGATAACCTAACGATGCTATGTCCACGGCATATGTGTTTGTTTACATTACGCACTTTACTTAATGCAATTATCCGTTGCTTGCAACTTAATACCAACGGGGGACTCGGATGACAACCCGGCGGTGGATTATTAGTCATAGATGCTGTTGGATAACGATCTATGTATTATGTCGTAATGCCCAATTAAATATCATAGTAGTCAACATGTCATGTATATGCATTGTCATGCGCTCACTATTCGTCAATTGCCCAGCTGTAATTTGTTCACCCAACATGTTAGTTATCTTTTATGGAGAGACACCACTAGTGAACTGTGGACCCCGGTCCATTCTTTTACACTGATTAAACAACCACAAACTGCAAACTGTTCCTTTTTCATTCTCTGCAATTTAATACTCATTTTCCACACCATACGTTTAATCCTTTGTTTTCAGCAAGCCAGTGAGATTGACAACCTCACTGTTTCGTTGGGGCAAAGTAGTTTGATTGTGTTGTGTGCAGATTCCACGTCAACAGTCCAGACTCCCTGCGACAGCTATTTTTCTGGCGCCGTTGACAACCTTCTGAAGAGTTGCTGCTCCTACTGGTTCGATAACCTTGGTTTCTTTCTGAGGGAAAACTTGCTGCTGACTACATCATACCTTCCTCTTGGGGTCTCCCAACGAACGTGTGTTTCACGTCATCATCCTGCAAGGCCGAAATTAGCGAGTCTGCGTGTTCGCGTCTTTTCCACCACCATCTACTCCGTCATCATGACCGTGTCCGCCGGCATCTCCTTCGTCACCATGATGATCTTGTTCGCCGGCATCTCCTTCGTCATGATGATCTTGTCCGCCGACATCTCCTTCGTCATGATCATGATGATCTTGTCCGCCGACATCTCCTTCGTCATGGTTGAAGCCTAACATGAAACCGCGCCTGAGCAGGTGATCCTCCAATTGTCCGGAATCAGGGTCGATCCAGCTCACGAGTTTACATTTTCGACACGGACATCTTATCTGGCGCCTGTTGCACCGAATCATGTCCGCCTTCGCTTTTTCCTTGTATCTACTGATTCGACCGGAGCTCATCCTGACGACCATGGTTACGGCCTACGCGGTATACATAGAGCACAAACAAGAGTATTAATTAGAACCGCAGCATGCATGCACACACATTAGTTGGCCCATGCATTAGTCGCAATACCCCATATGTCCTATTTTTAGCAAAGTCTCATGCCAAAATTCACAAAAAAAATCGGCATGACCTCTCCTAAAAGTAGGACATATGGAGTACCCGAATTTGCCGGAACGGAAGTTAATCGACGTTCCGACAAACTCAAGGGCCTCATGGGTACCTGCAGACATTTCACAAATCATGTTGCCGGCAACATCCACATACACGACACCATGGTCGGAACACAAACAACCACGACACACATCCGGCCATACACACACCGTCGGCGCCACCAAACATGCATATGCACGTTCATCATCCATGTAGATCCATGTCTCACCTAGTAGATTCGGTGCCGAGACGTGACCGTGATCGATGAGAGAGCGTGTGATGTTGGAGAGAAACTAGTGGACAAAAGAGATGTATTGGAGGCTCTCCTAAACCCTCACCAATAATCTATCAAACAAAATAGGTTTTACTAAAAAAAATGGAGAAAACTATGGGCAAAATAGGAGGGGAGGGAAGAGAAATACGAGCTAGGTGGAGTTGGAGGAGGAAGAAGAGAAGAAGTAAATGGTGGTAGGTAGAGGGGTTGCCACCTTTTTGTAGATCTGGAGGCAACATTCTGTGGCGCATGCATCACGGTGCGCCACAGAAACATGTCTTTCTGTGGCGCACCACCATGCATGCGCCACAGAATGTTGCCCACTTAAATTATTGGTGGGGCCGCACCATGTTTTCTGTGCGCACAATTCTGCATGCGCCACAGATAAATTACCAATGCAATCATTGGAGGGGGCCCCACCGAATTTTTGTGGCGCATCTGGATGGATGCGCCACAGAAAGGTCACTAGATATTTGTGGTGGTGGGACCCACCATTTTTCTGTGGCGCACGCATGCACGTATGCGCCACAATATTTTGTGGCGCATTAGGAGTGGTGCGCCACAGAACATTTTTTGTGGCGCATGGTAGGTTTGGTGCGCCACAGATAGGGAATCCACAGAAAGGCACTTCCCTACTAGTGTATGGAAATGACTAAATTAAAAATGTACATCTTGTGGCTTAAATAATCTGGAACATGTTATTGTTTTCCCAACTAATCATGTGATCTCTCCTCCGGTCTACCGTCCAGGGCTTCTTTCTTCCAAATATGTATTGTTTGTTCTTCCCGTTTGGTAGATCACTAGCCTCACTGGCGACGTTGTTGAAGTTCTCCTAGAAGAGTGGGTTGTCCTGGAGGTGCTTTACATAGCCCTTATCGAGGAACCGCTGAAGTTGAGTTGAACCAGCCTTGCCCACTTCGAAACCTTAAGCACACATAGTTGGCTCGATGACTTTGACATCAACTCCTTATCTGAGAACTTTCCTCGTTTCATGATGGTGGAGATCTCCTAGAACATGAATCTATGTTTGTCGAGCTTCTTATTATCGCCATGGGTGCCACTTGCAACGCGGACACTTTGATCTTGAGTGCCTCTCCATGTCCTGAGCCAACACATGCCCCGCATCTACCCGAGCTCGGTGCACAGTCAGTGCCTCGCTAGTGGCCGTCACGAGGGCCATCGGTGTCAAGGAGCTTGGTGATCTCTGCAAGTGAACAACGTTTGTTGTAGCTGCTTTTAAAATAAGAGTATTGAAGCACATGGAGCTTAGAAAATGATCTTATGTTTCACATTTATTTGTTTATCAGGATGTACGTGCAAATTATCTAAATCCAAAACAAGCGAGAGAGTTTCGAAAAATGTTTGTGGTGTTTGTTTTGAGAGTAAAACAATATTATAAAAGCATCTAGAACTGAACAGAGAGCAATGGTGAACGTGATTGAAAACTTTAATATGGATGAATGCGTTCTCGGATAGTTTTGGATTCACCACTAGCATATAAATTTGAGTAGTTATATATTTTACATACTAGACCCGCCGTGTACTTGATACATAAAATATGTCAATCAAACTCGCACGACCGTACTAGGCGGGCGTGTTGACCACTCCAACTATGATGTCATCCCAAACTCGCATGATATTCGACAATATAGTTTATCAAGATTTCGCAAGCATTACACTTGTTCTAATAATAGTAAAATCCAAAGATTATGCCATACACAGTATAATTTTGCCTTCCAGATTAAACAATGCGTGTGACGAAGTGCTCTTTAGTTGTGCCAAAAAAGAAGAGACGAAGTGCTCTTTGTGAATCATCATGTCACCACTTCCAATTACTACCACGTTCACCACAACATCCAACCAAACCCGCCGCACAGGCCACACGAGCGACCACAGGAGCATCGAGCGCAGGGGTGAGGAGACAGGGTTGGGGTGGGCCCACTCGACGCGGCGCTGTGTGTGTTTACATGGTGCCGTCGATCGCTCTCGGCTCTCGCGCGCACGGTGGAGATGAATCGCGCCGTAGGCCGGAGTCGTTCGGGTGGTTGGGTGGAGACGGGAGGCGAGGCCCCACGTGCCGTTTCTGCTCGGTAAATCTCTGAATCCATGCCGAGTAGACACTGAGGGTAGAGGCCGCCCCGCCACCCGAAATTCGCTGGTCAGGCACGGTCACCTCCGATGATCAGGCACACGTACACCATGACAATTCGCCGGTCAGGCACAGCCACCTCCGGCGATCCGGCACACGGACACCCCGACAACCGGTCAGTCGGTCAGTCACGGCCAACTCCGGCGAGCACTAGGTGATATTACCGCCTTGTCTCCGTTGTCGAGTTTACATATACTGCAGTCTGCAGTTCAACACCAGGAACGCAGGACGAGCCCCTTCTGCCCTACTCCCCTTGTATTTGTAACCTGCCCTTGTCCCCTTTTATTTGTATATAAGTTCTGCTTACTTCTAATTTCAAAATTTAGTTTAGTTTACTCCAAAATTACTGTTCTATGTGACGATGTGATATATTCTCTCACGTCAATATGAAGCAGAAACTGTTATTGTTTATTATAGCGATAGCATTTTATTGTCAGATCTGAAATTCTATAAATGGACAAATTTGTGATGAAGTGGTTGTCAAAGCCAGAGCTGCAAATACTTTTCTACATAGGTGTGTTCTCAAATAAAAAATTGTCACATTAGTAAAGCTTGACATCACACAGTTTGGATCTTGGCTCCGCCACTGCCCTGAAAGTTTGGCCCACGGCTTGCCTCCACCGCCCGCACCAGGTCCGAGGCAGATGCAGCTGCCGCCTGGCCGAGGTCGCCGCCCCGACCACCGCTCTCGATCGTCTCCGCCGGCGCCGCACCAGCCGCCTCATCAGAGGAAGTCGCCGCGACCTCCACCCCTAGCACCTTAGGCACTTGGGCCGCCGCCACCGCGGCTGACGCCGGCGAGAGGGGTTCCACGGGAGGGAGGAGGGTTGGCGGCAGGATTTGGGGCCCTCCGGCGGCGCCCTGGGTGCGCCAGGGGAGGGAGGAGCGAAAACCTAACCCTCGTCCTTCCAAAGCTGGGCTCTTCACGTGTTGGGCAATGAACGCGTGAGGGAATGATTGAAGCTGGTAGTTTTCAGGGTTTACTTTTTTGTGAGCCAAACACCAGAGTTCAAACTATATCTCGTACTTTCCATTTTCAAAAGACAATCCAATAATTTTTCCTTTGCAGTGATTTAAATTGTGGCCGTTATTCATCTAGAAAATGTGGCTGTTCTAAGGCATGCGGCGAGTAAACGCGGCGTCGCGAATTATTGAAGATTTTAGACTGTCGCGTGTACTTGGGAGGGAGAGAGCTGAAGCTAACAACCATGTCGCGAGAGAGTAGCCTTAATGTTTCCGAGGAGTTTTTTTTTTACTTTGGCATCATCAGGTTCTGTTGATCGCCTTGCTTGTACATAAACTCTGCCTTCTATAAAATTATGATACACATTCACGTACTTTAAAAAAAAAAGGCATGCGGCGAGAAGGAAGCGCGGAAAGGAGAGGAGATTTTGTATATGGGTGTGTTCGGAAATCCTCCAACTTCTCAAAACTATGTTGATCCAGCTTCTAGGAACTAAAGAATGGACAAAGAAGGGGAGAATAGAGATTGAAGCGTTTTTTTTATTTGGCGGTGGCATAACCTCCATAATATTGCACTACTCCACAGTTCAATGTTTTGAGATTTTTTTTTTTTTTGAAAGGGTCTGATACAAATACAAGGAGGCTCAACAATTACAACCAGGCCCAGCAGAGAAACAGAACTACAACAGGGCCCCGAAAAAGTGCACAGAGCACCCTCTGCCACCAGGAAGAAAAACAATCAGACCCACGCCGCAACCCCAAGCTCCTAGACGCCGGCGAGGTCGCCGTACCGCTTGCCGCCGGAGAAAAGGCGCCGCCACACCTTGAAGTCGACTGCAGGAGCCGTCCGCCGCCGAGCAACGGAACTTGACGCGTTGAAAGAACACAGCCACGGCACCAGTTCTCTGATTCCGCCCAACTTCCAGCCGAACACGCCGTCGTCCAGGTCCACCACCGCCAGCCCTCGACCACCTCCAGACGCCGCTCCTCCCCTCGCCACCGAGGCCGGCCAGAGCAACAGCGCCGAAGAAGACCACCTGCACCAACCGAACCAAAAGCGGGACACGAACCTCTGCCAGCTTCCCTCCTCGCCACCACGGCCGGCCAGAGAAGCAGAGGCAGAGGAGAGCACCCGACGCACCAGCTTCATTACCTCCCCGGCGAGGCCGGAGCGGAGACGGGAGGGGAAGCACACAGCCCAAAACACCAGCGCCATCGCCACCGCCTGCGACCACGCCGCCCGGGCACTCACACCTACGATCTACAACCTATCTACACACCCAGCGAGAGCCGGAGCTCCCCCCCACCTCACGGTGCCGAAACGGCGACCGGAGGCGGAGGGGAGCGGCGGATCGCCGGCCGGAGTAGGAGGAGAACTCGAGGACGCTTTCTCCGCTCTCTACTGTAGCGAGGGGAGAGGAACGGGGAACAACGATGTTTTGAGAATTTGTAATAGAGGTGTTCTGAGTTTTGTACAGTAAACAGGGCTTTGCTTTTGGGAACTGGCTCCGTGGAGTTAGAGTATTCGGTGTTGCTCCGCGCGCGAACACGCCCTCTATCTACGAACGGGAAATACTGGACTCATCTAGGATGGAGCTGGAGTTTTTTTTTTTTGAGAACAACCACATATTTCATTAAACGAAAATCAAGTTACAATAAGCAACATATATGGAAACTAAAAGACAAACCGGGATAAAATGATTATCCTGAATTTGCAGATAAAAACTTAAAAGATCGAGAAATACAAAACGATCCCTAGGATTTCCTGCAACCACCGTAGCGAGCGGCCGTCGCCCAACTCTAGCGCCACCGAGGCGAACGCCGGAAAAGACGCCGAGCCTCCACCATTGCAATATCCGAGAAAGCACCATCGCCAACGAGGCTTTGTGAGTCGATGAACAGGCCCGCTGCACGCAGCAGGGCACATGTCGCTGTGGCACGTCGACCGGGGGACGTCCCCGTGCTGTCTTGGACCAAGATATGTCGCCTCCCATCGATGAAATCGGAGAGGAACGACAGATCCACCACCTCCGGACCATCATCCTCGCTCCAGAAGAACCACCTCGCCCCGACCACCAGCGTCGTCGCGAATAACCACGAACGCCAGCGACACAACGAGAAACTGATCTCGCCAGATCTGAAGAATGGCGAGAAGACCAAGCTGCCGATCTGAAGGACCAAGCAGCACACGTTGCCATCAACTCCGAGGCGTCGCCATGAAGGTCGCCGCCGGTGTGGGAGTGGAGTTGAGGCAGATTTATTTGCCCGGGTGCCGCTCCCACCACCCCAACGACGCCCCAAGAAAACACTAGGCAAACCCTAACTACAGGCCGGCGCCGAAGCACCATGGTCCCTGTTAGAATTGTATTTAGTCTAGCACGTACGTATACGTACGGAGTCGTGTTGTACATGTATTGTAACCTGACATGTTTATATATATAGTGATGAGGTGAGGGCAACGACCCCACGAAACCCTAAATCACTTTTCTATCTTGGTATCAGAGCCCTAAACCCTACGAGCCGCCGCCGCCGCGAGTCTCTCCGCCGCAGCCGCCGCTCGCTGATCCTCTCCGCGCCGCAGTGAGACCATACCGCTGCCGCCGCGATGGCCATGATTCCTGCGAACGCTACCTCGTCGGCATCCATGCCGGCCGCAGCCGCGCCCACCACCCCGTGCGGTTGGACCATGGCAATTTCATGCTATGGAAAGGCCTCCTTCTCCCCAACTTCTCCGGCGCCCAGCTTCATGGCTACCTCGACGGATCCGAGGCGGCGCCGGCCATGACCATCACTCAAGGAGAAGGAGACAAGGCGCAGATCGTCCCCAACCCCGCGTATCAACGCTGGTGGATCCAGGACCAGAGGGTCCTAGGACTGCTCCTCGGCTCTATGGAGCCTACCATCTCCTGCCAGCTCCTCGGCTGCAAGACCACGGCGGAGGCATGGACTGCGGTTCACGCCATGTTCGGTGCGGCCAGCCGCGCCAACGTCCGCCATATTCGCCGTCAGCTTCAGACGGAGCGCAAGGAGGACTCATCCGCGGCGGTGTACATGCACAAGATGAAATCTCTTGCAGACACCATGGCCGCCGCTGGATCGCCCATCACCGACGACGAGCTCTCGTCCTCACCGGGCTCGGATCGGCGTTCAACTCCATCGCCGCCTCTCTCTCCGTCGGCAACAGGTCGATGAGCTACCCCGAGTTCTACGCGAGCGTGCTTTCCTTTGAGGCGTTGCAGGCACAGCAAGCTCTTGCCGAAGGCTGGGCGTCTTCGGCCAATGCCGCGTCGCGCCCGGTGCATACGGGAACCCTCCACGGATGGGAACCCCGGACCTCAACCCTACCTATCAAGGTGGGGGCTCGCCCTACCATGGTGGCAATCGCCCCAATGGTCAGCAGGGGCAAGGCCGTTCCGATGGCGGGTACGGCAACGGTGGCGGGTACAACCCCCGCAACGATGGCGGGTACAACCCCGCAATGGTGGCGGCGGCGGCCGCAACGGAGGTCGCGGCGGCAATGGACGTCGCTGGAGGCCTCGCTGTCAGATCTGCGGCAATTGGGGGCATGAGGCGACGGACTGTCGCAATCGTTACAACCAGGCGTACCAGCGCGCTGGCAACTCTGCCTCCACCACCGCCACCGATCGCCAACCCTGGGTCATGGACACTGGGGCTACCGATCACTTCACGAGTGATCTAGAGAGGCTTCACACCCACGAGCGGTACACGGGAAAGGATCAGGTGCAAGTGGCCAACGGATCAGGTTTGTCGATTTCGCATATTGGTCATTCACATCTAACCGGTTCATCCCTTCGTTTGGATAATGTTCTTCATGTTCCACATATTCGTCAAAATCTTCTTTCCGTCTACCGTCTAGTTTCTGATAATGACGTCTTTGTTGAATTTCATCGTCATTTTTTCTGTGTCAAGGACAAGGCCACGAAGAGGGTAATTCTTCACGGTAGGAGTCAAGATGGACTCTACCCCGTTCCGTTCGGCAAGGCATCGTCGTCCCGTCTTCGTGCATCCGCTAGTGTCAAAGTCACGCCTACGCAGTGGCATCAGCGTCTTGGTCATCCGTCAAATAATGTAGTGAATTCTATTGTTAAAACACATGAGCTTTCGTGTTCTCCTTCGGATAATTTATCTTTAGTCTGTGATGCTTGTCAACGTGCTAAAAGTCATCAGTTGCCTTATACTGCTTCCTCTCGTGTCACAACCGTCCCTCTTGAGCTTGTTCACTCGGATGTTTGGGGGCCGGCTCGTAATTCCTCTGGGGGTATAAGTATTATGTTAGCTTTGTGGATGACTACTCTCGTTTTTGCTGGATTTATCTTCTCAAGCATAAGTCTGACGTCGAGCAGGTTTTCTATGCTTTCCAGGCTCATGTTGAGCGTCTCTTGAATGCTAAGATCAAAGCGGTCCAGTCCGATGGAGGGGGTGAGTATCAAAAATTGTCTCGCTATTTTCAGCGTACGGGTGTGTCCCATCGTGTGTCATGCCCGCACACTTCGCAGCAAAACGGGATTGCTGAACGTAAACATAGACATCTAGTTGAAACAGGCCTTGCCCTGCTAGCACATTCCTCCCTTCCTCTTCATTATTGGGATGAGGCGTTTCTCACAGCATGCTATCTTATTAATCGTATGCCTACGCCTGTCATTAATAAGGAAACACCCCTCTATCGTCTTCTTCGTGTCCAGCCAAATTACTCCTCTCTTCGCATTTTCGGGTGCGCGTGTTGGCCTAGTCTTCGCAAGTATAATTCTCATAAACTTGACTTCCGCTCTAAAGCTTGTGTTTTCCTAGGCTACAGTCCGATGCATAAGGGGTACAAATGTCTGGATCGTTCCACTGGGCGTATTTACATCTCACGTGACGTTGTTTTTGACGAGAGTGTGTTTCCTTTCTCTACTCCGGGTGTCGTCGTCGACGTGTCCACTCTTGCAGATGCAATCACATTTCCGAACGATGAACCGGTTACGAGTGCGCCTATGCGTAAATACGACTTAACCTATTTGTCCACTGATCTTTCGCCGCAAGGTGTTGCCTCATGTTTTCAGGAACCAGCGCTGGAGGGTGTTCAGCCGGATGCAGCTGCTCCTCCGCCAGAGATCGACGTGCATGCTGATAGCACGATCGACGTGCATGCCGATCGCATGCATGGGCCGTCAGCGCCTGCCGGTGCGGCCTCGTCAACCCCAGCTAATGGGCCGTCCGGTGTTCCTCAGCCCGCTGATTCGTTCGTGGACCAGCCCGTGTCGCCTTCAGCCGGTCCGTCGCCGGTCGCGACACCCTCGGCTGGTCCGTCGTCGCCTCCCGTCCCTCCTCCGGCGCATAAGATGATCACACGATTGCGGGATAACACACGCAAGGAGAAGGAGTACAAGGACGGTACTGTTAAGTATGATCCGAGGCGGCGCGCTTTTCTCGCGGCTCCACACTCGCATCGAGAGGCCTTGCAAGAACCGGCGTGGCATGCTGCCATGGCTGATGAGTTTGCGGCCCTGTGTCAGACCAACACTTGGGTCTTGGTTCCTCGCCCAGCTGGTGTCAATATCGTTGGTAGCAAGTGGATTTTCAAGACCAAACATCGTCCGGATGGATCCATTGATAAGCACAAAGCCCGGCTCGTTGCACGAGGTTTTACTCAGCAGCATGGGATCGACTATGGTGACACGTTCAGTCCCGTTGTGAAACCAGCTACTGTTCGTCTTGTGCTCTCCCTTGCGGTATCTCGAGGATGGACCCTTCGCCAGGTAGATGTCAGTAATGCATTCCTTCATGGTTATTTAACCGAAGATGTCTACATGCAGCAACCGCCTGGTTTCGAGGATGACAGGTTTCCCTCTCATGTCTGCAAACTTCAGAGGTCGATATATGGTCTGAAGCAGTCGCCGCGGGCGTGGCATGCTCGGTTGAGTCAGCTTCTCCACCAGCTCGGTTTCATCTCCTCTAAGGGCGATACGTCTTTGTTCATTTTTTCCGGCGGTGGGGCTCAGATATACATGTTGGTGTATGTTGATGATATTGTCATTGCTGGATCCACGCCGGAGGTGGTTGATCGTCTGGTTCGTTCCTTGTCAGACAGTTTTCCTATCAAGGATTTGGGTAAGCTGGAGTACTTTCTTGGATTAGAGGCATCTTACAATTCAGGGGGTATGGCGTTGACTCAAAGAAAGTATGCTCTTGATCTTCTTCACCGAGTCAACATGGAGAATTGTAATCCTACCTCTACACCGCTTGATCATCGCGAGAGTTTAGCCCGTGATGCTGGCACGCCACTTGGTGCTGATGATTCCTTCCGGTACCGCAGTGTTGTTGGTGGCCTGCAATATTTGACACTTACTCGCCCAGACATTTCCTTTGCGGTGAACAAAGTGTGCCAGTTTCTCTCACAGCCTACTGATGTTCATTGGGAGTCAGTGAAGCGCATTCTGCGGTATGTCAAGGGGACACTACAGATCGGCTTGCAGTTTCGCAAGTCTTCAGCATCAGGTATTAGTATCTTCACCGATGCAGACTGGGCAGGAGATGTGGATGATAGGCGATCCACAAGTGGGTTTGCTGTGTTTGTTGGACCGAATCTCATATCTTGGAGTACGAAGAAGCAACCCACAGTTTCACGGTCTAGTACAGAGGCTGAATATAAGGCATTGGCAAATGGTGCTGCTGAAACAATATGGGTAGACTCACTACTCAAGGAACTTGGTGTGACTCAGCAGCGGACGCCTATATTATGGTGCGATAACCTTGGGGCTACATACCTGACAGCGAATCCAGTGTTTCATGCTCGAACCAAGCACATTGAGATCGATTTCCATTTTGTGCGAGAACGAGTAGCTGCCGGTGCACTGGATGTCAGGTTTATTTCCACTAATGATCAGGTGGCTGATGTGTTTACTAAACCAGCCACACGACAGATGCTAGACAGATTTAAGTCCAATCTCAACCTTGTATGTAGCGGTTCAGATTGAGGGGGTATGTTAGAATTGTATTTAGTCTAGCTATACGTACGGAGTCGTGTTGTACATGTATTGTAACCTGACATGTTTTATATATAGTGATGAGGTGAGGGCAACGACCCCACGAAACCCTAAATCACTTTTCTATCTGTCCCCACCTCCTCGCGTCGCCGGAGTGGCCAACGGAGGAGGCAGGGACCGGTGGCGGCCGGTGTAGTCGGATGGAGTTGGAGTTGGAGCCGGAGCAAAGCAGCTACGGCCACGCTCGTTTTTTTTCTTGGGAATGGAGTCCACGCTCGTGGTAGTGGACGAGTGGGATATATGGCCTATGGGACTATGCGAGGATGTCGTGTTCGTAATGGGCGCGTATGCACGGGCTAAATTGGAAGGAAACGGTAGGATTGGGCCGGGACGGGGCAGACGAATTCGTCTTCATAGCCCATCTGCAACGCAGAATGCAACCGCGGTTTAGGCCTACTGCAGTCTAGCACTCTGCTGTGGATCTCTTTGTACGAGCCGAGAGAAAAAGTATACAGGAGAACACTCTAGAAGATGGTCTCAGGCACACCGTCTTTCATTTTGAGTCTGACGAACAACACAGAACACGAGAATAGTCATGCTACTATTGTAATCAACCGAACGTGGAAAAAGCGTATGCTGCTTGTTGGTTGGGCTGCTGTTAAATCAATCTCAGATGTGGCAGCGCCCCACGTACAGACTCAACTCTCGCTAACCTTACTCCTCTGGTTCTAACAGGAAATCTGATGCATGGTTCACACTCTATTGTTTTTCTATTTGATTTTGGGGCATGAGGGCAGAGAGCTCCCGGTACTAGAAACCTCGATGGGCAATACATTGATTTGTTTTCCTCCAATATCTCATACCTGAGGACAAGCATTCGCAACACCATGCTACATGTATTAGGAACTCAGCACCTTCGACCTGTGTGCACTCATCAAAGAGTATGAATTGTCAGGCGTATGTAGAACAAATCTTGCATGCATGTCTCTCCCAAGTCTCGCCTATGTGAATTCTTGTTAGGGCATGTACAGCGGCAGCCGCTTACCCAGGCGCTTAAGTTTGTCAGTTACGCTATGTATTAAGCGCCCGCTGCTTGGAGTCCAGATTTGTACGTGTTATTTAAGCGCTAGGCGCCTAGTTAAGCGTCGATGGCAAAATAACTACGGAAAACTGCACAAAACGACCGGGATTTAATTCCTAGGGTCGGCCTAAGCGCCTAGCGCTGTACGTGCCCTTAGTGGTAGTTCATCCAATTTTGCCCTGTGATCATGCATGTGTAATGTGTTGGCCTACACCCAAAAGTGGTTTATGCCATTTTCTCTTATCAAAGCATAGTAAATTTCAGGAGGAAGCACAGCATATGTTTTTTTTTTTTGAGAGAAAAGAGAGCACTATGATCCCCTGGGGTCTGCTATTACATTGTCACGGTTTACCAGCTCCTCTAGAGACTGTGGCAGAGGATTCCGTGTAGATGAAAAACAGGGGGATGTAGCAAATTTAGCCAGGGCGTCAACAACGCCATTGCTCTCTCTTCGGGACGGACGAATGATCACCTCTTCGAAGCCAGTCAACAGTCGTTTGGCTTCCTCGTAAATGGCCCAGAGGGGTGATAGATCACTGTCACGAGCTGCAAGTGCCTTGGAGACGACAAGACAGTCCATCTCCAGCAGTTCCTATCTCTTCAGGAAAAACATCATCCGAAGTTTATTATCGGAAATGAAGAGGTGATTTATATAGAAAGATGTCTTTGCATTCAATTTATATGCAAAAAAAACTTGGCTCACCAATTTATATAGAAAGATGTCTTTGCATTCAAGTACTAGCTAGCCAGTTCAGCTGATTTTTCTCCACCGTCATGCAAGTATGGTTTATGATACTGCGTTTTAGTTTCCAACCATATTATTCCCGGAAGGAAGCAAAACATGCGCGTGCCTGCGTCTTAATGAGTACGGCCGTCCAAATTTCGCGCGACGTTTTCCAGTGACGGAGCATGGCAGCAAGAAGAAGCAGGACCATTCAACGGATGAAGCCGGAGCTGGACTTTGGCGAGGACGGAGCAGGATCATACGAGCTTTTTAACAACATATGTTTGACAAAGTAATCTTAGGCGCCACAGACACATCTCCACGGTCAACTCTAGCAACTGAACGTAGCGGCAGCAGTCAGCCGGACTGCCAGAACCATAATCACGCATCACCAAGGTTTCACACGGTATTGATCGGACCAGTTCACTCATTCAGCCAGAATTACTAGCAAATCAATCAGCCGAATAATATATAATCGTTGCGACGCCAAAACAATCAAATAATGAAAAGTGAAATGAATACAAGGAATCGGTCCCACATGTCAATGTAGACACAAATAAATATGGGTATAAGTGGGAAAAGCATAATTTTTTGCTACCCATACCTTCTCTCTGCTCTACCCAAAACCCAAAACACCATTTTGCTTTTCCAAATAATGGGTAAGTTGTTGGAGTTGCTCTTGCACTCTCCTTCTTAACCTTCCAACTGAGCAACCCGCCGTGTCATCCCTTCGAGCGGCTTGACAAAGGCCACCCTGTGCCGCCTAAGGTCCCTCCCCATCCATCTTCCGCATTGCCGCAAGGGCGCTCCTTTTCACCGCCTTCAGCGGCGCGAGCGGGACGCGCCGCACAGGGCTCTTCCCAGTGGCGCTTAGTTGGGCTGCGGCCCGTCAGGTATGTCTACTGTCTTTTTCTTTTTTCTTTTTTAAAATCTGAGCGTTTTTTTAAATCCGAATATTTTCTAAAATCTGAACAATTTTTAAATCTGAACAATTTTGAAATCTGAAACATTTTCAAATTTGAACAATTTTCAAGTATGAACAATTTTGAATCTGAACGATTTTCGAATTCGAACAAATTTCGAATCTGGACAATTTTCGAATCTGAACGATTTTTGAATGCGAACGGTTTTTTTAACGTTTATGACAGTAGGGAAGACCCCTACTGCCTCAATATATTAAAAAGCGGCAGTACTATTTACATATTTACATGTTGCCCATTTTGGGCCAAATATTTTAAAAGCTAGCTCTAAAGTCTCTAATGAAAGTATGAAGATCAGTCTTAGTCCTATGAACTAAAAGGTTGAAGTCCTCAATGAATCTTGACTTCCAGGCGGTGGTGGATGGAACAATTCCATTAAACAGCAAGTTATTTCTTTCTTTCCAGACGCTCCAGGCTGCCACCATGAAGATCTCAGTGAACATAGGTCGCGTCCAAGCAGTTTTTGCTCTTTCAATCAAATCCAGGCGATCCCCATGAATTTGCCAAGAAATACCCAGCTCATCCCAGCAATGCGAACGATTTTTGAATTTGAACAATTTTTGAATAGGAACCATTTTCGAATCTGAACGATTTTCGAATTTGAACGGTTTTCGAATCTGAACAATTTTTTGAACGATTTTCGAATTTGAACGATTTTTAAATTTGAAAGATTTTCGAATTTGAACAAATTCCGAATCTGAACAATTTTCGAATCTGAACGATTTTTGAATGCGAACGATTTTTGAATCTGAACGATTTTCGAATCTGAACGATTTTCGAGTATGAACAATTTTTGAATGCGAACAATTTTTGAATTTGAGCGATTTTCGAATCTGAACGTTTTTTGAGTATGAACAATTTTCGAATATAAACAATTTTCAAATTTGACAATTTTTAATTTTTGAACAAGTTTTCAAGTTTGAAAAAATTTCAAGTTTGAACAAAATTCAAACTTGAACATTTTTCAAGTTTGAACAAATATCAAATTTGAATATTAAAAAACACATTTCAAAAAATAAACAAAAAAAGAAAACAAAAAAGGAAAAGAAACAGAAAGGAAAAGGAGAAAAAAACGTGACATGGGTCGGCCCAGTGCGTCGCGGGGGTGCCGTGCCGCAAAAGGCGGCAAATAGCATTTGCCGCCGGAGAGGCCGTTAACGAAGCACGCCCAGGGTCCAGGGCCCAGGGATTATGGCACCAGGGCTCTCCTCTCGGTGACGCGCAGCGCGAAGCTACAGCCAGCTGGCGGTGGGCGACGCGCTCAAAGGCAAATTGGCTTGCATACATCTGCGGACAATGGTCGTGGTGTTGTTTGGCGCTGTGAACTGTGTATGATGCCGACAGCTAGTATGGCGAGGTCTTTGCATGTGTCCTTATTACCATGAGGAAGACGGCAGCGGCTTCTGGAGCCTATGGATACAGCACGCTTTACGTGTCCAATGGACCCGATCGGACAACTTAATTGGTGATGAAACCTGATCAAGCTGGTTGGGCGGCGGTGGATGCGGTCGGCGCAAACATAAGATTTATCATCATACAATGTCGTCACGACATGTGCCATATCCTTGTTGAAAGTGATGGGAGTTAGAGTTGCATATGAATATCCTAAGTTCAACTTGGTTTAGACTCACCAGTATCGGCTCATTTGCGATGAACTCTTGTTGAAGGATTTGTTTAAAGAGTTGTGTATTTTTTTCGTTGTTCAGACTCTTGTTTCAAGGCTTGTTGTAGATTTTGGTGGTGTTGTGGTGGATTCTGGTTGATCCATGTACAATTTTCATGCATTGTTGAATATATCAATATTATATGGTTGTATATATCTATCAATACGGGGTTATCTTCCTTTACAAAAATTGTGTATAACCTAGATTTCAACCGTTGTATCTCTGATAGTTTTGGGCCTGTAACGGTGTTCCATGATGCGGGGATTCAATGGCATGTCTCCTAGCTCGATTGCCCGCAGTGCCCTGCCCTCCATGATCACGCAAAACTCGCGCGACACCTCCTCCTGGACCCTTCCTCCTCCACGCGAATCTCTTTATCGACCTTCTTCTCATCTGGCCTAGACAAAGAACCCATGGCTGCAACACGCAAACAACAAGCAATAGCAGGTTGTTCGGGCCAGGAGCCGGGATGAGCTTCCTAACACTTGCTCTCTTGCAACGTTTAGTTCTATGCCCAATTTCCCGGATCTTACTGCAGTTGAACACTTCATTGTTTTTCTTGAACAAGTATGTACATCATGGCTTTCAAGAATTTATCTCCCGAGCCAATCAAATGTCCTATTGGTTGTTCTACTCCAATATCTCAAACACCACAATATCAACCGTGGTAAGGAAGCATACAAATTGCAACATGCTCAAGAACAATATGCAGAAAATTTGGCTCACCGATTTATTTATATAGAAAGATGTCTTTGCATCCAAGTACCAGCCAGTTCATCCGATTTTTCTCCACACCGTCATGCAAGTATGGTTTATGACAATGCGTTGTAGTTACCAACCTTTTTTTTTTTTGCGATAGTAGTTACCAACCATTAACCATACTATTCCCGGAAGGAAGCACAACATGCGCATGTCTACCTTTTAGCGAGTACGTACGGCCGTCCAATTTTCCCATTATGTTTTCCAGTGACGGAGTAAGCAGCAAGAAGAGGGCGGCGCTCCATGACCAGGCGCATCAGTTGGACCCGATCTTACAATGCAGTCCGCCGAGTACTTTCCGGCGACACAGGTATGTAGCAAAGCTAACCCGGTTCAACTTCCGGCAAGATGCGCAAGTTCTTGTAGCTAAGCAGGCTGCTTGACGGATTTTCCTGATGCCAGCAGCTAGCTCACGTATGATCGTATCGATCACACAATTAAGGAAAACACGCACGTTCTCTCGACCTAGCAACCCTCACGCGATCTAGCAGCCGCCCCCACCGGTCAGCGGCCACGCGATCTCCAAAGCAAATTGACCTTCGATCACGGTGATCCCCAGTCCTCTTCCAAGTTCCAACTCCCTCGCTCACTCCCTTAACCCTTGCGTCACTCTCCACAGCGTCAAAACAAGTTCATATTTTTGAGCTCATATTGTGCATATACATTGGTTTATCATTATGATTGAATAATGCGAAATAAATATTTTTCCATTCAAAATACTTTTCTACCATTTTCTAGAGCTAACTAATGGAGGGAATAAAGAAATGTAGTACTTGTCAAAATTCAATTTACATTGGTATGGTATCATGTTTTAAGCTTAATTTAAATAGGACAAGGAAATACACAAATTGAAAATGGCAACTCTTTCACAATCTGGACTATATATCTAGTAGGAAGACTTTGCACTTAGAGTGGAGACTTCCCACTTTGGGTAACGAAAATAACATTTGTAACAAAATTTCATATTTTTGATATCATCGTGTGCACATGCCTTGTTTTATCATTAAGAATGCATAATGTGAATTAAATCGTTTTTTCATCAAAATATTTTCTACCATGCATTTTATAGAGCTAATTAACAGAGGAAAATAACTAAAAAGACAAATTGTCAAAATTCAATTTTCACTAGCCTAGAGTCGTATAGTGGGTATATAATCTTATTTTAAATTGGACAAGCCAATACAATCATCTTTAAAGGGTAGTCACGAGATTTTTTTCCAGAAGTTTGATGTTCAACTTTTACTCCGGAGTAAGCGAACTACATTTTTTCTATCGTTTTGAGCTCATATTCTACATATGGCTTGTTTTATCATTAAGATTGCATAATGTGAAAGAAAAAATTCATTAAAATATTTTTGCTATTTTTAGAGCTAATTAATAGGGGAAAATAAATAAAATGTAAACCTGTCAAAATTCGACTTCCATTGGCATGTAGTTCTATGATGGCTATATAAGTTTGAGATAAATTTTGGTATGTTCCAAAGAAAGTCGAAAACCCACTTGTTTAGAAATGGACAATTTCATCCCTACTTTGGGAGCATTTTCCACGTTCTCGCAAAAAAAATCGAAGTATCTAAAAACTTCTGAAAAAATCACAATACATTGAAATAAGGTTATTGACCCATGTAGTCGACAACATAAGGTACATTTCAAATATATATTACTTTTCCAGTGTGTCAGGCTCTGTTTTAGTTTAAATAGAATTTTTAGTAAAATCCCTATTTAACCTTCTTCTTCTCTATAGTCTTCTCGCTCGTAGTCTCGGTAATCAATACTTCACTTTTGTTTGTTGTCATTGTACCTTTTACAATCATATTGCATGTTAAGTTGGTTGAAAATAAATCACCAAAATGACCACAAAATCAATCTCACATTGCATTTGTTAATCCATACAAAGGTGAAATAGGCAGATTCGTTTCTTTTCCTTTCAGCATACTCAACCACCTCACTAACTTTCTCAGTCATAAATTTTGTATTTTCCTTCTTTTTCTCCCCCCTATGCTTCCTATTTTGCTTTCCCTTATTTTATTCCCTTTCTCTGATTAAAGGGTTCAATTTCAGTCTACAATTCTTGCGCTTCATGGACTTGATCAACATCCTCTATTTCCTTCACTTGATAACCATTTCATGCGCACTTGATGATCATTCGGCATTCCCTGCACTTGATCATCAACTTCTTGGACTTGTTGCTCTTCATCAACTGTTGGCACTTCAACATTTTCATTTCTAATTTCCATTATTTTTCTTGCCTTTCTCTGAAGGAGAAATTTGAACTTTAGTATGTCATCGATATAGAACATGGAGATCTTCTAAATTATGTGGAACATGGTTCTTGCATAACCTCTTGATATGGTAAAATCGACCACACCATTTGTATTTTTATTGCTCCTAATTTAGAAACTTTTTTACATGAGGCCTTTATCATAATCTTCCTAGGCCTTCTAGATGGCCTCGTAAATATTGGTTGTTTAAGTTTGAACCATGGACTGACAATATCCCAGTCATTTTCATCTAACATTGGTGATATATTTTCTGAGTTGGCCACACAAAAATACTGATCAACAGATTTTTCAATTTTAGCACCTTCACCTGACGAAGAAAGAAAGAATCAAGCATGGTGACATGGTGGACCAGTAACTTGCCACTTTCGGCACAAACAAATCATGTTTGCATTGTCTACAGGATACCCTCCTTTCAACTTCATGCTTGTTTGTAGCATGAAACTCATCTGGGGTATTACGTAGAGAATGCATGGGTCACCTCTCTGTTAACTTTACAAAGAAGTTAAAGTTTCAAAGATTTCCCCCTTTATTTTCTTCGTGAAGTTAATAGTGGGGTGAGTCATGCATTCTCTCGCTCAACCCTAGGAAATACAACATCAACAACCAAGAGTGGAGGGTGACCTATTACTCCATGTAGCCTCTGCATGAACCATGTTCAACTTTTATTAGATTTACCTTCAACAATAACATAAACTACATAAAATAGTCAATTATAGGTATCTACAATACTTGCTTTAGCATCTGTCCTATGAATTTCCATGCCAAATAAGTTGAGTCTATTGCCAATTATGTCGTGCAGCTCTCTCAAAACCACCTCCAGCATGCCTTCAGACACACAAAACATTTCTTGATGCTTCTTTTATCTACCATATTTTACTTCTTCCCACTTAAAAATCTATCTTTTCCCGTTTTCTTTCAAAAACACATAATCTATGTCAACAATACTCCCATGTGATATCTTCTCCACCTCTCTTTTGAAACAATACAACATGTCGTGCGACAGGTGCTCCCGCGCCAAGTGTGTGTACCTGTTGTGTACATATAATACAACAACGTGTTATCATAATACATGGAGCGTTATGTGTCGTGCTGGCATGTGCTAATGGTCTGCTTGTCTTAGGACACGAGTCCCATATACCGCATTTAGTTTTATTTGTTTCTTTAGCTACTGACAGGTGGGACCCGCATGTAAGACAGTAGTCCAGGTCACATATGCGAGAAAAAAAAGTTAGGGTGTATTTTCGCAAAACGTACAACGCCACATGTCAGCTTCAGAATGATTTGGTACCTTTTTGCTCGCTCAATACAAGTTTTAGTACTGCAGGTTCACATTTTGATAGTTATGGGACTAAACTGCACATGTCAGGCAAGTTGTAGAACTGCCGGTGTATATTACTTAATTTTTTATTATAGAAGTAGCAACTGCATACCTACAATCCTCTACACTCCTAAAAAATGTGCCCTCACCAATTGTAAGGTTGTTTTTATCAAAGTGTATGATTGATCTGTACTCATCTTAGTCATCATATTTACAACCCATTTTCTCACCTTTAGCCCCCTCATCATCATGAGTCCCATATCAGGATGGGAATGGGCCGGGTCGACCCAGCGGGTAACTGACCCGACCCACAAACACGAGGCCAATGGGTCGTCTGGGTCGGCCTCAAATCGAAAATGGGCCAGGAAAGCCAGTACCTGTTGACCCGATGGGTTTGCAGGGTCGGCCCCATAAGGAACGCAAGTGAGGAACGGAGCTGTGGTGGCGGATCATCAACGATGGGGCAGCGGCACATGGATGGGTGGAGGTAAGGGGAAGCGTGGAAGTGGCTGGATGTCGCCGGAATCACGCACAGGTGCTGCCGGCGGCCAGCAGCCATGGAGTTAAGGGATTTATCTAGATTTGCCGCCGGGAATGCGGTGGTAGCGGCGGCGGTAAAGGAGCTAGGAATCACCGTCATCTTCATCCAATTTGTGAACTTGGATGCCTGTTGTAGGTGTCGTGCCAGATTTCTTAATTGTTGTAGTTGCCGGTGAGTGCTCGCACAGCCAAGCGAGCTGGTAGCGCACGGCGGGCTCGCGCGTGGCCTTGCCGGCCGCTGGCCCAAGGCGAGCTGGGTCAGGCGCCGGTGGTTGCTGCTTGCACGCGTCGGGAGCTAGCGAAGAACGGAACGAGGCGGCGAGGAAGGATTGGCGGCGCATGGCTTGAACGCCCGAGGCGAAGAACAGCTGAGGCGTGGGATCAATTGGTGGGTCGACCCATGATGCCCAATGGTCCAACAAGGCCATAAACTCTACTCGGATGGGTCGACCCACGGCTTTCAAAATTGGCTTCATGGCCGGGGAGGCCAAGGCCAGGGCCAGGGCCAGGTCCGGGCCGACCCAATCCCATCCTGAGTCCCATAGCCGGGCTCAAATTTGAGATCAACCGAATATTCCCTACTTGCCATCATATCAAAATCATCAGCCACATATAGAAATGCTTTCTCATCAGCATCATCAGCTGCTAAACCAAAATAAGTCCCTTCCCCCAATTAAGTCTTCTTGCTTACTTACCTTTGCATCGTACTAAAAAAGAAGCTGCTTAGTTATGGTCGGTTTACTTATTTGGGTACATGTTAGGACAGGTGGTCAGGTTAGTGGTATATTTACCCCACATAGATTGCGGCATAGTCTCAGATCTGCCATCCGCCACCATATTCGTAGTATTATTCATGCATGAACTTATATTCACCTTTACCTTTTTTTTGTTTGTTATTCGCTCTTGCGGCTGTGTGCAACTGTGTATACAGGATATACCAGACAGACCGATTGAGAACGACAAGACATTTAATGTAGTTGGCGGTTTACAGCAATGCCACGTCCGGGAACATTCCTGAGTTAGTTGGCAGCATGAGCGATTAATGTTAGTGAGTTGGAAGAATATTTCGGACGTGGATTGCCGCGCCGGCCAACAGGAAACGTGCCCTATATAAGATCCAGTACGGGTACGTAGCAGCAGCAAGCATCCTTTCACCATGTCGCACCCACTAACCGGGACTGTTCCCTCTTCACACACCACCTACCGTCCATTACATCCCCTGGCAGCAAGTGCTGGAGCTAGAGCTCAGCCTCTCTCCGGCGTGCTCGGCGACCGGCGGCTCCCACGCCCAGGAGGGCGGCGCCATTCCAGCTGGGCTCTTCTCGCTGCCTCCACCCCCACTGCCCTTGGTGAATTCATCTGCACCAGTAACCATCAGCTGGGTGCCAAACTGAGGTTATGGCCGGGGCAGCCCCTAAACATTCCCAGAGTGCATAGATGATTACATAATTACATAGCCACGTATAAGTATGATGCCACAGTTAACAGTGTTCAATACTGATCTAATAGGGCGGACAAATACTTCGAAGCGGAGATGACAGTCCAAGACTGCGAGCTTGACAAGTATGGAGTTGTCAACAACGCCATCTACGCGAGTTACATCGAGAAAGGTTGATGCAGAGTCCATGGACTCCCCCCCCCCCCCCCCCATTTCGAATATTTTTGTTGCCTATTTTCTGATTTTCTATTGGACAATGAGTTTCTAATTTGTTGTCATCCATGGACGCGTTCAAAATCATATATACATATACACACATGCAGCTCGAGAGGAGCTTCTTGTGAGCCTTGGCATCGGCCAGGGCTGGATCATATCCACCGGCAACGCGATGGCGCTCTCGGAGCTGAACCTCAAGTACTTCACGCCTCTAAGGGTATGTACCAACGCAGACTAACACGCTCTTGGACAATCGATCACAAATAAGTTTACTTATGAGGCTCTGTTTATGATTGACACATCTGTTGTTAACATCAGCGTGGCGACAAGTTCCTTGTCAAGGTGAGGCTCGTTCGGATCAAGGGTGTAAGGATTTTCGCCGAGCACCGGATCGAGACGCTGCCGGAACGCAAGGTATGTACATGCACTCGATCTTGCAAGCTCACAAATGGAGAGTAAACATCAATTATCACATACTTATAAGTCGTTGTCTTCATATGATTCTTAACTTCATGATCATGCCATGGCATGGTATGCACAGCTCGTCTTGGACGCAACCGCGACCATCGTCTGCCTTAACAAGGACTACCGCCCGACTCGCGTCTTCCCGGAGATGTCGGCCAAGCTGCACCGCTTTTTCTCATCCATGAATGTCTAGTAATGTGGGGTCGTTTCGTGTATAAAATGATTTAAGCGAAGTCTTCTAAATATTTCGTTTCTTACAAAGCTCTTACTAGTATACATGTAATGTATGTTAAAAAAAATACATGCAATGCTTCACTGTCAAAAATAGTCTTCATCAGTGGATGCTTCAGATGGAATACCTCCTAGGAGGAGGTAATTGTCTTTGAAGGAAGCAAAACAAGTGCGTGCCTGCGTTTCAATAAGAACGGCCGTCAACTTCGCCGCAACTCTTAACAGATGAATGTGATACAGACTTAACAGAAAACAAACTGCAAAACAATGATATCCCGGTCAGTTATAACCGTTGCGACATGATGCAGTATAAGCAGAGCAAGCCAGCAAGCAAGTTGTTGCCAATTGCACTGAGGGCGCGTTTGGTTGGGCTTCCGCAGCCAACTTCTGAACCAAAGGAGTTTTTTACCGCACCAACTTATCGTAATGCAGCTGCTTTTCCTAGCGAAATCCTGTAGCAGCTCGAGACCAGCTTCCATCGCGTTAGAAATCTGAATTCGCTTTTAGTTACCCACTGCATCAATAAGTTGTACCGATTCGTTTTGTTTTTTTTCCCTCAACCCTTGGCCCTTCTCCTTTCTATCACATCAGGCAATCAAGGAGGCCGGAGGCGGTCCGGCCGGAGTCCGGGAATGTCCAGCTTGTCTTCCCTTATCTCCGGCAAGGTTTCGGCGAGTTCTGACCAACTCCGGTGAGGTCCGGCGATATCAAGGTGGCCGGAGGTGGTCCGGCATGGTGGACCGACGAGGCGCTAGAAATTCCGGCTGACGACTTCAGGTTTGCCACAGTTCTCATGTCACATCGGATTTTTCACAGCTCACAGTTCACAACACCTTTTTTTGGAATCCACAGCTGAACCAAACACACCCTGAAGCAGCTAGACTCCCGCTAGGTCACGCATGTTATTTCAAGTGGTTTCTCTTTACCCTGCTGCACGGTGCGGGCATTGCCGTGGCGCACCATGACCTGATCGCATAGCCAGCTCGCTCACATCGTCCTTATCACTATCATCATTGCAGACACTCCATCTCGTCACCTCCTCCGATCCCATGGAACTCGCAAACTTATGCAATATATTTATTGAGAGTGCAAAATTTCAAAATAATTGTTCTAGCTAGCATGACACAACGATTTTCCATTACTTTGTTTATTTTTAGTACTCCTTCCGGTCAGGAAAGGTTGTCGCAGCTCACTTAATAAGTTAATTTTACAAAAAAAAACCTTTACATTCTAATCCTCACAAATCTTTCCTCCAATCCAGAAAACTGGATAGGATAGCTTCATCGTTCTTCTCCTTCCCCCGGCGCTCCGCCGCTCCTCCCCACGCTGCTTTGCTCCTCCAGCCGCTCATCCCAACACTGCTCCGCTCCTCTAGCTGCTCTTCCCCATGATGCTGGTCAGCTGGGCTGTCCACCGCTGCCGCCGGTCCTCCTCGGGGATCCTCCGCTCGCCATGCATTACTACAGCAGCTCCTCTGCTTGATCGCTGCTCCAGCTTCTCACGCATCTCTAGCGCCACTGCCAACAGCCTGCCGCCGTTGCTGCTCTCCATGACGTCCCATGGAAGGTGCATTGAGGCAGGGAGAGGAGGGGCACCGACATCGAGGGACACGTCACCGTCGATGCTAGCACATCCACCGCCACTGGATCCAACACGGCCGCATCTAGAAGCAGCAGGATAGCCACCAGATCGGCGCTATCAAGTCACATCGGACAAGAAAGTAGAGCTGTTTCGACAGGAAGAAAAGCAACAAAGAGGGGAAAAGCGGTAGTGCCGGGGAAACATGAGGGGACGACGGCACGGGGCAACGTCGGAGGACGGGGTGAAGGTGTGGGGTCACCGGAGAGAGTGAATCACGAGGTGGGGGGAGGGAATGGAGAGAGCATTCAATAGCGAGGGGAGCGGGTTGAGTATTTACTTTTTGGAGAGCAGTTTTGCAAAATGTACGGCGCGGCAACCTTTTTCAATCGGAGGGAGTACGAAGAATGACCTGTATGTACTTCGTGCTAAAACCAAAATACAATCTCAATATCCCGGTACAACCTTTAAGAGGGCTAATAACTAACTAGTAAAGAAGCAACAAAGATACAAACAACACTCAATCGTCTTTGGATAACAAATCTCTCGCAATCCCTATACGACGCTCGTTGCGTTGCTTCGTGCGACCAATGCGTACCCCCCAAGTGCGTGGCTGCCGATCAATTCTATGTTACTGGGCCGGCCTAGGTACGTGCTTTCCATTGGCTTTTCCGGTTTTAGGAAGATTCAAGTAGCTTCTTGTCGGTTTTTCTTTTATTCATTCTTTCTTTACTGGTTTTTTCCGGTTCGTTTTTTCTTGTTACATTTTTTTTCTTATTTGAGATTTTTAAAATGGTTTCAAAATAAAAAATTCAGATTTGAAAATGGTTCATTTTTTAAATGGTTTATTATAAATGGTGCATTTTTAAAATGGTTCATTTTTGGAAATGGTTCATTTTTTAAAATTGTTTATTTTAAAATGGTTCATTTTTTAAAGGGTTCATTTTTAAAAATGGTTCATTTTAAAAAATGTTCATTTTTTAAAATTGTTCATTTTTTAAAATGGTTCATTTGGAAAATGGTTCATAGTTTTGAAATTTGTTCATTTTTAAAAATGGTTCATATTTTAAAATTTGTTCATTTTTTAAAATGGTTCACATTTTCAAAAAAATTCATTACAAGAAAATGGTTCAGATTTGAAAAATGTTCATTTTTTAAAAATGGTTCACATTTTTTAAATGGTTCATTTTTTGAATGTTGTTCAGGTTTTGAAATTTGTTCACTTTTTAAAATGGTTCATTTTTTAAAATGGTTCGGTTTTCTAAAAATGGTTCAGATTAGAAAAATGTTCAATTTTAAATTTATGAAACACTTTCAAAATTCTGAAATTCGGAAGCCAATAGAAGGAAAAAAACCGAAACTGGCAAGCAACTTACCTGGGCCGGCCCACACGGGTTAGTTCTTCAGGTGTCCGAAGCGCGAACCGACGCTAAGAGCGCCCTATAGGCGCTCCCCAAATCTCCACGAGTTCTTATCCGTGGCTGCAGGTCCGGCCCACAGGCCGGGGCGACGGGGCAACCACCCCGGGCCCCAAGCAGGTAGGGGCCTCGGCCCAGCTAGTACTCCTGTAATTTTACATATAAGGAACAACAAATTTGGGCCCAATCTAGCACCCACGGATCGAATGAATCGATCGAGTCTAGGCTGCTACGCACCCGCACGGCCTCGCCCATCGTTCCTCCAGCTCCAGTCTCGTCTCCTCGCCTCCTCCCCCAAATTCTGCAATCGACATCACGATAATAGCGCCCCCGCTGCCGCTCCAGTCTCCATCGTGCACTTCCGAATTCGAGGCGACGAGGCCGCCGCTCCCGTGCAACGATTAATGGAGACCAACGGTACTATTCCCTTCCCCAATCATCTCTCTTTCCATCCTCAACGTCTACATCCTTCACCTAATTGCTGTTAAATAGCCAGGCTCCCCGGTTCTGACTGCTCCATCTCTCATCTCAGATCTCCAATTCTTCTTGTATTCCTCTGCTGTAGGCCTATTCTTGGGAGCACCGAGGACTGAGCACGGGGAAGATTCAAGAGATGAGAAGGGGCGAGGAAGTGTGAGTGTTGTGCCCTTGCAGATTTGCGAAGCTACATCGACAATTCGACATCGAGCTGCCCATATCCAGGTGCTTTTTGTTCTCTGTAAACTGTTTGTCTGCAAATTGCTTGGTGACATGTCTTCTAGAAAATATTTATCTGGTAGTGAGAAAAGGAAGAGAAAGAAACAGAGAGATGAACTGCTAGAATCCCAGAAAGGTTCAATTGACAAATTTTATCCATTGTACCAGTCACTGTAGCATCAGCTGAACGTAGTTTCTCAAAGTTGAAGTTGCTGAAAAATTATTTGAGATCAACAATGTCACAAGAAAGATTAAATGGTCTTGCTACTTTATGCATTGAGAAAGCTAAGTTAGATGAAATAAATATTGACGTGATTATTGATGACTTTGCTTCTAGAAGTGTTAGAAGAAAGAACAAGATCATGGAGTGAAGACATGGAGTGAAGAACATGGAGTGAAGAACAACAAGATCTGATCATTTAGTTCTCTAGATCATTACAAATAAATAATTTGTGTTGCATATTTTATTATCCCTACACAAAGAATATTAATCTATGCTATGTACTGATAACTGAATTGCCAATGAAATTCAATACATTCTAAAAAACTTTTTGCCTACAAGAGCCCCATTTTGTTGTCTCGCCCCGGGGCCTCGGAAATATATGGACCGGCCCTGCGTGGCTGGCACTTTTCTTTACTGCGTTGTCGTCAGGGCTATCAGCATACATACATGCACATGATCTAACCTTTATCAGGGGAATGCATGTTTGTTCTTCTCCAATATCTCACATAAACTACATATAAATGTTTTGACAACTAGAGCAAGTGTAAACTATTATAATATAGGAAGGAAACTACAAATGACTTAAGAGTAATAAGCGGAAGAAACCATGCCCGCATCTACCTAGCCACCTCACCTATTTATAGTGAAAAAGATGGCTCTGCATTGCACTAGCCAGTTCTTCAGTTTGGTCATGCATGTGTTGTCGCACAGTCACATCTTGTTTATGATTTTTTTCTAGTTCTTCAGCTATTATCTTTCTGGACAAAGCATAACATGTGTCATGGGTGTTGTGTGTTTCCGTTCCGAGTCGACATCTCAACCGTTATTTTTTAGGATGCTTGGGACACAGTACGTGGGCACCCGCCTCCCTGACATTGATAACCAGCCAAAGCAGATTAACTTCTTTGAGACGTCGATGAGGACGGAATACTTCAGCGACCTAGAGAACACAGCGTTGAGGAAATTTGGGTACCTCATTGACCGATAATTATGGACAATGGCGCGATAGAAAAATAAAATAATTAGAAAAGCTGATCCGGTCGTGTCCGCGGATAGATTTGGGGCGCAATTTGCCCAGTCCGGTTAGAGATGCTCTAAGGCGATGACGTGATGTGCATAGTCATGGCATATTCATAATGTGTCCATATTTGGCACATAGATGTATCTTCTCTAGTCTAGCAATGTTGCCAAAAATGATTTTTCATATTATTTATAAAAAATATGATTTCTCATTTTCTAAGTGCCCTTTGGCGGAAATTTAGTATATTTGATCAAATAATCTGGACGCATGTCCTTACTGAAGGTGGCTCAAAGCTCGGCTCCTGAGATGAAAATCTCGAGATCAAGCTGGGGTTGGACTCGTCGTGATTGGCGCACATTCGATGAACCCTTCATGCCCGCGCGGGTGCGTTTGGCGTGCACACGGCCATCGCCCCAGCCGCCGCTGCGGCCGCATGTCCACCTCCCGATGGTGTCGACGGCGTGTGCTCCTGCCTGTTGGACATGATCACTGGATCATGTACGGGCTCTAATACCAATTGACAGTTTTGTTTCTGAAACTCAGCTCGATTCGACGAACGATTTCAGAGAGTCGAACACAGGATTTTGTGCCGTGTACTGTCTACGGCTTTTCTATTTTCTCTTTCCTTTTATTCAGAACGGAAACAAAGCATGCCGTGGTTATCGCCACGTTCCCTACTGAGTCGTGCCATCCCACGATCGGAACAAGCCCACAGTGAACCTACGAACGCAGACGTGAACGCACAGACCACGTCATCGTCTAAAAGAAAACAACTGACAAAGCTGCAAAATATGATTACCATCAGAGACTCTTGAGTATAATTTGTGCTCCATGCTGAGGATGCAGTGTCAGGACGGTGTAGGGTGCATGTGCGTATGAAGGCGAGAGATGAAACTCAAAACGCTGCAGGATCATGCTGAGCGCCATCTTGACTTCCAACATGGCCAAGTTCTGGCCGATGCAAATCCTCGACCCCCAACCAAAGGGGAAGAAGATTGGCTGGTCCTTGGTTGCCTTGGAAATGCCCTCCGCGAACCTCTCCGGCTTGAATTCCAACACGTCTGCACCCCATGCATCCCGGTTGTGGTGAACCAATATTATTGGCAGCTCAAGGAGTACGCCCGCAGGGTAGATGATGCCTCCAATATGCACTTCTTTGGACGTTTTGCGGTTCATGGTGACTGCCGGTGGATACAACCTGAGCACCTCATACAGTATCATCGTCACCTAGACAAAATAAATGGAGATCAAGCATAGTCAGTAATGAGTCTTCAATGGTTTCAAGGGTAAGCGTATAGTACAAATCATGATCTAAGATTGAGAAGAGCGTGATAAGTACTTGCCGTTTTAAGTCGACTTAGGCTGTCAAAGTTAGGTTTATCCTTGCCGAATACGGCCAGGACTTCCTCCCTCGCTCGATCCTGCCACTCAGGATGCATGCCTAGCAGGACCAGCGTCCAAGTGAGCAATATAGATGTGGTGTCCATTCCCGCGAAGTAGAAGAGCTTGCACTCCTCAATCACATCCTTGGTACTCATCCTCATGCGTGGTGTCTCGATGTCCTTATTTGACTCCAACATCAGGCCAAGCAGATCACTGCCACTAACACCAATGTCCTCGACTGCGCGCTCCCTTTTCTCGATGATGCCTTTCAGGAGCCCTTCAATCTCTCGGATGATCTCCTTCATCCTCTTGTTGTTTTCGGTTGGTAAGAACCTTCAAAACGGCGAGTTGCATTATTTTCGCGGGGCTTGAAAGAACATACTTTAACTATCACAAGGTAATAAACTTAGTTTACAAAGAAAAAAGTCTATATCAATCGTAAATAAAGGTGGACATCAAGTTTGCTTACGAGTATCCTGGGATGAACATGTACTTGAAAGCCTTAAAGACCCGTTCAGCTTGCTCTGCCTGAAGCTGGAAGATCTTTCGTCCTTCCATAAAGCTGCCGCCGAACAATGTATGGGATATCACGTCTCCCGTGAGGATCTGGAAATCCTGCCATACATCTACTTCATGTGGTCCATCAGAACCAGCTATTTGACTCTCCCAGTTGCTTATCAAATCGGAGCAGCATGCCGCGAAAGCCGGCAACATGCCCTGAAAATTTCTTCAGTTAACACGCAGAGACAGGCGTAGAGCTATATATATGAGTTAGTAAGAATATTTATATTAGTACCTTGAGCTTTTCGAGATGGAAAGCGGGGTTCAGGATCCTTCTATGCTTTGCCCATTTCTCACCGTCGTAGCTAGCAAGCCCAAGTGCTACCAGTTCTAAAGGTCTTTTCGGGAATTTTTCAAATTGGCCCGACTTGTCTGATAGGATCTCTCTCACTAACTTTGGCTCTGCGATGACCACCTTGGGGACAGGGCCAAGCCAGGTTATGCAAACGTTACCTACATGCAGTTCAATGTTGAATGGCGTCGTTAGATAGGAGTATACTCCATCGAGAAGAACTTAATTACTGTCTCGAAAGTATAACATTTCAGTAAAATTAATTTAGGAGAAGAAAATATATAGTTTTGAGTTCTTATGTTGCAGTTGGGTCAAGCTACTGCAATAGTGGTAGATGATGATGCGGTCGATAAAGATCCAGCATGTGCTTACTCGACATATTCTTGAAATGCCTCGTATTACGTCGGGAAACAACAACAACAACATGCTCAACTGGCAAGAAATTCAATTCCTCGGAACAACAAAATCCGCGTACCGTGTTCTTTGACATTGTTGAGGAGGTGTGGCGCCACACGGGGCACAATGTCATGGCACGACGGAATGGGCTTGGACCACGCCTCCTCGATGAGCCGGCCGTTCTCGACGAGGTCGCCGGCGGGAAATCGGTAGACCGTGCCGCCCAGCCCCTGCTCGCGGAGCGCGCGGCCGAGCCGCCGCGGCTTGGTCCAGTATGTGTGCGTCGCCTGGAAGGCCGCCCAGCTGAGGACGAGCAGCGAAGCGAGACCGCACAGCAGGCTCCATGGTGAAGCGAGACCTCCGAGTGTAGTTGCTGCTACGTCGACCGCCATTGTTTTCCTATACTGATTTGTGTGTCAAACTGATCGAGCTGTACAAGTGGCAGAGGTTGGCGTGGAAACGGAATATTTTATAGGCACATGAAGTACAAGTTACTGTCGCCGGCCGATGATAGGCGCTTTGCTCGGCATCACATGTTCTTCTGCTCTTTGTTTTCTTGGCGGCCACGGATGTGAATTCTGGAAAAGATCATGTCCCACACACGGACGAATGGCGCAAGCAAAAGCTGGATTTGCTGTTTCCATCGACAAAACTTGGCAGAGACGTCGGAACTGGAAACCAGGATGTTGCTTCCGTCTCTACAAACCGGGAACGAAAGGACGTACGTGCTTTCCTTTGTTCTTTCGCCGGAGATATATAGATGGGCCGGACTTGCAATTGGGAGGACGAGATCAGGTGCGGCCCACCCATTTTCCCACGTGCTTTGGGATGTACTGTGTGACAGAGACCTTTTTTTGGTTTGGCAAAGTCTGAATCGAGCTCTCGCCTCTAAATCCCAGATTTTCGAACGCCGGTCTCTCCAATCCCAGCGTTGCTAGACGTTTTCTGGCCTAATCTTATTGGTGTGCTAGGATTACCTCTAAATCTCAGATTTTCGATTCGCTGACGTGGTGGGGATTACACGAACTGGATGCCACGGTGGCCTGGTCCCGCCAAGTAAACGGCCATGGTTGTTTCTTTAATTCATTTCCAATATCTGATACAGACACGACGGCCATGGCGACTAGCGACTGATCATGGCGGCGGGAATACGATCCAGGCAGAGCACATCGTCGCCTACAACATACCTTTGCCATCGATTCCCAACTCGCTGGCAACGGAAACTTTCACAGTATTACAGAAAACCCCACATTTAACCAATCTGCAAACAACATTGTCCTGGATAGCCTAAAAATAGAACAATAAGAAGAAACCTGGCACACGCTGAACTCTATGGGTTCAATAGGCTGATGTTCACTTTGCGTTGCAGGTACTAAGCTAGTTCATATAATTCCATCCAACAGTCGTGTGTATTGATGTACTTAGACATCTAAGCTTGTGACATTGTTCATTACCGGTATTTTTTCAGAAGGAAAACAACATATTTGTCCCTGCAGCTTCTCGCTAAAGTTCCCACAAGTGTGTACAGACAAGTAGCAGAGGAAATTTACATATCGTTGCTAGTTTGATCAATTGGCACAAACGGGGAGAAATCCTATCCCTCAGGTGTACCGTTGTCCTGCTGCGCTCTCATTGTACATGAAATATTCTTTTAATCTCCGAGAACGCTCTGCAGTGCCACACACAGATGTTTCTCAGTAACAAGTATGCACAGCTTACTATCAACGCCGAGCATCTTCCTCTGTCTTCTTCATGGACCTCAAAGTATATCTATGCATACACTTGTAACGTTTAGCAGTGGCATGCCTTTTTGTTCTCCCCCAATATCTCACATCAATAGTAAACTAATTAGTTTTGGCACCTATGACAGCTGCTTTGCCTCCTATCTGCCTCACCAATTTATAGATGTGTTTGCTTCCTACCAGCCAGTTCATCCAATTTTTGCGGTGCAGTCATGCATGTTTTGAAGTACACTCACATCTCGTTTATGATATCACACGAAATGCATGTGTGTGCTGTGTGCTGTGTGCATTTTCGTTCTCGACAGCATCCGAGCTTTCATGCTGTTTTTGAGCGACATATCATAGGAAGGCTAGCTCCTGGCAAGAAGGAGGCGGGTGCGATCTGCGAATAAGACAATGATCCGTCGGATATCCCCAGTGTGACATCCTCTAGAAGTTGACATGGACGTTCTACAGTAACTTGTACTCCACTAGATTTTCATCGTAACAACAGTTCATTCGGTCACAGTTAACATCGAAAGAAATCAGACAAATAGAATTAGTCTCACGTCTGATAGCTGCTGCATACTGGTGGCGCCGTTGTGGCGCTTATGATGCGGTGCATAGCCAGCGTCTCGCTTGCCGGTCAGTGTACGAGACGAGCAATAACCACTGCAGCTTTGTCATCCAGCCTCGCTCGATTTCTCTGCCCTGCGTTGCTTGTCTCCGTACCCTTTTCTGAATTTTTTTACGAGCGGCAAAAGAGAAACGGAAAGCTGCTCAGTGATCCAGAGTTTTCTTTAGGGTGTGTGAGACTCTGTAGTTGTGCTCTCCGTGACCACCATATGAAGTGTTCTTGAATGGGATTTTTCCTTCTCTTATCAAACTTCATACTCTCCTCCTAGTCCCGCCCTCTCGCGGCGGAAAAGGAGTAGGAGGGAAGGGGCTGGCGTCGTGGGTTAGGTTCTTCCTCCCATCACTCCACGCAGGGGCAGCAAGAGGGAGTCTCCTTTGCTATGGTTGTTCTTCTATTTTACCCAATTAGACTCTATTCGGAAAGTGTACATAGGAGCGGGCGGCGACGATGTACGCACCGTGACCTTGTTGGAGGCGCCGCCTTCGAGTTTCTTAGCCCTCACGGCGCGACAGGTTCGTGGCGCTCGGGAAGGGTGGATCTGCTGTCAGGGGAGCGGACACTAGTAGAAAAACCACCTTCGGTTCGGCACTTTCATCCCGGCCACATTACGAACCGGGACCAATGTGACACTAGTCCCGGTTCAAACGGGACACGAGCACAACCACCTATAGTCCCGGTTCAAACAAGACTTTTAGTCCCGGTTGGAGACACCAACCGGGACTAAAGGTCTATCTTTAGTCCCGGTTGGAGACACCAACCGGACTAAAGGTTTTTTTCCTCTCATGCCACCTCTGGATCACCTTTTTTTAGTCTTGTAGAAAATAAAATAAAATGATAAAATCTTCAAAAAATAAAATCTTTTGAGACGTGGTTAGGTTTTAGTGTCTAGTTGGTATAAAAATTTTGAAATATGAATTTTGACTTTTTTTTGCAAAAAACAGAAAAAAAACGGTCATAACTTTTGCATACGATGTCAAAAAATGCGTTTAATATATAGGCCAAGCGGATGCCACAGGGGTCACGCGAGGGGTATGAGGGGTTTTAGGCAGGAAAACCCCTCGATGGTCTTTTGGGGGTGACGTGGCCTATTCTCGTCCTAGTATCTTTCTCTGGTTAGGTGAGGGCGTCCACCTTTACGGAAAGCGGGGCGGACAGGGCCTAACCGTCCCACCGACCTTGCTCCCTGGTGACGTCACTCGGCGCCTCCTTCAGCTTGGCGCCCAAGTCTTACTGAAACTTCTAGTACCAGCAGGCGTGCTTATCATTGCTCGTACGGAGTAGCACCCGAGAGGGAGTCTGGCCTCTTGCCGGGTGCTCCGCTTCTCGGGTCCTAGTCCGTGATCTCCGTGTTACCGAGGACCCCAGAAGGGTCCCGGATCTCGAGTCCTTAGCCGCCTGGCGTCGATGTCGAGTTTGCTAGATTCCCGTGTGGTAGGCGAGCGGGCCTACCTACCAGTCTTGTATCTTGGCTTGTCCATCTTTGTGGTAGGCCCACAGGTGGTGCGCCCACTTTGGCAGCATTAGGGGAATCCATGTTCCACGGTTGCGACAACCCAACTGGTTCAAAGTCGGGCAATGTGAAGCTTCGTCTTAGCTGTTACGCCGAGGGCGGCGGCCCCGGAACAGGTGGATTGGGTGGCGTCCTGATGTTGTGCGGACAACGGGTTTGTTGACCCGACTGGTTTGGCTTCGAATAATGCGGACTTTCGTCCTGGTTTCTATGTCGGGACGGCGGCCTTGGAGTAGGTGGTGTGTTCTGTGGCGTTTGATCGGTTTGTGTGGTGTGGATGGCGGGTCTCCTCGTGTGTGCGGTTTTTGCCATGTTTTCCTGATAAACACGACATTGAATAGCTTTTATGGTTTTTGGACCTGGTTTTCCATATAAACTGTATCACCTCTTTCTATCTGTTCGGATAGTGGATACGACCACCTTGACCTAATATTTTTTTTTTCCTTGAACGATTATGGGCTCCATATGCTCTCAAGAGTATTTTCGATAAAGTGAGTATTTGTTAACTTAATATTTTGTATCCGGACGATGTGAACACAAGAGTTAACATCCGGCGCCTTCATTGCACACATTATAAGAATTAATAAAAAGTTTTTCATATAGTCTTAACATCCGGCAAAAAGGATGAAATGGCCTAAAACAATGGAGGACCAATACGTAGACTATCTTGCCATCCTTGTTTAGTGAGAACCTCCTTTGGTTCCTTATAGTCCGGTAGCTGCAATTAATTTTCTCCAAGTGTGTAGCCATTGGAAGAATATTTCTTCTTATAAAAGATGACATCATTAGTCAATAGCCATCTAATCGAAGGGGTGACCGCTAGTTAGCATCCTTTAACATATGCGTATGCAATGTTTTTTCAATACTTCACAAGCTTTTAAAACTCAAAAATCAAAAGGAACATGCGAACTTTCAGTAATGGATGGAGTATATTCAAAGTGTTATTCGTCCCGTGCGAGCTGCGTGGACGACGACCCCCGGAAGGGACGCCAGCCAGGCCAGCTTTTGCCCGTCCTAGCTGTAGCTGGAGTAGTGGTGCAGTGTCGGTGCTCTGTGCGTCGTGCGCCGGACATATCTGGTACTAGTTGATTTTCTTCTTCTTTTTTTGACACCTGATCTGATAGTTGAATGATTGAGGACAAGTCTACGGTTCCACACAGCACACCGATCGGTACGTAGGTGGTGGGACGGTTTCATAAAACATTTGTTTATAAGCAAATTGGCTTCTGTGGATGCACACAGATCATAGAATATATAAGTGCAAGTCAAAGATAATGTTAGTCTTAATGAAGCCAGATTCCCGATCGAACCTGCAGCCTATCGCTTCAGGCCCCTAGGAGCCATTATGACCCTTTTTTTTTTCCTGAGGGGAGCCCTTATGACACTTAGTACATATATAAGATGAACGGGTGAATCTGAAATGAATTAGTCCGTCTCTACAACTCAGAGAGAGTGAGATTGAGTGAGACAGGGCCGGAAAGAGAAAGCCACACCGGATGGGCCTTTCAAGCGCGGTGGGATGGTGGGAGGAGTGGCAGCTGCGCATCCTCGTCCTCAGCAGCATCTTCATCCAGTACCTCCTCTTCCTCTTTTCATTTGTGCGTAAACTCCCTAGTCTACGCAGGTTGAGAGTGTTGTTGTGGATTGTGTACATTGCCGGCGACGCCGTGGCGATCTATGCCCTCGCCACCCTCTTCAACCGTCGTAAGAAAACTTGGGATGGTGAGACCACTGCCCTAGAGGTCATGTGGGCGCCTGTCCTCCTCATCCACCTCGGCGGCCAGCCATGGATAAATGCCTATAGCCTCGAAGACAATGAGCTGTGGAAACGGCTCACCATAACCTTGGTGTCTCAGGTCATGGTTTCCTTGTATGTCTTCTGCAAGTGGTGGTCCGGTGAGAAGACGCTATTGGCGGCAGCGATCTTGCTCTTTGTTATTGGCATCCTCAGATTTGCCCAGAAACCTTGGGCCAAGAGGACCGCCAGCTTTAACAACATGCAGACCTCCTCTAGCACCGTGTCCCTGCTGCCAAAGGCTCAAAGAGAAGAGCGCATATATACCCTTGAGGAGTATGTGCAAATAGCAAAGAAGTGTGTACTCGACATGACGGTAGAGGTAGGCAGTGATTGGTCTCCAACCGAGAGCGGTTATATGTTTATCGACCTGTCTGTTCCATACTCTTTCCGGATTGCAAAACTTCCATCTTTCCTGAGGCTTGGAGAAAAGAAAGCATACAGGGGGCTGAAGCTTGTCCTCGGATATACATTTGATTTTTTGTACGGCAAAAGAGGAACATATTTCACTAGTGTCGGCATTGGCTTAATGATTTTGCTTCCATTCCTGGCCTTAGCTTCTACGGTACTATTTGCCACGAGCCACAAGGATGGTCACAATGTGAAGGATATCAGGGTGACATACATCCTACTCGCTTGCACCACGGTGCTGGAATTTTTATTTCCCTGCATGCTAATCAGCTTGTTCAATCCTTTGTGTGGAAGATTTTTCGCGCGTACAACTGGAAAGTGGCATGACATGGTTTTCCAGTACAACCTCATCTCCTTCTGTGTTCGCAAGAAGAATCCCACAATCCTGATGAAGGTTGCTTCTTTCAGCTTTCTAAGGGAGTTTATTAACCAGTATTGGTATGTTCAACACAAAACTATAGCTTTTCAGATCACACAGCTGGTTCGCCAACACGTGAAACATGGTTGGGAGAAGTATATATGTGACGCTTCAAGTTGCAGGAGATTCAATGAACTCCAGGGCCAGTGGGCTCTAAGGAGGCACCATCAACTAAGTTGGAGCTTGAAGAAGCCTTTCGATGAGAGGGTCCTCATCTGGCACCTCGCCACAGATCTCTGCTTTTACCACTCCGACACATCCCCTCAATGTCGACAAAGAGAAGCCACTCGGCACAGCAGGGAGATATCCAACTATATGGGCTACCTGCTTCTCATCCGTCCTGAGATGTTAATGCTTGGCACTAGATCAGATCACTTGACCTTGGCCAGCAACCAAATTTTGGAAAATAGCAAGGGACCGTTCGATAAAGAAGAAAGTCTCTTGCAAGAGATTCTTGTCAGTCCAACATTTCTGCCCGCAGATGATACGATTTCCACGACTCGCAGGCTCACCGAAGGGCTGATGGAGATCTATAACGAGGAGGAGAGGTGGACTGTGATCCAAGGTGTGTGGGTGGAGATGCTCTGCTATTCTGCCAGCAGATGCAGAGGCTACCTTCACGCCAAGAGCCTGGGTGATGGTGGGGAGTTTCTCAGCATTGTCTGGATCCTCTTGTCAGCCATGGGGATGGAGACCTTGGCAGACAGGCATCACAGGTTAGAGCCTCCTCAAGAGGAAGAAGAAGAACCATGGACTTCCCATTCCATGGTGGAAGAAGAGAATTTCAGCCTAGTCTTATAAATCTCCTGTAGCTGCATTTACGTCCTTAATCCCTTTGCATCATTTCATGATGAATTGCTCAGATTTTGTTGTGTATTACCATTTTGAGTTATTTGCACCGGTGGTCACACAACTCGTCGTCGATGTGCACTTAAGTCACACATCTGGATAACTGAATTTTTTGGTCACACAACTCGTCATCTGGTGCACTTAAGTCACTGGCCCCACCTGTCAGTCCGTTTTCCGTTGAAGTTGATGCTGACTGGACACGTAATTTTGCAAAAACCACCCTGTACTTTTGAACATTTGCAAAAACCCCCCTGTATTTTTGGACATTTCAAAAATTCAGGGGTTTTTTGCAAAAATACAGGGGGGGTTTTGCAAATGTTCAAAAATACAGGGGGGTTTTTACAAAATTACGACTGGACACGTAATTTTGCAAAAACCCCCCTGTACTTTTGAACATTTGCAAAAACCCCCCTGTATTTTTGGACATTTCAAAAATTCAGGGGTTTTTTGCAAAATACAGGGGGGTTTTTGCAAATGTCCAAAAGTACAGGGGGGTTTTTGCAAAATTACGTGTCCAGTCAGCATCAACTTCAACGGAAAACGGACTGACAGGTGGGGCCAGTGACTTAAGTGCACCAGATGACGAGTTGTGTGACCAAAAAATTCAGTTATCCAGATGTGTGACTTAAGTGCACATCGACGACGAGTTGTGTGACCGCTGGTGCTATTAACTCTACCATTTTTTACTTGGCTTGGTATGATGTCTTCCTCATTTTACGTGAATGTATGTTCTCTCTCCTCCATTGTCAATTTAAAGATGCAATGATCATCCATGGATGTACTTTTTTTTGCGAGAATCCATCAGTGTACTATTAGTTTGAACTATTACTTGCTTCTGCTGCTTGGTTTTGTAAATGGTTGAAATAGACACATCCATAATACGTTCTGCGGGAGTTGATATTCCCCATGTATCCTTGGTGTCCATGTATCCGTATACTCTCAATTCCTTCTGTGCTATCAAGAAAAAGCCCGTCATTCTGATGAATCTTGCCACTTTCAAGTGTATATAGAAGTATTTACACGAGCATTGTTACACAGGGCAGGTCCCTGTAGCCTCCAGATTACGGAGCTCGTTCGACAACAAGTGAGAGGGACTGAGATCCAGTGCCTTGACAGAGGCAAGGCACGTATGAACAGTACGGTGCCTTACATTGTTTACTCGTTTGGGCCTTATTATGGAAAGCTATCTAGGTTCCAATATACATAATTTTTTAGAAAACACGTGCTCAATTCTTTTCTTAGAAAGATCCAACTTTTTTGATGAATTAACCAAAATACATCACGCGAACAACAAAGATCCTCCATACAACTAGAAGTTACATCGAAGATCTTCAAAGTCATTATATCTCGATTCTCTTGCATCTGGACATTATTCCAAAACTTTGGTGACAAAATAACATATATTTTGAGTTCTGATGTAGAAATTGTACCATTAGATTGCTCATGGAAACATATTACCATCATAGGTTATAAGTTACAACTGTTCCCGTAATTCTAAGTTACAACTATTCCCGTAATTCTTTTCCCAGACGGACTCGATCATAAGTCTGTAAACGTTATGTCAGATCGATCGATCGACCCACCCTCATAAAAGGAAAGCGAAGTCGTGCGAGCACCACGGCCGTTGCACCTTGGAGAGAAGTTGAGGACACATCAGCGGCATCCTCTTCAACCCGGCCACCATGAAGGAAGTCCCTCGGGTTGAGAACTTGAGCTGCCGATTGGGCCTGGTCGGCGTGATATCTGGTAGCGCGTCGGGGGCAGGCGGCGGGACGTGGTGGAAGACGAGAAGGTCGTTGAGATTACGCCCCAATCGACGGGCAAAGCCGAGCCGGGGAGGCGACGGAGGCCGGGACCGCGATGGCAACACGACAGAGCGGGCAGGAGGCGTGCGCGCGGAGTCAGACGTCGATGTAGTCGGCGTTGAAAGCATGCACGGAGCTCGTCGCCTTAGGCAAACTCCCTCCAGGTGGCACAACACGCAGACACGCAGTCGCTGGCGCCGGCGAGAGGGTGCGGTAGATTTTGTCGTAGGTAGTGACGGACGCGAAAGGAGTCGTTTTCCAGCGAGGAGCCGCTGCCACCCGCGCCACAGCCACGGTTGACTGGTTTCAGAATTTTTCAGGTTGGTTCCACGAGGAGTGCACAAACCAGTCAACTGGTAAATCTGCAGACTTTCGGGCTAGGAACCCTTCTGCTCCATGGTGGCGAGCTCCGGCTGGAGTTCGGCGAGGCGACGACGGCGTGGTGCTGTAGTGTCAGCTCTCTGTACTCTCCTTTTTTTCTTGCTTGTAATCCAACCTTGTACTGGTTCCTTCTAGTATGAATACAAGTATGAAAAATTCAAAAAAAAAAAAAAAAATCTGCAGACTTTCACCGAAGCAACTGGAGAGGGAGATGCGTTCTCATTATTTTAGTTGCCCTTCTTGTGGAAGCATTTGGCTTTGTACAAAGCACTATTTCATCAGCAGACAAAAAACAATGAGATCCATCCTTAACTAAGAAAATGAGCTATATGTTTTACTGCGAGTTATATGCAGCTCGACTTCAACTGATGTGAATTACGTAGCAAAATCCAACTCAACTCTAGCAGTGAACACAGTTCAACTTAAACAATTACCATCAAAACAATCAGACAAATAAAATTAGATAGAGGCAATTCAACATGCTGCAATAAATCTAAGCAAGCAAGCACGCAGTTCGTCCCCTATCAGTTGGTAATTGCATCGAAGCTGGCTGAAACAAGCAAAGACAATTTGTTTCATACTTTCATGCGACTAGCTACGCCTGCTGCATACTGGTGGCGTTGCCGTGGCGCTCCATGACCCGCTGCATGGCAAGCGCCGCTGCCTCGCTGGCCCGCAGCGTCCCGCTCGCCATGATCGCTGTGAACTCCTTCATCACCTCCTCCTGCACCTTGCCCCTCGCGCTCCCCAGAGGGTCAGCCGCAGCGGGGGCGGCTTTATCCGGAGTCCCCTTCTCAGCCTTCTTCTCTGCTTCCTGCTTCGCAGAAGAGTCCGGAGTCACCGCACTAGTTGCGGCAGCAGGAGCCTTGCTAGCCGCAGCCGCCGGCGGTGGTACAGACACGGATGCCGGCGTGGGCACAAACTGCGTGGTCTGTGGCGGGGTGTTGTTCCGCAGCGAGGCCTCGAGGTTCTGGATCATGGGCAAGATCATGGCCCCCCCGGGGCTGGACATGACCTCGTTGGGGAGGCTGAGTATATAGTCGGGGATACCGGCGCCGACGAGGAACTGCGCCACCTCGTTGCTGAAGTTGTTGCAGTTGTGGCTCAGCAGGCGGTACGTCTCGGCGGTGTAGCGCGGCGCGATGTCGCGGAGGTAGTCCTCGAAGACCTCCCGCGGCAGGTGCGTGACGCCGAGGTCGACGACGCGGTAGGGGCGGCCGTACTGCGTGGCCCCCGCCGCCGTCGACTGGATCCCGCCTCCGAAGAAGTACTCCTTCCCGTACACCACCACGCCCGTGTGCCTGGAGGGATGGACGGACGGACGCGGGTCAGCGTGAGTGTTTGTTGATGGATCGGAGGATTGGGGAGGGGAGGGGGAGAGGGGGCTGACCAGATGCCCTCGATGGGCTTGCCGAGGAAGGAGGTGGAGAGCTGGCGCGCGAGGCCGTTGCTGAGGTCGTACACGTTCAGCGACACCTTGTGCCCCTCCTGCAGCCATTAGAGACAACAACAAGAAGCAGAGTCAGATCCCGAACCAATTCGATCGACCGCGCGAACCACCCCGCCGAAGAACAACATAATCGAAAGGAGAAGGGGGATCGATGGAGCTTTACCTCCGCCATTATCGCCCGAGAATTCGACGAATCGCGACACTAACGAACCAGTCGAATCTTGAGGAGGAAGACGGCCGAAAGGAACGAGAGCACGCGCGGATCTGGGAGCCGGTGAGACAGAGACCGGAGGCGCGACGCGAACGATGAATAAATAAAAAACGCCGGGAAATTAAACCGGAGACTTAATGGCGGAAGGTTCTGGAGCCGCTCCTTTACGGAGGCGTGCGGGATCTCTGGTCCGTCCGATGGGGCTTGGACGGCGGATGGCGTGTGCGGGGTTGGCTTTCGTGGAAGATTCGTGAGCTTGTCGGGATGGGACGGGGACGTTCTAGAAGAAAGGCTGGTAGGGTTTTTGGGTTCGGTTGCGGACCTGGTCGGGCTCGATTCGGAGTCCGACGCGTGGTTGGTTGGTTGGGCAGTTGCGTGCGTACGGGTCCGTCGGTCAGGCGTGACGTACGGCTTTGTGTTTGTTCGAGATTCCGTTCGCAACCGTCAGGGATGGAAACGCGTTTCAAAAACGAGGTGAATCATGTGTGACGCAACACAATTGCTCTTCCTAAAGGATTCAATTAACCATGACATTCCAATCCTATGGGTTTCCTATTCCTACATTTTTCCTATCCTATGAATCAAATGAGCCCTTGGGGAGAACGAGTAAGGAGGCTCACTAGAGCTCGTTTTCTAAAATATCTGAAAATGGTAGTTTAGGGTTTAAATAAAAATATAAACTTATTTTTAAAGTTTTTATTGTATAGCCCAGAATATAATGTCTTTTTTAACAAAACTTGTGGCTACGTACCATATGTTTTTATGTAGTTGTATACTTTTTTGTTATTTTTAATACATAAAAGTATCGTTTTCTAGTTTTTGAAAAAATAAAATAATTACTGCTCAGGTGAAAAACTAACATTGATCTTGGAAAATAGTATGGTCAAAATGAGCACACATCTTTATATGAGGTTTAACTAATAAAGGATCCTTTAGATCCCAAATCTGTTACGGAAAACTGATAAAACAAAACTGTTAAATTTATACACTAGAAGTTTCAATAAATATAGTTACATGTCGTATACTAGAAACCACGATTAATTTATATTTGTTAGGTCATACGTGTAATAGATCATTAACATATACGTATGCACCATAAATGTTTTGCTATTGTTAAAATTTAATTCATGAAGAAACTTCTATTGTAATTATTGTTTAAATTTTAGTATGACACAATTGTTTTGAATATATGTTTAAATTTATACTAATGAATATTTTAGATAACATTAGCAACATTTTTGTTTTGTCAACAATGCCAGAATTATAATAAAAACAATTACTAGTTAATAAAGTCGTATAAAAATAAAAAAATTTAAAGTGTTAAAGTTCAGTATAAATTACATATATTTTTATTTGACTCATGTGGAACGGGCCGTCCTCTAGTGACACACATCCGTACTACAATCCACCTACGATCTGATGGTTCGTGTGATGAGCTCATCGAGGTGTCTGCACAAATTAATCATCGACACACCTTCTCGCGGTGCCGGTTAGGATTGCATAGGTTATCTAGTTAGGATTGCGTATGGCATGTGATCTTTAGTGCAATGTTCATAGTTTTTTCTTCAGTGTCGATCAATTTTGATGTACTCAACTTTTTACATGTATGAAGTCTTCACATTTGGTATGTTGTTGCACATGCCAAGTAGTTGTGCTCTTTCTAATCATAGTGCTTGGAACCGCTATTTAATGTACCTTTATTTATTTTGAGGAATCATATATTGACATTTTTTCAAAACACTTCATAGAAAAGAAAACACAACTAAAACACATTAACTACAAACATGATATGACAAATGCCAACTTAACTAATGCTAAGTTCATTTGCGCACGTTCAAGCTCCGAACACCAAGATGGATTTAAAATTTGGCAGCCAACATCATACGGCCTAAACAATGATATTGTATTTGTAATGGAGAGTCTTGATCAATCGTCCTCGACTTGCGGAGGACTCTCATGGTGCTTTGTTCTCTTGTTCCATTCAGACATCTCTCCATGGTAAAATGCTCTATTGTTTTTCTCAATGAAACATTCATGCTTTCTACTAATGGTTATCATTTTCTGTCCCATCTTCATGGATCTCAGGTTAGATACACCGGCACATCCACAGTGTCTATGAATAAAAGGCTTGTTTGTTCTTCCCCAATATCTCACCTTGTCACATGTTGGTTTTGTCAACCATGCCAACTACCAACTTCCATTAGAAAAACAACTAAGAATGGCTTAAGAGTAACATGCATACCAAAAAGGCACTGCATCACTAATTTATATTGAAAGACTACACTATGTTCGAAGCACTATATTCACACATAGTTGGTGACATTATTTCTACCAAACCATTTATTTTTCGGGAGGAAACACGACATGTGTGTGTGGTCTCCGGAAAGTTCCTTTATTCGTTTTGCAATGTAAGTAGTAACTAACATCTACTTCATTAAAAAAAAGTGTCATGTACGGTGTACCTGATGGGAACCGTTGAGAGAGGCGCACCACGTCTTGTCGACGCCAGTGAAAACGTCGCCACCGCACTCGTAGCCGGCCATTTCTCCAGCGCTTGCACGATCCACGCCGCTATCGCTCGTGAACTAAATATTACTCCGTAGAACAGAGACACTGTTTTTGTGCTGCTCAAAACTCCGCAGCTTCTCTGATTCTATTCGTCTCCTTTTATTCAGAGTACAAGGGGAAAACGTGAGCCACGATATCCTTGCGTTCGTGCCATCCCACAAACAGATCGTGAACCTGTGTGACTCGCTCCAGGTTGTTGCAAAAGAACCGGAGTCAACTCTAACTCAAAAAACAGCTAACACCTAAAGTCTGACGAAACTGAAGAAAATGGCACCTAACAGTGAAATTCAGAAATCGACAACAGCAGGGTTTATCAACAGCCGCGCACCATCCGATCGTCGACGATCTTTGTCTTCAGGCCGTACTTCCTGACCACGTACAGCTCCGCGTTCCTGTTCAGTTCGAACCCATGTACGTACGCACGCATCAACGTCTAAACAAGCAAGTCGATGAATGTCAGTGACTCGATTAATTAGTGTCACTTAATTTGTCCCAACACTACAAAGTTTAGGAGTACTAGCATCGTTTCCTCAAGTGAGTATGTGTGAGCTCTTTAATCTGAGGATTTTTCAAAAAAATTGGATTATTTGTGCAATTTGCAGGGCTAGGAACCTCTATTCAATATGCCCAGTACTAACGTTTTCCAGAACACATACTTCATAGAAGATTAAGAGCAGTAGAAATACAATAATTACATATATGATATGCAGGGATGATAGTTACAAAAAAAAATGCAGAAATAAGGATCCCAACCTGCTACATTTGCGAACATTCACGAGTCACGACTCCGAACAGCAGGATGGAGATAAAAAAACTGGCATGCCACGTCATCGACCTTAACATCAATCTTGTACATACATGTACAAGTATAGCCGTCCTCCGCGAAGACTCTCATGATGCTTTGTCCTCTTGCTCCATTTCGATTTCCCTCCGTGGTATAATTCTCGATTGTTTTTCTTAAAAGAAGTTACACGGCTTCCCACCAATGGTCGAAAATTTTCTACCTAGATTTCATGGACCTCAGGTTATATACAACACTGCATCAACGGTGTGGAATGGATAAAAGCCATGTTTGTTCTTCCCCAATATCTCACCTCATCGCATATTGGTTTTTTCAACCGTGTCAACTATCAACTTCCATTCGAAAAACACTATGTTTGAAGCACTATACTCACACATAGTTGGTGATATTATTTCTCACCAAACCCTTGTTTATCCAGAGGAGACACAACATGCGTGTCTGGGTTACAGAAAGTTCCTTTATTCGGTTATGCAATGTAAGTACTAACATCTGCTTCATTCAAAAAGTAATGAAAACCGTTGGGATGTAGGTTGAATATATCCGTTGTCATTCCTTTTGTGTCAAGTACCTCATGGTAAGCTCATGCTAATAGTTTTGAATGGAGCTTCTGATGTTTCTAACTTCCCGTGATAACCTTACATCGAACGTTGAACCTGGATCTCCTTGTCCATCACATTCAGATGGAGCATCGTTTGCCTGCAGCTTCGCGTGGGCGTTGTATGGGTGAAAGCCGTTAGCGAGGCCGGGGTGGCAGTGTGGCACTACACGCATTGTCGATGCCGGTGATGGTGTCGCCTCACTCGTAGCCGGTCCACTTCTCCGGCATGTGCATGATCCCCACTCATCACCCAGTTTTGCAACCAAAGGATGCATCAACATGACCGATATGCGTAACAAGTTTTGGTCTGCATCACATCATAAGACAAAAATGTACTTGAAATCACACTGAGCTGAGATGGAAGTTTGCAAAGTGTTGGGCACAAATCTTCAACAAAACGATAGCAGAGATAGTGGTACATTAGGAATTGCATTTTTCCTACCAAACACACGATATGTGCAGTGTAAGCCGACGCCTCACTGGATATACCTAAGTAATATATGAAGAAAATTAAGTGTACTGAAGACGAGCCAAGATATGTACACCAACAAGGCAATGCGCGATCTGATTTATGTTGAAGTTTTGATTGTATCTGAACCTTTCAAACACTAAAGTATAGACTTTTTAACCTTTATAAGCACATAGGTGCCATATTCTACCCTCTAGTAATTTATTTCTGGTTCGAACTTTATTGTTGCCGGGAGAGGATGTGAGTATGTGACATTCAAATTAATAAAACTATTTTTTATCGAAAAAGATATTGTAGTCGTTTATTGATAGAAACGTTTTGGCTCCCATGTACATATGTACACTTTATTTAAAATACAATTTTAAACGTATTTGAAATGTAAAAAAAACTTATATATAAATTCACGCATAGATCTTAAAATTCTATGTGTTCACACAGTGGTTTCATGAAAACCAACAATTTGTGGTCTGTGTAAAAAAAATTGATACTAAAATAAATCCTTTCACGAGACATTTTTTACTCTATTTTACACAGGCCACAAAAAATATCGGTTTTCTGCGAAACCACTCTGTGGACACATAGAATGTGACTCCTTTTAACACTTTTAAATGTGTTTTCTAAATACCGGATCCATATGCACCCGGTAGACAAACTGGATTTCACTCATTTATTTGTTATATCAGTGGATTGCACTTTAAGCTGGTGTCCCGGCACAAAACCGTGATTGTTCCACCGCCTTGCTATAAAGACGTACGGGGCGGGGCACGGAAATATTAAGCGGAAAGTCTATTTGTCTCCCGAATTCGAGTGCTCTCTGCTATTTAAAATATGTATAGGTCTCAAAAAGTTATAAAAATATCCGAACATGGCCAATGATATATCCTATAAGCATGGAAAATCAAATGCAAAAATTATATGTATTAAGGGCTACAAAAAGACAAAATCTGATAGAGATTTGAAAATATGTATACTTAGATCCACGCTTTTATTATTTTTGTGTAGATTCGAATAGAAAGTATTTAAAATTGATATTTTACACTTTCGTGGGATACATCATCTGCTATGTTCAGATTTGTTTTCAATTTTTATGAAACTTTGGATATATGATTTTTGATTATTTTTTTAAATAACAAGATCACTGGAATCTTGGAAGCCAAAAATCTCCACTCCATATTTAGCCCATAAAGTCAGGCCGCACCGCAACACCTTCTTCGTACCACTCACAAGATTAGATTCACATCTCGACGAACAGAAGATACTCATACTCGCACTTGTTCATTAGCTTAACCAGACAGATACTACTACAAGTACAGGTAATAGTGTATATACCCCAATGCAATTACGCAAGAGGATCACACCTAGAAGAACAAGGAGAGACCGATATCATAGCACTATAGCGGAGAATCTTCGTACATGATACTACTAGTAAATATATCAGATTCAGACAAAGCCGGTCGATCGATCGATCGATAGATCAGTGGGTAGTACGCCTCGTTCAGTTGGCGTTACCGTCTCCCTGCAGCTTCGCGTGGGCGTCGTCGTAGGGGCGGAAGCCGTGCGCGAGGGCGGCGCGCCAGACCTTGTCGACGCCGGTGACCGCGTCGCCGCACTCGTTCCCGGCCCACTTCTCCAGCGCGTGCACGATCCCCGCCGCCCGCCATGCGCTCATCACCCTCCTCGGCAGCCAGTTCTTCATGCAAGCAAAAATAATGTGAGACATTTGATCGATTGATCGATCCGTACAAAGTCTTGGTCTGTGTTGCATCCAAGACACTGCGATGGTTCTGGTTACCTCGCAGGCGTGGAGGTTCTCGTAGGAGTCCGGCACGACGAGCGCCGGCGTGCTGTGGTATATGCAGTCGCCGCGGGTAGTGTTGAGAGGGAACTGCGAGTATGGCACGAAGTGGACGCCCCGCTGCGCCCGCTCCTGCTGCTGCGCCGTCAGGCCGTCGCCGACGAGCCACACCTGCATGCACGCACAGCACGTTTCAGGCCGAGAGCACGACCAAAACGACAGCAAACTGGCAAACTGCAGCAAATTTGGAGTCTGTACCTTGCTGCTATAGCTGCCCGACAGAGCCAGTTGACTCCGCAGCTCCAGGCTTATCTGCCGCTTCAGAGTCTCGTACAGATCCTCGTCTGCCACCCGAACCTGTTAATTAACCCAACCAAGAAAATGATTACATCGATCATACTAGTACGTGACTTCATCCTGGTCTTCGAGGACAACTACAATGCGTCAACAGATCGAGTTTGTCAGTTGGTTCATCTTCTGAAATCTGAACATGAGGAACAGTGTAGTAGCACTGTACCTGGATCTCTCGCTCGCAGAGGGCTTGGGCCAGCACGGCCACGACCTTGCTGCTCTCCTTCCCCAGCAGGAGCACTTCCTTGGCGCCCCGAGGGATCATGTGGAGCACGGCGCCGACGGCGAGGCTGGTCCCGTCGACGATCTTCGTCTTCAGGCCGGGCTTCCTGATCACGTACAGCTCCCCGTTCCGGTTCATTTCGTACCCCTGCATCCACGCATCAAACAACGAGTGTCAAAGCGATGTCATGTCAGCAGCTCAATTAGCATCATTTCATAGTACTCTTTAGCTGGAGATTTTTCTTGGTTTTTAAATACGTCTACTGCTCTATCTTTAGTCTGAAGAATGAAACCAAATCATCATTTACTTTATATACAGTACATTCATAGCTTTGCTGCCGTGCTGCACCTCACACCCACTCTCTGAATCTCGCATTGAAGCCCGGTTGTAAATGCTAGTGTCAGTGAATGTAATGCAGTGTATTGATGAAGAAGGTGGTGGATGGATGTGCTTGCCTGATTCAGGAGGCCCAGTGTGAGGACTGCGGCGCCACTTGCCTCGGCGTCAGACACCGCCTTCTCGATCAGCCGGCTCACCGCGTACCCATCCTTCTTCGACGTGTACTGCACAAATAAATACACACTCACGTCAATGCCATCGACACGCATTGATTAAATTCGCAGAAGTCACATGAATCCTCTCAGTCCCGTCAATTTTTAAAACATCCTTTCAGCTACACAAATAATATATTAATCTCTCAAAAAAGAATTTCGACCAAGAATGGAAGAACTAAGGAATGCTGGCCATTGTTAAAGTTTGTTCGTCTGTTGCTGTTACCTGGGAGGTGTATCTGGGCACGACCCACGTCTCGACGCTGAGCTTGCCCATCCGGTTGGCCTCGGATCGGAACGCGCTCCTCCCAAATACCGACGCCAGCACGGCGAGCGGCCGCTCCAGCACCGCCGCCACTGCCAGCGCCGAGCCGGAGACGAGCGGCGCCGAGGCCAGGGATGCGAAGCCGAGACGGAGGTGGAGGAGCGAGCCCGGCGCGGTGAGATGCGTGAGGTGGACGACGTCGGGGGCCTCCTCCCTGACACCGTGCAGCGTCCGCTCGTACAGGTCCTCGCTCGACTTGTCCATCGTCCCGTACACGTAGTCGTAGAACGGCACGAACAGCGAGTAGTTCGTCCTGAACTGCGTGTGGTGCAGCGAGTGGAACGATGGAGTGTACATGAGGAGCTTGAGAGGGGGGAAGAGGTCGAAGAGGGCCTTGGGGACGAGCTCGAAGTTGCAGTGGCCCAGGTAGTTCATGAAGTCGATGTACACGAGGTAGCCGTTGGCGACGGCGACGGAGCCCGTGCCGGTGGCCATCATGGTGAGGAGCGGGATGGCGAAGAGGCCGAAGTAGACGGCCTCCTCGGCGAAGGGGTGGATGACGGAGGTGACGGGCTCGGTGACGATGGAGGCGTGGTGGTGCGAGTGGTACCGGGAGTAGAGGTAGTGGTGGTGCAGCGCCCGGTGGATCCAGTAGTAGAGGAACTCGACGGGGCCGATGTGGAGGAGCGCCGTCAGGAGGAGGCCGCCGGAGTTCCACCACGGCAGGCCCTGCGTCATCGGCACCACCGAGTTGAACACGTAGTAGAGTAGCGCCGTCAGGATGATCTGGTCATCCCTGCATCCAAGAAACACACACACGTACATCAGCCATGGGTGCTCGCCATTGCCACATGCATGCAAGAACCATACACTCATCAGCCAGTATGAGATTACCAGTTCCTTTCACGGTCGACCTGGTCAAAGTCGAGGCTCTTGTTGATGATGCGGTGCTTGGACCGGGCGGTCTGGTGGCGGGAGACGGAGATCCAGAGCTGGGTGTAGAGCAGCCGGAGGAGCACCGTCGGCAGCACGAAGAAGCTGAGCAGGTCGCCGTCCTCGCCTCGCAGCTTCGCCGCCGCGAAGCTGTACGTGCTGTACGCCGCCCACGGAGCCACCAGCGCGTACTTGATTCACCCAAAAACAGAGTCGATTATTGCAAGGATGAATGAATGTTTATGCCATGCATGTTTATGCATGTCACACAAATTTGCATGCATGAAGCCATGAACATACCTTGTAATTCCCGAGGTCGTGCCATGGCCACCGGGTGAGAGGGCCTGGCTTGGAGGCCATCTCGTTTCACAGAGCAGGCTGTGAGGCGTACTGAGCTTTGTGTGGCTAGGGGGCACTTGCAGGGTTTGGAACGGGGGTGGGAGGTGGCCATTGCAGAGGATGCCCTGCTCGGATTTATAGTACTCACGGAGGCTTGCAGGCCATGGACACAGCCCACACTTGGGTGGCCAGTGATCCATGAGACACCGAGCTTTTGCCAAGGACGGAGAGGCGTTTACGCCGTCCGGCCTGCCTCGTCGTCAACACGGCACATTTTTACTGCATTGCATTGCCAACTTCCATCCACGTGGGATAATTAAGCACATCACGCCGTAGCTGCTACAGTCTGCATAAAGTACGCTACTCGGAGTAAAAAAAAAAACCGTTCTCCCACGGCCCAGTAAGAAATACTCTATTGATGTATTCACTCTGATCCCAAAAGAGTGTCGTAGGTGGTGCTATTAATTTGCACATAATCAGCTCATTTTCTCCGACACCGAGGGAGTATTTGAATTTGTCCGAGCCGATAAATGCAATTGGGTCCTCATGTTATATACATATATATCCTCCCGGAAAAACTTAAAAATTAAAGTATCTCAAAATTTACATATGTTCAGAGTTTTATGGGTTTCAAAATTAATTAAATTCTTACACTATTACAAAAATCATCAAAGATATTGTAAAATAAAATGAAAAACTTTAATTCATCATACATGCTAAGACTATTACAAAGATTAAATATTATATATTTTAAATTATATGTTTTATTATTTTAGCAAGGTAACAATTTAATGTTTATGTAAATTCAAATTCATACAAAAATAGAGGAATTGATGAGTCATAGGACAACGAAAAACGACAATATTTTTTACTCTCAATTATAATTTATTATTTCAAATCAGCATCAAGATTAATTGTTTAATTGTTTCGAAAGTAAAAATCAGTACTGAGAAATCAAGAAAATCGATAAGGTCAAAATTTAGGATATTCAAAAAGATTTACCTTGTATTTGAATTAGTCTTGAGTACCGATGTTTGATGGGTTTGAATGTCTTGATGAACCAGTTGGCAGATTAAGAGCATCTCCAGTCGCGGCGCCCAAATGGTCGCACAAAGGCCTTCCGGACGGGCCATTTGGACGCCGTCCGGACTACCTGTTACCTTTGGGCGCCGTCGCTCTCCACTCGCGGCGCCCAAATCTTTTTTTGTAAAATAAAACTTCGGCGAATTTCATTCAAACTTTAGGAAATTTTACAAATTTGAATGAAATTTAAATAAAACTAATCTATTGGCGGCGGTTGCGGCGCCTGAAGGCGAAGTAGGGGTCCTCTTCCTCCTCCTCCTCCTCCTCCTTCTTCACGCCGGCGCCGCCGTCCTCCTCTTTGATGCGGTTGGGTCCTGCGCCGTCGCCGGTGAGGTCGAAGAAGGGCACGCCCTTGGACTTGGCGTGCTCGAAGGCCGACCACGCGCAGGCAGCGGGCCCGTCGAGCGGCGGAATGTTGTCGAGGGACGCGGCGACGACGGCCTGCGTGATGGCGTCGCCGTCCGTGCCAGCCTGCGCTGCCATGAGCTCGGCCAATAGCGGCGAAACCTCCGGCTCCGCCTTGACCTTCATCTGCTCCGGCTTTGGTGTGAGCAGCGGCGAGGTGCGGGAGCGGGAGGAGGACGCCGCATTGACGCCGCTAAGCAGTGGGACGCGACGGCTCACTGGCGGACGCCGGCTGTGAAAACAAGGCGCGGCCACGCGGCACGCAGCTTTGACCACCGTCGGTTGAAGTCGTCTGTGCCGCTGACAGGCGTGGCCCGCGCGTCGGAGGCAGACGTGGCGTCGCGCTTCGTTCCGTCCGGGACCGCCCGAGGACTCCCAAAATGAGGGTGTGGGCTGGGCGTGCCGGACAGAAAATTGGGTCGCGCCGGACCCAATGCACGTTTGGGCGCCGTGAGTGGGAACAAAAATCTGTCTGGCACGCCTCGAAAACATTTGGGCGGTCATTTGGACGTCCCGAGTGGAGGTGCTCTAATACTGATCCGGCGCGGCAATATCTTAATGATGCGTAGATGAAACAATTGTGTACGTGTCCAAGAATAGATATCAAGGCCTAGCAAACTTGTAGGTTGTGACCTTGTTGAGTACGTGACCATAGGCAATCATAGATGCATGCATGTGCTTCTGAGACCAATTACATGCATGTCATACTCTAGTAATGTACTAATTAATGTACGTACCTTATTTACCATTTTTTCTATTAGTGATCAGGCCAGCATAATTTTTTGAGGTTAGAGGCAGTTGATCTGCCATAAACCGGCATAATTTTCTACCCTTGTGCGAAGAATATATAAATAGCGTATGTTTCACTCTCTGCAAAGACAACACCGGCACATATATATCGTCGAGCCACGCGCCCACGCCCCATTGCATAACTTTGCATGTCTGGAGTGGAGGTCTACAATACCTACTCCTTCCGATTCATATTAATTGACGCGGAATCAGATGAATAGCGTTGAATACGTCCGATTTTAGGATCTGAACACACCTAGCTTGGTCATTTGCATGTTGTTGCTCCTCATTGAAACGATCGATCGACCGGTCTAAAAAGTCGCAACATATATTTATGAACCATGCATGCATGTAGCGAAAGCGTGCATGCACGTATTTCCCTTGGAGAAAATGGACCACGTACGGTAGTGTCATATGCATGCAAGTACGTAAAGTGCTACTCCTGGCTGCCACCTTTTTTCCATCCATGACTAGCCAAGTCATATGTTCTCACCATTGTATATATACTAGGCTGCTAAATGCTAATGCAGGGGTGATGCTGGTGGTTGGACACTTATGAATTTATTAGGACCACGGCATTGGGTTGCCAAACAAAAGTTGTGTACCCCGTCTTTTTTTCCGAGTCTAATCTGGGTTTAACTTGCCTACCGAGTTTACCCAAATCCGTCTAGTCAAAAGTCAAGGGGGCGAGATGTTGTTCGGTTACCGATGGGAAAATCTGGTTACCGGTTGATAACCGGATTCCAAGCACTCCCGAGAAATGGCCTGAACAAAAAATTCCAAAATTTTTGGATTTTAACGAGAACACTCGGTACATGATCATACCGAAGAATTCGAATTCAAATTTGCACGGTAACCCGTCGGGATTTTTATAACGAGAAATTCAAACCCTGGCCTTAGCAAAAAAATCCACCTGAAAACTAAAACCTCGATGCTGACTCTGACACCCGACAACGGAGTGAGCATGCAACCAACCAGAAGCCAGATAGGTCAAAAGTGAAAGTACTTACAGCGTGTGCCGGATCACATGCCTGCCTGCCACCTTTTGTACACTCCGGTCGATTAAACCCGTCTTCTTCTTCTTCAAGCGAGTACTCCTATGTGAAACGCGTACTGTACGTAACACTAATGGTCAGTTGTTTGGTGCACGGTAGTTGGGAACTTGGACGGCCATAGATTTGTGTTGGGATCAGTACGTCGGCCTGAATCCCGGGGAGCACCTAGCTAGCTAGTCTGTCTGGCAATTTCACAGTTTGGGCGCCTGCACGGATCTGTCTTGTTTTTTTCTCTCGAAACATTAGTACTACCACTGTGTGGTTGGTTGCTGACCATTTACTTTGTTACTACCTGATGTAATTAAACCTGGAGAAAGAATAAACCGAAGCATATGGTACAATACAGTTGAGCTAAAACTGGTAGTGTACAGTACAGTTGAGGCTGATCAGCTAAAATACGTGTATACCATACTAGTAAGTAATGTTTTTCACATGCATGCACCTTGTACGCGACACGGCGACAGACCTGCTAACTACATATCCAGTAATGCATGGTTGTGGGCGGTCAATGGAGTTTCTCGATCTGGACCAAATTAAGTTGACCATCAAGAGATTTCGGGTGCACAGTAATGTGAGTACTACTATTCAGCTGATGGATCGATCGATCGGTGGAGCAGTAATGCCTTCCACCGCTGTAGGATGGTCCGACTAGCTAGCAAGCTTAATTGCGCGGAGTTTTAGTCGATCCACCGTTCGATTCGGTAGCTAGCACGTAAATTACGGCCGCCGTGATCGCTCGCCAACCTCGATCGTCGACGTCTCCACGACAACTTATTCATTGCAGCTGGACCAGCAAGGATACTAGTAGTACCAGGAAACGCACTCTGTATCTAGTCTGCACCGTGCAGCGAGCAAAGTAACTGGACGCGCTGTACTGTACAGATAAGCCAGGAGCCTGGCCTGACGCTGCCAGCTACTGACTAATATAGCACGAACACAAGATTAATCTTCAACAGCGTGGCCTTCAGTTGCCGGAGATACCCAATCCCTATAAGCCGCCCGTTAGCGGCGTTTCACACGAGCACCGTCTCAAGGACGCCCTACGCGACGCTTTTCTGGGCTGGCCCGCTTAACGTTTCCTTCGTCTTTTTCTGTTTCTTTTTTCGGTTTCGGTTTCGTTATCTTTTCTGTTTTGATTTGTTTTTTCTTGTTCTATTATTTTTCGTTCTTTTGTTTTTTGTTTTTCTCTTATTCGTTTCTTTTCTAGTCCTTTTTATTCATTTCTTTTGTTTTTTGATTTGTTTTCATTTTCTTTTTTCTTTTATTATAGCGGTTTGTTATTTTTTTAATTGTTTAATTTTTTAAAATGGTTTCAAATTTAAAAATAATTTCAAATTAGAATTTTTTATTTTTAAATATTTCTATTTTGAAAATGGTTCTAAATTTTAAAATTGTTCCATTTTAAAAGTGGTTCCAATTTAAAAATGGTTCCGAATTTAAAATGCTACCAAATTAAAAATGGTTACAAATTTGAAAGTTGTTCATTTTTTAAATGGTTCTAAATTTAAAAATAGTTCCATTTTAAAAATGGTTTCAAATTTAAAATGGTTCCAAATTAAACATGGTTCCCAATTTGAAAATTGTTCATTTTTAATGGTTCCAAATGAAAAAATGGTTCCAAATTTAAAAATAGTTCTGAATTTAAAATAGTTCTGAATTTGAAAATTGTTCATTTTTTAAAATGGTTTCAAACTAAAAAATTGTTCATTTTTTAATGGTTCCATTTTTTTAAAATGGTTCCAAATTTAAAATTGGGGCCAAATTTAAATGATTCCGAATTTCAAAATGGTTCCAAATTTAAAAATTGTTCATTTTGGAAAATGGTTCCATTTTGAAAATGGTTCCAAATTTAAAATGGTTCCATTTTGAAAATGGTTCCAAATAAAAAATGGTTCCAAATTTAAAATGGTTCCAAATTTTATAATTGTTCATTTTAAAAATGGTTCTATTTTGAAAAATGGTTCCAAATTTAAAAATTGTTCTTTTTAAATGGTTCCAAATTTAAAAATGGTTCTAAATTTGAAAATGCTCCAATTTTTAAATGGTTCTAATTATAAAAATAGTTCTGAATATAAAAATTATTTCAATGTTTGAAATGGTTCAGATTTAGAAAATTGATCATTTTCAAAAAAGAAAAAAGGAAAACAGAAAAGAAAAGAAAACGTTTTACGAGCCAACGTTTTCTGAACGAACGAAGCAGTCAACATGTTCTCTGCACGCAAGAAACAGTCAAAGAAGCGAGCTAACAGTTCAAATGCATGCGCGAAACAAATGGGCCGGCCCACGCAATGAAGCACGTAGGCGGCGCGCGCCAGAAGCGACGCTAACGAGCGATGCACAGCTTCTCCCCGGAGATACGCTGGGCACAGGAGCGAAGTTCGAGGCCCGTTTATGTCACCACCATTGTAACGTCCCGGGATTTTTTCCCAATTAGATTTGTTTGTTTTTCTTTTTGCATCATCATGTCATCATGCATATCACCTTGCATATTTTTGCTAAGCATAAAAAAAAATATTTTGGCAAACCCTATTTTGTTTTGCAAATAATAAATCTTTATCCCTCTCTTTCTATTTTTAGTAATCTCAAAATGATATTTGGAAATAATCGCAAAACTATTTCAAATAAAAATTAAAGTTTTGTAAATTCTTTTGTAAAACCTTGCCTTCTTTTCTTCCTCTCTTTTCTAATTCTTTCCCTTTTTTTCTATCTCCTTCTCCATCTCTGTCTTTTCTTTCCCTTTTTCTTTTACAGAAAATGTCTAAATTCAATATCATTTATTTTATAAATCCAATTAATACAAGTTATATGTCTATTTTTATCAGAAAAATATAAGGAATATTAATATGTCATCCATGCTCATGTTTGCATCTTGTAGATTGTTCTTTAGTTGTGTTTTGGTAATTCACCTAAATATTAAATACGCAATATGTGGGTATTAATTTATATGTTACCTATTCCATTTAATTTTGGGTAGCTCACCCATGCATGCTTATGCCTTTCTAATAAATATTTAATATTGCTGGGTAGATAAAATAACTTGAACCTAAACATTAATTGTCGGAATCCTGGTTCCGCTTAAATTGGCTTAAGTTGCATCTTGCAATGTCATGCATCATCTCATGAACATGCTGAATCTTTTGCCGTAGTAGTAAGTGTTGCATCCGGTGTTCTTTCTAGTGTTTGTTGCGTCTTCGCGAATAGGACGTTGAGATGATGTGAGCAACGATAAGATCTTCTTCCTGCTGGATTCCAGGCAAGCTTTGCTCACTTTCTACCATTACATTGTCTTCCATTCCTGCCGTTGATCTATTGCTATCCTTATGTTACGATGCTCGTGTCTCGATCCTATACATGTTTACCTTGCAGACATATATAGCCTTACCCCACATCCTATCACCCTATTGCTTGTTTACTGTTGGCCTTGCGAGCCATAGTTGCATGCTTAGGTCTGTTGTTGCAAGTCTGTCTATCTTATGTTTCACCTGCTTAGTATGATAGGTTGGCTCACCTTACTTAAAAATAATGTTAATGTTTATGGGTTATGAACTAAATGAAAAGGCACCCGGCGAAAGGCCAGGCATGGTGTTTTGTTCTGCTAAGTGTCGCACTAGGACCTCAGTTCTTGTCCCTGGATCCAAGACGAGCGCACTACCCACTCGTGGGAGGTCTTATGAAACCCCCCTCAACTTTGACCAGAACTTCAGCTTGTCCAGGGGCCACACCTAGTTCGGGTTTTCCATTTGTCTCATATGCATTGATACTAGTGTAGTATTTTACTTTGGCGGGTATGCCTTGTTACATGCATATAGGGCGCGACCTATTGGTGCGGAGGGTGTGGTTTTCACCTTTCTGGCCGGGACCAGCATAGCTCCCGTGGCTCCTTGGACTTGTTGCGGTGAAGGAAAGAGTAGTGTTGTGAGACCCTACCTTTTTACTGGGTTGATCGAACGTGTATGAGTTAATAGTAGTGCCCCCTTGCAGGGATAAATCTTTTCGAAAAGCCGTGTCTGCGGTTATGGACAACTTGGTGAAGGTGCTGACTAACAAGATCATAGACAACTTACGCCTAATGATTCTAATTAATTTGACTAGTAAGTTAGACTTACTTTCACAATAAGATGTAACTAAAATTGACAACTGTGTGAGTTTCGCTCGATTGCTTCCTCATACATGGTTGAGGGGGTGAATCTGGAAAGTGTTATGCTTGGTGTTAGAAGTTAGTTGGTTCTGAAACGCTCTCTTATCCCTCTCTTTTAGCCGGAAGTTGAAGAGTGTCTCTATAGGTTGTTTAGTGCCGCTGATGCCGCCTCAGTCCACCTTCCCTTCATTTTGGTAGCCTTTGTGTTGGTATCTTGTGAGCATTGCTTGCCAGGCTGGTGTACCTGACCCATTTTTGGGTTGTACTTTATGTGCAGTCAACAGGTTTGAAGTTTGACGACGTTAGCTTGGGAATCCCTCCGGCTCGGTCTGGGCAGGGATATGGACGCCATCGTTATCTTCAGGACTCTTAGTCCAAATTTGTATCTTATCCGTAGTTAGATATTATTTTGTTTTCGCTGTGCTTTGTATCTTTACTATTAAACGGGAGTCTACGTCGGTGATGGTTCGTTTCATACGCGCGTCCCGTTTTCTGCCAGTCCCACGAGCGCGCGCATACGGGCCAAGCCCATCAACGCACTGCTGATCCTAACGGCCTCGTTCTTTTTCTTCTCTCCTCGAGAAAACAGAGCGTGCTCGCAGTAGAAGCCAGGTGGTAGGGTTCCTTCTTTCCCGCAACCGAACCGCCGCCACCCGGGTGATCTCTGTCCGCATGCTACGGCAACTCAGCGGCGGCGGAATCGTTCACGCGCGACGCGACTCAGCCGCTTGCCGGCACGCGTCCGCCACGCTACTCAGCGACGGATCTGGCACAACATCGGCCAAGGACGCTGTGGCCGTCTACTTCACCGCCTCCGTCCGCCATCGTGATTTCTTGCCAAGGAGTTGGCCAGCCTTTTGCCGCAGCTAGCCCTCAACCTGCTCAAGTCCGGCCGTATCCCGTGATAGTCCCATGTAGGTGGACATGCTGGTCACGTTCATGGAATCATGGACTGCAAATCTGAACTAGAGCTCGCTGCTGATTGCAGTGTAGATGCACATGGACATGGCGACGACTGTGGTACTGTGATGCTCCTCTGGATCTTTCCGGTTGATTCAAGTTGTGTGCTTGCATGCTCCAGGTCCGGTTCACGGCTTGGTCCTCTTATTTCTTGCTGCAGCCGAACTTGCACATGGCGAAGGGAATTCCTCTGTCTCCCTTTTTTTTCTCATTTCACAGCTCTACCTAATGTCTGTCGATGTGGTGCTGATGCTTATATCTGGAAGTAGTGTTCCCATTATCCCTCTTTTTTTTCGAACCTCGGCAATGCCTTTGATTGCAGTTTATGAGGGAAACCGGCCAAAAACCGTACAACTCAACGCACCATACCGGCCCCAAGGCCACGCCCCAAAAACAAGTCGACAACTATGTCACCCTAGCGAACCATAGACGACACAAACACGGCGGAGGCAACCTCAACGCAAGCCAAAACCCGGAGCCGCCGCTCCGACATCCACACCGGTCCGATTGCCGCGCACCCCCTAGCCGAAGACGAAGGCTCGCCGCCGCCAACCACCATCGGAATCCACTGGTCCCCTGGCCGATGGAACATCCAAGGCGAGGCCCCAAGAGGCAAGCAACGCAGGAGCGCCGCCCTCGCCCGATCCCGCGTGGGATCAAGGGTTTCCCCCGGAGAACCCGGCGTGGGGAAGCGAGAGCACCACCTCGACGACGCCTTCAAGAAGGAAGCGGCGCCACGAGGGCGTCGCCGTCGTCGGCCCCGGCAGATAACCTGGGCAGGGCTTTCGCCCGGCGATGCGTCACAGACCCCGCAACCGCTCATCGGAGACCGGCCAGACCACCGTGAAAGTGCATATGTTGCCCCATGCGTGGTTTTGGTAATTAATGACAATCCTTATGGACTAATGTTTGCTTTGAGATATACTTGTAGATCTTATCCATAGGAAAAGATTGGAGTTCATGTGTTGGACTCTAGAAGATTACATGATGACCAAGGTTCCATCCAAGGGTTTATATGAAGAATGGTCATGAGAAGAGTTGAGCTTATTGCAAGCATGGCTTGGAAAAGAAGATTGAGTGAACTTCATGTTTCATGTTTATCTCCAAGCCATCATCTATATCAAGAGAAGAATATGAAGCGCAAGTGGATACATGAAGACGGAGATTAGCGAGGCTCTCCCATAATGGAGTATGGGGGAGCATTTGGAGATGTCTTCATCAAGCATGTGCTAGCAAGCGCAAATCAAGGAAAGTGGTCCACTTGAAGAGATCAAGATCGTCATCATCTAGCTCAAGTGGAATGCGCAAGGCAAAGGTATGATCTTGATAGGGTTTCTATTTTACCGGTCTCATGTTGTTAGTTCGGAGACCGGGTTATAGGATAGACTCCGTTCTATCAAGAGGGGCTCTCAAGTGAGTAACTTGATCGCATCTTTGTGGAGAGCTCAAACCTTTGCATACTTGGCATATCATCTTTCTTGGTTCTTATTTGGCTTTTATCCATGTGAGAATTTAGAGCTTGTCTTCATCTCCATACCAAGCTCTAGTTCATCGAAAACGGATTTCGTATTGACAACTTGTTGCGTTTTCGGTGTTGGAGGTTTTACCGGTTTGTCTTTTGTAGAGAGGTCAAACTCTCCTCTTGTGTTCTCCTCCTCACATGATGGACTATGATGTTTCTCTACATAATCTTGAAGGGCTCTTCGTTGCGATTCCAACGAGCCCAAGAACATTGAAAACGGAGTCCGGATGAAAACTTGTTGCATTCTCGGCTTTGGAAATATTATCGGTCCACCTTCGAGATAAGGTCCACACCTCCCATGTGTGGTATCTCCTCTATATTTGTGACCCTTAATATTTCCAACGCAATTGGATTCGCCTCATTTGGAGTTTGTATAAGAAAGTTCTTGCAGTTTTAGTTCTGATGTTTCACTGCTTTCCGGCCGGAGTATCCGGTCTTCTGGACCGGAGTCTCCGGTCCTTGGGGTTCCCTGTAGAAGTTTCTGGAGCTTTTCAGTCCGGAGTTTCCGCACCGGCCGGAGTTTCCGGACCCGTGGTCCGGAGTCTCCGCCCCAGACAAGATTTTTGAGAGAAGAACTTCCCACGACGGCGCGTGACGTATTGGGTCCGGAGTTGCCCCGGAATAGGTCCGGAGTTTCCGGCCCTACCGGAGTTTCCGTCCTCCAAGACCGGAGTTTCCGGCCTGCTGAGAAGATGAGCATCGCGGCGGCAGCCGCTGTATCGTGACCGGAGTTACCCCGGAGTCAGTCCGGAGTTTCCATCTAGTCCGGAGTTTCCGGCCTCCCCGACCGGAGTCTCCGGACTTAGTGGACAGAAAACGGCTAGTTTTTCTGGAGGGGTATAAATACCCCTATACCCCTCCACCTACCTCCAGCTCTTGAGCTCTGCCTAGCACGATTTACATTCTCTCTCCTCCATTGTTGCAAGCTCAAAACTATAAGATCTCCCAATCCCTCCACCCAAACTCGTTGATCTTTGGAGGATTGAAGGAGAAGACCTAGATCTACATTTCCACCGAGCCGTTTCTCCTCTAAGTGAGTGGAACCCTTTCGATCTAGTTCTTGAAGTTCCATTTGTTGCTTTTGGTGGGATTTGGGAGTGAAGGACTTGAGCACTTCTTGTGTTCTTGCCTTTGCTTTTGTGCATAGGTTTGCCTTTGCTTTTGTGCATAGGTTTGCTCTCTCCACGAGGATTCGTGGAAGTGAAGATTGTGAGCTCGTTACTCTTGGGTCGTTGGACCCTAGACGGTGTTCTTGTGACCTTTTGTGGTCAAGGCCTTTTGTGGCTAGTTGGGACCTTTTGTGGTCCACTTGGGAGCTCCCAATCCTTTTGTGGGTTGTGCCTCAAGATTGTTGTAAGGGACTCGATTTCCGCCCAAAAGGAAATCAATAGTGGAAGATGAACCGAGCTTTTGTGCGAGGTTCATCGGAGAATAGGGTGAGGCCTTTTGTGGCATCTTGAGTTTGATACTCACAACCCTCCAACGAGACGTACTCCCCTAAAAAGGAGGAACTCGGGAATACATCGTCGTCTCCACGTGACTCGGTTATTTCTATACCCGAGCTCTTTACTTATGCTCTTTACTTATGCACTTTACATTGTGATAGCCTTCGAGCTTGAAGTATTATATCTTGCTATCACTTTGTTACTTGTCTTGCTTAGCATAAGTTGTTGGTGCACATAGGTGAACCTAGTTTATTTAGGTTGTTGGCTTGTTAATTAAACACCTAGTTTTATTCCGCAATTAGCAAGCCTAAACCGAAAAAGTTTTAAACGCCTATTCACACCCCCCCCAGGCGACATCCTTGTCCTTTCACACCGACACCGCATGCCGCAGCCACCGTGGCACCTCACGCCGCGGCAAGAAGCAAGTAGCATGACGTCGTGTCCGGGGCCGCCGCCCCGACATCCTCTCGACCGGCTGGAAGACGAACACCCAGCCGGAGGTGCAGTACGGCCACCTCATGCCGGCCACACAGCCAGGACAAACCCCGACCGCACCGATGCGCCCCGGCCTCGCGCGCCGCGCCATCGATCCGGGGCCGCCGCCCCGGCTTCCTCTTCCCGCCCACACCCCTGCCGATGCGCCTCGCTTGCTGCAGCTGCCGCGGCACCTCCCTCCACGGCAGACTCCACACCGCAGCATCACCCACCGAAGCGCGGAAGACACGCGCTGCCGAGGCCCGCCAGGCCCAGATGGGGCCCAGATCGGGCCCTGCCAGGAGCCGCCGAGCAGCGCCCGCATCGAAGACCTCCGGCGCACCGAGGCGCCGCCAGCAGGTCCCCGCCGGCCACCATCACCATCCGAGCCCGCCGGCTCGGCCTCCCCGGCCCGGACCGCCGCCGCCCCCACGGGATGGTCTCCACCTACGCGACGCGAAGACTCCCCCCGACCACCTTCTGGCAGCGGAGGGCGCCGCCACCGCCGCGGCCGAGGCCGGCGACGGCAGCGGCAGGAGGCGCCGGACGGGGGACGGGCTAGAAAGCTCACATTGGATGTTTAATAGAAAGCTCACTACTATCAACTATCCACCGAATTGGATGTTTAATATATGTAGCTTAAGTAACAATTCAGGCTGAGCTGAATGTATGCCTTTTTGTGGCCTCCCTCTTAAGATGATAGACGCATGCTATTTAACTTGAGTTGCAGTCTGGTAGTGCAATGTCAGAATTATGTGGAAAAGGTTAAGCTATTGGTTACTGATCCACATGTCCTTAGCAAATATATGCGAGATGTGTGAGAAATTTAATGAAGGGAAGGCATCTTTATTTTAAATCGGGTTTTCTCATCTATACACCATATTTGTTTGTCTTTATGATTATTAAAGTCAGAGAAGCATTCTTTGTCGAAAAACAAGGAGACAAACATAGTCATTATACTATGCGCATATTACATTATTTGTAACTAAGAAGTTTGATACGGCAATATTTCTCGCGGTATAAAGTAGAGAGATTTTTTTATAAAGTAGAACCATTGTTTAATTCGTTGTCCGTCTACTTTTTTGTATCCCCGTGGAGACGCACGGGTATTCAGCTATATTATTAAGTAGTTACGCCTGAGATGGACTGCATGTTGGATGTTGCGGCCTTCTTAGGCTTAGCACCTTTTTTCTCGTTTTATTTATTTACAAAAATAGTTTTAGTCACCATTTTAAATGGTTTGCTGCAGCAATTCCAGAAAATTTAGGAAAAAGGTTTGATGCAATTCAAAATATTTTGCAAGTTTTTAATGCATAGCCAACAATTATGTGAACGAATTACAATGTTTCTAGGATAGACAACACTAGATTGTAGATTTTTTTTATTTTTTATCCGTTGCAACCCACGGGCATTATTATGCTATAATAGTAAAGTTCTTCCTCCAAGTTTTCAGCTTTTGGCAAATTTTGTCCACCTATATTTGGTAATCTGGTTGTCAAGGGTTATTTAGTTAAATTTATTCGAGGATAAATACCATACTTGCAAGGATCAACTAAGGAGTAATCACTAAATTAAAGCAAAAGCAGAAAATGAATCTATTGATATTGGTCGCATAGTACCGGTTAGGAAGTGGGCCAGCCTCTATGGTTAAGAAAGCACACACATATTGAAATTGTTTGTGAATGTTGCTTACATATTTATTTCTGTTATCTTGTAGCACCTCTAAAGCCATGTACTATGGGAAACTACAACGACATATTGATAGAGTTAGATAAAACACCACCGAGAAGCAGCAAGTGAGATAGAGTAGGGGAGTACATAGTAAAGTGGTGGCTTCGTTGGAGTGGGAATGGCAATAAAGCAAATATCGACAAGGAAAAAAACTGAAAGTCCGTAGCAACGCACGGGCATTAAACTAGTCTTTGTAATGTATCAGTTGTATCTTGACTCGTTTGAGTCGTTCTTGTATATATATCTCCTTCTGTTGTTGTTGCGGATTCTTTCGTGAACTGTTGTAATGTTATCACAATTCCACCCACATAACGTGCATGTTTCGGCGTGCACGTTATGTCTGGTGGGCGTCCTAAGATCGTTATTATGCGGATTTTGGCGGGATCGCTAAAATATGCATGCTATCGATTTTGGGGCGTCACAACCATGGCCCTTGGGCCGTCGAGCTTCGTCATGATGGAGCTTGTGTCGTGACTTGTGAGTGACGAGGAATACAATGGGCCCAAACTTTTCAGGGTCTGACGAATTAGTTACTTTTCTTTCTTCCTGCGTTCCTCTAAAAAAAGTTACCTTTCAGCGTTAAGCATGACGACATTGTTTGATGCGATCAGGAAACAAGCTAAAATTAACTAGCTAGGAGCACGGCCATCCGTCGGCCCCGTGGTTGGCCAGCCACCATCTGTGGCGCTCGCCCATGTTATGTATACCCATGGATGGAAATCTGGCTTGCATTCACCTCCAATTACGGGCTACGAGGCCATAGGCCAATAAGAAAGCCGATGGGATCTCCAAGGGAAGCAAGCTCCAGAAGTTCGTGTGTTTTCTTGTCGACCATGCTCTCACCAAATATAATCAAAATCTATAGAGAGCACAGTTGACGAGGAGCCAAACGAGATATAGATCTATCGTTCCCACTTATCGTTCACCTTGGTCACAACGCTCTCTATTAGACACCTAATAAACTGGAATAGAGCGAGTAGACCATGTGTTGAATGTTACTAGGATTGATGACAGAGAAATATGTTTTCAATTAATGGGCCGTATGGGGACATGCATAGACAACTATCATTTATTTATACTAAGCATTTTCACCTTTTTCACTTACAACACATTCTGTCGACTTATGATTTTAACCATCACATTTTTCATAAAGTAACACGTGATAGTACAACTAAATATGGAGATAATGTTGTATTTTATTACATAATTGTAGCTTAGACATTTATCTGAATATGAATATATGTTAGTTTGATGTGTATTTTATTTTTTCTAAATATCATGATCCTGACTTTTGAAGCTGGCAGAGGTATCTCCAATGCATGATTTTCTACTTTGGGTGTAAGTAAAGAGAACAATATAACAATAAATGTGTAAGCGCAAACTCCTAGAATATTCAAAATATCCATGAGGTTTTTTCCGATAATTATTACATTGCTACTAGCACGGTCATGGCCAAGTATGTCTTTCACGTTCCTGGGTTAAACAACTATTTGACATTGCATATTTACTTTGCACTTAGTATCGAAATAGTGTCAATTAACTCAAGTCTAATAAAATTCACTTAGTTCTTTTTTTGCCGATATGCTGATTAATCTGCCGCTTAATCGTGAATCGTTGTGTGACCGATAAGACTACATCATATCGTCCGAGTTTATCGCCGCCGTCCATTTATTGGCCGACAGCCGATTTAGCTCGAATTTTGCACATATTGGGTATCATTAACTGGATTTATCGGATTGACAGCCGATTCATCGGCAAATACTCTTATAGAACTGTATGTTAGTTTGAATTTTGCCATTTCTGTGTGTGGCCATGTGCATTACCCTAGGATGATCCACTTCAGTCCATTAAAATGGATCTTTGATCATATGTGAGTGTCTATCCGATTCGAACTAGCAAACGAAACCGGGAACAAATAATTTTCATGTTCTTGTTTGGTCATTTAAATAATCAGAGCTTCTTATTTTCCCGGTTTGCCTGCTAGCGAGAATTTTTCTTCTATGAATTTGCAAGCCAATAGACAATTATTAATGGACTGTGCTACTAAGGACACGTGCCCCAGATTAGACTTCCGTGGACATGGATGAAATAGGCTAATTAAGCCATGCATGCAGCCACCACGTGGACTTCTTTTTTCATTTTCAAACTTTAAAACATTTTGTCTCTTAAACCATAATTTAAAATCCAACTCCGTTTTCACGGTTGGCTTTGTTGCGACGAGATCTTCAAAACTAGATCCCATCTTGATATGTTTTGACAACTTTTTTTTACTGACCTTAGTTGCCAGATTATATCACTTGGTTACCGGACATTATTAACTTGCTTACCGGGTTAAAATCAAATGGTTGCCTGGTTTTTTGAACTGCGCTACTCACCAATGTAATCCTTCTGTGACGGTAATCCCATATTTTACGTGTCTAGATTGGATCAAATACTAACTTTCTGAACATGTAAATCATGGTTATGACAAAAAAACATGTAAAAATGACCTAACTATGTATTATTTGGGTGGTAACTGTTAACCAGCAAGATGGTAACTACAATATTATAACATAGCAATTGACGATGAAAAAAAAGGTTGCCAAAACATATTAAGATGGGATCTTGTTTCGAATTACTCGTCGAGACGTACCCAAATGTGAAGACGAATCTTCAATTCGATTTATGGTTTAAAAGATAATGAATTTTTAGTTTCCAAACTATAAAAAGATTCCATGCATGCATGTGCATGCGGGTATTCGTGGGAGAATGTTAATAAGAAGCACCGGATGGAGAGAGTTTCGTGGGGGCACCGTTCCCTAATTAGAAAAACCGATTATTAATATAGAGTCCCAGTTAGTATCTTTTTCGAGCACTAGTAAAGTCCAGCAGTACTATCTTTTTCGAGCACTACTTCGACTCAAAAAAATGGGACAATTTGCAGGCGCCTCCCAATCCAGTCCAGTCCAGGCCCAGCAGTAGTATCCGATTGCACCATGATCCGTTGCTCATGGCCGGCCGGCATCGCTCTTGATTGCTGCGCCATTGATTGATACTAGGCAACATGGCGCGGCGATACGCCGCACCCGTCGGGATTCAAAGGAATTTGTCGTGTGGAGTATCTCCAAATATCTAGCGAATTGAAATGTTAAAATTCTGTTTTACATTAATATTTAATTTATGTTCATAATGAGTGGAAATGCACATTTATTGAATTGAGTTCCATAATTAGAGTCAGTTCATTTAGATTGCATCCAAATAATTACCAAATTGAAATGTTCAATTTGAGTCCGTAATTAGAGGAAATGCATTATTTGAGCATTTAATAAATTTACCTTCATATAATTAGAGGAAGTGTATTTGGATTTTCTCGAAATATTTACCAAATTGGAATATTAAAACATGATTTTTTTTTTGCCATAAATAGCTAGCATTTATTTTTCTGATCGTTTGGATATGTTATTCATATTTTTCCGATGGATAGATTTAAAATTATTGATTTTTGAACAATTTTTATTTTATGGAAATTGTTTAAGTAAAATGGTCCCACCTGTAAGAAATCTAACATTTTTTAAAAATGTTTTAAAAACGAATAACCTTTTCGTTAATTCGTCTGATGTAGTTAAATATTATCGTCTGGCAATTATCGCGGATGAGATCGGGTTTTTTTTTAATTTACAGTGGACAATATTGTTGGAAAATTTAGCGCGGCAACACGCCGCACCCATTGTGATCGGAAATTCTGAAATCCATCGAAATTTATCGTTTAGGGTATCTTGAAGTACTTAGAAATTTGGAATGATCAAATATGCTTGTTTTTGGCGTAAATATGTAATTTAACTCCAAAAATTAAACTAATCAAATATGCTCGTTTTTTTGCCATAAATATGTAATTGAACTTCATAGTCGGAGGAAATACATTGTATTAGCATTTATTAAATCCAGTCCATAATTAGAGGAAATTAATTTGTATTTGCTCCAAATATCCATCTAATCAAGCATTTTTTAAATGTAAGTACACAATTAGAGAGAGTTCAGTCACATTACCTTCAATATGTTAACTAAATTGAAATGATAAAATATGTTTCCATCTTGCCACAAATATTTTATTTAACTTCATAATCAGAGGAAGTACATTATGATTATATCAAAATACTCGCCAATTTGAGCATTTATTAAATTTAAATGTATATTTGGAGAGAGTTCAGTTATATTATCTCTAAATATGAACCATTTTGAAATGGTATTATATGTTTGTATTTTGCCTTAAATAGTTAATTTAACTCTATAATCGGAGGAAATACATTATATAGGAATTTATTAAATTTAATTCATAATTAGAGGAAATGAATTTGGATTTTCTCCAAATATTCACTGATTTAAAATCTTAAAAAATGTTTGCATTATGTCATAAATAGTTACCATTTATTTTTCTGATCATTTTGATATTTTTTTCATATTTTTCTGATATATAGATTTTAAGTTATTCATTTTCTACAAATTGTTCAGATGAACTGGGCCCACCGGTCAGGTTTTTAATATTTTCTGTAAATATGTCCGGGAAAAAAGAACACTGACAGGCCGGGCCCACGTTGACGCCGCAACGACGTCAGCAGTGGCCGCATCGGGCACGGCGAGCTCGCCGGCGTCGATCCAGCGCGAGGTAGGACGCGCAGCTGGGCGCGTTGGAGGCGCGTGGACGCGTGCTACCCGAAAGCGGCGGCGCCGCTGCTATTTGGTCGCCAGAGCGTCGCCGGCGGAGAGAAAACGCGGCGGTCGGATGGAGCTGACGGCGGCGTCGATTCCGCCGCGCGTCGGCCGCGCCAGCACGCGAGACTCGACGGAGATGGAGAGGAGGCGACGGCGGAGCTTCCCGCGTCCGTCGATTTGAGCGGGGAGGTGCGGAGCGGCGGCGATGCGTGTCGGCGTCGGCGGCGATCTCCGGCCGCACGGGAGAGAGGAGAGGGAGGGGAAGTTGTGTGGACGTGTTTCCAGGTAGGTCCCTGGATTTTGCTGAAATTGCAATTTAGCCCTTTGCGGGGGGTTTTCCGTAATTTTTTGCGCCAAATTTCGTGGATGGAGGGGGGTGACCAGCTGGGAACCGGGACGACCGGCTGGCGACCGGGCGACATGTCACGCGGTGATTGGTAGAAAGTCCGGTGCTACGGTTTCGCCTGTTTTGAAGGTCGACGTGGCCGCATCTAGGCCGCCCGTCGACGCGATCGAACGAGCAACGGTCATCGGGCGACGTGGAAGCGGGACTGGGCGCGATTCCGTCCAACTTTCATATATAGTACTATGCCCAGAAACGAGCAGGTCAAATATGCATACATGGTTTCGCTCGTATGTGCATGTAGGTTTCAGCGTGGATCAAAGCACATGCATTGCACGGAAAAACATGTTTGACTTTTTTTTGGTAAGAGCGCACGCACGCATCCTAAGAGCATCTCTAGCAGAACCCGCAAAAGGGGCAAAACCGCATAATAACTGCCCGATGCAGATTGAAAACCGCAAAAAGCCAAAAAACAGAACCCGCAGATTTGACGAACCCGCAAAAGTTTTTGCAGGGCCCCGAGAATTCGCGTCTCGGAACTGTAATTTCCAGGATTTCGACGCCGATTTGAGGGGGCCCTGCATCCGTGAGAGGCGTTGGCGGGCTGAATATTCAGCACCCGCCGGTGAACCTTCCACCGTGAAACTCACCGGAATTTCGTCGGAATCACCGGAAACTCGCCGGAATCGTGTGCAAAAGGACACTGGCAGCACCTGCGCCGCCAGCTTGCCGGACGTCGAGGTAGACTCGCGGTGGAGCACGCGAGAACAGGCAGCGGCGGTGCGGACGAGGGCCGCGTCAGCCCCAGTGAGGAGTGGAGGCGACCGTCGACGACGACGCGCTCCGGGAGGACCGCGTCTGTACGGCGATGAGCAACGAGCGGCGGCGGCTCCGTCCGCGCCGGCGTCGCTGGTATCGTTCGATTCGACCGAATCGAGCTTGGGCTGCCGCTGGTCGCGAGTTGCCTCGAGGAGCAGCGGTCGCGGAGAGCACCGAGGAGCGGCGGCGGCGGCTCGGCGGCGAGGAACGGCGCCGACGGTCGCGGAGGGGCGCCGAGAAGCAGCGCTTCCGGTGCGCGGGGGGCTTCGGGCGGGCTTCCTCCGGCTGCGTCGCGGGGGGCCTTCACGCGAGCTTCCCATGGCCGCGTCGCGGGGGGGCTTCGTCCGCCGCGCGGGCTCCGGTCGGCCGGCCGGCCACGGGGGGGTTCGTCCGCGTGCCGTGCAGCTGCGCGCGGGGGGCTTCGCACGCGCCTGGGGCAGCACACATCGATCGATAGCAGTACCGGAGGCCGCTGCTTTGGGGAAAAGATGAAGATAGAAGACGAGCGAATATTCCAGAGCATATTCTAATTTACAGTTTGGTTTTACGGTTTCTGTTCTGCACGGCGTGGTTTTGAGCCAAAAGACGCGTGTTCCGTGACCCGCAAAACAGTTTTACGGATCCACGTTTTGCAGGCTCTGCTAGAGATGCTCTAACTGAGCTTCTCGATCTTAAACTAGCGAAAGTACGCAGCTAGTGGTGGCACGTACTATTACAGTATGAGGTAGTAGTAGTAGAGACACTCACCAACCAACTAATCGATGATGACAACGATCTAGCCTAGCTTTCTGTCTAGCCTTGGAGTGGAGATTTTTTTCACCCGAGCTGCTCTTGCCAAATAAAAAAATATATTTAGAAGTTTCAAAAAAATCTGAAAAAAATCATGCATGTTTTTGATGATGTATCCTATAGACGTGCAAAAATACAGTGCGAAATAGTTTATATTTCGACCTACACAAAAATAACAAATCTATATATCTGACTAAAGTTAACAATGCATAGTTTCAAATCTACAAAAAAAATCATTTTTGTGTAGACTACAATATAAAGATTTTTGCTTTGATATTTTGCACGCTTCTAGTATGCATCATTGAGAACATGCTTGATTTTTTCAGATTTTTTTAGAACTTTGAAATATACTTTTCAATTTTTTTAAAGTGGCAGGAGCACTAGAGCTCGGAAGAAAAACTACTTTCCAATTCTTCTATCTATGCATGGAGCTGTACAAATATAAAAATGGATTGCAACTCTTCTGGCTTTAATATATCCTTGTGACCTGCATGCCGATTAAACTAGGTACGTACTCGCGAGATCTAAATGGATCAGATCGAGCCAGCGATCTCGCAGATGATCGGTTATAAATAGCGAGAGTTCAGTGTAGCTTCAGCAAAAACCACACTTACACTTCTGCATAGTCACTCAAAAACATCACCAAGCCGCGCAAGTCAGAAGCCAACACCAACCACGGCAATGGCGGAAGCCTGCCCGGCCTACCCATGGCAGCAGGACGGGTACGTGAGCAGAGCACACGTCTAACACGATTGTTAGATCGATTCTTGGTTAATTTCTAGCTAGCACTTTTGTCACGCACATTTCTCGAGGATTAATCTGTTGGGTTTTGATCGATGGCCGGAGCTGCAGGGCACAGAGCGGGCAGAAGATTTTCATGTCGGGGGGCGGCAGCTGCGCGTCGTGCCACCAGGGCATGTTCCGGGAGCCGGCGACGGCGGCGCGGGGTGAGGTGCCGGGAGTTCTGCAGGCCACCGAGATTGTCTTTGCCGTCGCGGAGGAAACGCTGCCGGCGGCCGTGGCGACCCCGCGCGGTGCCACGTACACGCCGGACATCACCACCCTTGCCACAAAAGTAAGGAACACCTCTACTGGATTTAGAAAAATTACCATTCTTTTTGGAACCAAAAAAACAGTATTTCGGGTTATAGATGTGCTCAACGGAATATGGGTGAATCTGAACACACTTTATAACTTATGGAAAAAGGTATTTCGTTTCATAAAATATACAAAAAAAACTACATGTAGCCTAAAATTGGCTATTTATATTGTTTATTTACCAACTTTTTACCGCCGTGCGAGTTTTTCTTTCGAGTGTGCCCACCCTCTAATTTTTCCCTGGATCCGCCACTGCATGTAGGTATTGGGTCGAAACCTGCCCGCCCTTGTAAAAGTTTCAAGGATTTTATCCCAATTATCCCACTTACACATCCCTAAAAATTCATAAGACAATATGATAATTTGTGACCTATGTAAATGAGAACACAAATACTCATATTTTTTAATGGAAATTTACATGAGCAAGTGCCCATCCAACACCCATATGCATGATTTGTTTCCATTTTTTAAAAACCTAGAATGTTGATTTTCACTAAGTTAGTTCCGATGTACCCAGGTTCAGAAAGATTGCACTATTCGGTTTTGCTATTTTTCATACTAAAAAGATATCTACTTCTAAGCCGATACTAAAAAACATCTATTACAATTATCAAGATTTGTGTAAATTCAAAATAGATAAAATAAGAATGCCATCTGACGGCTGTGAATGTCGAATGAGAAAATAATTTCTAAGAGGGATAAGAAACAGTCACTCCTTTTTTGGCCGAGTCACAAAGAGTATCGGTAAAAATAATTGTTTGCAATTTTGGTTTAGAATTTTAATGAGCCACAATAGAAATTCTCTGAGATTGCTAATGTCGGATGCTATGCAATTTAAGCTTCGTTCATTGTTTTCTTTTAGATCCAGGAAAGTCAGTTGAAAAACAATGCGTACTTCGCCAGCGCGCATCAGCACCTAGGATGTTCGACGAAGGCGTCCTCGCGTGCCAGGAACTGAAGAAGAAGATTGCGTTGCAGTTTGCTCAACCCTACGTGGCAGATTCCATGGCAGCTTGATCGATGAGCCACCTCTCCCATGTTACGCAACAACAAAGCTTCACCCGTTTATGTTGAAGCTTTCACACGTGAATGTACCCTTGTGATGAATAAAGTAGTATCGAGAATAAATCACGCATGTACTCTTTGTTTCAAATGGGAGAAGTTCTTCAGTATATGTGTTTTCTTATAGCTTTTATTATCGAGCATTTATGATCTCAGCGCAATGCGGGGGTTTAGGACATATATGGAGCGCTGATCGGACATATATGGAGTGTGAAAATAGATTCAGAGACCACAAGCAAGTATATGCACTAGATCCGGAGATAAAAATTTGTATGTATCTTAAATTAAATCCATGACGGCCTATGGATGTGTGCAACTCCTCTACAAGAAGAAAGATTCCGTGAGATGAGAGCGTGTTGGGCGTCTTTTGGAAATGCTAACGAAATCCGCCTTGCCATGTCGAAAATGGAAACGGCTTCCCCACCCAACCATGTGGCGTTTAGCATCCACGTCACCCCCAATCCACAATCCAGGCCGCTTCACTTCACTCCACTCCCCTCTTATCTGGCAGCGCCTGATCACAAACCCACCACCACCAGCAGCAGCAGCAGCCGTAGCCAAAGCCGGTGACCACACGCAGTGCGCCGGAGCTCGCGTTCCAATGGCCGGGATCGCATGCCCGGCGGCCTACCCGTGGCCGCAGGACGCGTAAGCACACCCCACGCTTTGGTCCGGTTTCGAGCAGCACTTGGGAGCTGTCGCGGAGCATTTTTTTTTGTTTTCTGAAGAATCTCGTGGGGTTTATGAGCTTTCTGATTGATGAGGCAGGGCGCAGCGCGGGCCGAAGGTGTTCATGCAGAGCGACTGCGCGGCCTGCCACTCCATGCTCCCCTACGCCAGCCTCCGGGACGCGGCGCCCGAAATGGTAGCTCACCCGGCCGAGATCGTCGTCGTCGCTGCCATGGAAGAAACGCAGCCGGCGGCCGTAGCGACGCCCCTCTACGGTGGGGCGCCGGACCTCGCCACCGTCGCCACGAAAGTAAGGAGCTCAGTAGCTCACCACCAGGCCAACACATTGTCCTCGTTCTCGTTGCCACCACCGAAATTAGAAAGTGCAAACGAGATACAATACAACTATGTTTAATATAACTCTGTTTCTCGTTTTCCCCCCACGAAGATCCAGGAAGGGCTGTGGTCCACCGGCGGCGCGGTCACGACAGCGGCCGTGTGCCAGGAACTGAAGGTGAAGATGGCGCCACCGACCTCCGTCTGGATGCAGTTTGCTCAGCCATACCCGAGGGCTTTCCAGGCAGCTTGATCGACCCATCTTCAGTGTCACGCTCTTGCTGAAGCTCGTCTTATTTCTGTCCAAGCTGTATGTCACATGTATGCTGAATCAAATTGCATCGCATCTTGGGGCTTGGACCAAGTAGTATCGGAATAAATAACTCCTGTAAAACTTTTCATGCTAAAATTCTCGCATTCGACAGTAAACTACAATATGATGGCCGAGCATGGTTTGTTATCAACAAAAGAAATGTTCCGTCTTCCAAATCAAAAATATCTGTGTAGCAAAGTCAGCTCACAATAGTACAATGCCTGAAAAAGATCACCTCGGAGGGAAATCCATAAGCCAACAGGGCGGGGGTAACTAATCGTCTCAATCTAACTGACTCTGAATCTCGCTTTCTGCAGCCAGTCGGCCTGTGTCAAGCCTGCTTGTTTGCAATCTGATCATTCCTTTTCTGAAGGGCGCTCTCCCGCTGAACCGGTGCCAGCTGCCTGTTCTCTGTACGCTTCTTTGTGACCCACTGCCGGCGTGTTTGCGTGCTGAAACCTTGGCAGTGCACCGAGCAGTCTCAGGCTCTCGCCCTGCTTCGCGATCACCATCTCGAGGTACTTGCTGTGTTCTTCCACTTGCAGCTGCAGCTTTCTTTGGATCTGTGGAAGTCCCCACGTTAGTAAAATAGATGAAAGTCCCCACGTCTTGTCGAGTAGATTGTGCATACCTCAAGCTGTTCATGAAGTTGCTTCTGCAGGCCAATCTGAGTTCTTAGCCCTTCACTAACCTCCATGTTTCTGCACAGAGTATAAAGTGAGCAATTATAACTCCAGGATCTCGCACACAGGCACAAAACTTTACTATTGACTGGGGCATTCCGTCATTCAATGTTTGAAATAAGTATGAACCTAAAATAGGTTACTGGTGACATCTATATCCTTCCAGGTTGGTGCACAGGTGGAATCTTGTGCATTCATACAACATAGTTTCAGGTCAACAAAGTCTTTACGACAGTAAAGTAATAAAAGCAAAGATATATCAGGTAAAGAATATCTCACTTCAAGTGCTGGGAGCAAACTTCATCCACTTGGCTGCTTCTCTCTGTTGAAGTGTCTGCCAAAATAAAGAAAATAAAATAAGCATAAAATCCTCTAAATTTCAATTTCTTCAAATTCCACTAGAGGCTATACATAAGTAACAGAATGTAAAGAATAATAATAATGGTAAAATAACAAGTCTACTGCAATATCCTAGTTCGCTACAATATGATAGTAAAGGTGTGTCTTGCAATGATAATTAAACCAGTTTTGCAACAGAGAGAGACGCACGAACCATCAGATGATTCAGATCGATGATGCACTGTACGATACTTCTGCAAAAGAATAACCCTTTGCCATCAGGAAATACAGAAAATATATACAACTCATTGGAAACACAGAGGCAACAGATGTAGACCTGTAGATGGCTTTTGACATGGTATATAGTTAACCCTTCAACTTTCATAATTTTCTGGACAGCCTTTGGAGTTGCTTCTGCAGGAAGAGGGCTAGATAAATGAAAAATTCTAGCAAAATACAAAAATAACTAGTAATATTACTGTCAAATAGAAATGTAATTATTTCCTGCTTTAAGGCAGCATTGTCCCGTACAGTTTTATCAGTGAGCAAGTATGATTACCACAAAACAAAGCGTAAGAAAAACTCCATCAAAAAGCATAAGAAGCACTAGTGATCATACTTTCACTTCCACCAAGCTTGTTAACAGCGTCAACAAACCGCTCATGGAGCTCAGGCGTCCAGCGCATCCTTGACTTGGTTGGAGCAGTGTCTGGAGAAGGGGAATTGTCACTGCAAAGTTCATCCACGTTGAAAGGACTTGATTCATTGCTCTGCCCATGAAAATATGCATAATTGGAAGGTGTTGTACTTCTTACATCAACTGCCTGCAAATGAGGTCGTAATGGCCAAATTCAACGGCATTATATTAAAAAAGGTTGGATCTGGAGCTGCAAGGTGGACTAGAGCTCTCCCAAACCAGGACTTAAGTATTTACATATGGTAAAGCTAAAAGAAAAGAGAGGACACTGCGAACTCCTAGAATAATTAAAGCAAATCACGAGCAAAAAGTCAGTCAAATGAGATATATACCTTAAGCACAGATCCACCAGATCCTGAATTTTCAAGAAATTGCCCAGAACCCCCAGATGAGAACCACTCTTTTTGATTTGCAAGGTGGGTACCATGATCCACTGTCATGGTGTCTTGGGTTTGTGGGATAACGATCACGTTCTGTTGAACAGAAACATCAATGCTCGCTGGATATCCTGATACTCCTGGGAGCGGTTCTTCACCCCAACAGATCTCTTCAGATACTTTGGGATACAGCATCCTTAAATAACCTGGATTACCCTTGTAGTATGATGAATGTGCTGATGGCAGTGAAGTATCACAACCAGATATTGCACTAATATGTGATTCAGAAGAGAGCTTCCCGTTAGGCGGTCCATTGTTGATACAAGGATCTGAAGTGAAGTTGGATACTGACTGGAGGCCACCATTTGCAGCCCAAAAGGTATTGAATGAGGGACAGAACTACCGAACATATCCTTTTCATTGTAAAATGTCCTATACCCAGGAAAACTAGGATCTGTGACTTCAGAGAGTGCTGGTACGACATTAAAATCTGATGAAAGATACCGAGAAACTTCTCCATTGCCAAAGTGACTCATTATTGATGTGTGGCCCTGTGTATTACCCCTAGGATGATCCACTTTAGTCCATTAAAATGGATCTTTGATCATATGTGAGGGTCTATCCGATTCAAACTTGGAAAGGAAACGAGTGAACAGATAATTTTCCTGTTCTTGCCCAGTCATTCAAATAATCGGAGCTTCTTATTTCCCCGGTTGCCCACTAGCGAGAATTTGTCTTCTACGAATTTGCAAGCCAACAGAAAAGTATTACTATAAAGTCCCAATTAGTGAATCACCGAGGTCCTTAAATTGTGAATGTCAAGCAGGTTTATGCATCTTACTAAACAAAATATTATAGTTGAATACTGGAATCACTATGTGAATTGCACATTGATAATTGCCAATTAATACTTTAGAAACTGCGAGTAAACTCAAGATTGTAATCACGAGGTAACAGGAACTAACTGCAAAGGATTGAGATACATGTGCAACATGATTTACAGATTTAACCCCTTCTTAAACATAAAAGATAAAAGCAAATAAGTATTCAGGAACTGAAAGAACAACCCAACTGTTACAGAAATTTCAAGAAAGAACAAAATTATGGGAGTAGAACAACCAATAACTGATCTTCTTTCTCGAAGGGAAAACAGATTACTAATCTGAGAGATAAACCAAACAGAAAAGTTACAAAAGAGTTACTTGATGTGGATTCTGCGTTGCTGTTACAGGTAGTTGAATCTATGTTGCCACTTACTTGTTTCTTCAGACTTGAATCGGAGATGAAAAGGGAATAAACTTGTAAGCAAAGATGTAAGACTAGGATCGTTTCAGGGGCTAAGAAGCCAAGAAGTTCAATTTGTAGTGTCTTGTGTGCATATGGGAGGGTAGGTGAGGCTATGGGTCTAGAGGGGGATTCCTAATCTGCTAATGTATCTAAATTTCTAATCATCAAGCTGATAGTCTACCAATACTTTAAACTGACTCCATTTTATTTTAAGAGTGGGGACCATGTGGAGTTACTTCCCTTGTAGCAATAGATATTTAAAAACCTACCGGTTAACCACCCTGAGAAGCACCCAGCGTCAACTTCCTTAGAAAACAAATTAAAACTTTAAGGCTGAAGAGCATAGATATATACATGCTGCCATGCTGGATTGCTAGTATAGTGAAGGGATATATGGCTTCAGATATGCTTAATAGCTGCTCGTTTGGTCTGACTGAAACATAAATGTTGTGAATTAACCTACTCCCTCCGTTCTAAATTAATTGACTTCTATTTGTCCACACATGGATGTATCTAGACATGTTACACGTATAGATACATCCACATGTGAACAAATGGAAGTCAATTAATTTAGAACGGAGGGAGTATTACACTGAACGGTTACATAGTTGTAAAAAGATCCTGACACGGTTACCTACAAGCAGTATTAGGACCTGGTACAGCTAACTTGTCCAGGCTTTATGCTGAGTACTAACCGTGTGGATGAAGCAATATTCCATAGAAGAATATAAACAATGAGCTGGCAATCTCGGAGCATCTTTTTGGCAACTAGTTGCAGTACTTTGGAGTTGACAATCCCAATTTGGCATGTATAGAGGGTTTTATAAAGCTGGCACGACAATGTCGCTTTTTAAATTACCTTATCCAAAACTATGCATCTCATTTTGTAAGAGAAGGAACAGCTGGAATACAGAAGTTCACATATTATATATCAATCGTGCTTTGGAGTTCTGACCTGGTGCAGGTGGAATCTAGAAGCACCAAGAGGCAAATAGGGGAAAAAGTCAGCCAAGTATTAGTTAGATGCAGATTGAAAAATAGTAATCTTCAGTAACCTTATCAAAGTAAACTGCATTTCCCTCTGTTGATTAATGTAAGCCGACTACCCTTTCCAAGATTTACACTTGACACACAATTAATTCAACAGTAACTATGAAGACCTTACTCTACAACAAGTTTATGTTCAGAATTCAACTTTAAAAGCATGGGCACCTTATGTAGATCAACAGAGAGAGTATATTGTTTGGTGCTTTTTTTTCGAGATGGAATTCGTCTGCCATGATACTATCAGCCTACGAAGCTAAATTAAAGAGATCGGATCGCATCAAAATCCAAATAAATAGAAAAAGCATACAGCAGACATCAGTCAAACCACAATTGTTCAGCAAGTACCCGTAAACACTTAAGTTTCATTGACCAGAAAAATAAGAGAAAAGAGGAGAATAATTATGATGCAAATAATCACCCAAAGTAAACGTGGGTTGAACCAGAAGATAGGTACAATTTAAAATCCATAATGGATTGTCAACTTGGAGAAAGAATCAGAGGAACAAGAACTATCGATCTTCATATTTGACAAGTCTATATGCAGTCTCTGTCGATCAACATCTCTTCTAGATAAACCGTTTTCAACTTTTCAACATGCAAAAAAGTGTACTGATTTTCTGCTGTTTAATACTCATCAAATCACCCCAATCGTACAAGCATAGTAATTACTCCAGCCAGCCTGGAAAATCCATTACTTGGAATTGAAGTGCACATTGCAAATCTCCATCATTATCTCGAACTACTGCCACTAGTGAACCGTCAGATGAGGTTGTTGAACATGGAATATGTAGAGACATTGAATCCTTTCGGCAACAGCACCTAAAATGAAGGAAACAGGTAATTTTAGAGTTCGGAGCATTTGGATGGTTTTTCTATTTGAATTTGGGAAATGGAGTAGATAAAATACAACTATGTAAGTACTTACAGTTATCATGCTGCTCTATTCCATCTCTCCTGCAATTACATTTTCTGAAATTGAGGCAGAATTTTTGTAACAATGAGAACTGGTACAAAACTTAGAAATTTAACATAGCTTATGGTAAATACTTGGCTGTTGGAAATACCGATCTGTGGAAGCACCTTCATCAAATTGCTTATCTATTTCAGCAAGGTATATCTCAAACAAGGTCGACCTGTAGGATCCAATGCAGATATTAAAATGATCGCACAGATCAGCAGACATCCTTTAGGGTAAAGGCAAATAGCTCACCGTGGCGGAATTGCTCCGGCGGTAAGAACAGGAGGTAGAAGCCATAATATGTGCGGTTTACGTTCTAATGACTGCCTTGCATACTCAAGAATTTCATTTTCCTGTCGGATTTCAAATGTTCGGTTAAAGAGAATGCATCATTTTTTCCTCAAACACACATCAAAATGCATGTTGTTTTGTATTACAAGGAACACACCAAGGAGGCGCAGAAAGAGATGACATTATTTACAGATGTTATACTAACAACTTCAATAAACTGAAAGGTTGAGTGCAAAAGGGGAGGTGACAACGACAAAGTGGCAACAGAGGAAAACACTAGATTTTGCTAATATTTTGGCGGCGGCACATACTTTATTCCCTGAGAAACCCCTGAAAGGGCATTTTCTCTATAAATTATAACAATACATCCATCAGGCAGTCTATTGCTTGTTTGTGAAGAACTTCTCCTAAACATATTGTGATATATTTCAGAGACAATGATGTGTTGCAAGAGCTAAAAAAAATAAAGGATATAGATTCGCAGACCAATTCACTGACTCAAGTAATGTTTAAATCAAATATCACCAACATTAAACTAGTTCAACTATAAACATCAATAGTTTTCACGATGGTTTTTGTAACTATTGAGTACCTAAGGACTAAGCATTGGCAATTTGGCTGCTCTCATCAATGAATGATCCATATCAGCTTCGTGTCAGCTGCCAAAGCATGGTTTCAGTCACTGTATAGTGGATTTGATCTAGTTATTAGTGTTCCTTTCAGATTTTTAGTACAACATCCCAGTGGAGACTCAGAGAAGCACATTAAACAGTTGACAAAATGGTGCATAACAGTATTGTGCGTTCAGATGTAGGATTCCTTCATTTAAATATTTGGTGTAGGTACCCACTTGGTTTAAAGGGGTAAGATTCCTTCATTTAAAGATGCTTTCACCAAAACTGATGTCTGAAAGAAATGGAATACTTTGCAAGAGCTACAAACAACACATAAGTTAAAGACATAAAGAACCTTCAAATTAAGAATCTTGTCTAGGCATTCATCCAGACAAGGTCCCTGAAGCAACTGGTGCAGATCAGCATACTGCTTGGATATAGGAAGGGAACTAAAAGTATGCGAGACAAAGCTCTGTATCAACGGGTCCCATCGCCTTGAAACCAAACCCAGCAAGCATATCTCCTGCAAATACAATGCAGATAAATATTGATGTGATAATGGAGATAATGAGTAAGTAGTGCAGATGATTAAAATCTAAGCGAAGAATAGATACCATGACTTCAATGAGGCCACTCTGAGAAGAATCCATAGAAACTTTTAATGGTTCAAACACTTTCATCCACTGCTCCTTTGGAGCACTAAAGATAAAATTAGATCCAGACACAATCCGAATGGTACGCTCATCAAGCAAGTATGACAAGCACTGCCGTCTCCACTGCTTCCACAGAAGAAACTTGTCGACGATTTGTGAATTTCTGCGTCATAAAGTTTCAGGTGAGCTAAAACTGGAGCATGCTAAAACAAAGGACACAATACAAAGCTGAATGCTTAAGAGCTTATGTACTTAGGAATCGCCGGCGCGCATGACGTGCTCCCTGCATCATCGAAGCTGCTCTTCTTCACGCTGTTCAGAAGTGTTCCCAGTCCTCCCTCAGCCAGAGAAATACATGACGCCGAATCCAGCCGCTCCAGAAGCTCTTTAACTAGAACCCGTGAATGACCCATAATAGACAAGGATTCCGCATACAGTTTATCAGAACCGGAGGTGGGAACCCCGACATCGCCTCCATTTTTTATCCGCGTCAATCTAGACAAATCCACATCCAAGATCGACTTCACATACTCTTGGCACGCGTCGCGCTCTCCACTGGCACCAATAATGCCCTCGATATCCATCTCCACGACCGCTTCGAGAACAGCGTGCAAGTTCTCCACGCTCGTTGTCTTGGCTTTCAGGAAATGCTTTATAACCAGCTCCCTGGCCGCCGAGAGCGTCTCCGATCGCACATCAGCAAGGCCCTGCGCGCGCGGCACGAGGTAGAGCATCAGCATTCACGAAATCATACTAGTGAACACTGAACACATCATACACGAAACGGTTGAAAGGAGCACCTTGGGGAAATTTGGGTTTGAAGTGAGCTCCGGGAGCGCCGCGTCGAGCTCCCGCGCTGAATCCTCATACTGCCCCGAGTCACGCAGGTTCCTGAACACCTGAACACAATGCAGCAGAAAATTGGTCATGCTACTGCTCCGCACTGTAGTAATCCTGCAGGTGGGAGCTAGTGAGGGCTTGAACTGCGTGAGAGGCGGGAACTCGAAATGCGATAACCCACATCAATTGGAGCCAAACCGCAAACGCCATGGAGACGAGGGCGGGCGCGGGAGGCGGCGAAGCCTAGTGCGAGCGCACGGAGCGGTGGAGCGGAAGAGGGATCGTGGGGGAGTTACCTCCTCGAAGAAGAGGGCCCAGCGGAGGGCCTTCTTGACGTCGGCGGAGCGCCAGGTGGCGGGGGCGCCGGAGGAGGTGCGGCCGCCGGCGAGGACGAGGATGTCGACGAACCCCGGCACCAGGGCGAGCACCTCCTCCATGGCCATTTCCTGCAATTCCAGGTTTCACCAGGACGAACGAGCAAGAAAGCCCTCGACTATGCTGCGGGCTTCATTTCCCATTTACACCCGTACTATTTTACATTATCTCAGGGGTGTAAGTATGTAATGGCCGCAAAGCCCTAGACCCTGCCGCTATATAACCGAGAGGACCGAGTCCTCCCGGCCGCCGCCTCCGCCGCCGCCGGACCCCCCCCCCCCCCCCCCCCCCCCCCCCTCTTCCGAGATGTCGAAGCGAGGTAAAAAATTCCCCTCCTTGCTACTAGTGATCACGATCTGTATGCCTCGGATCGCGTCGTGAGAGTCAGCCCGTGTGTGATCTCGTTTGGTCCGTTCGTCGCTTTGGGGTTGTAGATGCATCGTATAAGTTGCGAGTTTCTGGTCATGGTTTCTGATGCGAATTGTGCTTAGTTTACGTTCGTCAGCGGTTACTTAGAAATGCTTGGGCTGTTTATCTCAAGTTTCTGTTGGGCTGTTTGTTGAATTAGCGTTGCTTTGTAAGATGTATGTGACTAGCTTTACTAAGTTGAAATGCTTGCCGCTTGGTAGATGCTTATTAGTTGGTGGAGTATGTGGTAAATTAGTGTTTGAATTTAAGTTTCAGTATGTTAAATGTACTCTTCAGTATATCTATATGAGCTATTGTGCATGATGCTTTAGTTCTATTTTTTAATGGACCGGGAAGTTGTTGCGTTAAATTAGTTGCATTTCTCAGGCCAAAGTGAATAGATGCTTGTATTTTTTCTCAATTTCATGTTTTGCGTCTTGGCTCAGTAAATAGGTGTGATCCTTTTTAACTTCTTAGGCATTTTCATGATATCATCTAACCATCACATTCGTTGTTTTGTGACTGTCATGCATCTCTATGTTAATGATTTAGTGTACTGAAGACATTTGGGTTTCTTGTATCTAATTGTGTACCTGCTGGTGCTCATTCTTGAACTGCAGGGCGCGGAGGTTCCGCTGGTAACAAGTTCCGGATGTCGCTGGGTCTGCCAGTGGCAGCCACCATAAACTGTGCTGATAACACTGGAGCCAAGAACCTGTACATCATCTCAGTGAAGGGGATCAAGGGACGCCTTAACAGGCTTCCTTCTGCCTGTGTTGGGGACATGGTCATGGCTACTGTGAAGAAAGGAAAGCCTGACCTGAGGAAGAAGGTCATGCCAGCTGTTGTTGTGAGGCAGCGCAAGCCATGGCGCCGAAAGGACGGTGTCTTCATGTACTTCGAAGGTACTGCTCAGTTATCACGATGGCTGAGTCACTCTAATATTAATTTAGTGATATAATCATTATAGTCATGGCATGCTTCTTCACTTGAATTTTGTTCATGCCCATTCTTCTACATAACTGAAATTGCTTGCTTACAAGGAAACCTTTCTTGTATGACAATTATGAAACGACTGTTCGTATCGATATATGATTTGTTGTAATTTAGCGTCTCCAGAGTTTGCAGTCTAAATCTGTTATTATGTTTAGTTGTCAATTCCAATTCTGAGAAACCTCTTAATGAACAAGTTAAATCAATTTTCTGTGAAATTACACATGCAATGCCCTATCAGAAGTGAAGTTTTGACTGCATGATTCAGAACCCATCTTTCATGATATTTGTTTCATTTCATAGTATAAAGAGTGGCCTTTCACTGTGGTCATATTTGTCACAAGGAGGCAAAGATGCAAATTGGCCAGTTAACACACCATCGTGCATTCTTTCTTTGCTTTTTATTAATATATACATATACATGAGGATTGTTGTTTACATGTTGATCTGTCATCCTTTGTCCCTGGAAGTTCCAATGTATCATGTTTACTGATTTGGTCCTAATTAAGTTTCATGGTCCTGCTTCATTATAAGTTTTATCACATAAAGAGTGACCACCTTTCGCTGTGGTCATTTGCCACAATGAAGCATAGATGCAAATTGTCCAGTTAATCTTAATAGTGCATTCCTCTCTCACGTTGTGTAATGACCCCTGGGCACATCTTATCCGCAATTCAGCTTATAAAGTGTGACTTTTTTCCTCTTTCATGTGAATCTTCACAATGCCTGAAACTCAGTTCCTTTGTGTTCTGATCTGTCATCCTTTGTCAAGAGAAGTTTTCTTAGATCATAAATTCATAATGACTGATTTTGTTAAACTTCAGTTCTAATGTTTGGTTGTCATATTTGCAGACAATGCTGGAGTCATTGTGAACCCAAAGGGAGAGATGAAAGGTACGCATACTATGGCAGTCTCATTGCTTACATGTTGAAAATCTAAATGACAAACAATCGAAGATCATCATCGCAATGCTGTATGTATTATTCTATATTTACTTGCCCAGCTAACTAAAGCGATCTGCCCCAGATTAGTACTAGCTATTTTTGTGAAACCATTTGGCGTTGCATAGCTGGATGAACAGCCTGACTGATTTTTTCCCCAATTATGCAGGTTCTGCCATCACCGGACCGATCGGAAAGGAGTGCGCTGATCTGTGGCCCAGGATTGCCAGTGCTGCAAACGCCATCGTCTAATCAAAGCAGCTAGATCGTAGCTTTATAGTTGATAGCATATGCCCCTCTTTATACTAGTAGTTTACTTATGACCCTTGAGGAGTTTACTGGATTGTGTTGCTGATGGATTATGGTCTATTAGCTTAAGATTTTGTACTGTGGTATGGCAACTGTTGCAGACATGGTGAGTTTATTATACTACAGAAATCAGTTAATCTGAATTGTTTGCTTCGCTGTTTATTGCTTATCCAAAATTCATTCTTGGTCAATGTATGTGTTGTTATCTGAGGTAAAACATGTTTCTTGCAAATATTTTTTCTGTACTTGCTTGGAGATTGTTTTATTCGATGATAGGTCCTGCTACGACTGGTACTTATTTGAGGTAGGATTTTTTGTGTGCGCAAAAGTGAGCTCGTACTAGTGGCACAAAGTCACTTTGCTGCCAACTTCAATTATCTTGCCCACTTTTGCCATTACCGCGACGACTTGTCATGTCGTTGGACCTTGGTTAGGTTAGGGGCTACATGAGCTTCATAATTCCTTCAAATAGAAACGGTGAATCTTCTCATATCGTTGTCTGCGTTCAGTCAAATAAAATTAAAACAGGAAATGACAATTGGCCCCTCACCCAAGGTTCAAAAAATTCAAGTGCTAAGACACCGCTTATCTGAACTACATCTTGGCGTGCGTAGGTGCAGCTTAAGAGTATTGTACAGTCATCGTACAGACAGAAACAGGGAAGTCCAGCTTTGACATTTATGGACGCCTGAAATAGTGCAAGCACACAAAGTTAAGCAACAGAAGCAGACCATCGCCCGACCGATCTTTGGCCCAGGATCACCGGTGCTGCAAAAGCCGCCGTCTGATCGCAGCAGCTAGACTAGAGATTTGGTAGCAGTAGCATGCCCCTTTTCGTACTGAAACTCCAGAGGCCGAGCTACATGTAGCTCGGTTGTCCAAATAATCTGAATCCGCATTTTTCTTTTTCAAAACATTTCTAAAAAAAATCTTAGGTGTAGTGATATCCAGGTCCACTACCGTGCAAAATGTTAATGAAAAAATCATTGTATTTTGACCTGAGCAAAAAAGACAATTACGCAGAACTGGATCGATGAACAGTACATAGTCAGAAAAATTCGAAATTTTGTCAGATTTGTCATTTTTGTGTAGCTCGTAATAAAAAGAATTTTTTCTTGAAACTTTACGCAGTGGTAAATCTCGACTTTGTCTACATCTAGGAATTTATGTAGAATTTTTTGAAACACAAAAAATGTAGATTCAATTTTTTTCGGAAACCGAGCTACGTATAGCTCGGCCTTCAAAACGCCGGTCTCCCTTTTCCTACTACTAGTTTACTAGCCCTTGACGAGTTTCCTGGCTGATATACGAAAATGAACTGTGTCATGTTAGATTTTAATAATTCACTGTGATATGGGTACCGTTGCTGACATTTGGTGAGTTTATCAGACTCAAGAAAATATATTTATTCTGAATTTTCCTTCACTATTTATTGCTCATCCGAAAATGTTTGTTTGGGCGAATGTTGTTATGTCATATCATCTGGAGGTAAAACATTTGCTTCTTGCAAGTATTTTTCTATCCTTGCTGGGAGGTTGTTTGTAAGCTCGATTATCAATATATATAAGTTGTGGCCAGAGTTCATTTGTGATACGATGATAGGACATGCTTCTTCAATTATCTCACCCGCTTTTGCCAATTATCACCGCGCTGACTTGCTTCAATCCCCGTTTGGTTCAAGCTTCCAGTCCCTTCTAAGCAAGCCACCAAATATTTCTCTTGCGCTTCCTGATAATGGCACGAGAGCCTAGCGTGATGCCATCAAAAGTAGGCGGGGAAGACGGTCCGCACAACTGCTGAGTGCATGTTGTGATCTGAGTGATCCATTGGTAGTTTCCGGTGCCTTCTATGCCCATACGTAACAAACTCATACTCCCTCCGTCCCAAAATAACTGTCTTAGATTTGTCAAAAAGTAGATGTATCTAGACATGAAACAAGTATAGATACATTCACTTTTGTACAACTTTGAGACACTTATTTTGGGACGGAGGGAGTATAAAATAACTCACGAACTTACAGTGCATATTTCCAACACATACGAGTAAGATGGAAAATAAGCTGTTCATCTTTTGCTCAGAGAAGGCTTGCTCCTTATAAAGGCTTGAGTGCTACACAGTGACATGAAGTCATTGGTCCTTCCGTAGGTAAGTGGATAAGAATCTTTTGGTTATGGCCATAGTCCTCGGATAGGTAAGTCGGCTACAAGAGATTTATAATTTATTAAACAAGCAAATGAATCTTCTCATGTGGTTTTCTCCGTTCATTCAAACAAAAATTGAAGGACATAATATTTACTAAAATCTACATTTAGTTCGTTTCCACCTAATTATTTTACATGTTCTAGCGGATGATATCCCCTACAAAAGAACTTGGCATTCTAATGCATTCTTCTTTTTTTTTTTTGAAATGTCAAGCCTGTGTATATTCATCGGAAGTATTTGTACAGAGTACAATACACAGGCAAGAACTGCCAGAGGAAGGGAACCAGTACAACAGCGCGTATCGCTGAACCACCGCGACGGTCGCCGCCGCTCTCCAGCACCGACAGCACCGGCGACGGAGAAGAAGCAACACCGCAAACCACACTGGAAGAAGGATCCACCCCACGCTTGTAGAAACCGCATAAGCCGCCCGCCGTCAGACGCCGGAAACCGAGACGATGAACACCCATCGGCACAGCAGCTCCGCCCTCCAGATCCAACACGCCATCTCCCCTGCACTGGCACCAACTCCGGCCGTTGAAGCTCCTGTACAAGCTCCATGACCTCACGACCACGCCAGAGCAAGCGTCGCCGCGTCGGCGAGGTCCAAGCACAAAATCCTCCCCGAGGAGGACTCGTATTTCAAATGCATTCTAAGTATTCTTTGTTTATTGGTTTGAAGGGTTTGTCATTTACTAAGTGAGCTAGTCTAGCAAAAGTCTTTGAGAAGAGCTTACAAAGTAGAGATTACTAAAGCTGACAAGTTTCGGTAGCCAAAATCTTTACTAAGTAATCTTACATGCTTGTACTTGTCTAGCGTGTCATTCTTGAGGCGGATGCACTCATAGTGTTCTACCCGCCTTGCCAAGCTGTCGGTGATTTTGTTTTCAAAGTATGCAATCCATAGTGACTCGGTTCATGTGTGAACTCTGTGTTTTCAATGCATCAACATGACCAACATTGCACCGACTCTAAAATATGGTTTCTAAATCAACTCTCTACCTTATCTTGGTTTAAAACGATACATAATAGTTTAAAATCCCATATTCAATCAAATAATCTCAAGTTTGAAACGCTCCTGAAAAATATCAAATATATTTTCCTTATCCATCGCCGACGGCTATTTCGGGACGCTCTTCCCGCTCAACCACGGCGGGATCCTGCCCGTCGTGCCGGCGAGCTGCGACCTGGAGGCGCTCATGGAACCTCATGGCAGAGAGGCAGTGCCATCTGGTAGGCAGCTAGGAGCAACTGCTAGTGTTGGCTAGGATTACAATGCTTAGTATAGTGTAGCTCAACTGTGCAGCTCATTATATTACTTACTGGATGGCTGGGTATATAGAGGATGAAACAAATGGCAGAATATCATTGCAACTGAGATTTTTCATGTCATAGAAGTAAATGTTTTGGCAATATCTTCTGTTAGACAACAAACCGATACATTAAGAACAACATAAGGAAGATTCGAGATCCTTCTACTAGTAAACTCCTTGTGTGTATTGTGTACAGCATATTTGATCTCCATAAACTTGCATCCATTCATGATGCTACTGAGCAGTCAGACCCCTTTTATTTCATATAATGGCAGCTCGTCGTCGTTTCTCAGATTTTATCGAAAGATTAACCCACAGCTGCACAGCCCATGCTCGATCTTTTTGAGAAGGCTTCCAATAGCATAGTTATGAACAGAAAGTTTAAAGAACCAACGATTCTCATCGTGGACAGTGTATTGCGATATGAGTTCACAGATGAAAACATGCATATGGAAAATGGAAAATACCGAAAGACTGCTGGGTAGAAGCAAATATCACCAGCGTCAGGATCTAATATCACTCTCTTCAGTTTCTGTGTACAGTTTGTGCTCTCTAATATACTGGATTACTTCGTCACATGTAAGGTACTTTATTGAGAGACATCTTCTAATACATTCTCTGCAATTTGATTAAAAGGAAATACAGAAATCAACATCCTAGCATCAGATAAAGGGAAATTGAAGGTGGTAATAGCATCTAATTATACAGAAATCAGCTCAGATAAAATGATACCTTACTCTCGATGAACTGATCTGATTTGGCACAATCTCATCAACGGAAATTATGTTATCCCGAAAAATATACATCGGCATACATACGTGTGAGTAAATTGTCATACTTCATCGGAGTAGCAAGCTCCTCAAGCTAGAAGTTTCACCCTGCATTCTTGTAGTGTCCCACTGTTGGATATTAGCTTCTGAACATCTTTTCCTTCCCTACGGATGCAAACAACACCAAAGTCTTTACATATAGCCCTGACCTGGAAACAGAAGAACATACATCAAAGTTAGTTATTCGACACGGGAAAATCAAAAAACAACTAAATAGGACACCATGATTTTCAAATTAAGGAGATCATTAGTTTTTTATGTTAAATTGTTGATACCAAACAATTTCAAGTTTTATACCTGGTCTGGAATTCAAACTCCTGGGGTGCTGAATGATTCGAGCAGGTCGGAGCCACATAAAAGCATTACCTTGAGACTACCTGAAAGAAAATGCACATCATATACATGCTAAAAGCACTGGCAAACTACATCTGAATGCTCCAACAGTGTGTAAGAGGGCAATACTGCATTGAAACAATACATGCCTCGCTATATACCTTGATCAGCTAGGCCATCCTTGCACAGAGATTTCTTAACTCTCGAGAGGACAGTCAGGGTGCGCTGATAACCTTTCTGCGTTGCCTACATCAAGAACACAACAACGCGTCCCAAATACGTCATTATAAAAATCGCATGTGATTTACCTTACAACGCAAAATCGAACGGTACACATCTACTAACACGAAAAAAAATCAAGTTATCTCCCACGGATCTATCATCACGAAAGATGAGCTCCCGCACACCAATTCGCATAAGCGGTTCTGTGAGCAGCCGGTAAAAGGTCCTAGCCAGCTCCAAAATAGCGAATTCAGTCACGAGAACAGCAATAACATAAATTCATATACTGTAATTTTCAGGTATTTCTAGCTAACTAATACAGTTCTCTAGATTCTCCTCTTCCCTTAGACCTTCGTAATATATGTAGCTAAAGTTGCCTCTAATTGCAACATTAGTTTGGCATGCCTTTCTTGTCCTCTCTCCAAAGAGTTATTCGGTCAGTAGGGCTAGTTGTTTGTAAAATATTTCTATCTAGGCTGAGATATGATCATATGAAACTTAGTCATAACATATAATTTTGCATCGAACCAGTGTCACGTACTCCCTCCGTTTGGAAATAGATGACTTAGATTTGTCTAAATACAGATGTATGTAGACATGTTTTAGTATGTACATACATCCAAATTTGAACAAACCTAAGTCATCTATTTCTGAACGGAGGGAGTACTTCTTTTGAAATTTGCGATTCCAGGCTGTTGATGAGAGTATCCTGCTGGTGTCACCAAGCGACTTCGTTGTCGGCTTCAATTATCTCGTCCTCTTTTGACAATCATCACTTCGGTGAAAACTGCTCCAATCCCCATTTCATCCAATCTTCCAATCCCACTCTATCCTAGGCGAGCCACCACAGATCTCCCTTCTGCTTCTTGGTAATGGCACGAGAGCATAGCATGCTTGCCATCAGAAGTAGGCGGGGATGACGATTTGTGAAGCAATACGGTGCATGTTTTGATCTCGGTGATCTATCAATAGTTCCTGGTGCCTCTTATGCCCATAAATAACAAACATATCCCTAGTGTGTGCACGAACTTAGATTGCATATATTCAACATAGACGTAGACACATAAGACTAGAAATAGGCTATTATCCTTTGCTTAGTGGAGGCCTGCTCCTTATAAAGACTTGGAGTGGTAGACAATGAAATGAAGTTGTTGGTCCGTCGGTAGGTCAATAGATAATAATCCCTTGGTTTTCGGGTAGGTAGGCGGCTACAAGAGGATCATTATTCTTTCAAAAGAACGATGAATCTTCTCATGTCTCTATTTAAATTTAGTCAAAGAAAAGAATGTGGAGACAATCTTTTCACAACTCTACATTTAGCTATTTGCACCTAACTCATTACATGTTCTACAAGATGATGATATGTCCTCCAAAAGAATTAGGCTTAGCTCGAATAAGTTTGTATCCAAGCTTTGTATATCAAGGGTACACCGTCATTTTATTCATATTCAAATACACCCCAAGCATCCTTAGTTTATTGTTTGTGAATGTTTTGTCTGTTTACTAATTGAGCTGGTCTAACAGAAGTCTATGGAAAGAGCTTTACTAAACCATCTTCCATATTTGTACTGTACTTGTCTAGGGTGTCGTTATTGAGGCGGATGCACTCCTAGTGTTCTACTTGCCTTGCCAGTTGTCGATGATTTTGTTTCGAAAGTATGTAAGCCATAGTGACTCGAACTCGATGCATCAACATTACCAGCATTGCACCGACTCTGCCACGTCGGTCACCAACAATAAGGTGCCGAACCTGTATTGTATGTTTTGTACAGAAACTTATACTCCCTCTGTTCGGAAAAGGATGTCACAAAAATGAACTATAGATAGATCATTTTTGTGACATCCTTTTCCGAACGGAGGGAGTAGAATGTTTTCGTGCATCTTGAACTATCTCACCGTTTGAAACGCTGCTGTGAAATCTTATGTTCAAAAAATCTCAAGTTTGAAACGCTGCTGAAAAAATTTGACTGGCCCGGAATTTTTTTTGACTTTTCCTTATCCACTCATCTGCCAGAAAAAAACTCAGACTTGGAGAGTCTCTACGCCCTCCTCCTCCTCCACTCCTCTGCCTTCTCCGGCCAGGCCATGTGGTCCCCGCCGCCGCCGCTCCCCCTCCAGCTCCGGCAACCGACGCTGCCTCTCTTCTCCCCAGGCCGCCACCGTAGCCGTCGCCTCAACCGCATCGCGGCCTCGCAGGAGGACCCCCTGACGGCCCTGTCCCGCGTGCTGTGGGGCCGCGCGCTGCCGCCGTCGCAGCTCGTCCTCGCCGTCCGCCACGGCTGGACCGCCGCGTGGCGGCTCCTCATGCGCCAGCTCGCCCCCTCCGACCCCGCCACGGGCGCCTTCACCCGCACCCCGTCCCGCTTCCCCGCCGTCGTGGCCGCCCCGTCCGCCGGCGCGCGCCTCCACCTCTACGTCGGCCTCCCCTGCCCCTGGGCCCACCGCGCCCTCCTCGTCCGCGCGCTCCTCGGCCTCGACCGCCGCCTGCCGGTCTCCGTCGCCGTCCCGGGCGACGACGGCGCGTGGTCCTTCACGCCGGCCAGCCCCGACGCGCTCTACGGCAAGCGCAGGCTCCGGGACGTGTACGCCGCCCGGCGCGGCGGGTTCGAGGGGCGCGCCTCCGTGCCCATGCTCTGGGACGCCGACCGCCGCGAGGTCGTCTGCAACGAGAGCATCGAGATCGCCAAGTTCCTCTGCACCCTCGCCGACGCCGACAACACCGGCGCCCTCGACCTCTGGCCGCCGGAGCTGCGCCCGGAGATCGACCGCTGGTACGGCGTCATCTACCCGAGCGTCAACAACGGCGTCTACCGCTGCGGGTTCGCGCAGAGCCAGGCGGCCTACGACACGGCGGCCGGCGAGCTCTTCGCGGCGCTGGACATGCTCGAAGACCACCTGTCCAAGTCCCGGTACCTGTGCGCCGCCGGCGGCAGCATGACGCTGGCCGACGTCTGCCTCTTCACGACGCTGATCCGGTTCGACCTGGTGTACAACCCGCTGTTCCGGTGCAGCAGGAGGAAACTGGTGGAGTACCCCAGCCTCCACGCCTACACCCGGGAGATCTTCCAGATGCCCGGCGTCGCCGAGACCTGCGACATGGCCGCCATCGCCGACGGGTACTTCGGGACGCTCTTCCCGCTCAACCCCGGCGGGATCCAGCCCGTCGTGCCGGCGAGCTGCGACCTGGAGGCGCTCATGGAACCTCATGGCAGAGAGGCAGTGCCATCTGGTAGGCAGCTAGGAGCAACTGCTAGTGTTGGCTAGGACTACAATGTTTAGTAGTGTAGCTGAACTGTGCAATTACTTACTGGATGACTGGGTATATAAAACAAATGGCAGAATATCATTGCAACTGAGATTTTTCATGTCATATAAGTAAATGTTTTGGCAATATCTTCTGTTCGAGATCCTTCTGCTAGTAAACTCCTTGTGTATTGTGTACAGCATATTTGATCTCCATAAACTTGCATCCATTCATGATGCTACTGAGCAGTCAGACCCCTTTTATTTCATATAATGGCAGCTCATCGTCGTTTCTCAGATTTTATCAAAAGATTAACCCACAGCTGCACAGCCCATGCTCGATCTTTTTGAGAAGGCTTCCAACTGCATAGTTATAAACAGAAAGTTTAAAGAACCAACGATTCTCATCATGGACAGTGTATTGCGATATGAGTTCACAGATGAAAACATGCATATGGAAAATGGAAAATACCGAAAGACTGCTGGGTAGAGGCAAACATCGTCAGGATTTGGTATCACTCTCTTCAGTTTCTGGGTAGAGGACTGCTACCGCTGCTCCCTGCTTCCCCATTCAAGCTCTCACGCCAGAAGGAGATGGAAGGGGACGAGGAATTTTGAACTGATGGTTCAAGTGGGAACACTATGTAGGCTCCATATTGTACCCAAACTATTTCGCCAGAGAACATTTTGATCTAGTGACCAGAGTGAGTTTTGATTTTGAGCGGTGGGATTTCTAGAGTTTCCATCTCAAAACACTCTATCTGGTTTTCTCACTGGCAGGGAACCAATAGGCATCAAACTGAAACATATTTACGTGGACACACGGACCTTGGACCGAGCCCTTTCCCCATCTACAGTAGAGAGGGGCGATTCTTTGAGCTCGCTCGCGACCACCAGCTCGCAGCCGGCGATTCGCCGGATTTCTCGCCCTCCGGCGGCCGCTCCGGCGGCGGGAGGGCGGGGAATCCGCGGATCCTGGCCTGTACATAGTCTAGGTGTGCGTGGGTTCCAGCCGGCGGCGTCGGGAGGGCGGTGGCGTGGCCGGAGTGGTGGTTTGCTGGCGGTGATCTTCCTCCTCGACGGCGGTGCTCTGGTGGAGCTCCGCGGTGGATCTGCTGCCTCCGTCGCGTTCGCAGCTCGGTGGAGCTGCCGTGCGCGACTTCCCCGTGCCGGAGATCGAGGATGGCGACTCCGGCTGTTGAAGATCTTGGAGAGGCTGTGGCGGCTTGGGTCCTCCGGTGTGGCCCTTCGGGGCCGGCGATTGGTGACACTCCCGTGCGCTCGGGGACTGCTCTCGATCCAAGTCTTGAAGGAGAGCAGGAGCGGCGGCACGCCACCGACGGCGCCATGGATGGCGGCGAGGCTGAGTTGCAGGAAGGAGCGTTCTGTAGTTTGCGTTTCGTTGAGGTCCTTTCTGTAATTGTGCCGAGTTGTTGACAGTTGTCTTCACTAGCAAATTAAAAAAAAACATATTTTTAGGCAAAACATTTTTTCTAGAGTGTCTATCTCCACACTCTGTCTTGTTTTTTGGAAATACAAATACTTACAGGGAACATTTTTCTTCTTTTGGAAACTCAAAACTACAAGGAAACATTGTAACAGACTGGAACAATATGGGAAAAAATAAGTCTTAATTGTTTCGAATCAACACCAGCCTGGGTAAAAGCAGTGCATACAAAATAACCTTTACAGAAAGGTTTCAAATTCTTGAACTAATACTAAGTAGATAGCTGACAGACCAGCAGTTACAAAATCAATAAAAAACAACCGTACGGCTAGCAGATCAGATCATATCCATCGTCATAAACATCCTCTAATCAGCATATGCATCTGAACAATCCAAATGGTATCTTGTAGATATTTGTGCGAAAGGTAGTTTCGAAGGTGAGATCATTGATGGCAGGCGTTGCCGCGCCCGTCTATTGCGGCAGTATAATGATGAGCAGGACCCATATTCAGGAAAATGAGGGAAGACGATCCTAATTTTGCCTTCGCGTCCACCTTGATGGACTCAACCGTGTGAAGACTCTCATCTAGACTAACGGCAGGAGCAGGATGCAGTACACTTGTTTTGTGGATAGTTGGAATGATTGTTATGTGTTATCTGGAGAAAAGATAGTATAGCTGGCATATATCCAAACAGCAGCAATAATACATGTCTAGACATGATACTGTTTTCTCTAGTTGCAACATATGCTTTTTGCATCTTAGTGTCGTGTACTTCCTTTTGAGATTTGCGATTTTTTTTCATTTTTGATCTATAAATTGAGTTGTTAATGAACCCGCTTAATTCCCTGACTCTCTACCTTGTAAATTGAGTTGTTAATAAACCTGCTTAATTCCCTGACTCTCTACCTTGTTTCAATTATCTTACCCTCTTTTCCTGATCACCCATGCGATGACCTGATCTGCTCCAATACATGTCTGGTTGACCCTCTAATCGTCACACTAACCCAGCCAATGTAGCAAATATCTATCTTGTGTTTCCTGATGATGAACATGTAGGCCATCATAAGCAAGCGTGGTTGATGTACCCATGAAGGTGTGTCATCTTCTAGGCTGTCCTTGGCAATTTGACAAAGGAGTAATGCATGATGGCGGAACTACTCCCTCCGTTTTTTAATATAAGATGTTTTAACATTTATCTACATGCACATGTATATAAATGTATGTAGACATGTATTAGTGTGCATGTTCATTCACTTTAGTATGTATCTAGACAACATGTGCAACACCTAAAACATATATATTAAAAAACGGAGGGAGTAACTATTATAGTTTCAAGTGGCATAACATGGACTTCATGCTCCACCCACGACTCCTAGTCAAATCATTGCTGACATCGCCAAGACATTAGCAAGGACAGAACAAGAGAAGCAATCTAGCAAGAGGAGCGGCGAGAAAGAGAACCACCTTCACGTCAGTGAGTGAGTGAGTGACGGTACAAATGAGAAAGGGAGTAGATTTTGTGATTTCCACAATCCATTGGTAGTTCCTCGTGCCTTCTATGCCCATACCGATTATACTCGTATCCCTACTCATATCCCTAGTGTGCAAAGACACAACACATAATGCATGAATTTAGAGTGCATACTTCCAACATAGACAAGTAAGATGAGAAATGGGCTCTTCATCCTTTGCTCAAAAGTGGCTCGCTCCTTATAAAGACTTCAAATAGGTTTGTATCCAAACTTTGGCTATCAACGGTACACCATCGTTTTATTCATAGTCAGATACACCCGGGAGATCTACCACATGCCCGGCGTCGCCGAGACCTGCGACATGGCCGGCGTCGCCAAGAGCTACTTTGGGACGCTCTTCCCGCTCAACCCCGGCGGCATCCAGCCCGTCGTACCGGCGAGCTGCGACCTGGAGGCGCTCATGAAACCTCATGTCAGAGACGCAGTACCTTCTGGTAGGCAGCTAGGAGCAACCACTAGTGTTGTCTAGGATTACAATGCTTAGTAGTGTAGCTGAACTGCGCAGCTCATCATATTACTTACTGGATGACTGGGTACATCGAGGATGAAACAAATGGCAAAATATCATTGTGATAATGGCACGAGAGCCTAGGTTGTTGTCAGCCGGTCCGTCCAGCTGCTGAGTGCATGTTGTGATCTCAGTGGTCCATCGGTAGTTTCCGGTGCCTTCCATGCCCATACCTAACAAACTCACACAAAATAATTCACGAACTTAGAGTGCATATTTCCAACACATACGCGTAATATGGGAAATAAGCTCTTCATCTTTTGCTCAGAGAAGGCTTGCTCCTTATAAAGGCTTGAATGCTACACAGTAATATGAAGTCATTGGTCCTTCTGTAGGTAAGTGGATAAGAATCTTTTGGTTATGGCCTTGGTCCTCGGGTAGGTAAGACGGCTACAAGAGTTTTATAATTTCTTATACAAACAAATGAATCTTCTCGTGTGGTTTTCGGCGTTCATTCAAAGAAAAATTGAAGGACATAATATTTACTCAATTCAACATTTAGTCCGTTTTCACCTAATTATCTTACATGTTCTAGCGGGTGATATCTCCTACAAAAGAACTTGGCATTCTAATGCATTCTTTTTGCTCATATTTTGAGGAATCATTCATCGGAATGGTCTGATATTCATACAGTGAAGGCCCTTGTTTGTTACTCCATACAGTCAATGCCCTTGTTATCTGTAATGGGTGATTAACTACCTAGTGAAGTTTGAAGCTCTTGATAATTTGTTGATCCATTGTGTGTTTTTCCTAGACATTTCTTGAAATTAGTTTACATTCAACTTACTTTGTTGTGGCTTCATTATAGATATTTTGGTCCATAAATGATCTATTTTCTAGGAAGTGAGTTTGAGAATAATACGTGATTTAAACAGAGAGGGATTGTTGTGGTGATGCATCTCTAATCCCACTTACCGTAACAAATTAAAAATGCTACTTCAACTATTAAAATGCATAACTGTTATATGAAAATGTAATATTCTCCTTGATCAACAAATATGCTTCAAGTTCATCTGTAATCTTTTGAGATCTCTCGGGACAGCAAATTTTGTGCCATCAAGTAATTATCAATTTTTTCGTGTAAACAAATCCATTCCTATATTTAACTTCGAAGCAAGAATTATGTGTGGCATGCCATCTGGTTACATCTGTTGTACTACCTTTGACTGAGAATTCTTGATATTTTCAGGGCAGGTATACTTTAGTACGTACCACAAACTTCTCGACATCATAACCAATATTTGGGTCTCTTAATTGGATCATCATCAATAATAATTATTGGGAAGGAAGCTGATTTTCCTAGAGGTATTTGCGATTGGAGTCTTCCTGCCACCACAATCGTGGTCATCGTAGCTTATACACAGCGGCGCTCCTCCCATTGTAATCATCTTTCGGATATGGATTGTTAGAATTTCATCTTTGGTCAGCTTTGCCAGATGGGACTGACTTTATTGTGAGACAGGTATATATAAATTCAACTTCGGAGAAGATCATATATGTTTTTTGGGTTATCATAATGTGTCTATGTATAAAAGGATCGGCTTATTTTGCTACTATTTCTTAAATCTGCATGTTTAGCTATTTCCATGATTGTGTATGAATCATTGATTCTCAAAAAGTACAAATTGCTTGATAGGTTTCTTTGGTCAACCTTCAGTGTTCCTTTTGTACTGCCGATTTGGTAAATGATGGAATAGACCTAAAAGGTACTGCATGAGTAGGTGCATTTTTACTTCCCTAACTGTATGCGTATTGTTAGTTGTTGATCTCTAGTTTTCACTTCATCATATCAGGTGCAGGTTTCATGCTCCAAAGACGTGATTTTACTCTTTCAGTCCATGAGTTTTTGGCAGTGTCAGTCTACAATGCTTTTCCTACGCTACTTTCTACATACACATATATTGTTCTCAATAAACAAAGGTATGCAATCATTTTTCTATTCATTTCTCATTTGAAACATCTTACAATGGTGGGAAATTTACTATTGTTCCATTGACCCGATATGAATGTTTTTTTGTACTTCATCTACGCTTTAACTTTATTTACTTACAATAGTTAACATACTTACAGATTTCATGCTACCCTTAAGTTGCCGACCGCCGACCTCCGCTGTTTCACTAGCCTACCGCCCGCCGTGCACCCAGCACGGTAGGTTGACGAGTCGTGTTGACGCCTTCCTACAGTGCGCTGCTGCTGCGCGTCGAGCTCGGCTATCGGGCTACAACGCAGATGGTGGCTTGGAGGATCTTGTGGTGGCGTTCAATACTATTGCATCAATATCAACTAAAATTTCTCAGGAGTATGAGGGAGACATATACTATGGTGGCGTGCAATACTATTTATAGTGAGATTAGAGTTCTTTGCAATATGCCTTACAAGTTTTGATCGGCTTATTTTCATTGGATAGTGTATTGTTTGTGTGACTATGTCAGTAGAAGGTGTTTACCATCTTTTATGTTCATGTTCATAAAGGTGTTCACAATAAAACATAAAATTGTTGTGTTCATCGTCACGACATGTTGTCACTTTGCCAATCATGTATTTTTGTTACTCGGCTTTTATTGTGAAATGTGATCAATGGACCATGGCATGATCAGTGAGACTAGAGGTGAGAGTTTCCAAAGATGATACTTTAATTGATGTTCGTATTCTTCAACATTATAATATTACAAGGTTTAAATTGATAAGAAGATAGTTTTTCTTTTTTATAATATATCATTCTGAGGAAGAGTTACAGTTATCACATATTTTGTACTAATACCGAATGTCCAAAATAGAAATTTTGCCGAATGTCCAAAATAGTTTTTTTAATAATACCGAATATTTTTTACTGATATTTTGTCAAAATAGAAATTTCTATAACTTATACATATTTGATGGTAGTAAATGTTGGCCGTATATATGCTGTAAAAAATTTCTTTTTATGGTACTAGGTGAATGCCCGTGCGTTGCTACGGAAATACAATATTCATGTATGTAAATGTTTTTTTTGTTTCATCCATCTAGCTATTTTCTCCCTCTCTAGTCGTCTATGGCATATGGTTTTTGCTTCCAACCAGCAACATCCCACTATGTGCCATTACTTCGTAGCGCTCACACATTTTTGCTAATTATTTGAAGTCGCCTTTAGTGATTTTGTCACCTAGAATCCGCTCTACATTTGGTCAAGATGTTTTTTCCTTACTCCCGCATCTTTTTGCTCGAGTCCCATCACATGTCCTTCTAATAGTTCATCGGCTACCAACACACACAATCATCAAATTTCCGTAAGCTAGAGTGAAACCTAAAAAAATCACAATTGAGCATATGCTTGACAAGGGATAAGTCAATGGAGATGAATATTTCGTTTTGGGTAGTAAAATGTGTGAAATAATGCGGTATCACAACTTACCAGCACCACCACATATACCTCCTTTAAACAGTATAAGGTTGCAAATGTATCTGAATAAAGATTCTGGCACCCCGAAAACCAATTTGCTCAAATGTCACTACTCAATTTATCATGAGCCTCTAATAGTTCTAGTTTTCCACATAACATTTGACATGGACAGATTTACAAATTTTCTTAACTATGAAATACATACATATGCCGAACTTGCTAAGGTCATGGCATAAATAGTTAATTGATGTGGGGTAGGGTGGGAGGTCAATTGATATTTGGAGTTGCTGCTAATTGACATTGAATGCTCAGGATAAATTAGATAAAATATATGTGTATATAAATTCCATCAATGCCATTATTAGTACAAGACGGAAATAGGGCTTCCCCTGCCAGACGAGTCGCCGTTCAATTGAGGTACTCGTTGTCGTGTTCCTCTTAGTGGTAATCTGTTTCTCTTTCTCCATCTTCACTCGTTCCCTGCCATTCTGCTAATCTGGCGCAACAATTAAAAGGATTAAACAACAATAATAATTCACTTAAACAACCAATATATGAAACCTTATGAAAATTCATAAAGCTCATCAACTATTTACCCTAGTATCCACAAATCAGTCATAACACTGAATTTTTGCTATAACCCTCACGTCTTCCTCAACACGGGACACAACATGAAGACGCATCCCTCAAATTAGGTTAAACATGCAAATAGTTGAAATCTCATGTGTACAACCAAAGGCCACGATCATTAAAGGAATTCATGTATGTATATCAACAATTTATCCCATAGTGCTGCACCTGATGCTTATATACTTTCCTAATACCGTGATCATGGCAATTTTATCCATCAATATCAACAAACCAATGGCATTCAAGAATTTGTGCAATGATTTGAGAAGGAAACACGATGGATCGATCTCTGCACACTTTCCACTGCACCTCTGGCAATGCGACATGACCTCACGAAAACTCTCCCAAAATTTCTCACAGTCTGCAGCTACCATAATAGCTAAATCCCCTCATGTTCTTGCTGGTTGCTACTGTGGCTAGCATTAGATCCACATAATAGAAAGAGTATCTAAATAGAAGGAAATAAGGAGCACAGGAAACATGAAAGCAAACACAGCATGACACTCACACAGCCTAGATATGCTCCCGTGAATATAGCATGTTAACAGTACGACTGTACGAGGCATGTATATGTTATGCAAGCACAATAAAGATGATAGCATGTTCTATCAGACTATTGTACTGATCCATAGTCCAAAAGAAGGAAAATAAACCAAAAAAATTACAACTCCTGCAACCTATCAGATTGCTCCTACTCATTAAAGAAAATTTACAGCAGTACTGGAAATCGTTTCACATTGCGTGTATTTCAAAGGCGTTTTAAATCCATATAACCCAGTGTAGCATTACAGATAAATCTAGCGTTTCTAAGATTAATGCTGATAACTGAAAATTGTAAGCATGTGTAACCTATATTTTCCTAAGGCATCATCATGAAAAAAAGGCGAAACGTCTCACAGCCCCACATGGAGAAAGAAAATGATTGAATACTATTGCGCTGCATGATCACTAATGTAATACTGAAATATGGCAGCTCTGAATCATAAAAATAAATAACACGTAGGCTTGAGAAGAGAACATGTAAAACCAGTCTCCCATATTTTAGAAGAAAAAGTGCATGAGCATTGAGTGGTATAGCAAAGCAGGAATCCAGAGTTTACCTCAGCATTGTCCTCCAATCAGCTCCAATCAGGAGTTAAACCATCATACTCGAAGATCTAGACAGACAACCTAGAATGTGCGTTTTATTTCACATCTGGTTACACTATGAGGTTCACCTGTATGATGTATCACTGCAAATGGTACACACGAATGTCACAACGCATGTCACGTATTGATCCCAGGATCAGTAATCCAGCAGCTGGCTCAGTTTCTGTACGTTTCACTTTCCGCCCTGAGAACAGAAAAACAACAAGTCATCCAATATTTAGTTGTAGCAATCGAAGGGATTCAACCAAGGATTTGCTTGGGTACAGGACTCACCCATGTTCCGATTCGTAGTTTGCTTTCTGCAACCTGAAGATCAGGCTTTTGTTAGCTCAATAACCAGATGCAGTAATCCACATGCCACCAATCCTTCAATTCCTATAGGTCCAACCCCAGATGTAGACCAGCCTCACAATGACGCAAACGATGAGAAATAACCTGCTGCTTGGTGGTGATTGACCCTCTGTCCGCAAGCGGCGGCTTCTTCTCGGGGTGAGCTGCTAGGGTTTCCAGCGGCGGAGACGACGTCAAGGCGGTTGAGGCTGAGCCTCCTTTCCTTTGGCCGCGGCTGAGAATTCGCCGCCGCAGGGACGGGATACCGCTGGGTTTCGAACCCCTGGACGTACGGACGTGGTGGAGGCGGGAGGAGAGGAGACGGATGTTGGTCTGGATGTGTCCGATCTCGGCGTCCACGTTGACGCACTCGAGGCGGTGGTTCTCCTTGTCGCCCCTGGTGCGGACTGGGTGGTGTTCCCGTGCCAGGCGGAGGAGAAGGAGTTGTCCTCCTTCATTACGGCTACCACCGTCGGAGAGAATCCTGAAATAAAGGCGCATGAAGAGAGGGAGGCGGAGCAGATCGATGGTACATGGATCGATTGGTGAGGAAGGTGTCGGGACGTCGTGGGCAGGCGGCAGCGGCAGGAAGTGCATTACAGGGCGCGGGGGACGGATCGCCCTTTCTTGCGATTTCACTCTGTGTGGCGTCATCGACATGATGGGCGAGATTGTCGGGGAGAGAGAGAAGCGGCGGATTTTTTTGAGAGAGGCGAGCGTGAGGGGCGCGACGAAGAAGTGGGACGAAACGCGATGGTGGACGAAAACCTTGACGTATGAGAGGAACCAAATTTTTCTGAGAGGAACCAAATTTTTCTTTTAGATAGGAGAGATAAGAACAACATGTGCATTGCACGTGCACAATTACTAGTTCTTTCGAACGAACGATGAATCTTCTCATGTCTCTACTGAATTTAGTCATAGACAAAAATTGATGGAGACAATATTTTCTTAACTCTACGTTTAGCCTATTTTCACCTAATTCATTAACATGTTTTAGAAGATGATATATCTCCTCCAAGAGAATTAGGTTTAGCTCGAATAGGTTTGTATCCAAGCTTTGGCTATCAAGGGTACACCATCATTTTATTCATAGTCAGATACACCCGGGAGATCTACCACATGCCCGGCGTAGTCGAGACCTGTGACATGGCCGCCATCGTGGACGGCTACTTTGGGACGCTCTTCCCGCTTAACCCCGGCAGGATCCAGCCCGCCGCGCCGGCGAGCTGCGACCTGGAGGCACTCATGAAATCTCATGGCAGAGAAGCTGTGCCATCTGGTAGGCAGCTAGGAGCAACTGCTAGTGTTGTCTAGGATTACAATGCTTAGTAGTGTAGCTGAACTGTGCAGCTCATCAGAATAATCGAGCTCATCATATTACTTACTATATCATTGCAACTGAGATTTTTCATGTCGTATAAATGCTCTGGCAATATCTTCTGTTAGCCGACAAACTGATACATTAAGAACAACACAAGGAAGATTCGAGTCCAAGCTTTGGCTATGAAGGGTACACCATCATTTTATTCATAGTCAGATACACCCGGGAGATCTACCACATGCCCAGCGTCGCCGACAGTCCTGGTCGCCGAGACCTGCGACATGGCCGCCATCGCCGACGGATACTTTGGGACGCTCTTCCCGCTCAACCCCGGCAGGATCCAGCCCGTCGTGCCGGCGAGCTGCGACCTGGAGGCGCTCATGAAACCTCATGGCAGAGAGGCTGTGTCATCTGGTAGGCAGATAGGAGCAACTGCTAGTGTTGGCTAGGATTACAATGCTTAGTATAGTGTAGCTGAACTGTGCAGCTCATCAGAATAATCGAGCTCATCATATTATTTACTGGATGGCTGGGTATATAGAGGATGAAACAAATGAATATCATTGCAACTGAGATTTTTCATGTCGTATAAATGCTCTGGCAATATCTTCTGTTAGCCGACAAACTGATACATTAAGAACAACACAAGGAAGATTCGAGATCCTTATACGAGTAAAATCCTTGTGTATTGTGTATAGCTACTGATCTCCATAAACTTGCATCCATTCATGATGCTACTAAGCAGTCAGACACATTTATTTCATATAGTGGCAACTCGTCGCTGATATGCAGGTTTTATCATAAGATTGATGCTCACAGCTGCATATAGCCTGTGCTTGATGATCGTTTGAATTGCCTTCCAACTGCATAGTTATAGAACCAAGGACTCAAATTGTGGGGTCAGTGTACGCAATAAGAGTTCAAAGATAAAATCATGCATATGAGGGATGGAAAATACCGAAAGACCGCTGGGTAGAGGCAAATACCACCATTGTCATGACCTTGTATCACTTTTAATTTCACTGTACAGTTTGTGCTCTCTAATGTACTCGATTACTTCGTCACAAGTAAGGTACTTTGTTGAGAGACATCTTCTTATACAGTCTCTACAATTTGATCAAAAGTAAATACAAGAATCAACATCCTAGCATCAAATAAAAGGAAATTTGAAGGTGGTAACAAAATCTAATTATACAGAAACCAACACAGATAAAATGATACCTTACTCTCGATGAACTGATTTGATTTGGCACAATCTCATCAACCGAAATGATGTTATCCTGCAAAATATACATAGGCATACATACGCGTGAGTAAATTGTCATACTTCGTCGCAGTAGTAAGCTCCTCAAGCTAGAAGCTTCACCCTGCATTCTTGCAGTGTCTCGCTGCTGGATATTAACTTCTGAACATCTTTTCCTTCTCTACGGATGCAAACAACACCAAAGTCTTTACATATAGCCCTGACCTGGAAACAGAATAACATACATCAAAGTTTGTTCTTCGAGAAAGGCAATTCAAACAACAGCTAAATTGGATACTATGATTTTCAAATTAAGCATAAAGTTTGTTGTGGGGTTATTGATACCAAAAATTGTTCAAGTTTTATACCTGATCTGGAATCCAAACTCCTGGGATACTGAATGATTCGAGCAGGTCAGAACCACATAAAAGCATTACCTTGAGACTACCTGAAAGAAAGCACATGACGTAAACAACTGATACATATACAGGGTAATAGCACTGACAAACTACATCTGAATGGTTCAACAGTGTGTTAGAGGGCATACTGTATTGCAACAAACATGCCTCGCTATATACCTTCATCGGCTAAGCCGTCCTTGCACAGAGAGTTCTTAACTCTCGAAAGAACAGTCAGGGTACGCTGATAACCTTTCTGCATTGCCTACATCAAGAAAACAACAATCTGTCCATCAAATACTGCATTACCAAAAATGCAAATATCTTAAGTTACGGCGCAAAATCCAACGGTACACGTCTTCTAACATGAAAAATCAAGTTACCTCCCACGGATCGACCATCACGAAAGACGAGCTCTCACATGCTAATTCGCATAAGCGGATTCTGTGAACAGCCGGTAAGAGGTCCTAGCCAGCTCCAAATTTGCGAATTCAGTCACGAGAACAGCGATAACATAAATCCATATACTGTTCCAATTCCACAGAGTACCTTCTTCTTATATGCGTCATTCACCGGGGACATGTATCCACCCAACACAGAGTACCCTCGCTGCTGCAACTCATCCTTTGCCAGCTCTAAATGAACAAAAGACATCGAAAAGTGAGGAAGAGGTAATCTTTTATGCTCTCATTCTCAGGTTGATTTCTTATGCAATACAACACTGGATAGTTGTTGATTAGATTAACTGACGAGCGTTGAGGCTTTACCAAACATGCGCAGGTGCATGTAGGTGGGTGGGTTGAAGCTCCCAGTGGCCACCAGCACAACTCCACATCGCTTTGCCCCATCCCTGCCATTAATTAACGAGGTGAATTAAGAAACAAAACTGTGGACTAAACTGGCTAAGAACAGATAAATCGAGGCAATCCAAGATCGGATTTCTTCTCTTTTGCTACCGATTTGGATCCACGGAGAGCTTCGCCGTGGGGAGAGGCGCTTCCACTTCCCCCATGGCCTCGTCCTCTTCAAATTCTCAGCTGATCGAGCAGAATCCCGCCTGAGGTCGCGCCGCCGGCGATCCGTCGTGCGGCTGTGTAGATTCTGCTGCTCGAGTGCTTGGACCTGTCTGAGCTGCACGAGCCGGGCAATGTGGGCCGTACGCGTCTTGTGGACCAGGCCCATTAACATAACCCAAAAGGCCCAACAGGCCAGGCCCATGAACTAACCTTGGGCAGCTTCGCTCCGCATCCTATAAAGGCTCCTCCACGCGCCTCTAGGGTTCGGCGCGTTCTTCTTCTCCTCCACTTCCTCGGCGGCGGCGCAGGCGCAGCGGCGACAAGACCAGGCGAAATGGTGAGCGATGCTTGTCCCCCGTCGTCTCTCTCGTCGGAATCCCCTCCTCGTCGTCTAGATCCTGACCTTTTTTCCTTTCCTCTCGTGCTTTGTTGTAGACGAAGGGAACCGGGAGTTTCGGCAAGCGCCGGAACAAGACCCACACGCTGTGCATCCGCTGCGGCCGCCGCAGCTTCCACCTGCAGAAGAGCACCTGCTCCTCCTGCGGCTACCCCGCCGCCCGCATCCGCAAGTGTAAGTTCACCAGATCCTCTCGTATCCTTCCCCAGCCCAGTTGATTTAGCTAGATGCGATGTTTGATTCTGTTGTACGCCGCTTAGATTTTGAAATTTGAGGTCTCATGGCTACTTGTTTGAATTGCTCGCTATAGCTCTGCGGCTCGATGTGCCCAAGGCCTGACATGATAGTATGCTGTAATCGCTAGCTGAACATTCGTTGTGATTAGCTCTTGTTCGATGTTATGTTAGTGATGCGTTGGGGTTTGATCTTTAGCATTATACCAGCTATAAAATTGAAATGTTGTCTTACATGCCTTGTTATACTCTGGTAGAGTTGCAAACAACTACTAGTAGGTGATAATAGGGTGGTTAGTGAACTACTGAACTGGTTGTGCAGTTGTGCGATGTCTCCTGCCCCTGTTCATTGTATGTTTTGGATGTCGATCATGTCATTAGATTGCACATATTAGCAGCCAGCTTTCGTTGACTAAGTTTTGGGTTAGTACTTGCTTGTTAGATGTCATTATCACATTGCTTTCGATATGTCGTCCATTGTAATGTTGAACATATCTCTCACATTTTGCTGCTTACTGAAACAAAAGCGGTATGGGTAAGATTCTCACATCTTTAGTTCTATTCTTGAAAAACAGACAACTGGAGTGTCAAGGCCATCAGGAGGAAGACCACCGGCACTGGCAGGATGAGGTACATGCGCCACGTGCCCCGCAGGTTCAAGAGCAACTTCAGAGAGGGTATGCTTCCTTTCTCCTTCCTGTGAATATGCAGTTGATCCCCCACTCCCTTCATTGTGAGTTCTGTTGTGCTAAACTGCAATCCTGTTAATATTCTCTACAGGAACTGAGGCTGCACCAAGGAACAAGGGAGTTTCGTCCAGCGGCAACTAGGCCTGTTGTCTTCACTTGTTAGGCTATAAGCAGGGCCCTCATCGTCGAACTTAGCTTTTTAAAGGAGAATTCTATGTTTCTGTGTCGAGAGGCGGACAATGCCTGGTTTTATGTTATTTGCACAATTGTCATGGACGTTAATCCTTCAGCTTTGAATGTTGAATCTCCTCAGTGTGTCTTATGCTGCATGTGTTGATCAGCAGCACATTGTTAACCAATACCATGTGTTGCTGTCGTTTAAATCTCTTATCTTTCTTCTGAAAGGCGATGAATGTCCTGTGATCGCAGTTGTGCATGATGAGTTGTGGTAGCTTTAGTTTCAGTAACCACCCATTGATCTGATGATCCAAGTATCTAAAACAAAAATTCACTGATTGTTAATTCTGCAACACCTGGCATTTGTAGTTCTGATTTCTGAAATGTTTGATGATGCATTTCAAAACTGATAGAGCAAAGTTGGAAATAATTGTCCTATGTTAATGTCTGGACGTCTTATATATTAGATGAAATAATTCTCATATGCTTCGTCTGATCATCATGTCCCTGCGACGCAGGGACCTAATTAATGCATTTAATTGCCTCTAAAACTAACATCTGTTTCTTTTTCTCACTATGTTAACATGTACTCAACACCAAGATATATCAAACCCAAACATATTTATGTCCTATGCACTGAAATCAGCAATATTCAAAATCACGATCCATAGCACACATTTCTAATTCAACTTCGGTGCACGTGCCCTCAGTGATTGTACTTCAAGTCCTTTGTCCTTGGAATCCTTCTGATTGCAACTCAAGTCCTTAACTTCGGTTCCCAAGCTATCATGTTGTGCAATATCACAAAAGGTGAAGTGAGCCTTTGGAACAAACGGTGAATATGTGGTGCACATTCATATAACCGAGAGAAATTGGGAGGCTTAACTGCTTAAGGTATGCCAAAACCACAAATATTGAGAAGAATCCACATGCCCTGAGGTGCAATTTTCAAGTTGTTTGGCAGTTCTTGCATATCGTCACTGGCTCACTGCGACCAAGCATGCTTCGGTGCCCTCTTGCCTTGTTCACGGCCATATGTCTTATAGTGCCCTAAACTATTGATCCTCAAATAGCTCCACTACGGTCTTTAGAAATTTCTTGAAAGCTTCCATTATGGTGCTCTCAGCAAAGCTCACATAATCATCCACACTATCAACCGGAACACAATGGGAATCCATGTGGAAGCTATAACCACCTTATGTGGTGCAGTTGCACCAAGAAAGTTTTGCTTCAACTTGAAGAATCATCATGAGTCTCCACTCCATATACTATGCACATGAAGAGATCCCTTGACTTTCTAAAACTCTTAAAAAAGAATTTGGTAGTTACACAATTGGTGCTCAAAAATATTAGGCTAGAATGCACAAGTTGATACCATACTTGTTCTGGGGAATTATTGCACCACCCTTGATTACTCCACGCCGCTTTTTTTGCTTCTTCGGATGCTGAGTGTCCACAACAAGATCACTAGCAATGAAGAAGTCCTGATCATTAGAATCCTGCGAACATTGATCAAGTTCATCGTCATCGGAGGAGGCCATCTTTAGTATCACTGTCATGATTAATTGGACAAAAACAACAACCAGATCATTGCACAATCACTAAATTCACACCAAACAACATAACCAAATTCCATTATCAATTCATACATAAATCTATCATATATTTATACCCAATTTTGTTTTAAAAAGTAGAAGAAGAGAAGCTCATATGACAACGTGCGGCTTAGGCTTTGCAGGTGGGCCCTCGGGAGGTGGCAGTGCCTCGTTCGGGGCAAGAGAGTAGGGCACGTAGAGGCCGAATCGAAGCGCAATGTGGCTGCGTGGTAGGGTGGCATATGGCTTTGGCGGTGTGTGAGAGCGCTAAAGGATCTAGAGGAGGGAGGGATATTGGCGAGGCGAGCGGTACGACGACTGAGTTCGTGTCTCGGGGTTCAAAGATCCAGGCGACTAGGAAGGGACAGCCTAGCGTGTGGATTTACAATTGTTGCAGCCTTTCAATTCGAGAAAAAGTATTTGTTCAGGATTTACACGTTGTTGTTTGTTTGTTGCTGATGCATGTAAAATGCATACATGAACTTTGCACTTTAATTGCTTATATTCCAACCATATTTGCATCATATAAGGGTTATATCAATGTTTTCTAATGATTTTGGGAATACTTCATAGTTTTCCCATTTATTTGGAAATAACCCTGTTTTCCAGAAAACGTCTTTTTTAGTGTTTCAGACTTTCTGGGAGCTTCGGGACTCCAAAAAGGGCAAGGCCAAAGAGCACGGTTCAGAATTTTCGAGACGAACGCAATGGGCTTAAAGTGATGGCCAGAAGCCCAACCAGCTGAAAATGAGAGGCCCCACGCGGCCTAAAATCTGTGGCCGCGTGGGACCCACCCATTTGGGCCTCGGAGCTCCGTTGTCGTTGATCTTTGCTCCACCGACTCCGTCTTGACCTAAAAACGCCTATAAAAAAGGTCCCCTGGCGTTTCGCGAAAGGAGGCGGCGGAGAAACACAGAACCACGAAACAGAAGACAGAAGGCTGCCGCCGGAGAAGATCGGAGGGGGAAACGCCGCCGGAATCACCTCCAGAGGGCTCCACCCCCCTCCGGCGTGTTCATCATCAACATCTACAGCAAGATCATCTCCATCTCCCCACTGTAAACTCTTGGCAAACATGATGTATGATGCAATATACTTTTCCCTTGATCTATTGTGTCTCTCCATCTATGTTTGAGAAGTGATTTGTTCATGGCAATAGTGAAATAGTTCGTTGTTTGGTTGCATACAAGTTTTGTTATGTTTTATGATTGTCTTGATGTACAATATATGAGTGCACGCATATGTTGGGGAATGCATGTAAGGTGATCACCGGTAAGGTAATGGCGTGAGGGTGTCTTGGGAGGACATGTAAACCTGAGACCGAATCATGAAGTTACTTTATTGGGGATATATAGGGGACCTTAGAACTTAAGGCTATGGTGGGACTTCTATGTCTTAATAACTCTTGTGCAGTCATTTACTTGGCCATAAGAACCATCATAAGGGGTTTAGTTCATTTACTTGGCTACACCTATTTATGTCTCCTTCCTAGAAGAAACAATTAAGACTGAAACATGTGCTTCACTAATTGTGACAACCACACGAATGAAATAACAATTGCTAGAACATTTGCTCCCTTGAGATATTTGCTACTTGAGATCTTTGCTACTTGCTACTTTGAGAAACTTGCTTGAGAAAACTGCTGAGAGAAACTTGCTCTAAGAAACTTGCTACTAGATAAACCCATTCCACGTCACTTGCTTCCATTGGTTAGATCCTTTCATATTTATTGCTTTGCATAAAAGGCCATATAAGAGGGTTATAGGTCTTTGGAGAATAGATAGTTTACCTTCAGCTCCTCGTGGGTTCGACACTCAAATACTTATCGAATTGTGCTACAGTGATTCCTTGCTCTTGGGGATTATCAAGTACTTTTCTGGCGCCGTTGCCGGGGAGCGTAGCGCTTAAGTTTCTATTCTTGTGTGCACTAGACTAAGCTTGGGGAGGTTTCTTTATCTTGCAACCATCTAAGCTTGGGGATGTTGATGCATGTAAAATGCATACATGAACTTTGCACTTTAATTGCTTATATTCCAATCATATTTGCATCATATAAGGGTTATATCAATGTTTTATAATGATTTTTGGGAATATTCATTTATTTCCTATTTTTATGGAATTAACCCTGCACAGGCAGAAAACCCCGTTTTCTTATTTTAATGTTTCAGGGACCCAAACGTCAACGAAATCACCTGGAAATTTACGGGCGTCAATATTTGGAAGGAAGAAGACCTGTGGGCGAAGGAAGCGAGCAAACGGAGGCTCGAGGGCCAAACGAGAGGGGCCCACGCGGCCACAGTACCAGGCCGCATGGGACCCACCCATTTGGGCCTCGAGGCTCCGTTGCCGTTGATCTTTCGTCCACCGACTCCGTCTTGACCTAAAACTGCCTATAAAAAAGGTCCCCCGACGTTCTCTGGAAGGAGGCGGCGGAGAAACACAGAACCACGAAACAGAGAGACAGAAGGTTGCCGCCGGAGAAGATCGGAGGGGAAACGCCGCCGGAATCGCCTCCGGAGGGCTCCACCCCCCTCCGGCGTGTTCATCATCAACATCTACAGCAAGAACTTCTTCACCGTCATCACTATGATGAAGGGGAGTAGTCCACCCCCTGGACTAGGGTTTGTGGTGGTAACTTTTGTATCTCTCCTCTCTCTTGAGCTTCACTAATTAGTACCGTATGAGCTGCTGAACATGATTACGGTCATCTATGTAATACCTTTGTGGTGAATATTGTGGTGTGAGATGATTTGTTATGCATTTACCGTTGTGTTGGAGCTTTTGTGATTTGTCATACTTTGAAGTATGATGTATGTGGGTACGGGATGGCCGATGTGACATGGCATAGGTATTGAGTGACACAGTACCGCCCAACGTCCTTTATTTGGGGGTAAAAAGAAAGAGTATGATGTGGGAGTGAGAGAAACCACGCTAGCCTTACGAGGGGTGACCTAGCAACACAAATGAGTATTTCTTTCAACTATGTGTTTTAGGACATATAGCCGTCATAAAAAACTACCATTAAAACATGACAATTGTGTGTACTTTATCTATAACATGATGATCACCGTAGATGAGAGAGAGGATTAAGTGAACCCATGAACCATGTCCATTGTTCCTATAAGAAACACACACTTGAGCTTGTCCTCTTGCTACATAGAGGATTGGGCTTTCTCTCTTTGAGAGCTTTCACTTGCTACTACATTTGTCTTGTCCTCTTGCAAAGAAGAGGATTGGGACACTTTTACTTCCATCCATCAACCACCTTGTTCTCCAAACTTGTTAGTGCATAATCAACTAAAACTTGTGACACTTTAGTTGTAGGGAATAGATAACTTTTCCTTCTTGCTCCTGCAGATCGATACCTTACTTCCACATTGAGAGGTGCTACGGTGATCCCTTGCTCTTTTGGGTAATCAAGTACTTTTCTGGCGCCGTTGCCGGGGAGCGTTGTGCTAAACTTTTATTCTTGTTTGCATTGCATACTAACATATAAATCTAAAACACAAAAAAAATTATAAAATGGAAAACAACAAAACAATCCTAGAATTGTATAATATCTATCTTGAGTTAGGACATGAAGTGTTTGAGGAGAAAATTAAAATTTATTTGCATAACAATCATGTCTGTGGTAGTACTAATTCTTTTAACAACTTTATTGCTAATACTGAGGAAAACCTTAAGCTTGGGGAAGTTTGTTTTGATGAATATGACATTTTTAGTCCCCCTACTATTGAGGATGAAATTGATTGTGAGTTTGATGATCCAATATGCTCATTAGATGATAAGTCTTTATGTGGTGATTCTATTCAAAATCATGTGGGAATGTTTAACTTCAATGCTTGCAACTATTATGAGAGAGGAAGAGATAAGAATCCTCTTATGTTTCTATGTTATTTAAAATGCAAGCTATTGATCATTATATGCATTGGTTACCTCAAATGGGGTGTTATTTATTCATATATAAAATGCCAATGCATAGGAAAAGAGTTAGACTTAAAAGTTAATGGTTTAATGTTTTGAGGTGTGCTCTCTATGCTTTTATCTCCTATTCAGTTTGGGCACACCTTTATATCTTGAGAACCTGCAAAATAACTTTACCTACTGATTTCTAACAATTGGTTTAAGATTTTCACTCTATATGAAATTTGGGAAAGTAAATGAGAAGGATGAGTAATGGAGAAGTTGGGGTCGACCTTGAACATGTGTTGTTCATGCCAATGGAACCATTGCAAAGTCTTTATCATTTAAACTTTTCCCAAAGCTAAAACCAAATAAAAAGAGTGATAATAGTAATTCGCTGTACCTATGTGGATTTAATTTATGAAGGCACTAACCCCTCTAATCAAGTTTATGACGAGTGTTGTGTAAAGAGAATTTTAAGGTGGAAGAATTGAGGATGATGAAAAAGATCAAGAGGGACAAAAACTCAAGCTTGGGGATGTACCCCTAGGCTCACCCTACATATATCAAATAAGTACAAGAATTTAAGCTTGGGGATGCCAAGCCACCTCACTTCAACCATCTTGATACCAAGTAAGTAAGCCTAGCTATATGGCTATAAAGAAAGCGCTTTGCGGGAGGCAACCCGGTTATTTGTGTGTGATTTTTCTTTGTGTCCTCTTGCTATAAAAGAGATCTTGTGTCTAGTTTATTCAGGAGTTTTTAATAAAGTGCCAAGTTTTACCCTTTGGTTTGAAAAGTTGCTATTTGAGTTCGGAGATTTTATTCCTGCACGAATCTGTGCACGGTATGATTTTTAATTCTTATTCTGTAACTCCGAATGAGCTCATATTTGAACTGTAGTTGCAACTTTTCATCCTCTGTATGCATGAATTTTTTCGGAATTTTTCGAGAAAGTTTGGTAGGGTAGAAAAATACGTTTTGCTGCTGCTGTTTTTCTGGACAGATTCTGTCCCATTTTGTTTGATGCATGCTTTGAGCTTTTAAGTTGAATATTTTTGATCCAATTGAGTTTATGAGTAGGCATACAAATTATACACTCTGGACATCTCATATGAATTTTTGTTCAAGGATTATATGCAGCAAGAAACCTATTTGTTTATCACTATTAATGCACCCCACAGAAAAGAAATGGGAGAAACGGTGTTTTGAAATTTTTTCACAGGGATTGGAGGAGATGCACCAAGAGCTATCCAAGGATGGTGAAGACCATAAGCTTGGGGATGTGAAGACAACCCCGCTGGACCTACACACTCTCGGTTTGCACACGTCCAACTTCTGTTTTTCGATCGAAACACTTTATCGCATAAACTTGGAGCGTCTTTTGTTTTGTTTTGGTTTGATTTTTGAGAGACCACCACACTATCATTTATATATGGGAGAGCTACTGGAAATATGGGTTGAAATATGTTGGATGCTTTTATAAGATTGGGAAAAGGGATGTTTGAGTTGATTTTTAATGATACATATAGTTGCATGATTCATGAGCTTGTTTATGAGTAATAGTTTGCAAATCCTTTTTGAAGAGCTATCACTTATTCATGTTTTGGTGCTGATTGTTATTTTACTTGGTTTAACATGGATTAGTTAGTTCTATGGACACTCATGCATGCATCTAGATGGTCAACTTTCTCCCTTTTGCTAGCCCAAACATTCCAACAAGTTAAAACTTGTTTCCAACACCTTCAACCAAAGTTATTCAGTGAGTCCACCATATCTACCTATTGACATATGCTATTCCGAGTATGTTTAACATGTTGTTTGTGTTATCTTACCTCTGAATGAAAATGTTTATGTTATTGATTGCAATGGAAAAAAATTGGTTATATAGCTCTCACGAACTTGATGCACAATGTTCTTTTATTGCATAATAAAACTTGACCCATTGTGATTAAGATTATGATGTTTGTGGCTTGATGAATGTTTTGGGTTGGAAGTTAGCCCATATGTGCTGTCACATGCAAGCTTTCAACACACTCTTCATCTCATTTAGTTGATATCATGTGCTTTTGTCTATGGATGCTTATCATGTTGAAATAAATGTGGAAATAGAGTGAGTTTAAATGAGTTTGTGTAAATGGTTAGAGAGACGCCTGGTCCGCTAATCTAAGCCATGCATCATTCGTGGTGGAAATTTACTTACATACTATGGTGAACCTTCTGTGATACACCTTGCAATAAAAAACTATTCCAAATGGTAAATAAAAAGGGTGTTGAGATTGTTCATTTTGTTTGTTTGTCTTGTCATTTTGATATGGGCTTGTTCCATATCTTGGGACAAGAGGTACCCCAGTTGACGCTCTTGATGATACTATTATGCTTACAATGATATTAATTGAACTTGCTTTGTTTCCCAAGTTGAGTAACACATGGTGTAAGTACTTGTATTCAAGGGGCATGAGACATTCAACCCATTCTTTATCAAGCACACTACTCATATTTGCTTTCACTTTAACCTTAATCATTCAAGATGCTATGATAGGGGCAATGAGAGTTTGACACCAATGAATAACTTATTGCAATCATTAACTTAAGTAGAAGAGTTTGGAAGTTGGATGAAACTTATGCATGCTTTACCTCTACTCACATATACATCTTTCCAAAGTGTACACTTATCATATTCAGATTTTCATCTACACTCTATGACCATTGTAGGATGTTCTACTTATCATTATGCATACATGTGTTCCATATTACTTGCTACCATGTTTGTCGGGGATGTGACCCCGGGTACCCCAGAGTTGTTGCTTTGACCGAAGCTCCTAGGACGTCAGATGCGCTCCAAGTCGAGGCAGGTGGCCTCGACTCTTCATCCCTAACCGGATCACTCTCCGCCAACGTCGGGACATCCTTATCCGGATCACTCTCCGCCGACGACGGGACATCCTTATCCGGATCACTCTCCGCCGACGACGGGACATCCCTAACCGGATCACTCTCCGCCGACGCCGGGACATCCCTAACCGGATCACTCTCCGCCAACGCCGGGACATCCCTAACCGGATCACTCCGTAGACGCCGACGTCTCCATCCCTAACCGGATCACTCTGTAGACGCCGACGTCTCCATCCCTAACCAGATCATCTCCACCGATGCCGGGACATCCTTATCCGAGTCATCATAAATATCTTCGGGAGAGGATAAGAAGAGGACGTGGAGATTCTGAGGACAACAGCTAGAAGACAAAGGCAAGGACAGCATCTCCCGGAGATGCCGGAGACAAGTGCTAGAAGACAAAGAAGTCAACTTATCAACAGTGTTTGTACAGTGCTCCTTGTCCCCTGGGTTCCCCTTTATAAGGATCACCAGGGGAGAGCTCAAGGGAGGGAGACGCGCGGGTGCGCGCAGCGAGAGGCTCTTCTCCCTTGCCTCTTCTTCATCCTAGAGCTTCTCACCATTGTTGGATCAAACAACTCGAAGAGCATTTGTAGCCCACCGTATGAAAAGAGGAGAATACACCAAGTAGGCTAGTGCTGCAGTAGGGGTTTTACCTCCTCACGAGGGCCCCGAAGCAGGGTATATCATGTGCGCTTTGTGTTCTTGGTTGTTCGTTCTTGTTCTTGCAGTGTTCTTCGTGTTCTTCGTGTGTTCTTCGTGTGCGACTCCATCGCGCAATCCCTCCCCGAATCCACAAGCATCCGTTCGGCCCCAGAACAAGCCACCCCGTGGCATCTACGTGATTCCCACCACGACAGTTGGCGCCCACCGTGGGGCTGATAGTGGCGCTTGCTGGATCAATTCGGACGGGATCTGCGGCATCAACGCGGGGACTCGACATCACCACTGTCCTCCGCGCTCTAGCTCGCTGCGGTGAGCTGAGGCTGGCGTAGCCTCCGCCAGCGGGCGTCATCAGCAGATCTCAGTTCTATCCCTGCTCCGCGTGCGCGTCTCGCCGACTCGCTGGCCGCATTTCAGCCGCGTATCCTCCGTCCAGATCGGTGCTGGCTGGCCGCGTCTCGGCTCCGCCATCTACGCGCCCGTGCGCCCGAGTCCTTTTGTTTCCTTCCGCGGCCAGCTGCGCCTCACCGCCCGGATCCGCCCTCTCCGCGCCAGTGAGCGCGCTGGCTGATCCGTCGCCGCTCTGCCGGTCCCCATGCTGGCCGGCTTCCCGGCTGCTTCCACGTCGGACAGTCTGTCCATATGTAGAGTCAGTAGCACGCTAGGCTCGTCCTGCGCAGTGTGCCGGCCGCTCACTCAACCGGGTTCTTATTCACCCGATGCATGGGGCAAGCATGCTCGAGCTGACATCGCATGTGCTTTTGTGCACTGGAGCCATGCCAGCACGCATGGGACAGACTTGGTGCTTGCATGTGTGATCGGCTGCTCTCCTCGTCATGTGCACCAAGGATGCATCCGTGTAGGAAAATAAAGAAAAAGAGAAAAGAGAGGAGGCCGGATCAGATCGATCGGGTATAGAAGACAAAAGAAAAAGAAAAGGAAAAAAGAAAGGATGCAGGATATGGTGCGCCCCGAGGCGTGCATGTCGGCAGTCCGGCATTGTGCGCCAGCGCATCCGCGTCCGTATCTCTCGGCGCCATGCACTGCTCCGTAGCATCCGGGCAGCGCTGCTTGTTGACCTCCCGCGCGTGATCAGTTCGATTCCTTGCCTTGATTCGGTCGCCTCTCGCCTCGGTCGCGCCTCGCCCTAGCAGATCGGCGGGCCGATATCCAAAGCAGGCCGAGGTGCAGTTGACCGAGACTCCAGGTCGGGCCAAGGCAACTGAGGTAGGCCCATGACGGACGAACCAGCATCCTCGAGTCGGTCGGGCAGAGTTGTCAGCATGGCCTCGGATGGGCTGTGTCGACAGCGAACTCTCGGATGGGCCGAGATCTCCAAGACCTCGGGTAGGCCGCGCATTGCGGAACTCGGTTGGACCAAGTTAGGCGTGGCTTCGGTCGAGCCGATGCGCCGTGGCCTCGGGCGAGAGCTGGCTTTGCTCGGCCGAATCAACGCGCCGCTGTCTCGGATGGATCGAGCTAGCTCTGACCTCGGATAAGCCGAATCGAGCTCTCGCTTCGGCCGGGACGAGCCCGCCCTTACCTCGGTGAGCCGGCATCTTCATCCGCCTCGGGGCGGGCCGACCTATTCGCCTACGTCTGCAGGTCGGCATCATCAAATTCGGATGGACGTGCGTCTCCTCGGCTGGCGGCATGAATAGTGTTCAGTTTAGCTTAACCGGAATCCTGGCTCGCTGGAAACCCCAGGTCTCCTGGCTTTGCTCTCCATCAAATAGTACAAGCGTAAGTATTTATTTCATGTGGATCCTTTCCGTACTTGTTTAGACAGTCTTAAAAGTTAGCTCGGGGATTGCCCCCTTTCCACCTTGCTTTGTTTAGTGTTTTCCCCGGGGGCGAAGTGTTTTGACCCGGGGACTGGACATCCAGTCCAGTTTTGGTTTATCTCAGAGGTTACTCGGGGACTGCCCCTTCGCTTTTTGTCTAGTGTTTCCCCCGGGACAAGATGTTTTGACCCGGGGACTGGATAGCCAGTCTGTTTACACCTTCTCCTAGATAAGTAAAGTAACTCGGGGACTCGGTTGAAACCGAGTCTAGTTTTTTGTGCATAGTATCTGCTGTTAGATTCGTTTTCTATCAACTGCTATAGCTAGTTTGCCTCGGTTAGTATAATGGTTGTTTCCGTCAATTATTCTTCATGATATGTATGTTGGACTAACGTTGAAAGGTGACATCGGTTTTGTTGAGAACGTTCGTTTCTGAGGTATCCTGGAAATCCGAAGTATTCCAGAAATCCGAGGTGCATTATAATCCGAATCACATTGGAAATCTGGATCATATTGGTAATCCGGATCTTATTTGTAATCCGAATCATATTGGTAATCCGAATCATATTGGAAATCCGGATCACATTGGTAATCCGAATCATATTGGAAATCCGGATCATATTTGTAATCCGGGTCATATTGGTAATCCAGATCATATTGGAAATCCGGATCATATTGGAAATCCGGGTCATAATGGAAATCCGGGTCATAATGGAAATCCAAGGTATCATGGTTATTTTGGTTGTCTCAAAATCATCCAAGGTATCCTAGCATTATCGGTATTCTCTAGATCGCCGTGTATCTCGGTTTACCACAGTATCACGGTATCATTCCCCATCCTGGATCGCCGTTTATTTCGGTTTGTCACAATATCACGACATCATTCCATATCCCTCATCGCTGTTTATTCTGTTTGCCAGCGTATCATGGCATCATTTGCATACCAGATCTTTGTTTATGTTTGTTAAGCCGAAGGCAACCTTTGAGATATGTTTTTGCAGGTTATATGTCATTCCAGCAGTGGCTGGAGACATCTATGTCGGTATACGCCCGGAGTGGCTAAGACCGGCATTCGAGATATGGTTATGTCAAACCAGCAGTGGCTGGAGACATCTATGTCGGTATACGCCCGGAGTGGCTAAGACCGGCATTCGAGATATGCTTATGTCAAACCAGCAGAGGCTGGAGACATTTATGTCGGTAAGCGCCCAAAGTGGCTACCGGACATCCGAGGTACCGAGACATATGTGTGATATGCCCAGAGAGGCCGAGGTACCGAGACATATGAGTTATGCCCAGAGAGGCCGAGGTACCGAGACATGTGTGATATGCCCAAAGAGGCCGAGATACCGAGACTTATGAGATACGTACTTGCAGGTTTATGTCGGCCAGCTGACGCTAGCGGCATCCGAGTTCGGTGAAAGCCAGGAGGGCTAACCGACGCTGGCGGCATCCAAGTTCAGTAAAATCCAGGAGGGCTAACCGACGCTGGCGGCATCCGAGTTCGGTAAAAGCCAGGAGGGCTAACCGACGCTGGCGGCATCCAAGTTCAGTAAAAGCCAGGAGGGCTAACCGACGCTGGCGGCATCCAAATTCGGTAAAAGCCAGGAGGGCTAATCGACGCTGGCGGCATCCGAGTTCGGTAAAGGCCAGGAGGGCTGAGAACCGACATACAATGGTGGCCATGCAGGCAATGTGCCAAATTGCCCAATGTCGGCAGAGACATCTGTGTGTGGCCATGCCCATGCAGGCAGCACATTACCAGTGCAAACTGTCATCTCGTTGTTGATTCGGGTGAGCTCGGTCAACCGGATGTCGCATTTGGCCTGGAAGACATGGCCAGATGACCGAAGTACAAAGGCGCCCAGGCAAGCAGGAGGTTGTGCATATGGGGTTTTTTTGGTATGATTCTTCTTTTTTGTAAGTCTGCGCGCGACTCTGCGAGTCCCCCGCAGCCTCGGGGACTACTGTCGGGGATGTGACCCCGGGTACCCCAGAGTTGTTGCTTTGACCGAAGCTCCTAGGACGTCAGATGCGCTCCAAGTCGAGGCAGGTGGCCTCGACTCTTCATCCCTAACCGGATCACTCTCCGCCAACGTCGGGACATCCTTATCCGGACCACTCTCCGCCGACGACGGGACATCCTTATCCGGATCACTCTCCGCCGACGACGGGACATCCCTAACCGGATCACTCTCCGCCAACGCCGGGACATCCCTAACCGGATCACTCCGTAGACGCCGACGTCTCCATCCCTAACCGGATCACTCTGTAGACGCCAACGTCTCCATCCCTAACCGGATCATCTCCACCGATGCCGGGACATCCTTATCCGAGTCATCATAAATATCTTCGGGAGAGGATAAGAAGAGGACGTGGAGATTCTGAGGACAACAGCTAGAAGACAAAGGCAAGGACGGCATCTGCCGGAGATGCCGGAGACAAGTGCTAGAAGACAAAGGAGTCAACTTATCAACAGTGTTTGTACAGTGCTCCTTGTCCCCTGGGTTCCCCTTTATAAGGATCACCAGGGGGAGAGCTCAAGGGAGGGAGATGCGCGGGTGCGCGCAGCGAGAGGCTCTTCTCCCTTGCCTCTTCTTCATCCTAGAGCTTCTCACCATTGTTGGATCAAACAGCTCGAGGAGCATTTGTAGCCCACCATATGAAAAGAGGAGAATACACCAAGTAGGCTAGTGCTGCAGTAGGGGTTTTACCTCCTCACGAGGGCCCCGAAGCAGGGTATATCGTGTGTGCTTTGTGTTCTTGGTTGTTCGTTCTTGTTCTTGCAGTGTTCTTCGTGTTCTTCGTGTGTTCTTCGTGTGCGACTCCATCGCGCAATCCCTCCTCGAATCCACAAGCATCCGTTCGGCCCCAGAATAAGCCACCCCGTGACATCTGCGTGATTCCCACCACGACAATGTTACACTTTGTGAACTATCAATGAACATCCTTGTCTTGAATACTTGATATTACTTCATAAACTATTTGCATATTGCTACTCCTTTGAAGAATGAATCATTTGACTATATGTAGCAATAGTAATCATCTTTGATATTCATTGTTAAGTATTAAATTGCAAAGTCCATGTTAGTTTTATCATCTTCATACTCGAGGACGAGCATGGATTAAGCTTGGGGATGTTGATGCATGTAAAATGCATACATGAACTTTGCACTTTAATTGCTTATATTCCAACCATATTTGCATCATATAAGGGTTATATCAATGTTTTATAATGATTTTGGGAATACTTCATAGTTTTCCCATTTATTTGGAAATAACCCTGTTTTCCAGAAAACGTCTTTTTTAGTGTTTCAGACTTTCCGGGAGCTTCGGGACTCCAAAAAGGGCAAGGCCAAAGAGCACGGTTCAGAATTTTCGAGACGAACGCAATGGGCTTAAAGTGAGGGCCAGAAGCCCAACCAGCTGAAAATGAGAGGGCCCCACGCGGCCTAAAATCTGTGGCCGCGTGGGACCCACCAATTTGGGCCTCGGAGCTCCGTTGCCGTTGATCTTTGCTCCACCGACTCCGTCTTGACCTAAAAACGCCTATAAAAAAGGTCCCCTGGCGTTTCGCGAAAGGAGGCGGCGGAGAAACACAGAACCACGAAACATAAGAAAGAAGGCTGCCGCCGGAGAAGATCGGAGGGGGGAAACGCCGCCGGAATCACCTCCGGAGGGCTCCACCCCCCTCCGGCGTGTTCATCATCAACATCTACAGCAAGATCATCTCCATCTCCCCACTGTAAACTCTTGGCAAACATGATGTATGATGCAATATACTTTTCCCTTGATCTATTGTGTCTCTCCATCTATGTTTGAGAAGTGATTTGTTCATGGCAATAGTGAAATAGTTCGTTGTTTGGTTGCATACAAGTTTTGTTATGTTTTATGATTGTCTTGATGTACAATATATGAGTGCACGCATATGTTGGGGAATGCATGTAAGGTGATCACCGGTAAGGTAATGGAGTGAGGGTGACTTGGGAGGACATGTAAACCTGAGACCGAATCATGAAGTTACTTTATTGGGGATATATATAGGGGACCTTAGAACTTAAGGCTATGGTGGGACTTCTATGTCTTAATAACTCTTGTGCAGTCATTTACTTGGCCATAAGAACCATCATAAGGGGTTTAGTTCATTTACTTGGCTACACCTATTTATGGCTCCTTCCTAGAAGAAACAATTAAGACTGAAACATGTGCTTCACTAATTGTGACAACCACACGAATGAAATAACAATTGCTAGAACATTTGCTCCCTTGAGATATTTGCTACTTGAGATCTTTGCTACTTGCTACTTTGAGAAACTTGCTTGAGAAAACTGCTGAGAGAAACTTGCTCTAAGAAACTTGCTACTAGATAAACCCATTCCACGTCACTTGCTTCCATTAGTTAGATCCTTTCATATTTATTGCTTTGCATAAAAGGCCATATAAGAGGGTTATAGGGCTTTAGAGAATAGATAGTTTACCTTCAGCTCCTCGTGGGTTCGACACTCAAATACTTATCGAATTGTGCTACAGTGATTCCTTGCTCTTGGGGATTATCAGTTGCTCGTCTGAGATTTCTTGCATTGGAATTGTTGTCATGTTTTGTGATGAGAAAAGATAGTATATATAGCTGGCCTATTTCCAAATAGCATCCATAATACTATCTTTAAAGTCACGATATTGTTTTCTCAAGTTGCAACATATGCTTTGCATCTTAGTGTCGTTTTTTTTTTCATTTTTGATCCGTAAATTGGGTTGTTAATGACCCCCCCCTTTATTCGCTGACTCTCGCTACCAGTTTCAATCATCTTACCCTCTTTTTCCAATCATCTCCGTGATGACCTGGTCTGCTCCAATATTGTCAACCCTTTAATGGTCACCCTAACCCAACCAAGGCATGAAATACCTATCTTGTGCTTCCTGATAATGGCACGAGAGCCTAACATGTAGGCCATCAGAAGCAAGCGGGGTTGAATGCAATGTTGTACCCATGATGATGTGTCATCTTCTTATAGGCCACCCTTGACAGTTTGACAAAGAAGCAATGCATGATGGTACAACAAGAACTTCATGCTCCGCTCATTGACTCCTAATCAAATCATTGCCGACAATGCAAGAACCTTAGCAAGGCATGAGAAGAGAATCAATCTAGTGAGTCTAGTGGTGTGAGTGACAGCCCAAATGAGAAAGGGAGTGCATTTTGTGTTTTTCACAATCCATTGGTAGTTCCTGGTGCCTTCTATGCCCATACCTATGAAACACATATCCCTAGTGTGCAAAGACACAAACACATAATCCACAATTTTGGCGTGCATACTTCCAACGTAGACAAGTAAGATGAGAAATAGGTTCATCATTTTGCTTAAAGGTGGCTCGCTCCTTATAAAGACTTGAGTGTTAGATACTGACATAAAGTCGTTGGTCCTTCGGTAGGTCAATAGATAACAATCCTTTGTTAATGACCTCGGTCCTTGGGTAGGTAAGCGGCTACAAGAGGTTTATCATTCCTTCAAACAAAATCCAACACTTGTCCGGTCCGTTTGGAGGGCGCGCTATAGCTAGAATGGGAGAAACGACAACGATGACCTTTTGGAGAAAACGAGAAGGTGGCTGGGAAAGGATGGAGGCGGGCAACTATGGTGAGCTGAGCCCTATAGGTGGGCGTGATGGCGTCGTTTAAGTGAGAGTGAGCCAGACATGTGCCAAAATTTCCTAGCACAAAAAAGAACAATAAGAACGATACAGGGCCTCCTCTCCCACTCGTAGGAGAAGGGGTTGGATGGAGGGTCCACCCTATTTTAGGAGCCAGTTTAGAGGTCCTATTTAAGCTATTTTTTCCTTGATCACTTAAAAGATGTTCAGGGGTATGCTAGAGAAGCTCTTACAAGAATGACCTTGCATGGTAGGCCATGCCCGTTCAGAGAGGACAACGAGAGAAATTGTGTGTGTGTGGAGATAGTGGATAGCTCAACGGGTTGAGTTAGAAGACAGTGGTGTGTGAAGAGATTAGAGATTGATTATATATGTCTAACAAAGGCGAGAATCGTCGACGACGGGGAGCTGGAAGGTTTGGTGACTGAAATATTTTGATGTCGCCAGAGGAAGAGGAGACATGTAAATTAACTAGACCCGAAATTTTAAATCTTTTGAAATAAAAAAAAACGGACGAACAGGAAAGAGACACGAAAAAGTATGGAAACATTATTACCGCTATTCCAGCTCACCTTTCCCAATTGAATCATACGGGAAACGCGCCAAATTTAAATGCTGCAGCGCTGTAGCCTGCGAGGCATTCCAAACTGGGACGCGTCTTCTCCTCCTCTCCCTTAAATTTAGCCTGCCCAAGACCGACCTCGTTCGTGATTGTCGTTATTTCCTATTGCTTCCTTAATCTATCTCATTGTGCTCGTGCCGCGTCCGCGTCTCGATCTTTCTTTCGCCGTGTTGGCCGGCCCGAGATGTCGGCGATCGGCGTGCACGACGACGACGACGACGAGCCGCCGTCGCCCCCGCTCCACCTGCTGGAGGTCACCATCATCTCCGCGCAGGACCTGCACCGCCGCCATCTCGGCCGCCGGGTGCGCGCGTACGCCGTGGCGTGGACGGACGGCGCGGCCCGCAAGCTGCGCACCGACGTGGACCTCGCCGGCGGCGCCGACCCGACGTGGAACGACCGGTTCCTGTTCCGCGTGGACGCCGCGTTCCTGCGGTCCGAGACGGCCGCCGTCACCGTGGAGGTGCGCGCGGCGCGCAGGCTCGGCCGCGACGCCGTCCTCGGCCGCACGCGGATCGTGGTGAGCACCTTCGTGCGCCCGCCCAAGTCGGCGATGGCGATGACGGCGCCCACCGGGAGGCAGGTGGCGGCGCTGCAGCTGCGGCGCCCGCGGTCGCTGCGGCCGCAGGGCATGGTGAACGTGTCGGTGGCGCTGCTGGGCGCCGCCCAGGCGCGCTCCGTGGCGCCCATCTACTGCGCGCCGGGCTCCCCGGACGCGTTCGCCGTGAAGGACCTCGTGGCGATGAGGCCAGCGCTGGGCAGGATCGCTGAGGAGACGGAGGATCTGGACCACGGTCGGCGCCGGCAGAAGCCGCTGGTCGAGTACTCCGGGCCGCTGGACCCGAGGCGCGCCGCGGTCGAGCAGAGCAAGCTGACGATGAAGCTCGAGAAGTGGAGGGCGGATCTGTCCCCAGACCATAAGGATCAGGAAGGCCATGGCGGCGGCAGGAGGCGGCGGGGCCGGAGCTCCTGCTTCTTCGGCGGCGGCGCTGAGTGGGAAAGGTAATCGGTGATCAATCAGGCCGGACGGACGCCTGGCTGCTTGGATGCGTCAAAGGATACATTGCTTGCCCAATTAGTTCTTTTTCTGAACCAGTTTTATTTGCTACTATTATTAATTATATTATTATGACTATGCTTCTGTAGCACGAAGGTAATCACGGGATGGGAAGATTCATTTTAGAGTTCATTTTAGAACGTGTGCTAGCTAGTCAGCTATGCCTAGAGTTCAATTTCTCTCGGTGAAAAAAGAATTTGCATAATTTACAATTCAACAAACAAAATGTGATAGATTTTTTAAAGATTTTTTTTGCCTATGCGTGTGTTTTTAGGATGTGTTATTTCAAATTAAGACCTCGTAGTGGTTTGCATGTCACCCATGAATGTTAGATCACAAGTTTATTCTTTACCACCCTTTTTCACTTTTATCTCTATGTCATTCTGCCTCGGCTATCTCCACATTTTTAAATTAATTTGATCATGTTTGCTCGCGGTGGATATGCTCCGTCACATTTTGATGATTTCAGAATTGTATTTGCGCTGGTTTTCATTTGTTGGTGTCATATAATTTGATGTCAGTGGTAAGTGGTAAGGTGTCAAGCGGACTCAGCTCACTTCCCGAGGCCAATCTACTCTTCTTCTCTACCGGATCTTTCCTCGGTGGATCGGTCAGTACCACTTACCGAAGAGTCTTTCCTCCCACCCCAAAGCCAAAGCTTGAGCCCCTTCTGTTACCACCATTTCCATCTTTCACTCCATCTTTACGCAGACAACTTTGTTGTGTTATCACCGCTTTCAGCTACTTACCGGACTGCAACTATTAAATCCACACCCATTCGCCTTCGAAGCTAGGAGAGGTGATTTGATCTTCTTGTTTCCCGTCGGTGCCGCCGTGAGTCTGCCTCGCCTATGTGGCCTTCAAGCCATGAAGGCGAGGTGTATCTCGGCCCTCGTCGACGGGAGGGCGCCGTTTTCTGCTTTTAGTTTCCAGGTATGTTGGGGCGGTGCTATGTTGGTGGTGGCGGCGCTTCTTGCAATAATGTATCTCCGGCTTCAGCCCCGTCTCGGCAGAGACGTCGCCAAGCTCGTGGGAGTGGTGTGGTTCTCGAGGCCTTCTTCTGGCGGTGGCGTTCTCCGGATCGTCATGCAGCTTCATCGGTGATTCGTCCTTCTTTTTCGGCTCTAGGACGGATGTGGTCTTCTTGACCCGTTCGGCGACTTCCCATCTGCAACCAACAATGTCAGGCCGGCTCTGGGAGGAGCGGTAGCGGCGGCGCACTGTCGACACGTTCTGGAGGTTGAGGACGAAGGACATCTCAAGGATCTCGTTGTAATTTTCAATTTTGTTGAGGTGTTTTGTATTGTTCGGCGTTTCTTTTAATGTCAGTGTCGTTCTCGCAAAAAATCTTAATAGAGCATCCTTTCTCTCAGTGTCCAATGATTGCACGGGTGAAGCACAAGTGCGAGATAATTTCATACTAAACCCTAATATTTTCTATTTTTTCTGAAATTTTTTGCCCCAAAATCTGGGTATTTCTGTGATGCAAAAACAGCTAGAAAACAATAACCGACACTTGGCACCGTGTTAATAGCTAGTCCAATAAAAATGCTAAATTGGTATAAAAACATAGCAAAGGAATGTAGCGATGATATAATTATAGCATGAATAAATCAAAAATTACAAATACGTTTGAAATGTATCACATGACTTCCCACTTGTCGAAGAATGACTCTTCCAACATCGACACCACGTCTTGAGCATGCACGAGTGGCGCCCAAGTAAAACATCACCATGTAGAACGATGAGTCCGCCTACTTCCGTGGCATGACCCTCAGCTCCCGCACTGGCCGAGCCAGCCTGATACTATGTGAGTTGTGAGTCGACTGAATATGTCCCATTGCATAAAGTATTCCTTCCACAGTGTGACGATGTCGTAGTCGCCGTTGCTCACACTGTAACACTCTGGTGGACCCGTTGATCGTTGTTTGTTCGTCAACTGTCAAGGCGTGACCCTTCATGTCGCTCAGCAGAGCGAGGACCTTCTCGCAGCACTCCCATTCGAGGAACGGGGCTGCTGAAAGATTTTGCCACTCATGTCACTCCCCTTTCATCTGTTGTGGCACAGACCGTCTAGACCGTTTGTATGGCTCAGGGCAGATCCATAGGACGGGCAGACAGAGCTGCCGCCCTGGCGCCAAAATAGAACGGCCTCTAATACTGAATTATATTATAAACCATTCTACTATTTTATGTTATGTCCAAAAATATCAAATGTCTGAAAAAACATCAGTTTGCAGGAGCAAGCCGATGTAATAGACCGGTATCATGTACCATGTAGAAACAAACAAATCCGATTGACAACCATGAGTTTTAGTTAGACTGTTAGTCTTTCTCATGAGGAATGTTCTATGCGTGTTGTACTCAAATCTATGATAACGAGATTTTCACGTTTAATTTTGTGTTCGAATTTTTATTTGAGAAATTTAACGTTGCATACAAGAGATGATGCCAAACACATTGGCACATTGCAGATGAGCATATAAGATGATAAATCATATGTAAAATAGATTATCCGGCGACTACTATGATCGATATATACTATTTCAGTACCATTTTTTTTGAAGGAATTTCAATACCAAGTAGAATTCATACGTATATTTTTAAATTCTTAGCAACCCAAACTTGCAAGACACATCTAGCAATGTTTAAATTTATACTCTATAAGTTTACATAAATGTTCTTACCTTATCATACGAGAAACCACTATTAATGTATTTATTTATTGGAGCATACGCTTTAGAATTCTGTACCATGATACTAATTAAGGATATTAAAATAGACTCCCCACACACGCGCATATGCATATATACATTATATAAGTTATGTTCTTATAAAAACAATTGAAGGAGAATCTCTTCTACAATAACATACGGCTTAAATTTCTCACACCACAAGTTTTTATGGATATACATTGCAATGCTATAATAAAGAATGATATAATTAATATTAATTAGCAACATCCAAATGTGGTTAAGTATGGAAACTAATAGATGAAAAATAGACTTGCGAAGATTATAATATGAATAAATTAAGTTACAAGTAAGTATAAAAGTTTAGTATAAATGAGAACTTGCCTGTGACAAGATGGTTAGGAGGGTGGTTGTACCCCCAGCCCACCAGAGTTCAAACCCCAGGTTTGACGCTGGTGTTTCTCATTTAGGCGGAATATTCTTCAGTGGGAGGCGACGTTCCCGTCGACAGCGAGGCGCCCGTGGTGACTTCGTCAATCTCAAGACTCAACCGCCGGCTCAGTCTCTCGGAGGTGCTCATAGGGGTAGGGTGTGCGTGTGTGCGTTCATAGGGGTGAGTGTATGCGCGTGTATGTGAGCGTCTGCGTTGTACTGTGTTTCGCAAAAAAAAAAAGTTTAGTATAAATATATTAATTTTAATTCGCATCGTGCCAAAAGTATGTTCCGATCCGACCAGTACTGCTTATTGGAACGCCGCACTGCTATATTCCAGCCCACCTTTCCAAATTGAACCGTACCGAAAACGCGCCAAATTTAAACGCTGCAATGCTGTAGCCTGCGAGGCATCCCAAACTTGGACGCGTCTTCTCCACCTCTCCCTTAAATTTAGCCAGCTCTCCGACCGACATCGCTCGTCCCAGCTAGATCGTCGTTGTTTCCTACCGCTTCCTTAATCTGTCTCACCGTGCCGCGTCCGGCGTCTCGATCTTTCTCTCGCCATGTCGGCCGGCCTGAGATGTCGGCGATCGGTGATCAATCAGGTGGATGGGAGCATGGATGCGCGTCATACAAGAGATTGCTTGCCCAATTAGTTATTTTCGAACCAGTTTTATTTGTTACTATTATTAATTATATTATTATGACTGCTTCTGTAGCACGAAGATAATCACAGGATGGGAAGATTCATTTTAGAACGTGTGCTAGCTAGTCAGCTATGCCTAGAGTTCAAATTTCTCTCGACGAAAAAAGAATTTATATAATTTACAATTCAATAAACAAAATGTGATAGAATTCTTTAATTTTTTTTTGCCTATGCATGTGTTTTTAGAATGTGTGGTTCAAATTAAGACCTCGAAGTGGTTTGCATGTCACCCATGAATGTTAGAGCATCTTCACCTGCGGCACCCAAAGCACCCTAAAGGCCCAGTGGGCTGCGAGACATGAAAAGCTTCTCCACCGGCACCCAACGGTCCGGCCCGACCCTAAATTTGTCCGGCACCTTGACCAGGCCCCCAGCTTTGGAGGCCCTTTCGGGGGTGCCGGACAGTGGCCGGACAGGCCCTCCGACAGGTAGGTGAATAGTTTGGATAGGCAAACAGTGTCTGGCTGATCTCAAACTTGGTGAGTATGTTGAAAACATTTAGGTTTATTTTTCTACCAAGTTTGGTGCGGTTTGGATTTTTGGTTTGAGAACATCGACCTGATAATCAAAGGGGTGTACCTGACGCGAGGATGTAGCCGACACCGACAAGTAACGCCGTCCAATCACTCCCCATTATGGCATGGATCAACGGAGAACTATGTATAGGAGAGGGATGGAATCGAGAGATGGGACGAGTGGATGCAAAGTGGGTGACGAGGTGTACCCTCATCAAATCCCATGGTTAAGGACCTAGGGTTGAGATTATGGGGAGAGAACGTGGTAGTACTGGTAGTTTCGTCGGCTGACAAGCAGAGGCAAAGATTTACCCAGGTTCAGGCCCCTCGGGTGGAGGTAAAGACCCTACTTCCTGCTTGTCTGGTATTAATTGTGGATTATGCGATTACAGGGGAGCTCCGGCGAGGTATCGATCTCGCTAGAGCTTTTGGTGGTTCGAGTATGGCTTGGTCCTAGATCGGCACCCCTCCCAGCCTTTAAATAGGCTGGGTCTCGGGAGTTTGTAACCGACCTAGTTTACACATAAGAAAAGTATAAACCGACTATATCTATGTCTAAACTTGGAGGGTACTCCATCTTGTTGGGCCTCTCGTCTTGGGCTTCGAGTTGTCTCTTCGCTATTGGGCTTTTAGTCATCACGTGCACCAGGTACCCTCACGGTAGGGTACCCGAGATGTATATCCTTGTCAGTAGCCCCCGAGTACTTGTCTGACTCAAAGAATCGGGCATGGACTCGTTCGTAAGTGCACGTCATATGCTTAGCATTACGTACGTATATTATAATTGGAATTCCTGTATGAATAGCACATGTTGGCTATGTCGAGTATTTCATCGACTGTGGTTTTTTGCTTATGATGATCAAGGGATAATAGCTTAGCAGGCCCAGTTCACTCGACGGATCGGGACTGGTTAACTACACATTTGGGTAAAACCTTACTAGATTTCAATCAAACTCGAGTCCTCGGACTCGAATCTGGAACAAACTGGTCAGTTTCGACTAGGCCGCTGAGGTCTTACTTAGTCGATCTGCAGTATAACTTTGAATTTTACCCAACGCGTCCGTCGGGATTTTTCATCATGTCTGCTGACACGGAAAGTATAAGGATTGACGTTGCTGGAACGGTCCTTAGCCCAGCTCGAAAGTTCGGCGGGTCTTACCTTTGCACTATGCGTGCATCATCCGAGGTATTTTGCGACAGACGCAACTCGGGAATGTTTCGAGTATGATTTTGCATATGAACGTAGTCGATATATTCGTCGACTGGCCCTTTGACACTATTTTATCGGGTGCGCGACAGCGCTCCCGATGGGAGTAGCCCCCGAGATTGTGCTTTATTGCTTGCAAAGGAGGATAATCTCAAAATCATTTTATCCCATCTACTCTTAGTCAAAGAAATTTTTGATACGCTCCCGATGGGAGTAATATGCTTCAGTCGAAGGAACTATCGACTGTCATTATGACTTCTGCTGCCCAACCAAGGAACGGTCGAGTGACCAATTTTGCTTTAATACCGCTTTGTTTTACCCGACACTTAATCGAGTGACTGGTTCACACTTGGACGAACTCAAGTGGTTTTCTGAACAGAGCACATGCAATGACGTCAGGGATGACGTTTTATGGCGACTGCGCTCCCTGACACGCGGTGGCGTGCGTCATGCTACGATAGATGGGACGTGACATGTCCTGTGGGCCCACGGTGCAGCGGTTTTGACTGGATTTGACCGTTCAGGCACGGTTTCTTCGAGGCTATGATGACGTTTCCTAGATTCCCGTGCGTAGTGGGCGGAGTGGCCGGCGACGGTTGCCCTCCATGGCTGCCACGTGTACGGCTGGATTTGCTACTTTGCCCACGATCTCGCATCCACGGTGTGGATTCTTTTGCGCTGAGGTTAAAAAAGGTGCGGCGGAGTAAATAGTACTTTTTACTTGCCATTTGCTCTCCGCCGCCGCTGCTTCTTCTTCTTCCTTACTCATCGCCATAGCCTCAAAGCTTCTGCAACCCACCGCCGCGATGACGAAGCCGTCCACCTGGAGGGCAGGAGTGCCGCGAACGCGTCGGGAGACAGCGCCGCTGGAGCCGCTGCCAGTGGTTTGAAAAGGGACAAGGGCGCCTGGACCAAGTCCTCCTGCAGCAAGAGGATGCTCACCGGCCTGCGAAACGACGGGCTGATCCCTGAGGATACTTCGCAAGTGCGCATCCCTGGTGCCGAGGTAATCCCGCGCCCAGGCCCCAATGAGCGGGTCTGCTTTGTTGATTTTGTGAACAGGGGATTCTCCTTCCCTGTTCACAACTTTCTTCGTGCACTGATGCACGTGTATGGAGTGCAATTGCACGATTTTACACCCAATGGGCTTTTGCACATTGCGTGTTTCTTCGTCCTTTGCGAGTGCTTCTTGGGCGTCGCACCCCACTTTGGTCTGTTCCGCCGCATCTTCAACGTCAAGCGCCAGCACAGCGCCAAGGGACCTGGTGGTTTTGGAGTACAGGCTCGACCTGATGTCGAGTACTTCAAGATCAACTTCCTGGAGTCTGTGCAAGGATGGCGCCAGAAGTGGTTCTACATCAAGGATGTGACCATAGGCGCCCAAACCTTCGGGTTGCCTGCCTTTGACGCAGACGCCCTGGTGAAGAAGAGGCCATCCTGGATTGCCCAGCCGACCGGAGTCGAAGCCGAAGAGGCTGACATTCTGATGGAGAAGGTGCTGAAGCTTCAGACCACTGTTGGTCGAGAGGTCACGGGCATCCATCTGCTAGCCATTATGGCCAAGAGGCGAGTGCAACCCCTTCGAGCCCGAGCACATGCTATGTGGGGATACAGTGGTGCTTCTGATCCAACCCGCTCACGCGCAGTGAGCTTTCTGATGCGGAGGCGGAGAAGTTGGTAAGAAGCCTTACCAAATTGACTGATGAAGATCCCTGCGAGATGAACTCGCCTGTGCCTCCTTATGAAACCAGCAACCCTCTACCAGAGGTAACAGTTGATACTATATCTCAGTTGATATGTTATGCATGTGTGATGTTGAATCCTTTGCTGTTTATGTGTGCAGGGACACAAAATGTATGAGTCGATGCCTCCCTTGCCAGAGAGCGGCCCAGTGCCAGACAATGAGCCATTCGAGGCAGATTCTGATGATGAGATGGCCTCACTCGCCACCGCACACACGCCAGAAGCCGATGAGGGCGATGCTGAGGTGCAGGGCAAGCAGAAGCGGTCGCGCGACGAGGAAGACACCGCTGACTCGGAGGAAAAGGAGGAAGACAGGACGGAGTCGATGACGGCGCCACTCGAGGTGCCTCCGATTCGCTCGCTTCCCCCGACCACCGAAGAAATCGCGCCCGAGCGTGGGTGTGCTTAACCCTGGTCGAATGGTCGACCTTACTGAAGAGTAAGTATTACGTGCCCATGCTTTGTCACTTTATGAATAATGCCACCTTGTATATTTATAATGTGTGATACAGTGTTTCCTCGGATGAGGATATGCCTCCGCCACCAACGGCGGAAAAGAGTAGCGCAGCATCCACTGCACGGACGCTGCCACCAGAGCAGCCGCCTACCCCTGCGACTCCTGCTGCTACAGCCACAGCTACACCACCCGAGCCGGAGGTTGCAGCAACTGAGAGCGGAGCTGCGGCTGCAGGTGTCCCTGCGTCGACTTCTTCCTTCTTGGAGCACGTAAGTTTATGCTTGCCGTAGTTTTAATCCTCATCGAGTGCCAAATTTTTGCCTAGACTCAGTTATTGAGTTATGAATTTGCCCATGTCGTGCACTTAGGCATTTGTGCGAGAGTTGCTGAAGGCTGGTGCCAAGTATGTGCACAAGGAGACTGAAGCCGCCACCCTGCAGCAGCAACTCGAAGCTGCGAAGAGTGCGTATCTCTTTATGCTATTACCACTTGTTGAGGGTGATTCCTCTTGCAGTCTGCTGACATGTGTGTTTGTTTTGCAGAGGCCGCCGCTGATGCGGCAGAAAATTTGAACAACGCCACCCGTCGAGTGGCTGATCTGGAGAAGAGGCTGAAAGCAGCCGAGGTTAGAGAGGAGTCGGCAATTGGTCGACTTTCTGCCGCCAGCACCAGCTTAACTGGTACGAATTTTTGCTGTGTTCCTTAGATGTTTGAGGTTTCTGATATATGGTGCTGATTATTTTGTCCACATGCTAGGCGTGATGGATGGCCCTACTGCTACTGGCAAGCAAAGCCTTGGCACCTCACTCGATGAAAGTGTGGCTGTCTCGGAGGTTACCAGTAGCAGAGCAGGGGAGATGCTGACGCAGGCGGCGAGTGCCTTGGGCGCCCTCCATGGCAGCTTCTTCCCCGGCGAAGAGATACCATCTTCCTTTGCAGAGCTGGTTGAGCTATTCAAGCCTGAAGGGACTGCCGTCGCTGACTTCTGTCGCGAGCAAATGGTAAGTGGTGCTCAACTACTTTTCTCATGTTGCTCGCGCACGGAGTCGAGGCAGATTTTGACGCAGCTACGAAGAAGTTTCCACGGGGTTCTGATGGCAGAACCGTCGGGCTCGGCACTTGGATGGAAGCCGCCAAAAATATGCCCAACAGCTGGTAACAACTGTTGAAGAAAGGGCAGCCAAGGTCCAGGCGAAGAAAGCTTCCTCCAAGAAGTCGACGACTTAGCTAGTGATCCCTTTGTTGACTAGGTCTAGGAATTTCGTCATTTTGCTTTTGCTATATGTAAATTATCAGACATCGTATCTGTCTTGTTATGAAATATGAACTTCAGTGATCGGGAGGCGCAGCCCCCGAGCCTTTTGCTTGAGCTCTTCATGCTTCCTTATGCATTTAATTATTCTGACTGTAGAACCGAGCTCTAAACCATCGACTGGCCCTGTTGTGGGTGGTTCTTCGAAGTCGCGAAGCGTTAATGACCAGAAAATTATGGACTACCTTCAGCAAAAGCTTTCCGAGGTTACTCGCGAGCTGAAGGAAACACAAGATGCGTATGCTGAGTTGCAGTCGAGGCCATCCCCAACTACGGAACGGAGGCCTTTTTGCTTGAGGAGTTGGAGAGAGTAAATCTGCAACTCGAATGTAAGATATTTTTGGATCATCGAGATCTATTCTTTGCGAGGTGACTCGACTGGGCGATGATGAGCCCTTTGTTTTTGCGCAGGTGTTTGCTCTGACCCATAAAGGAGGAGGCACGAATTCAGGATCGACTCGACGGTCATGCGAGTAGCACTGAGTACTCCGCCCACCCCTTTGGTCAGACAGGGCGAAGAGCGCCATTTTGGTAAGGCTTCTGGACCGGCTTGGCGCACTGCCATTCGACTGGAGACTTGCAGGTTGGCTTTATTTCGAGTCCACGAAGCTTTGTTTCCTTTGAATGAGCAACCACAGGGCCTTGTGCATTGCTGAAGAAATTTCGAAAAGGCAAGGCGATCAAGAAGTTTGTGCGCGAGCAACTGATTAGCGGGGCTAATGTTGCTCTTGCCTTTGTGCGATCGCACCTTCCGCACCTTGATTTGAAAAGGATTGCGATGGGACCCGCACCCTACCAGGTGGTGGTCCTGTGCCAATGGAGGAGCACTACCAAGAGACACGGTGGACGCATTGGTCCTAATCCATCGTGTGCTGAAGGAGGAGGAAAAATGGACCGAGCCCAAGGAAGAACCTGTTGATAGGTTATGTGTATGGGGTGACCCAAAGTGTAAAACGCAACACTTGTGAGTATTGTACATTGTTTGTTTACATGTATGCAGCCCCCGAGCCTGTTGAGCGGGGTGTATGAAGCAACTTGCTGTAAAATTAGGACTATCCAGCCCCCGTGCATTTGAGTGAGGTTGATAGAAATACTTTAGAGTATGAAACATAAGCTGCACAGCCCCCGAGTATTCGTGTGCGGCTGTGAATTTTTGCAGTACTTGAAGCTTCACTTGATGCTTCTAGGCTCAACTCCCGAATAATTGAGTGGGGTTGAGCAACTTTTGTGTTTATGTATGATTTTTATGACCCAGCCCCCGAGTATTCGAGTGCGGCTGGGGTATTATGTTGTGAACAAGCGGAAGCACATGCTTTTTGAGATAGCGCAGCCCCCGAGTGCTCGGGTGAGGCTAATTTTGTGAAATCAAGTTATGCGAGTAGTAAGCAGGGAGAAATATGAGGAATCATTGATTATATTCCATTTTTGAATGTTAAGCTGCAGGCCGCCTCATTAAAAACCTTCCAGTCCCCTTAGGTACCCTGGTAAGGAAAAGAGCGCGTCTGAAACCTGCAGCCATCCGACATATGTGCCTATTACATTGTGCGACTGAGCAATCTAAGCATAGAAACGGCGCAGCTGCGCAACGTTCCAAGGATTATGCGAGAGTTCTCCTGTCTTCGCGTGCTTCAGTCTGTATGCTCCACCACCAATGACCTCGGTGATGATGAAGGGTCCTTCCCATGGAGAAGCGAGTTTGTGCACCTTCTTTTGCTTCAGTCGAAGTACCAGGTCGCCAACCTCGAAGGACCTGGTACGCAGTCGACGGCTGTGGTAGTTGCGGAGGTCCTGCTGATAAACAGCTGTGCGTGCGAGCGCCGTGTTACGTGCTTCTTCTAGCAAGTCGACTGCGTCTTCGAGTGCCTCGTCTGCATCTTCTTCGTTGTATGCTTCGACTCTTGGTGCATTGAATCTTACGTCAGATGGCAGGATTGCCTCTGCACCGTACACCATGAAAAATGGGGTAAATTGTGTTGAAGCATTGGAGTTGTGCGTAAGCTCCATAGCACAGACGGAAGTTCTTCGACCCAAGCACCCGCTGCCTTTTGAGTGGGACCAGGAGGCGCTTCTTGATTCCACTCGTCACAAGCCCATTGGCCTTTTCGACTTGGCCATTTGACTGCGGGTGCGCCACAGATGCATAATTGAGCGTGATATCTTGCTCTTTGCAGAAGGATTTGAATTCCTCAGCCGTGAAATTTGTACCGTTGTCAGTGATGATGCTACTTGGCACACCAAAGCGGTATATGATGGATTTTATGAAATTGACTGCTGTAGTGGCAGTCGAACTTGTGATAGGTACTGCTTCAATCCACTTGGTGAACTTGTCGACCGCCACCAGAAGGTGAGTATGCCCTCCATGGGAGGATTTTTTGAGTGGCCCAACCATATCGAGCCCCCACTGGGCGAAGGGCCAGGCCAATGGTATTGTCTTCAACGCCGATGCGGGTGCGTGCGGCTTTGTGGCGAATTTTTGGCAGCCGATGCACCTTTTGACTATGTCCTCCGCGTCTTTGAGTGCTGTGGGCCAGTAGAAGCCTGCGCGAAAGGCTTTGGCTACGAGTGATCGACTGCTGGCGTGATGCCCGCAAGTACCTGCATGAATATCACGAAGGATGGCTTGGCCATCTTCAAATGCTATGCAACGTTGGAACATACCTGATATGCTGCGTTTGTAAAGTTCACCGTTGATGACAGTGTATGCTTTAGATCGTCGAGTGACGCGTCTTGACTCTGTGATGTCTTCGGGTACCTCGCCGCGGAGTATGTATGCGAGGAAGGTTGAGTCCAAGTTGGCTCGATGAGGAGTACCTCGACTGGTGGGTCCTCTGTGCTAGGTGCTTTGCTCTTGGCTGGTGCGGCTGATGTAGGAGTTGCCGCTTCTTTTTGATTGATCTGTGCTCGATGCGCTCGAAGAAGACACCAGGTGGCACTGGTGCTTTGGTCGCACCAATGTTGGCTAACTTATCTGCTTCTTCATTGCTCTCACGCCCTATGTGCCGCAACTCGCAGCCTTCGAAGCTGCCCTCCATGATGTTGTACAGGTCACGGTAGGCGATCATGTTATCTGCGATTGCGTCGCAGGCCTTCATTGTTTGCTGCACCACCAGATTCGAGTCGCCGTAGATCATCAGTCGAGTGCACCCGAGGGCTTTGGCCATCCTCATGCCATGGATCAGAGCCTCATATTCTGCTTCGTTATTGGACGGGAACTCGAACCCCATTTGCAGGATGTAGCGGAGCTTGTCGCCTTTTGGTGATATGAGGATAACACCTGCGCCTGCGCCTTCGTTTTTCTTTGAGCCGTCGAAGTACATAGTCCATGAGTTGGACACATCTGGTGCTCCTGGGAGCTGAGCTTCAATCCACTCGGTGTGGAAGTCAGGTAAAACTTGTGCTTTGATGGCCTTCGGGTAATCATACTTGATGTCTCTTGGTGCTAGCTCGATGAGCCATTTTGCTACTCGCCCAGTTGCGTTGGGGTTTGTGAGGATGTCCCCGATCCCTGAGGTGCTGATTACAGTGATCGGGTGCTCGGAGAAGTAATGCGTCAGCTTCCTTGAGGACATGAACACGGCGTAGCCAGCTTCTGATAGTGCGGGTACCGCTGCTTTGATGTGGAGAGCACTTCACTCAAGTAATAGACTGGACGTTGTATGCTTTGGGCGTGTCCCTCCTCCCTTCGTTCGACTACCAGTACAGTGCTTACCACCCTGTTAGTTGCAGAGACATATAGGTACAATGGCTCGCGTTCCCTTGGTGCGACGAGGATTGGAGGGCTTGTGAGGACTCGCTTGAGGTCCGTGAAGGCTGCTTCGGCTTCTGGCGTCCACTCGAATTTATCTGCTTTCTTCATCAGTCGATAGAACGGGAGTGCTTTTTCGCCTAGCTTGCTGATGAATCGACTGAGCGCTGCACTCGACCCGCAATTTTTGCACGTCATGGAGCTTTGAAGGCCTTTGCATCGTCAAGATGGCCTGTATTTTCTCCGGGTCTGCCTCGATTCCTCGAGCTGAGACTAGATACCCGAGGAGTTGCCCGGCTGGCACGCCGAACGTGCACTTCTTCGGGTTGAGCTTGATGTGGAAGCGTTTGAGGTTTGCGAATGTCTCTCGCAAGTCATCGAGTAGTGTGTTTTCCTCTCTTGTGGTGATGACGATGTCATCTACATAGACCTGGACGTTTCGCCCAATTTGCTTCTTGAGGCAATCTTGCATCATGCGCTGGTATGTTGCGCCTGCGTTCTTGAGCCCGAAAGGCATTGTGGTGTAGCAGTAGACCCCGAGTGGGGTTATGAACGCCGTTTTCTCTTCATCCTCTTCCTTCATCCTTATCTGGTGGTAACCCGAGTAGGCATCCAGGAAGGACAAGCGAGCGCACCCGGCGGTGGAGTCGACGATCTGGTCGATTCGAGGTAGTGGAAAGTGATCCTTTGGACAACACTTATTGAGTGCTGTAAAATCTACGCACATCCGAAGGATATCTGTGTGCTTCTTTCTACGAGTACGGGGTTGGCCACCCATTGTGATTTCTTGATCTCTCTGATGAATCCTGCTGCGAGTAGCCTGTCGACTTCGGCTTCGACTGCAGTTCTTTTTGGGCCGGATATGCGGCGCATTGTTTGCTTGACTGGTTTAGCATCTGGAAATAATGGAGAGAGTGCTCGGCGAATTCCCTGGGAATACCTGGCATGTCGGCTGGACACCATGCAAATATATCCCAGTTCTCACGGAGGAATTCGACGAGCGCGCTTTCCTATGCGATAGGCAGACTCGACGAGACATTGACTGTCTTGGTCGGGTCAGTCGGGTGCACCTGATGCGATCTTGTGTCATTGGTGGCATTGAATGCTCTGTCGACTGCCACCTTTTTGTGTTCTGGCATAAGTGTTCGATCGTTGGAGACCGCTAGATCAGCGAGTGTTGCTTCCATGCCAAACATCTCAGAGATTTTGCTGAATTCTCGGTCACAAGAGTCAGACTTTTGGAAGTTCCCCTTGACTGTGATTACTCCTTTTGGTCCAGGCATCTTCAGCTGGAGGTATGCGTAATGTGGCACCGCCATGAATCGAGCGAACGTCGGGCGTCCAAGTATAGCATGGTATTGTGACTTCCAGTCGACCACTTCGAACTCAATCGACTCTGTCCTGAAGTGGTGCTTGTCCCCGAACGTCACGTCGAGTTGTATGGTGCCTTCTGGGCTTATTGCTTTCCCTGGAACGATACCGTGGAAGGTATTTGAAGATCTTGGCAGGTTTTCGACTGACCTGTTCATTTTGCGGAGCGTATCTGCGAAGATGATGTTTATGCCGCTCCCACCATCCATGAAGACCTTGGACATGGCGTAGCCTCCAATTTGCGCGTCGAGTACCAGAGCAGAGTGCCCTGGGCGAACAACCGATGGAGGGTGGTCCTCTTTGCTGAAGCTTATTGTAGTTTCGGATCCCTTCAAGTATTCAGTTACCGCAGGAGGTGACATGACCGCCATGTTTACTTGTCGAGTGCGAAGTTTTTGCTCCCTGTTGGAAGGTCGACCTTTCTGTATCATGTACATCTGCCCTTGGGGCGGAGGGTACTGTGGCTCGTCCACCCGAGGTATGTGCTGTATGGCACCCGCGAGGTTTCCGCCTGCAGCAGGCTGTGGTGGTGGAGGTGGTGCCATCAGAACAGGCACGTTGTTTGGCTGAGGCACGGGTGCAGGTGCTTGTGCGGCTGCTGCCTTTCTGCGATTTACGTAATCAGTCGCCATTTGGTCGAACTCCCTGCAGTTTCTCATCGAGTGATTGGATCGCAGTTTTCCGTCGTCCCCCTTGTACAGGTGGAATCTGCAATCAGCGTCCATCTTTTCTTCGAATGATCGCTCAGATTGTGCCCGTGACTTGCGCCAGTCCTTCCTCTTGTAGCTATCACTGCGTTGGCCGCGGTCTCGGCTGTCTCGACGATCATCTCGACTGTCTCGCCGATCATCTCGACTGTCTCGCCGATCTTCCGACCGTCGGTCGCTTCTGTCCTGGTCATTGCGGGGTGTGGAGAACCCAGCCGCCATGAATTCGGGTCTGTCATCGTCGTAGTGACGTTTTGAACGTTTGCGCCTTCGGTCGTCTCTGTACGAGTCTCTGCGGCTTCGACTGCCGCTTTCATGATTGTCACGGGGTGAGGACCCGCGTGTGGTGCGCGCCATGTCCTCTCCGTCTGCCCACTCAGTCGCGGTCATCAAGAGGCTAGCCACAGAGGTTGGCTTTTTGCGACCGAGTGCTTCTTTGAGATCCCGCCTGGCGAGTCCCATTATGAAAGCATCCATGGCCATGTCTCTGAAATTACTCCGACTGAGTTGCGTATCTCAGTCCATCGTCTGATGTATGACCTCAGCGTTTCGTCTGAACGTTGCACGCAGGCCCGCAGTTCCTCGAACGTTTTTGGGCGCTCACATAGAGGCTCGAAGTTTTTGATGAAGTCATCGCGGAAGTGATCCCACGAGTCGTACTTTGATGGAGGTAGGGCCTTGAGCCAGTCGCGGGCTGTGCCTTCGAGCATCAGTCGTATGTATTGCATGGCCGTGGTGTTTGTACCTCGCTGGCACGCGACAGCCAGCCTGTAGTCTTCCAGCCACCCAGAAGGTTCCTGTCGACCCGTGTACTTGGGCTGTTCAGATGTGAGTTTGAACCCTTTGGGCATCCGTGTCTCGCGGACGCGTCGAGTGAAGCACAGAGCTCCATGTGGCTCGGGATCTCGATCAGAGTATGAGTCGCTACTGTAAGATCTGCGTGATCTGCTCCTGGACCTGCGCCTACGCGAGCCGCTTCTTTCCTTCGAGTGGTGGCGGCGACCACTGTGATTATGCTCTTCCCGACGCGCGTCGACTAGGGCACGGTCTCGACTCCCACCTGGAGTTTTTGGAATTTGGCGTATGGCCTTCGCCGCTAAGGCGAGTGATTTGATCTGCTGGCGATGCAGTTTTGCATTGGGGTCATCAGCTGGAGGTTTGATTGCCTCTAGGTACGCTGCAGCGGTGAAGAGGGCACCCGCAGCTGTTTTGGGTACTGGCACTCCTTCTTCGTCGTATGTCATGAAAGAGTTGCCTAAGTTGCGGGTGAGCGCCGCCCTTTCGTCTGGCGAGAGGTGTGACAACCTTGATCTGGGTCCTGTGTCTGCTCGCCCAGTGGAGCTCAGGGAGAGCTGTCTTCTTCGCGCACTCGACAAGCTAGCTTGCTTTTTGCGTTCTTCGAGTGTTGCTCTGACCTGCCGCAGTCGAAGTGATTCCTGCCAGTTGAAGTACTGGAAGGTCAACATCTCCTCTTGTGTTGCGTCTGCTGGCATCATTGTGCACTCCTTGATGACTTTGTCTGCTTTTGCTGCCATCTCAGCAGTGATTGTGAGAGTTGTGACTCCGTCCGGCATAGTAACTGTGCACGGGAATTCTGTAGGCCTGCGGCTGGCCGCAGCATCTGATGATTCTGCGGCGATGGCGACGTAGACCTGCTGGGGTATCACCCGAGGATGTGTATGGTGTCTTCGAGTCCTGTCATGGACTCGACATCGTCATCAAGGCTCATGTCGGAGTCGATATGCCCGTCGAGTGGTCCGTCTGGACATCTCGCTGTTGATGCCTTCATCGCCTATGCTCATCTCGGCGTCGAGAAGTTGTTATGAATCTCAGAGTCGAGGTTGTTGTTGTTGGTGCAGATCTCGGAGTCGACGTGGTTGTCGATATGAGTTTCGAGTTCGTCGAAGTCGCTGAAGGAGATCCCGCAGTCGAAACTATCCTCGAGTGAGAGATCGAGCTCGGGATCGTTTGTGCGGTATGCTGATTCGGCCTCCTCGCCCTGAAGTTCTTTGATGAGCTCGTGCATCTCTCGTGTGGACATGGTTGTTGCGGAGCAAGCTTGGAGGATCGACGATGGTATGGACGCGTTGAGGGATCCGCAGTCGAAGGAGCCGCAACCGATGGAGCCTCGGGTGCGGAAGTCGCGAGTTGGCGTGGATCCGTCAAGTCCTGCACACCAAGCTTGTTGACGAAAAAATTGAACGAACCAACGGTTAAACCCAAACCTGACTCGAGATCGGAGAAGGCCTCCTGGAATCCTGGCGAGTGTGGCTCGAAATCCATCAGAGGATCCGATGCGCTTTTTGCGGGTGAAGCTGGCGTGTTGCCGTTTGTCGAGTGAGCCGGCGAGTTGCCGTGTGCCGCCTGAGTCGGCGAGTTCTGGTTTGTCGATGCAGCCGGCGAGTTGCCGTTTGTAGATCCGATCGGCGAGTCGCCGTTTTCCGATGGAACCGAAGAAACCGCGAGTCCAGCACTATTCTTTCCCACAGACGGCGCCAATTGACGAGGTGTACCCTCATCAAATCCCATGGTTAAGGACCTAGGGTTGAGATTATGGGGAGAGAACGTGGTAGTACTGGTAGTTTCGTCGGCTGACAAGCAGAGGCAAAGATTTACCCAGGTTCAGGCCCCTCGGGTGGAGGTAAAGACCCTACTTCCTGCTTGTCTGGTATTGATTGTGGATTATGCGATTACAGGGGAGCTCCGGCGAGGTATCGATCTCGCTAGAGCTTTTGGTGGTTCGAGTATGGCTTGGTACTAGATCGGCACCCCTCCCAGCCTTTAAATAGGCTGGGTCTCGGGAGTTTGTAACCGACCTAGTTTACACATAAGGAAAGTATAAACCGACTATATCTATGTCTAAACTTGGAGGGTACTCCATCTTGTTGGGCCTCTCGTGTTGGGCCTCGAGTTGTCTCTTCGCTATTGGGCTTTTAGTCATCACGTGCACCAGGTACCCTCACGGTAGGGTACCCGAGATGTATATCCTTGTCAGTGGGGAACATGTTCTATCCACAGGGAAACTCCTAAATTTTCAAATGACAAACCCCTCTCAGATACGCCTACCCGATGAGTCGCTGCTCTCTAGGGGCAAATGAGCGTCAAAGCGAGCACGGTCAAAAAACACTACCTTGCAGTGAGAAAGAATGAGGTCAATGGAGAAATAGAAATCGTGTTCAAGTTTTGGCACGTGTTTTCGGAGTTACTCCTTCCATTTTTTATTACTTCACGTTCTGGGTTTAGTAAAAGTCAAAATTTGTCAAGTTTAACCAAGAATATAATAAAAATAATATCAACATCCATAATATCAAATGCATATCAACATCCATAATACGAAAATATACTTCATGATGGTTCTAATATTATAAATTTTATATTTTGGATATTGATACTTTTTTCTAAATATTTGGTCAAACTTGGCAAATTTTGACTTTGACTAAACCCATAACGTAAAGTAAATAAAAACGGAGGGAGTATATCTTGACGGGTTTCTATCTTGTGACAGAAATTGACAAACTTTTATGCAATCAAACAAGTACTGGCCCTGCAAGTTAAGCTTGTTTCAAAAAAGAAAAAAAAGTTGCAAGTTCAAAGAGCAAACAACCACGCGGAAGGGCCCACGTGTCAGGATGGGAATGGGCCGGCCCGGACCTGGCCTTGGACCCGGCCCCGTTGGCCTCAAGGCCGAATTGAGAGGCCACGGGTCGACCCATTCCAAAAAAGTCAATGGCCCCGCCGGCCCGATGGGTACCCGGGTCCGACCCAAATTTTTGCTTCCATAAATATTTTTGGTTGTGCGTGCACGGTGCACATAGAATTTTTCTAAAGTTTGTATAGAAAGATTGATCTAACTGACTCAAGTATGTACGAAGGTTAGCTAGCTGATGGAATGGATAATTAGTACATCCAGTACGTGTATGAAGGTACGAATAATCAGTAGATGCGATGACTGATTAGTATACCAAGCTAGCTGATGTCCATGCTAAGATAGCTAGATGGATCTCACGGGCAATAAATCTAGTTCCAATACGTGTATAACACAGTAAAATCTGGATCCAATTTCAATACATATACAGCGACATGATGCTACTTGACAACGCAACTCGCCGAAACTTGCGGCAGAGCAAAAATGATCAATTAGAGCTAATTGAGTTGTACGGATGGACTGCAATTTTCAGACGTGGGTCGGCCCTGCTGGCCCAATGGGTCACTCGGGGCCGGCTCTACTGACCCAATTTTTATATGAGGCCGGCCCGACCGACCCAACGGCCTTGTTTTTTTGGGTTGGGTCAGGGACCCGGCGGGTCGACCTGGCCCATTCCCATCCTGACCCACGTGTCAACGGCCCATGCAAAACCACCCCTTATCCCGTCTTCCAGCTGCAGTGCACCATCCCTTCCCACTGGCCCTGTGCCGCGCCACATCGCAGCTCAGCATCGCGCCACACCACATCGAAGCTCCCTCGCGCTCGCGGCAGCTGGGCGGCGCCATGACCCACTCCTGCCTCTCCACGGCGCGCACGGCGGCGCTGCGCCTCCCGTGCCCCAGGCTCCATTCCGACTCTGCCGCCCCCCGCGCGTCGTCCCGTCGCTACGGGCACCGGCTCATTGCCGACTACATGGCGGCGCCCGCCGTGCCGGTGGTGCGACGGAGCACCGCGATGGCGGCGCAGGAGGAGGGCGCGGCCACGGCCGTCGAGGAGGAAAGTGCGGACGAAGCCGCCGCCGCAGGACAGGTGCAAGAGGACGGGCCAGCCGAGGAGGTCGCGCAAGAGGAGCAGGAGGCAAGCCGGGATGATGCCGGTGATGGCGCTGGCGCGCCAGTGGAGGCGGGCAGCGTCACCAAGATCTACTTCGGGAACCTTCCGTACAACTGCGACAGCGCGCTGCTCGCCGGCATCGTGCAGGATCACGCCGTCCCGGAGATGGTCGAGGTACGCCCGCGCGTGCACGCTGCTTGCTTGCCGAAATGGGTCACTGTTCTTATTTATTTTTTTACTTCTGCTTCTGAACGCCTTGATTGGACATCACTTGCTTGATTAGAGCTCATCTAACGTCGAAACCGGCATTGTCTGCATTACCAGGTGCTGTACGACCGGACGACGGGGAGAAGCCGAGGCTTCGCCTTCGTGACGATGAGCACGCTCGACGACTGCGAGCGAGTCATCAAGAACCTCGACGGCACGGTGAGCACTCTTAATTCACCAATTATCGACCCATTTCCAAGAATCCCTCACATACCACTCATCGTCAGCAACGCAATGAGTTCATGATCAACTTATATTTCGATCGATCGTTTCAGATGTACAGTGGGCGCACGATGAGGGTGAACATGGCCGACAGGCCCAAGCCGAAGCTGCCGCTGTACCCTGAGACGGAGCACAAGCTCTTCGTCGGCAACCTGTCGTGGACGGTCACCCCGGATATGCTCACCGAGGCGTTCCAGAAGTGCGGCAATGTTGTCGGTGCCCGTGTGCTCTTTGACGGCGAGACAGGCCGGTCCAGGGGCTACGGCTTCGTATGCTACTCCACCAAAGAGGAGATGGACCAGGCTATCGAGACACTCAATGGAACGGTAAATCCGCGCCGTCTTTTTAACCATGTCTCTTCTGCTTGCTACATGAAAAGTTGTAGATGTGTAAGTTCAGATGCAAACTTCCAAATTTCTACGATGACAGACATAAAATTTACCAAACAACCGTGCATGTTTAAATCGTTCTACCGCAAAATGTAGCAATGCGCAATTTCAGATAAAAATGGAGAGCTCCTATCCAAGATGAATTTTATTATTTGGACTAGTAGGACTCAGCTTGGAAATTTGATGTTCACATCTCACGCACAAATCAAGATTAACATAACAACCATGCATATTTAAACCTTTATGGCGCAAAATGTAGCAATGTGCAATTTCAGATCATAAAACTAAAGAATTCCATGTCAATATGAATTTTATTGTTTGGACTATTAGTACAGTACTCTGCTTGGAAATTCGATGTTCATATCTTACACGCAAATCAAGAACTGAACTGAGTAATGACACACACTGCAGGAAATCGAAGGCAGGGAGATCCGGGTCAACATGGCCCTTGGAAAGAGATACTAGAGCTGGAGCATTTCTTCGCATTGGAGAAACTTGCAGAAGGTTTATGCAATCCTTCGTTACAACATGACTTACACAGCCGTTGCTGCCCATTACAGAGGACCACGGCCATTGCTCGTCGGAGCGCACTTCAGTCTTCGAAAGCCACAACAGGGAAGACATCACTCTGAATTATAGCGCCATTCTTTTTTCTCTGTATCCACTAAGTGTATAACTTAACGATGTGAAAGTCGATATTTTACATGGTTCCATGCTCAAGGAACCACATCAGTTTGATCCTACCGCAACCCGGCTTGTTATGCGTAAGCACAATGTGTTACCTGAAGTATGCAAAATTGTACCTGTTTTTGTGAAGGAATTGTGCAAAATTGTATTTAGATCGATATGGCCTCTAGAAAGGGAGTCTCCTGTTCAATTTCATCGGTGAAACCAGAGTTCGCTTAAAAAAGCCTTGAAAGGCAAAACAGAGTCTGAACAACAAAAATGAAAACTACAATTTGAAGCAGAAAGTTAGACTAGTGACTCCATTATGGGTTTACAGGAAGCAGATATATATAAGGCGCTGCTGGAAGGAGTGCACGGCACTGGGACTTCAACCACGGCTGCTGGCAGAGACTCCACGAGAGAAGACATGGACAAAGTAGCATAAGTATACCATCATTTTTCTTCATATCCTAAATTTTTGACACACCATATTACATAAAAAAGCAAACATAACAACATTTTAGAACTCTCAACACTTAGATCACTATGAACCTTACAGCCTACAGGTACTATAGCCTGCCAGCCCCATATCCAACCGTGTAGCCTGAATAATTCTGGGGGTCTGTTTTGAAGGTAAGCTCCGCCGAGCAGCAAGTACACCTGAAGTAAAACCTAGATACTTGCATGCCCAAGCATGTCTCGCCGATGCAGTTCTCCTTGCGCGAGTCCAGCTCGGTGCCCCTGAATATGCAGGTCCCGCAGGTGCCGCACGCGATGCTAATGGGGAGCACCACGCGCACCTTGATCTGCTTGTTCAGCACCTTACCCATCGTGTCGCCGCCGGCCGGGGAGCTAGCTCGCCGGAGCACTAGCTAGGTCGTTTCGCGGGCGGCGCTGGCGGGTCTCGAAAGGTGTTATGGATTTTGGTTGCGCTCTGGCTCGGCTGTTTCGGGGTGATAATATAATCACCGACGAATAGCAACCGGGTTCGAATCGGAAACAGCCCGACTCGTGGTCGGACATGGTGACGAAGGCGACGATTGAACGGAACGAACCGTGTCCTACTCGGAGACGATCACAACTCGAGCACGTAATACCATAATTGGTTCATCAGGTCAGATCACATATACCCTACCTCGATCTCCCCAACCCTGGCTTGACTAAGATAAAACAAGCAAACCAGCCATAGCTCGCTGCCCTTGAGCCCTCGCCTCGCCTCGGTTCCATGGCCCTCATGACTGTTGAAAATATGAGCAATTTTCACATGATTTAATCCATAAAAAAAGTAGAGAAAACATGAATATTATAAATGATTTAATCCATGAAAACAATAGATAAAACATGGCTAGAAAAATAGGAATTAAACTAGTCATGCAATCTATCGCATCCAGGAAGCTGGGCAGTGACGGATCTAGGATAGGATAAGATTAGTGGGGGTGACAAGCCTAAAAACTTCCTAATATATTTAGCATTTAGTAATAGTTAGTCTAAATATTACTACTCCGAATAATATTAGTAGGTAGAGAACCCGTCTGTGGTAGGATGGTTAGGTTGGTGTTTGTACCCCAACCCATCAGAGTTCAAACCCCAAATTTGACACCGGTGTTTCTCATTTAGACGAAATAGCATGCATTACACATGAGCATAACATAACAAGGGGGTGTATGTTAATTGTTAATGCATTGTGTAGAAATTTGGTCAAGAGAACTTATAGAATAAAAGTGCTTAGGGTTTATTACCATTATTCCAAAATGTAATAAGTTTTGGTAGCCTAAATTGACCACCAAAATGTAAGATATTTTTACATAGGTAGCATATCTTAGGAAAATTCATGATCCAAAGAGACACAAAGAAAATGGCAGAGTTTTCTAGTACAGTACTAAAAGTTCTTGTACCTAAATAAAATCGCTATAAAATCTGGATCCTTTGCTCACAAAAAACAAAAGAAAAAAGGTCATATCAAGCGGGAACGAGTGTGACATGTCCAGCTCCTTGTTGGCGCCACGAGAGGCAACCAAATTACCAAACCACCGGTGTCCACCTGACCACATCTTCCCAGCTCGACTACGAGAGCACCAGCCTCCTCCGCGCCACACACCACCACCCCCACACAACCGAGCCGATCGAGCAGACGCGCGCCGAGGCCAGCAAGCCCCGCACACCTTGCTGCCGGCCATGGCCATCTCCGCCACGTCCAGCCTCGCGCTCCACGCCGCGCCGTCCGCCAGACGCCCTGAACACGTATCTCTCTAAAGATTAAATAACTAAGAGCCGCTTCTACTATGCTTCTTGGTATTACAATGTTTCAACTTTGGCCTAGCGAACCATACTACCTTTATGTGTGTACGATTGTGCAGATGAATTCCAGGGCAAATTTTCTTTAGCAGCAGCCTGCCCGGTAACATCTGCCGAAGGAGACCTTTCCCGGTAATTCAGCTGCACATCTACCTGATCATGCATTCATGGTCACAACCAACTATCATCCTACCACTCTGTTACACTTTTGTTCATGTGCATATCACACAGATTAGTGATCAGAGTGCATGTGTCATTTATATCCCATGTTGTCCAAGTACCTACATATTCATTAATTAATTTGTACACTGTCCAAACAATATTTTGTGTAAAGTCATAGGACGGAGAAGATCTGGTTTAGACTAGATAGGATGATCAAAATGATCACAATGTGTGTATCTAAGTTATACTCCCTCCGTTCCAATTTAATTGACTTGTTATGCACCACATGTGGACGTATCTAGGCATGTAATATGTCTAGATACATCCACATTTGGTGCATAGCAAATCAAGTAAATTGGAACGGAGGGAGTAGTTGGATAAACTAATGTGCCTTTTTTAGAGTTTTTTTTCCAGAGCTTTTGCATTAGTCTGCTGCTGCCGAGAAGCACACCCCACTTCCCAGAAGCAGCAGCTCCCCTTCCCGAATAGGAGAATATAGAGTGAATATGTTGCTTAGTAGTTTTTTAGAGCCAGAGTCGAATTGTAATATTTTGGAACTACATATAATATATTTTTGTGCTTCGTGGATTTTGAATATATTGATCAACACTATATTCAGTACGTGTTGTAGAGTCTCGGTGAAAACATATATAGCAATACATGTTGTACGGGAGATTCAGAACGGGTCTAGAGGTTGCGAGCTACAAATTATATGGATGCATTTTTATGTTTAACTTATTTCTACCTTTTTCCTCATATGCCTATACCGTGAGGGTTTTTTCCAGACTGTTCACCCTTTCGACACTCCAGTACATGGTTAACATCTGGTGATATCATGTCTGTGCTACATCATGCTAATGAATTATAAAATGCTTACGTTCGGTAATTTTACCTTTGGTCCCTGCGAACAAATAAGTAAACTGAGATAATTAGCTTATTTTTTCTCGCGTTAGCTTTATGAACTCTTTATTTCTTACATTACATTAGTTTGTCAATATTTTTTTCTATGACAACTTGCTATTGTGATATGTGATTGATTGATACGAAAATAATAGAACATACAATGCCTCGTGTTCATAGAACTTCAAATTGTTCATCTTGATGATGTTGGCGGCCATATGCTTCAAGTTTCTTTATTTCTCACTTTTTCCTTGAAGTATGTCCATTTCCAATATTTTGAACAATTCATGACTTGAAGAGGAGATTTTTTGCGCTGCAATTCGACGCATAACAAAGAAGAGTGCACATATGAGGATGAAAAATAGCCAAGGATGAAAAATATCATCATCATACTTTATCTTCTTGTGTTCCAGGTGGGATATATGTTTGTAGAGACAGACATGGCGATTGCTAGGAAGGGAGCTAGGCAGATAAAAAACTTAGGATTTTGTGAACGAATTTTACAAATTTAACGGAAAAACCTATTGTTTCAATACATGCTTCACTTGCTTTGATGAGACGATCGAATAAATAGCCCAGGTCACGAAAATCACATGAAGCATTGGTTTGAAATGTCACAGTGAGTATCTTGTGAAGTAGCACGACGACAACAAACCTAGAGCCAGAAAAGGGACCGAGATAAAAGAGGGAGACAAAAAAACAATGTTTGTCTTGTGATAAGATTTCCCGTTGCAACGCACGGGCATTTAGCTAGTCATTATAAAATCTGAATCCTTTGCTCATAAAAAACAAAAGAAAAAGGACATATCAAGCGGGAACGAGTGTGACATGTCCTGCTCTTTGTTGGCGCCACGAGAGGCAATCAAATTACCAAACCATCGGTGTCCAACTGACCACATCCTCCCAGCTCGACTACGAGAGCACCAGCCTCCTCCGCGCCACACACCACCACCCCCACACAACCGAGCCGATCAAGCAGACGCGCGCCGAGGCCACCAAGCCCCCGCACACCTCGCTGCCGGCCATGGCCATCTCCGCCGCGTCCAGCCTCGCGCTCCACGCCGCGCCGTCCGCCGCCCGGCGCCGCAGCGTCGTCGTCTCCGCCTCGGCATCCACGTCGCGCTTCGACCGGCGCTCGGCCGTGCTCCTCCTTCTGTCAGCGGCGGGGGCTGGGTCGTCGTTGGCTGCTGTGACGCCGGCTGCGAACGCCGCTGGCAGCATCGGGTTCTTCGGCGTCCGGAAGAGGCTGGAACGGGCGGAGGAGGCGGCCGTCGAGGCGGCGCGGGAGGTGGGGGAGGCGGCGGTGGAGGCCGCGGAGGCCGGCGGCGATGCGGTGGCGCAGGCCGGGAAGGAGGTCGCCGGGGAGGGCATGCAGCTGGTGGCCGAGGCGGGGCTCGCCGGCGACGCCCTCGTGCAGGCCGGCGCGGTCGCCGGCGCCGAGGTGCTCGGGGTCCTTGTGGGCTTGTCCGTCGTCAATGGCATCCTCAAGCCCGAGGCCTAGCTGAAAATGGGTCCGGCCGTAGTACTTTTTTGTTGGCCCGTCAGGTGTTTGGGATTAGTGCTTAACTGGCTATCATTATTTGTTCATGATTCATGGTTCCACTATGTTTTGAATGTAACCAAATCGTACAAATCGCCTCGAGAAAAGCTATGCCCTCTATAAATGCACAAGTGACATGTAAATTTTTTTGTTAACAGAAGAACCGAGCTAGCTTTGAGACATATTTGAGAACTAATGGTGAATCTCTCGCCATTCTAAGAAAAATATAATTTAACAACGACGATTTAAAAAAATTCTAGTATAATTTAACGAGTCTAAGAAATGAACAACACGAGTTGTTGCATCACTGCGTTGAGATGTAATCTTACAGCACGACTGCCTTCTCCATCTGCTTCTTTCCCCCACTTGTTCGTCTCAACTGGACATAACGTTAGCCACGTCATTACTTCATTATCACCTCCTCCTTATTTGCCCTCCATCAGACTCTTTCCCTCTTTTCTTCCTTCTACCGACCACGATGATTGGTGCATGCTACATCAAGTTCACGCATCCACGCACCCCGATAACACATTACTCATCTAGTCGTGTGTTAACCTCCGGCGATGGAGGTCATCACGTCATTGTAACATCCATTAAGTCAGACGACAACAACTCTATTCCACTCCTCTCCCTTCTTTTTTCCTTCCTTTTCTCATCGTGTTCTTCTTCCTCCGCTGCCACATTTTCCTCGTCGTAGACACACATTGCATTGGAAGGCCAAATTCCAACCATCTACACTATAAACATTACGAAGACCGCAAAAGTTTTTGTGTTCTAAATGAGATTCATGAACACTTACAAACTACCTAACGGGGACGTGACAAAGAACGTTTTCTTTGATTTTTATCTTCAAGAGAAATTACTGCCAAGTGCGTGTGAGGTGTGATTTGCTGAATTATGTTTCAGCTACGAGCATTACATTTACAGTGTCACATACTCACATCTCTACTGTATACAATGGTTTACATGACACGTATAATGTGTCATTTTCCCAAAAAACCACACATATTTGGTGTCCCTTTCTCTCGTATTTCTGACGTGGCTAACTGAGAAAAATCAATAGGATTTGTGCCCAATTCCATTGGAAGAGAAGTGATAGCGTGGGCCCAAGCACGTACCCCAGAAGGCCAGCCCAGGATCCTCTCGGTCTCCACTCTCCAAGACGAAAACAAAGACAAAACAGAAAAAAAAAAATCACAGCCGTTTCCGAATGGCCACCGCCGTGCTCCGCCGCCCACCGCTCGCCTCGCTACTTCCCGCCGTGGGCGGCGCCGCCGCCTCCGCTTCGTTCTCCACCTCCTCCGTACCCTCGCGCTTGCATCTCCGTAGGCGTAGGTCTCTGCCCCCCGTGCTCGCCGTCTCCTCCGACTCCTCCAAGCCCCTCGCCTCCTCTTCGACAGGCGGCGGCGCCGACCCCGACGAGGAGCCCGTCCTTCCCCTCCTCCAGGAACTCGCGGTACTACGCTCGCTGTAGCGATCCATATCTCCATTGATTTGAAGATTTGGTTTCGTCTGGATTGGAAGAGGTTTTAACTGCATTTGATGTTGGTAGGATTGCTTGGTTCTGCCGCCCAAATTCCTGTCCCTGCTGCCCCGCGACCTTCGGCTCGACGTAAGACCCCTTCACAACTCGATCCAAACTCATCTGTATTTGGGTTATGGACTAAGATAATCTGTTAACGACTGTGCACTCACTTAGGACCCCTACACTCACTGGGGATGATGACAGTAATCGTCAGACTAAAAAAAAGTTGGTTATGCTGAAGTTGATTGGACTCACAATTTATTCACTGACTGTACGACTTAGTGGCTAAACAACTGTGGAACTTGATCGGTGACACGCCAAGTTATCAAGTGGTTCAGAATTTTGGTTATGTAATTTCGAGCTACTCTCACTAAAATAACAGCACCATGCCGAGTTTTAACTGTAGTTCGGTTAACTCCATCCAACAAGTTCTGTTTGATTTTTCTTGAAGCTCAACGATGCGGCATTCGACCTCTCCAACGGACCTGTTCTCAATGAGGTAGGTACAGCGAAACTATGTGGTGAATCGGGGTCCTATTTTGATTCAACCGTGTCCAACACTGTTGTTTGTTGCTGATGGACAGTGTGGGCAAGAAGTCGGTGACCTGTTGCTGGACCTGGCAAAAGCATGGGAGAGGGCTGACACGTCGGCGTCAAATAACCTTGCCAAGCAGCTGCCGTCGATGGCGCCCAACTTGACAGCCAGCGCCAAATCAGGCACGGGTTTCATCTGTATATTGTCAGGATTTGTGTTTTATCTGGTGTGGTTTCTTGATTGAAGGTTGTGTTCCTTGCTGTTTTCCTTACATAGCGTAGCATTTGGCAAGCGGCTGGCGTCAGCTGGAAAGAAGTTTCAGACTATGGGACAGTATGGCAATGGAGAGTTCAAGAAGGTTAGCGACTCACTCACCCTCTATTCATGCTGTTCTTCGGAAATTACCTTAGGTACATTTGCTTAGTGCTGGATTACTATTTGGTTATGTCACAAAAGTGAGTCCATGTCGTTACCATACACTTGGGACCAGTAAGCGTGTTAGTTGCATGTGCAACATTTGTGTAAGAGTGGTTTCAGCAGTATAAGAACATCTAAATGTGGTTGTATTAGTGACAGGAATCCGACCTGTTGGGACAGAAGAAAACTCTCAGATTTACTGTGTCACGATGCATCAGCATGGCTTCATGCTCTATCTCATCGCTAAATTAGCTTGCATCTGGTTCTTTATTGTTTTTTAAATGGTTGACTGAAGCTGCACATGTATCTCTTATTGTATTTCTGTAGATTGCTGAAACAATGATCAAGATCGGTAAGCTTCTATCTAAACGCCCAGTGATTCAGGCTGAAGTACAGGCCATGAAAGAAAAAAGAAAGCTGAAGGTAAATTTGCCTCTCTGCACTTTGATCACCTATTCACCTTCAGGTGAACTGTGCACATGGTTTGACTCTCATGCCCTTATTTTCAGTTTGGAGAACTTTCATTCGAATTGACAGCACAAAACGCCTATATCGGTGCTGCAGTTGGACTGGTTTTCGGGTAAACTTCCAGACTCATACGGCATGTACATCATTTCTTTCAATGAATCGATCCTATAGTATTATATTTTGCGTAAGGAACATGCCACATGTTACTTCCAGTGGCACTGTTGACCAATATCAATAAACAAGTAGATGGATTATTATGGTTATCGATTTCACAGTGATATTTTACTGGATATTTCTTATATTTTAGTTGCATGTGTCTCATGCTACATATTTTATAATGGGTTTTGGAGACCCATGTTCTGATTCAGTTCCATGTTAATGATTCCTTATCTTATAACAATATATTGTTAATACAGGCTGTTTCATATGCTAAATTGATTGATGGTCAGGCGTGTGCATCACACGATTCAAATTGTTCATCACACGATTCAAATTGTGCATTGCACATTCTTTCGTGATCGTACGAATACTCATCCAAAGACTTGTTTCACATATCACGTTTACTTTCTGGTACAGGTTTTTTTCTTGGCAACTAGCTCAAGGCGTGCAGAGCAGCCCGGACGACGCCCAGGTAATGACATAGTATGAGAATTCGAAGCTAATATAGTGTTCCATGTGGATTTGTGTTTCACTACATCCTGCCACTTTCTCTCAATGCCGTTCTTTTCTTTCCAACGCAGACGCTCAAGGTCCCGCTGCTCGTTCTCGGCTATACATCCACTGCCCTATCCGTGGCCGCTGCTGTGGGGCTCGTGGTACTAGCCCTGCAGATGAGCCCCGAGGACAAATCGGACTAACTGCCTTCCAGTTCCTTAAACTGTGGACCTCATGAGGCGCCTTATCCCCTGGAAGACTGTAATGCTACCTTGTTAAGTTCTTAAATAAAATCTCCCTTGCCCTCGCGAGAATAAAAGGCAGACGATATGTGCATTGGTGTATGGAGCGTTTTGTACAGACAATAAAGTGTTGTTTGATCGTAGTCTGAGACTCTGAGTTCTTGAAGTGGAAAAGGTGAAACATCTTGACACTGACTACTTGCAGCTCATGGCATGCTATCCATTCTGAATTTCTGATACATTTCTGTGACTGTTGTTATGGGGACGATTATGATGCACACCAATTTCACAAGGGCTGTCGAAAACACGACAAATGCCTATGCCGCGGCTAGCTGTAATCCAAAATTTCATGTCCTTTGAAAACAAAAACTGGAGTTCAGTTTTATCTGAAGTTAACAATGTTCTAGATTATGTTGTTCAAACAAATTCATTTCATTTTTTATGGGACAGGGCTGCGAGAGTGTTGTTGCCAGAGTGGCCCTTGTAATCCGGGTTCTATTTTGTTTCATGCTACGCTACCAAACTTCTACTCCCTCCGTTCACAAATTTTTAGACATCCTTTTGTGAACAGAAGGAGTACCATTTTTCTTGGAGTATATAGTACTCCCTCCGATCCATATTAATGGTCTCAACATTGTCTAGATACGGATGCATCTAGTCTAAACACTTAACTAGATACATCCATATCTAGATAAAGTTGAGTCCATTAATATGGATCGGAGGTTGTACTATATTTTAAGGGTATAGTATCTCAGAGGATTTTCCGTTAGGATCTCAGACCGATCTGCCAGCCTGACCTCGCAATAATTTCGCGAACCCAAACCCACAGGAAGCCGGACCCGGCCCTGCCCGGCCCATTTCAGCAAGCGAAAACCCTCACACCGCTTCTCCTTCGTCTCCATCTCCTCCATCTATATCCCCCACCACTCCTCCGGCCGCCCATCCATAGCATCCGTCTCCACCCTAACCCCAAGCGAAGCCATGGCGTCCTCCACGCAGGGCCAGGTCATCACCTGCAAAGGTAACCCGTTCGATCTCCGCGCCCTGCTCCAGTTTGCATCGGATACTGTGCCCTCGTCAGCGCGTACTGTGTGATTTCGGTTGGAATTGCTTGGTTTGATCTGGAGCGGTTGGGTTGCAGCGGCGGTGGCGTACGAGGCGAACGCGCCGCTGGTGATCGAGGACGTGCAGGTGGCGCCGCCGCAGGCCGGCGAGGTCCGCGTCAAGATCCTCTCCACCGCGCTCTGCCACACCGACTACTACACCTGGAGCGGCAAGGTCTAGTCTCTCCTATCCCCCCTATCTCTCCCTTCCTCGGGTGCTGTGTGGCCGTGTGCTTCTCCGAATTTAGGTTTCGTGGTGGTGTTCCAAGGACTTGTCACTCACACAGTCAACACTGATACTGGCAGTCACTGTCTCCCAACCCAGCCCCCAACCACTTATCCCGTGCCCGCCAGAGCTGGCTAACTCAGGTGATACCTCTGCAGAATTAGATGATTTCTCAGTATCTGTCGTGAAATCAACAACGGCAAGTGCCCAGTTGTCATTTCTCAGTAGTTGGTGACCCAACGAAATGGAATTGGATTTTCCTTTCGTTATTATCTCACTGAATCACGATCTTTTAACATCGTGGCAGGCTATATTGCAACTTTCTTGTTATTTTTTCTATATTATTAATGTGAACTGGAAGAGTGACAATATCATTGGGGATTAGTTGAATTCTGGGTAGCATTCTATGGGTTACTCCTGTCTTTTGCTTTTCATGCAGTGGGTATGACTGTAGATTGCCAAGAACAGGGTGTGTATAGAAGAAACTGTTCGTACATTCTGAAAGCCTACTGCACTGCTGTAGAGATTTACTGGAATTCGTGGTGATGCTCATGAAAGAATTTTGTTAACCATGCAGGATCCTGAGGGTCTCTTTCCTTGCATTCTCGGCCATGAAGCTGCTGGGTAAGCTTATAAAATTATGTGGTATCATATACGGTCATGTATAGCTAAAATAACTCTAAGCTGATTAGTTTACTTCTGTTTATGTTAATAGAATTGTTGAAAGCGTCGGCGAAGGAGTAACCGACGTGCAGCCTGGGGATCATGTCATTCCCTGCTACCAAGCGGAATGCAAAGACTGCAAGATGTGCAAGAGTGGAAAGACCAACCTCTGTGGCAAAGTTCGTGCTGCCACAGGAGTTGGGGTCATGATGAATGATCGCAAGAGCCGTTTCTCGGTTAATGGAAAACCCATTTACCATTTCATGGGGACGTCAACATTCAGTCAGTACACTGTTGTGCATGATGTCAGTGTTGCGAAGATCAACCCACAGGCACCCCTGGATAAAGTCTGCCTGCTTGGCTGTGGTGTTTCTACTGGTAGGTTTTCACTACAGTTTCCTTTTTACAGATCCCATGTTTTATATATCATCAGTCGTTTTGCCATCACATAGGATTGTTCCTTAATTTTACATGATGCTAGAAAAACGTTCCATGAAATGCTCATCAGTTTGTCTGATTGAATGTGCTGCTCTATAATACCAATCATTTGGTATCTACATTTCCAATGAAGCAGTTAGCATCAAGTAGGTTGTTTCTGTTTCTTTGGGATCACTCTCTTAATTCAAGGTTCCTTTATTTAAATAACAAAGTGTACAATGTGGGGTTTTCCTCATTTGTTTCATGCTGCCGCAAAGTTCCATACCGTTGTTTATGCCTTTCTATCGCTTTTGCTGGGATCACTCTCTTAAGTCTTGTGACTATTCTCTATAATTTCCAAGAATAGTCACTTTCTCATTTTCTATATATCTTACAAATTACAATCTTGTAGGCCTTGGAGCAGTATGGAATACTGCAAAGGTTGAAGCAGGCTCAGTTGTTGCTATTTTTGGCCTTGGCACAGTTGGTCTTGCTGTAAGTAAAATATATTTGGACATGCTTATGTACCAGAGTCTGGAAAGTGAACTTTGACATCTGAACATTCGTTTTTTTTAGGTTGCTGAGGGAGCAAAAACTGCTGGTGCTTCTCGGATTATTGGCATTGACATCGATACCAAAAAGTTTGATGTTGGTATGGTTAAAGTTCCTGTAGATTTCTTCATTGTACATTTTGTTCCCCTGAAAACTTTGGAACTAGTAGTATGTTATTTTCCTCTCAAGCTGGATGATCTCTTTTGTCGAATTTCTGAAAGAGAACAAGTCACATTTGTGTTCTCTGCCAGCAGGGGATAGTGCCGTCTGATATGCACGTTGTTTGTGAGACCCTTTAAAAAACTTTTGGTTGCTTTTGGTACCAGCAGAAACTGTTCTTTGTCTAGTGTGGGGAAAAGAAATCTTAAATATAATGGTTGGTTGGGTAAAATCCCACACATAATATCTAGAATCCAATTACATAAACCAGAAGTTTCCTAGTCTTTTAATGCCTTTTTTCAGTGCGCAATGTTGACGCACCATGCTGAATCACATTCATGTGAGGCTACTTTTCTTCTCATGTTATGCTAGTATTTATTACAATTGTATCCTTGCAAACCTTATGTGCTGTACTTACATTGCCCTTACTACTGGATGTTATCCTTTAATAGTAAGGTTTGTATGTAATTCTTTCTTCTCCCTTGATGTTCGCAGCTAAGAACTTCGGTGTTACAGAGTTTGTGAACCCAAAAGATCATGACAAACCAATCCAGCAGGTCCTAGTTGACCTTACAGATGGTGGTGTGGATTACAGTTTTGAATGCATCGGGAATGTTTCTATCATGAGGGCTGCGCTTGAATGCTGCCACAAGGTAAGCTAGGGTTGCAGCTAATGTTTATGAATTTTGTGGACTATTGCCAACTGATAACACACCTCACATATTAATACACAACTCCTAAATATATGTTACCCAAACAATTCAGTCTTGAATTTATGCTATCGTTGGGTCTGTATCTATTTCTTAATATAAGGAAGATATTTCAGCTTTTATGATGTACTTCTGTAATGAAACATGGCGAATCTGTTTCTAAATTCTCATTTGTAGATCTCATCGTTTCATGTTTTCCAGTCATTTCGACGCAAGAAATCTTGCCTTCGCTGATTATTGTTTTATCTGTAGGGCTGGGGTACCTCTGTCATCGTTGGTGTAGCTGCATCTGGCCAGGAGATTGCGACGCGGCCATTCCAGCTCGTCACTGGCCGTGTTTGGAAGGGAACAGCTTTCGGCGGCTTCAAGAGCCGAACCCAGGTTCCATGGCTCGTCGAGAAGTACATGAATAAGGTAAGTCATACTGTCTCAAACAGACGAGAATCGCTTGTCAGGAGTAGTCTTCTACCACGAACAAAACTGACTGCTTGCCGTCCGCAGGAGATCAAGGTGGACGAGTACATCACCCACAACATGAATCTGACCGACATCAACAAGGCGTTCGACCTGCTGCACGATGGCGGCTGCCTGCGCTGTGTGCTGGCGATGGAGCACTGAGGAATGTGAAGTTGTAATTGTAGATCTACCTCTACACCTGGACTAGAACTCAGTTTATGCCGTTTGGCCTAAGGATCTCTTGAACGCGAGCCACTGCTATATAAATATGTGTGCTGGATGTTTGGGATTGTTACTGCTTGAGGTTTTAGTATGTCTTTACCTGTTGACTTGCATCTATTTTGGTTTTGCAATTACGTGCTGCGATGTAACCATGGTAGTCAAATGTCAGCTTGAAACCGTCCTCCCTGATTAACCATGACGAAAAGGTTGCAGAATTAGTGTTTGGAATGTTATCTTATGTACAAACATGAAACATCTGCGACATACCAAATAGGTTTGGTGGCTGAAGCCAATATTTTGGGAAAGATTCAGCCAGTAAAATGATACGTTGTTTAACAGTATGGTGCAAGAAAGATAAATGAACATACATTTAGGTATCCAGCTAAAGAATCACAGCAATTACAAAATCGTAAATTGGCTTTATTTGATAAAGGAGGACAGAGCATCCTGATGCTTGGAAAGGCCCGCTGGCACTGGCAAAATCCTCCATTGCATTCGACTGCACTCTGCTGTAAAAAATTCTGGATGCCATGAAGCAGTTCTTTCTACAACTTCAGAACGATGTTCCATCTCATCGCTTCTCCTCACTCAGAACACTACTACCTGCTAACAAGAATTCGTAAAGTACAAGTGGCTCTACTAGAAAAATAAAACAAATTGCAGAAATTTTGTGCCGCAACTAAATGATCAATAAATCAGCGAGCAAATTGTGGAAGACCAATTAATGGAAGATGTTTACAAGCATTACATGTCGAAACAAAACAAAAACACTTGCAAACATTACTCTACACCCCACAAGAAACTAGACATAATACTTAGGTAACATTCTGTTAAGTTGAAGATTGGCAATATCAAATCCATAGTCTGACAACTTGAGCCAAAACATATTTCACACTTTGGGTAACATTCAGCCAGTAAAACAATACATAGTTTTACAGTATGGTTCAGGAAAGGTAAATACACATACATCTAGGTATCCATCTAGAAGTATCACAGCAATTGCCAATTCACAAATTGGCTTGTTTACTAAGGGAGACCAGAAGTATATTGCTTTGTCTGAAGCATGAAAACGCTAAGACTAAACTCTGCTGTCAAAATTTCTGGATCCCGTGAAGATGGTCTTGATATCTCAGTTGGCTTCCATAACCTCGGAATGATGTTTCACTGCTTTTCCTCAACTTGAATAGTACTGCCTGCTAATAAGAATCAAGTAAGTATAAGTGACTGCTTGACAATTATAACAAATTGCAGAGATTTTGTGCCGAGCACAAATGATCTGCAATAACCGAATAAACAGCGAGCAAATTTTACAAACACTTGCAAACATTACTCAACATCCCCACAAGAGAGCACAAACGATACTCAGGTATTCTTTCTTTTTTTTGGCAAGATCAGTAATCTTTTCTTCCGGACGTCCTAAGGTGATTAAGTATGAAACTCAAATTCTCGAACAAGGATTCATAAAGAAACCACACATTTCTGCACAAGAAAGACGACGTAGCATTCTCTTTTTTTTTTCTGTAGCCTAACTAATATTTTCTATTTATCTCGGTACCACTTGTCACGAATAATAAAATACAGAGAAAACTTTGCTGCATTACAGTATGCATTTTGCTATGACCAGAACCCAGGGATACCCATGTTCTTCTAATTATTATTTTTCACTTCTGCATTTCTGCAGAAGAACATGTTAATTCACCAAAATTATCGTGCAAAAAATAAGGAGGTGAATTGTATACTGCCATCTTACGGATCTCCTATTATCCTATTATCGCAAGATGTATTATTCATAGTTTGTCGATCTAAACTTGTCACCGAAATTACCATGCAAAAATTTGGGCGTGAATTGTATACTTCCATGGTACAGATCTCCTTTTATGGCAATATGTACCAATATAGAGTTTGTCAATTTAATTAGTTACTTAAACAGATAGAAATGTTACTAACACAGAAAATAGAAGACATGTGCAATGAAAGAACAGAAGAAAAAAGTATGCTTTTTTAATAATTACCGATTCGAACTCGCGGCTTTCTTTCGCCAGTGGAGGGCTTCTTCTTCATGTAGCAGCCATTCCAGTCACCCCCGTCCTGGGAATAGTAATCCATCGGGTACTCCCCTCCAAAATCATTTCCACCACAATCACCAGTTCTGCAATCACCATTTCCGCAAGTTGTTCCTGATCCTGAGCAGCACCCGCTGCCACCTGCAAGAGAGCCACACTCCCTACTCGCCTTCTCCCACCACCCAGGAACATACCCCAGTGCGACATCAAACTCGAAAGTTGTCAGCACGGGCTTCTTGAATCCCTCCCCCCAATCGATCGACAACCGAGGACATGCAATCTGCACCCACGCATCCACCGAATCCCCGAACAGCTCCATCCTCGTCGGGGAGAGCTCGGACATGAGCACCACCGTGTGCTCCAACCCTTTCTCCTCCAGATGCTCCACTATCCGGTCAAGAACCTTGACGCTCCCCTGCCGGCCCAGCGTGCCGAGCACAACTCCCCAGCTCTTTGCATTTCTGGCGGCCAGCACGGCGTCCTTCCTGGCCTGCTTCATCCCGACATGGTCATACTCCTCCTGGACAAGCACGCCGAGAAATGGGTCGTACCGGTAGGCCTTCACGGCGGGGTTGGCGATCATGAAGGCTTCGAGGTGGAACCTGCCGTCGGCGACGAAAATCACCACGCCCACCGAAGAATCGGAGTTTTTCAGCGTGGGCGCGGTGCAGCCGAGGATCTCGCCGGCGGAGAGCGGCTTGGCCTGCGGCACGAGGATGTCGCGGTAGCCATGGTCTTGGGTGAGCATCTCGCGCGCGGCGTGCACCGCGGAGATGAACTGCACGGTGCCGGCGAGTGCGAGGCGTGGCGCCTTGGCAGGGTCCGGGAAGGCGGCGCGGACGGCGGCGGCGAGGCGAAGCGCGTCGACGCGGATCTCGACGAAGACGTAGAGGACGGGGAGGAGGGATTCGGTGACGGGGACGAGGCAGGAGTGGCCGTAGTGGACGAGGAGGTCGGCGGCGAGGGCCCTGGCGGGGCGGTCGCCGAGGCAGCAGGCGCCGTAGGTGGGGTCGGCGAGGATGAGGAGGTCGTTGGAGGGGTGGTCGGCGAGGAAGGGGGCGAGGAGGTGGGAGAGGGGCAGCGAGAAGAGGAGGAGGCCCTCGGGGAGCTGCAGCGCGGCGCGGCGCGCGCCCGAGGAGCGGATGCGGTGCGCGGTTTTGGGGAGCTCGAAGTTGTAGGCGGCCGGGAGGAGCGAGGTGGCGGCGGCGGCCAGGGTCGGGTCGGAGAGGATGGAGGGCGGGATCGGGGTGTGGACGAACCGCTTAGGGGTGGACTTCTTCTTGGCGGCGCTCTGGGGGGATGGGTCTGTGGTGCTGACGGCGAGCGAGGTGGAGGGGTCGCCGGCGTCCATGGCGGCGGAGGGTGGGGATTGACGAGAGGAGAGGGGTTTTGCCTTCTGCGTCGCTTCCGCAAACGACGCCTGAAACGGGGATAACATGGGCCAAGCCCAATTACGATTTTTGTTTTCAACATTTTTAAAATCTGAACTATTTTTTTATTTTCAACATTTTTAAAATCTGAACCGTTTTTTATGTTCAAACATTTTCAATCTGGTAGAATGTGATTCTATGCATAAATTGTGTTTGCAAGAGGTGGAGGGGTTGCCGGCGTCCATGGCGGCGGGGGAGACGAGAAGGGAGGAGGGCTTTTGTGTTGGCCTAGCAGCTCGTGACGACACGGAGAAGACTCATCGTCCACTATGTGGATTGCGGAATAAGAAAGCCCAGCAAGATAGTTGGCCAAAATGGGCTTTTCCAGGCCCAGTTCAACTCGTCGTCACCCTCTTCTTCCTTCCTACATGGCCATTCATCGCCCTCCCCGCCTCTGCCTCGTCGCCGGGAGACTGAGCCGCCGGATCAGGTCTTGAGATTGATGATGTCACCACGGCCGCCTCGCTATCGACGGGAACGTCGTCTCTCACTGAAGAATATTCGCCTAAATGAGAAACACCAGTATCAAACATCGGGTTTGAACTCTGGTGGACCGAGGGTAACCACCCTCCTAACAATCCAACCACATGTTGGTTCTCGATTTTATTCTAGTTTTACAAGCACTTTTAGTGGAAAACTTTAGCACTTTCTTTGTGTCTCTTTGGATCCTAGAACCTTCACAAGATTTAAAAATCCTAAAAACTGATACAAAATCCCTGGTGGTAAACAATTTTCTACATAATGCATTCATGTACCACGTATCGAGGTTGTATGAATATGAGCTAGAACCTCTCTCTTTTTATGAGAGTAGAATGCATTTTCTCTATCTATATCTACTCTATCTCCTTAATTCTCTAAATTTTGGGTTTTTGTTCCCTTTCTACCATCTAATTAAATATATCATATGCAAGATTCCTATATTGCATGAATCGACAATACATGAGACCTCAATCATGTATATATTAATTTAAATGTTTGCTATCAAAAGAGGATCTTAGTTTCTAATTCTCCATTAGTGTGTATAGCCAGCATGAACCGAAAACAAAATTTTTGTTAAACATGGGAAACATCACCATCATCCATGATTTCTCAGTTCTGATTGTACTCTCACCAGACAAAATATAGTGAGGACGGTGTGTAATAATATTTGTAAGTTTGATGGTGATCCAGGGTTCGCCATGAGTTCAAAAGATGGCTTCACTTTTGTTTTTTATGTAATATGGTGTATTAGAAATTTGGTATTGCACTGAGAATTTGCAAAGAGTAGGAATCATTATTATTGCATTAATTTACTAAATGTTAGTTGAAATTTCTCAAGAGTATAATATGATTATTTTGTAAAATTAATCGAAAAATAATTACCAGCGCATTATGTAAAACAATAACAATTCAAGTTGTACAATTATCAAAATAATAGTGCTAAAACAGAATTTAAGAATGAAAAAAATTGGTTCGCATTTTTAAACATACATTAACTAGACAAATCAGATTAAAACAATATTTTATATAGTGTAGGGTTTGTGTAGTATGATGTAGCGAATAACATCGGTCTTAACCATACTTCTTGCAAAAACTATGGACTCGCGGTGTTTGTGTAATTATTATCTTGTCGAAAGGGTTATAATAAATTTTTATTTTACGTCATACGAACTATTGAGGAAAACTAGATAAGCGTAACTATATATTTGATGCGAACTATTGAGTCGAGAAAAAATGCCATTTATCAAAAAATAATAATGAGAAACAAGAGTAACACTTAAGAACAAACGATATTGCTAACTCTCATTCGAATGATAATTAAGTTAGAGTTCATTCAAGTCCAGGATCATCGGAGTTACTTCATGATTCATGCAACTTGTGAGTTGGAAGCATGGTTGCAACTTAGATTTTCGGTATTTACACATGGGCTGTACATAGGTTGTAACAATTTTCTAGTGTCGAAATTAGCTAGCGCCGAGCCATCACTTGTAGCATCTGGTCTTTTATTCATTTAGTCTATTTCAGTAAGAAGGGAGTAAAATGTCTCAATATGCCCCTGCCTCAACTCATTTTTTTTTTAAACGAGGTAAAAACATTGCCTCTTATATTGATATAAGAGGAGCAAATACATGTTGCGCAAGCCAAAAGAAAAAAGGGTCATGCATGCCATTCAATTAAGAGATCGGTAACATGAACACACATGACCGAGAACACAAGCGATTTGTGCCCCGCGCGCACTCCCTGCGGCTTTTCTTCCCTGTTTTTCTTTTATTATTATCGGAGCAAAGCTCACCATTACAATACATAATAACCGTGCCAATCCGAAGTTGGAGGCCGGGCAACTGACTCGACGGGACTGAGAAACAATGCCTCGACGTGAACTTGCACGTCTCAGGCTTACATATGACATATCACACGTCTAACATGGACGTGGATGACCCAACAGAAGAAGCAAAACATGACATGCAGCTGCTACCAAGTGCTATAATAATATGCAGCCTGGAACGCTAAAATCCGGATTATTCCACCCGCAAGCTAGCTGCAGGAGAGAAAACCCAAGCAAATCATAAGCCCCCAGAGCTTTTTTCGCCTACGATCCTTGCGATCTCGTCTGGATCACTAGTGACAAAGGTGTGGAAACCATAATTATTCTTCACAGTGCAGATGTCATGCTCGTGGGTGCTAGTAAATTCCTCTCCATTGGAGAGAAGAATCCACTTCTTGTATGAGAAGGGCACGTCAACGCAGGTTCGCGTTGCCACAAGCTGTGCTGCCTTTGTTGTCCCCGGAGCAATAGTATCCTCATGGTCTACCGTCAATTCCTCCCCCTGTCTTTTAGATGCTCCCTTGCCTTCTGATGAAGTTTTTTCCCCGGACATTGTAATTGTTCCATTTATTTTTTATTTTTTTTTGCATGGTTTGTTCCATTTATCTGGATCGCTGACTTTTCACCAGTGCCAATGCTGAGACTAGATTGGAGGCCAATCGTTTTAGAAACACTGCTTTGCCATGTAGTCTCCCTCTCAGTTTTCCAAACGAATGAGAACTTGGCTTTTATCTCTGTGTCGCCATGATTGACACGACAATCAGCCAACGACTTGACAGGCTCGGTGTTATAGATCCTTGCTTCATCGAGGTGGCACTTGAGATCATAGATGTTTCGATCCTTAACCGGCTCCTCCAACTGCAACTCCGTGTGCGTCGATATGGAACTCTCTTCAGCACTGAGGTATTCGTAGTTCCGAGGGTCCACTTTTAGCGTGCAGAACCTGTTGTTGCCCACATTTCTAAGTGCAATGAAGTTGTCCCCCTTGTGTAAGGTATACACCCTGAAGAATGTGTCACGATCGCTGGCACTGGTCTCTCCTTCTTTAACAGGGACAATCCAGTTAGTGCGGTCACGCTTCCAGATAAAATTCCCATTCTTTGTGTTTGACATTATTCGAACCGTTCCATCATCATTGGTGAGAACAGTGCATGTCACACCGTCATTACCATTATCTTTTGTGTGAAATACCAGGACTTCACCATCGGGGGTCTTTCAACTTCTCTGATAAGCCAACCAGTCCTTTTATAATCTTCATAATAACACGACAGCCTGGACGTCAAGCCCATGTAGTAGCCATCATATTGTTTGAAAGCAATATATTTGGGCAATTCCTTCTGTTGCGACCAACCAAGGACAGTGAAGGCATCTGACGTGCTTTCTTCATCAGCTGCTAGTTGCAAGTACGGTTTGGCTACATTATCAATCGATGACATCTGAGCATACTTCTTTAGACCAGGATGGCGAAACCTGTCATCATGTAAAATAAGCAATTATAAAGTCTGACACCGTAGCTGTGTTTGGTTGTAAAGTATTAAGAAAAACTTGAAACAATGATCAGGCCATTAATTGGCAAATCTATTCTTGTACTAGTATTTCTATTTTTTTAGGAAAATATATTTGTGTCGGATAGTAGTGGGTTTAGTACTTCAACTGAAGCTCAAGGGCCTATACAACTTTCAGCCCACGACGTTGGAGACTTACTGTCAGTAGCTCCATTCCAGAAGCTTCTCCAGCGTCGTCCTATACCAAGACTCTATGAAGATCTAATCTATTACGGACTACATTCCAAGGAAGACTACAAAATCAAGACTTAACGTACAATGCTAAGCGCATGGAGATCAGGCACCACCTCAACCTATATATACCGAAGAATTTGACCAAGACAGACATGCATGACAAGCTGAAACTCTGCCCCTAGATCTTGCCCCTAGATCTCTCCGCAAGCACTAGAATTTAGATCCACATCTTTAATTTCTAGTTGAGACCTCATATGACCTGTACTAGCTCTGTAGCTACGTAATAAATAAAGGTTTGAAAGATCTTTATCTACATTGTCTATGACTCAAACCTGTTTGCCTGCACCGCTTACCGAACAAATAAACTTGTTTATGATCTCTCGAAGTAAAATTATCAGGGGTCGAAAATCACGCCAGCTAAGGGGTGTCCACGTCATGCAGATCGAGTCCCCCGAGGCCTCTGGCACAAGTGGCATGCGCCGGAGACCGTCGCCGGCTGCGTGAGATGCACGAATCGCCGGCACCGCCTCAATTCCGGTGCTAGCGCTGGCCTGGACAGCCACAAGGCACCAGCTCACTTCGCTCCGACCAGATGAGTGCCCGATCACTACCGGCAGCTCTCCCCATCTGGCGCGCTAGCTCCGGTCGCCGCCCATGCTGCAACGGAATCAGCGCTGACAATTTTGCAGAGATTCCAGTGCTTGACGGCTGCTTCCTCCTGAAGGGCGAGGCCAGCTCACCGCGTTGCCATCAAGGTGGGAGAGACGAGAAGCACTCGTGCGGCAATCTGTTGGAAGGCCGGGGACGCAGCAGATTTGAGGGTCATTGGACTTGTCCAACCTGCTTGCTGCAGAAATCAACTAGTAGTTGTACTACATGTGTGTTGTTTGCACCTATGACTTGTCCTAAGTTGGGTTACAAAATGTTTTCTCCACATATTTTGGATGTATATGTTTTTTCTTCTAGATTGAGCAGCGATCCTTGGATTTGGTATATGTGTGGTCCTGAAGTTATACATTGATTATGTTGTGTATTTGTTAGATCACTTTGCTAAGTGCCTAGCATTTACGATAATTATCACAACTATTATAATTTAATAATTTATGATGCCTCATCTATATGACGGTGTACATAAAATCAATATAGCTAACTTCGGAAAATATGTATACTCGGATTGATTTTCTTTAAAGGACTCAGTTACAAGTATATCGTGTTTTTCTGTTTGCAAAGATACGAGTATCTTGTGTTAGTATTATAATAATGAAAGTTATAATAACGTACAGCACATATGCATAGGTGGTCAATGAGAAGCGAGAGTAAAATACTCTCAAAACTATCAAACACTTTTCTGTAAAAATCTATTAAAATACTGTAATCATTATAACCCGTGTCAATATGAGGTTACGATTGCTATCAGTTAAGAATGACAATTTTACCCACGGGTATGGGTACCCGCGGGTATCTTACCCGCATGGGTAGTATGTGTACCTTACCTGTCAAGTCGTGAGTAGGGCACAGTATAACCTCGCACTCATGCCTTGCCGTTTGTATAAGTTGCCCGTGTAGGTCCAACATTAATTCTCGTAACATTGTTAATCTATGTTAAAGTTGTCATCAATTGTCCATTTAAGTTGAGATATGTCAAGTACTTAAATATATGTTATTGAGTTGAGATACATGTTTTGTTTTATCAAAAGTGTTATCGATGAATGTAAAATCATGAATAACTTGCATGTCGGGTATAGGTACGGTAAAGTTTCATACCGTGGGTATGGGTAGAATGTTGTACCCATTAACTAAACTACACGGGTACGAGTATGGTATTGCTCTACCCGCCCCATACCTACTCATTGCCATCTTTACTCCCAGTCTTAGTTATGCTATAGTTTATCTAATAATTATCTGAATCTAAATCCTAATTAATATTCGAGTTTGCATCACAGTCTATTCTTAGTAGATGGATTTGTATCAGTCAGGATTATAGTATATGTACATCGATAAGCAAACTTAACCTGATGGAGTCACCCGATGGGATAGGCTAAAAAAGGGTGCATGAGGGGCTGGACCGGTCTTCCACTGGTTCATGTGCGGTGCCAATGAACCAGCAGCTGCTACCGCTGTCCTTCACGGGCACCCAATATTTGTTGTTGTAGCAGCACCTTACGTGCACGAGCTCATCTTCTTCCCCCGCTGGCTCCACGAAGAACCGAGTTCGCACGTTTCCGGCGACGGCGTCGGTGCTTGCCTCAATGCGGCCGTCGCCCGCCTTCGTGCTATACACGGACTGCAGGTACTTGCCCTCGTGCTTCGTACGGAGAGCAAAGAATCTGTGTGACTCCAACACAGAAACCATTCTGATCAGTATTCTGTGGGTATTACTGGTGCATGCATGCGCTCTCGATCCAGCTCTGTGTGGTGTGTAGATGGGGTGCTCGCTCTAGGCAAGCTTGTATATATAGCAGGCCCGAATCGGTTGGCAATGTCTTTCGCGACAGCGGTATCTTTGGTTTCTCTCTAGGAGAATTGTTGACCACAAGTACAATATCAATCATGCAAAAGAAATCTCTAGTACCCTTACAGGTGTTTCTCCTGTTTGGAGAGGAGTGATGTGGGCCGCAAATGTTGCGAGAAGATAGGGTACCAGTGAAAAATTCCAGCTTAGCCATCCAATATTGGGAACTGTTCGTTTTGTGTAATGAACAAAATGTTGTAGTTGCTGATGTGTGGGATGGGGTGCAGGTTAAACTTCCCTTTAGGAAATGTTTTGACAAGAGGCTTATAATTTTGTGCTACGAGTTGGTTAGTAGATCTGAATCTATCCAGTTTTACTAACGACTCTGTGAAAGTTTGATTCTAAGGGGATCTATACTGTCGGTTATTTGCTATGATTAGCTTCAATGGGGTTAAACCTACACATGTGCATGCAGTATGGAAAGTTAGGGTCTCACCTAGGATTTATTTTTTCATTTGTCTTGTCTGACACAATAAGATTCTCACTAGAGATAACTTAGTAAGAGGCACCATGTGGATGACATTTTCTGTTTATTCTGCTCTGAACCTGAATCTTGCAGGTCATTTGTTATTTGAATGTGTTGTTTCTAAATTAAGGTGGGAAGAGATAAGTAGAATAACATGGAAGCTTGTTGAGGAGTGAGTGTGATGTGTTGTGTGTGCTTCCTACCGTTCCAAGGGATGGTTTTTAAAGGGAAAAGCCTTCGTGCGAAAAGCTAGCAATCACTTTCGTGGCAGCAATGTTTTTGGTTCCTCTCTAAGAAAAATGCGGCGTGTAGCCGTCGTGCATCACGCTAGTACTTGTTTGTTTTAAGATACATTCATACAGATTGCTCTACGCGAGCTAGTGTAATCTGCTATGTTCGCTGTCGACGGTGGTTCAGAATGCAATTATTGGTTGCATTATTTGGGTCCACAGTATAAGGACAAACTCCTATTTTTACATAAAAATAAGCGTTTTCCAAAAAGGAACATCCTTACGCCTATTCGGAACACAACATGTATATAAACGTAGGAATTAATAGGAAAGCACCGTTGGTGAAAACCCATGGGGTTCACAGCACCATGTCGGCCGTAAAAGAGTAGAATTCAAGAATAGAAATAGGCTCAGCTCGTCCCCCCCCCCCTGCGGGCGTCGCCTCTCTTCTTCCTTCACCCTCTCCTCTCCCTCCCTGCCGCCGCTGCCAGGAGTCGCGGGCAAAGCCCCAGGCGGTGGGTCACTCGCTCTTACCCGTGGTCCAGTCACATGCGCCGGTGCAGTGAAATCGGTTCGGGAGACGAGGGCAGACAACCCGTAGTTGGTTGCACTTGTCGATTGCCCTAGTGTTGCGCTGGACCACAGAGTGCAGCGGTGCCCGGCCCACGAATTGCAATCGGATAAAAAATATATGAGCGGTGGGGTGGTGGCGGCATGCTAAGATGTGCGCCGACATGACTAGATTTGAGTAGCAGATGACTGTCGTCATCATCCGAGTGATTAGAGAAATTAGCCTGAATCCTGATTTTGGACATTACGCTAAATTACGTGGTGGTTCTAATATATTATAGATGTGGTAAGATCAAACCTACGGCTCTAAATAAATTTAGAGGTTTACACCTCCCGCAGTGACATGGGTCATAATAGAATGAAAGTTAATATATGAAGTGCACACTTAATTGTTTTGGGTTAGCTCTGGATTTTCTATGAACTATACCACTTTGTTTGTTCACTGTACTTTCATTGTTTACCTCTGTTTAATTCAGTGAGTATGTATTTCCTATCAGATGGCCTCTTACTGAACAAATCCATTTCTTCTTCAAGTTCTAGCTGATTTTTTTTTTTTTTTTGAAACGAAGGCAAAAGCTTTGCCTTATGTATTAATTAAGAAGAAGGTGGCCGGTTTATTAACGGAAGAAACCGGGCGAAAACCAAACGACAACACCAACAACCAACAACACGGGGAGGATAAAGCCATCCGCCACAAAGATGCCCACCTACTACAGCCGCAAACAACACGCCGCAAAGAAACCCCACAACTCGGACACGACAACCCCCATCAATCAAGCAACTCCGGAAACTCTAATGACGCCTATCCTTCTTGTCTTCTTGAGAGATTTCTCCACCCTCTTGATTACACACTCCGGAGCCGTCCCCGCCAACACGGAAGCAATCTCCTTGCCATATCCAGGCAAAGCCGCCTCCAAATCGACGAGCAAGTCACAAATCTCTTTTCCAAAGAGAGTCTCGGAGTTAGACGTCAACACACCTGTCTTATCAACCTCGTCACCCAAGGGTGACTCTGATGTAGCAACCACACCACCTACGGGAACCACACTCCCAATGGACTCGGGCGAGAGAGAGGCCACGCCGTCCACAACACCACTCTCCTCGAAGTCCAGCGCACCTCTGTCCTCGCTCACAGGGGCGGACGTCGCAACAAACTGCGTCGACGGGCAAGAACTGCCACGAGGAGAGAAACAACCATAGTGAAGCGCCTCCTCAACCACAGACGACTGCTCCTCAGCGGAGTCAAGCGGAAACAAATCCTCCCCCTGGGTGAGCCCCAGGCCATCAGAATCACATGCCTTCGCCGGGTGCGAAGGACCATCAACGCCTGCCAACAACAACTTGAGAGTTGCCACCTCTTCACGAAGAGGGCGAGACACCTCCTCAATGCGATCAGCGACCAGCTGACAGAGCTCCAAACGCAGCAAGGCAAAGCGAGACTGGAAGGTAGAGTCACTGAACTCCTCGCAACACCCAGGAGAGGGCCTTGGCTGCACCGCGGGACACAACGAAGAGTGGCACACAACCTCAGCCAGGGACGATGAGGGACAACGAGGCTGAGCGGACGGCAAACGGCTCCGCTGGCAAGGAGCACGAGCGTCCGGAGAACGAGCCCGAGCATCCGGAGAGTGAGAACGAGCAGCAGGAGAGCGCGCACGGCAGAAACGCTCCCGATGACCAGGACGACGACATCGGATGCATCTGAATGGACCCCGACATGTGCTGACCTGGTGGCCACGCTCGAGGCACCGAAAACACCTCCCGCGAGCCCAACGCTTGAATGCGAGGCTATGGCCATGACCTTCTTCCCGAAGCGGAGACAATGGTGCGCGGGCGGGACGGCCGCCCCGACCCACCTGCACCCAGCCTTCCTCATCACCAATCGCCTCCTCAACATAGCATACATCAGTACTGCCACGAGCCGAGCCGGAAACAACGCCTTTGGTGGAGGTCATCGGCACCTGTGGAGCCAACTCTTCATCGTCGTCGACGTCCTTGACGGAACTCACCTCCGCAAAGTCCAGGCCGCCCGAGGCATCCGAAGGCAGCGACAATGACCCGAGGCCCTCCATCACCACGGCAGGATCAGACCCAAGCATCGGCAGCAGCTCCTCCGTGGAGAGTGTGTCGGGGATGCGCTCGTCGAAGGAACCAAAGCAGGGAGGCAACGGAGGATCTTCAACCAGCAAGGCCAACAAGGCAAGGGTGCCCCACGGCACAGCAGATTGGGGCTGGGAGCATGAACCCGACGGCAGGCCGGAGGAGACGCCGGCAGGGCAGCAGGCGGCAGAGGATCTTCAAGCACTGGAGACACGGCGAGGTCAGCGACATGGCTGGAAGCAGCAACCGAGGCAGTCGTCTCTGAGCTGGATGTCATCATGCTCGCTGACGGACACCGCGCCAACTTCGACCCGGGGGGCTCGGCGACAACCTGCACCGACAGGGGAGCCGAGGGGCAACAACGCAGCTGGTCTGCAGGGACTGGGTCGAGCACGTCTGTCGTCGGCGCGTTGGGGGAGCTCGGGCGCGGAGCCTTGTCCAGAGCTAGCGGAGCACACGGGGTGCTAGCAAGCGGCACCAGGACGCAGCCGAGGGGAGCCGTGGCGGCAGGCGGCCGGGCCAGCACGGCCGTTCCCACAGCTTTGGGGCGCAGCAGGTCGGAGGACGTGCCGGTGAGGGGCGCGGGGGCGGCGGCAGACGAGGCCGGAGCTGCTTCCGCGGGGCGGGGCTGGGACCTCGAACCTGCGGGAGTAGCTGGGGCGGCGAGCGGCGGAGCCGGAATGCCCGCCTTCGAGACCTTGGACGAGCGCTTGACCAACATGCGTCCACGAACGGCGGGATCGGACTTGCGGGCGGCGAGGACGGCCGCGGCGAGCGCGGCGGCGCGAGCAGAGGCGTTGGGCGACGAAGAGGCCAGTGCGACCGCCGGCGCGAGCATGAGGTCCAGGTAGGAAACTCCAGGAGCACCCCGGCGTCAACAGCCCAAGCCCCTACATGCCGAGCACATGGCTGGAGAGAGGGCGCCGTGGGGGGTGCGGATCTGGTCGCGGCGGCCGGAGAGGATGCTGGAAGGAGGAGATCAGGCCGGCGGCGACGGCAGCACGTCCCTGGGCGCCATGGTCGCGAGAGCCGTTCGTTCAGAGATTGGCAGGCTAGTCTTAGTTAACCTACACACTCTTGTTCTAGCTGATTATGATTGATGGCCTTCCATAAATTAGCAAGAAGCGTCTCGACTGTTCAAAGAGACCATAGAATTCTCATAGTACCGTAGTTGCATTATTTCATTTGCAATTCTTAAAGTTTGAAAAAAAAATGTCTCTACAGTACCCAGTAGTCAGGCAGACCTCCATGTGATTAAGAAAGATTAGTTGTCAAGAGCATATTAACTTTAATTCAAGGTTAATTAGCTCAGCACAGAGCCTCCACAGATTACACAGGATATGTACAGTGCTATATGGGATTCTTTTCATAGGATAAACAAATTTAATTTCATCCGAGGAAGACATAAAAGGTATTTTGTGGATAGAGGTGTAGATGCATTTTTAACGTTGTATCATCCCACTTAAATGTTTTTCTTACAAATATGCAGAATTGTGATACCTATCCACTTAAAAAGTTCTACGTGGTTTGCATAGAAGATTTTGGTCCAAGAAGTTGAATGACGAAAGAAAACAGCAACGAGGTACCTTCTTGATCATGTCACTAATCTGCGTGAACTTAGGACAGCGACATGTGGACCCAGGGATGCTTAAGATAGCAGGCTGGTGTATGATAGTTCTTGCAAGACTTGGTTAGCTCTACCTCACTAGTCATTTTATTCACATCATGATTCTGAGGTAATGTAACTCAATAATCACAAGGTGATTAAGACGTATTCCACTAACATGGATAGTTGGTTTCGGTTTTGTCCGAATGGAAAGGATTTTTTATGTGCCTTTGAACGAGTTCGGATCAATTTTGAATAATAATCCACTTGAAAAATCAAGTCCGGGGATAAACTTCAGGGACATGGAGAGTTTATAACAAGGAGATTTGTGTTCGATTTTTGTATGCATTCCGACTTAATGGTTGGCGCCGTCATATTATGTGTTAACTGAAGTTAGGCGTTCACTGTTACAAGTCGAGCATTATTTTTTCAGGATGAACCAAAATCAGTATGATGATAAACTATTTTAAAAATTGTGGATTATAACTCTAAAAATATCTTCTTATTATATTATCTTATATTAACAATGAAGGAAAGATAAAAAATAAAAACAATCCCTAGAGAAATAGGTTTGTAATCTTCTAACACAGTACTAGATGGGAACTGGACGAAATTAAAGTTTATGGTCAATATAGATTCAATAATGCTAGACTTACGGAAGTTTGGTTACGGAAAAGATTTATGGGATGAGGTGGAATCGCTTGGTTGGTTCAAATTCTGCACCCTTTCGTGAACGTAGGAATAGTGATGCCTACGGTTCCTCCACGTACTCCCGTAAGTGCTATCCCGTACAACCAGCCCATAGGTGTAGCATTATTGATATAGATTTTATATAAAATTATAAGATGCGGTTTTTGAGACATATAGGCGTGACACGCGGCATCCGGACCACGTTATCTTTTTTTTCGATAAAGTGGACCATGTTATCTAAATCAAGAGAAATAAAGTTACTTGTCACGTTGCTACTGTTTGTTTCACTTGTCACGTTGCTATTGCTAACGAAGCTGTGCGTATGTACATTTCATCTTGGCCGAATAGAGCGCACCCAATATATGACATGCTCGGTTTGAAAACAAATATATATGACATGCTGTAATTGTTACACACAGAACAATCTTGATGTATTTCTTGTGGCAGGCAAAAGCTTCGTTTCTTTTTTGTGAGAGACGATATGTTTTCGCCTAATCTCAACAGTTCGTGATTCACGCCCTCCAGTACTGGTTTGAATATATATTGCACACGTCCATATTTCCAATCTAAAGAGAATTAGATGGTACTACATGAAATCATATTTCGTGATACCATGCCTCCCAAAACAAATAGGTCATTTAACAGGGTTATGCATCTATGGGGCTACTGAATTCAAAACTTGAATTCGACGTACGACTGAAGAAAGTAAAAGCAGTGAATCGCCGCTTGGTGTAGACACCTCCATATTCGTATGCATACACATGGAACATTGACAACTCACTCGTCGACATGAGGGATTTCGTTCTTTTTTAAAGAGTTTCAGTGTTTTTTAAGGGTGGTTAGGTGGCATTCAAAGTGAGAATAAGGTACTCCCCACCTCGCTCTAGTCATGCGCCAATCCTCTTTCCAAAAAGAGTCAATCGCTAGGTATAGAATCGCTACGATGGAAGTGTGTTTCATTTCTCATATCTAGTATTACTTCCGCTTATTGCTTATCTTATGTCATATGCATGCTTCATCCTTGTGCGAGATTTCCTAGGCATGCAGCACGCTTCGATGTCAGGCAGCAAGCAATAAGCAGAAGTCAACCGAACTCGGGATTAAATCCGATGCACGTGTTTCGATGTCAGGATGCAATCCCGAGTTTTGAGTCTAGGCAGTTCATGGAGGATTTTATAGCAGTCGCCACGTTTGGTTGTAAGCAAGATTTTTGAACATTCGGCATGTAGAAATTCGTAATTATAAATAGATGTTTCTCATTCTCGTGAAAAACAGCAAAAACCGTAAATTGATTGTAACTAGCCTGCCTCCAGCCAACATCAAGGGTCTACTCCGTACATATCTAGCTAGCTTTTTTTTTTTTGAACAAGGAAACCACTGTCATTATATTCATCAAGGAATTACAGCACAGTGATTACACATATCATCCTTCAACAGGATTAAGCCTAGCTGGGCACAAATAGCAGAAGCAACAAGGTGGCAAAGCTGAAGAATACAACCGGAGCCTGCCAGGGGGTCCGGGGAGAAACCGGACGCGCGAAACCTGCAGCCATATTCTTCCGGGGCCTTTCTCGGCCTATCCAACCGTAGAGCCAGCGGCTCAACCAGCAATCGCGTTGGAAGACTCACATGAGGTAAAGGATTGAGCTGAAGATCTTGAATGTCCATCACCGAGCTCAAATCGGGGGGTTCTCGACCGCCAAACCTGAGAAACCGCAGCAGAGACGCTCTCACCCGTCTCCGGCATGTCCCGAGCAGCGAGAAAGCTTCGCCAACATTAGCATCAGCAGAATCATGATGAAGTGCACAACAACTAGAGCAATTGTCATGAAGCTTATAGGATGAATTGGCACCAACAAACCGAAGAGACTGATAGCAAATAAATGCCACCAGGAAGAAGTCACCTATTGGCACCAAGAACTGACCGGAGTTTCCACCAATCTTACAGGTAGCCAGGATAGCCTGATCAATCCCAACGCCACCATGGCCAGGCAGAACAAGGAGAATCTTAGCACACCTGAGAGGATAGATGAACTCCATACCAGCAACATCATCGCTGGCATACTCCCATCTGATGCAAAAGAGCTTACTGAAAGCAAGAGTCGGCAAGGCTGCATCAACCAGCGCCTCGGTCTTCAACCTCCGAAGCACAAAGAGGCACATCTGAAGCCTTACACACCGCCAGGAGCCGCTCCAGCGCTCCCACGGCAACACCCTAGTGCCAGCTCCAGGACGAACAGATCCGACGCAGCACCAACCTCTTCCCTCGCCACCACGGCCGGCCGGAGAGGAAGGCGCCACAGCACATCTGCAGAACTTGATCTGGCAAGAACTGCCATTATTGAGGAAGAAGCCTTCAGCCCAAACACCACCCCCAACCAACCTCCACCAAGGAAGCTCACCGGAGGCCATGAAGGCAATCTCACCCGTGCCTGGCAGGAGCACCAACGAGAGAAGGCTCGGCATCTCGCCAAACGCCACGAAGGCCATAAGAACTAGACTTACACCTACAACTACAGCGAGAGCCCCTAGATCTACCCTATACAGAGGTGCCAGGCCACCACCTCGAGCTCCACTCCGGCCGGCGAGGCCAGCGGAGGGAGATCGGGGCGGCGCCGGCCAGTCAACGGCGACTCTGCGACCGGGGATGAGAGGAAAGGAAGAGGAGGGGAGAAGACGGTTCACCTTTGACTAAACTCTGAGCTATCTAGCTAGCTCGGGGACCTCTAGTCAAGTAAATCCAGGTATACATGCATGCACAATCGAATGTTGCAAGCGTACGTGAACGTGAAGACACAAAATGGTACTCATGAGTTTTGGTTTCTATACCGCTGGTTGGAATTTGGATTCCTGGTGTGCATCCGTGTTCTAGCTTCCATGTACATATGGGCGTTTATGTATTTGTCCCATGGCGGGCGTGTTACACGACTCAACGAGATTAGCTGAAGCTATGGCCACACAAAATACAGCGAATTGAAGTACACGAAAATTGTGAGATCAAATCGTTCGTGCCACTGATCCTATATCTAGGCTTTAGCAGTCAGACGTGTTCCAGCTAACAGTCGTTATCTACCATCACTTATGCTTTCGGATGCGGTACAACAGAATGCTGACACAAAGAATCATGCATGTCTACCATGATTAATGACTATCACAGCGAAATACTCCAGTATTCAAAAGAATCATGCATGTCTACCAAACAAGTTTTCATGTATACAGAGAAAAAATATCATGTGAATATTCTGAACAAAAACATCCATGTATTTGCTAACCAAACAAAATAAAATAAAAAATCGAAAACATGAATAATCAAATAAAAACAAAGGATAAATGAGGGTGGAAACAAGAGATATAAAAAATTAAGGAGACAACAATAAATGGATCAAAACAGGAAAATTTAACAAGATAATTACAAAAAGGTGAAATAAATAGAGAAATGAAGTGGAATAAACAGAAACCATAAAGTACACCAAAAAAAGGAAAAGGGAAATAAGAAGGGAAAACTAGCGTCTGCCAATAGACGGAGCACCACTTGGCACTTGCTATACTGCGCAAGGAAGGATCTAGGAGATCTTGTCCATGTTTTTTTCGCAAAAAAGAAGGACCATAATATTGCGCGTGAATGTTACACCTAACTTTGCTCGTGGTGCAGTACTTTGGGCACATATTTGTTTATCATTACATTAGTAGTTTGCTATATTTTTTTAGTTGTATGATTCGCATGTCAAAACTCGTTATCTATTTTGCTCATCATACTTTTTGTGGCAGCCAAATTCTGTCCAAGTTTATTTTTTCCTAGCGATAGTCATCATGAACCTAATATGTCTTCAGTTCTAGCTTTACTTTCCTGCCAATATTGCAAGAAAATTCGAATCGATGAGTTGTTTCATGCGAAATTTCTACGAGGTTTATGCTTTCGAACAGATGCTACTGTGAGGTGTTTCCGGTGTGATCAACTGGATGGATGGTCTTAATCCCCTTCGGCTTAGCGGGTGCCAACTACACATCACTGACCAACTTGTCAAATAGGAATAGGAAACCTAAAGGATTAGAGTGGCATGTCTAATTGAATCCTATGGGAATAGAGATTGTCTTTGATTGTGTGAAGGAATTTTTCCAAGAGGTTGGAGCTCATGCTTTTTTCCTATAGGATTTGCACTACAAGATTTCTATAGGAATAATTCCTATGGGAGGGATTCCTTATTCGTGAATAGCTTTTCCTCCTCGGCAACGGAGTATCTTTTTTTTAGTGGACTTGCATTGGTTTGCTTTGCTTCGGACTTGGCAGCATGAGACCACACGACCTTCCGAAAAGGAGCAGACAGCCCATCAACCGTCCGTAAAAGAGAACACCCCAGTCATCGTCAAGTGTGCTGAAATGGGCTTTTCCTGGCCTAACTTCTCCCATCGTTTCTGACTCGTCTCCGCCTCCGCCTCATCGCCATCACAAGGTAATCACTTCCTCTCGCTCCATCCACCATATACCGTAGGGGTGGAGGGGTCGCCGGAATCCATGGCGGCCACATTTGGTGATGAATGCCGCCGCGCGTGCAATTTCTACAGAGATCCATGCATCCAATGTCTCCATACAGATACTGAAGTGAACTGTTGTTACGAGCCAAAATCTCTGCGCAGATTCATGCGAAACTCTTACAATGTTTTTTTTTTTGGCTTTCAAAACAGATCATGTTGTGATTAGCTCATTGTTAGGATTTGTACCATTGAATGAAGCTAGGACTTACCTCACCAATGAGAGCAAGATCACTTCAACTGTTTATAATTCAGTACATTGGCGAGACACGATGCAACAACACGAACGAATTCGCCCAGATCAAGTTTGGATGAATAGATCATTGTTATGATTTGTGCAATTAATTGAACGAACATTGAGCAGCTACGTCCTTTTTACACTTAGCAATTTCCAAATTGTAATAAGTACTATATGATTATGAAATAAAAGTCTGTGGTTTGCTCATCCAGCTTTGAGAACATGCCATCTTTTGTCTTTTCTCGCAATCATGTATTTGTTAATGTCAAAAGTTTCCGTTAAAATTTCGCTCTGTGCTACGGGTCCGACTTTTTTGAAATTTGCCGTCTTCCAGCTAAAAATAAGCAAACAACCTTTGCACCGCCTAGTATGCATATATGTCTGTTTGTGTGTGGGTCGCCTAGTAGTATGTCGTTGGCACCAACATGCCGGATTTGGTCTCTGAGTCTAAACTAATTGGTATTGCACCTGGTTGGCTCAGCTAAAGTAACTGTGATGAGGTTCCGCCAACATATGAAACAGCTAAACATGTAAGCGAGATACATATTAAGGCGGACCACTTAAATAAGCCTACCGCCAAGTGTAGCATAAAAGTTGCCCAACTTAGCTACAAACCAAAAATATAAACAAGTTTTTTCGCGTTAACAGATTAACGCAGCTTCTTGTGCTATCATTGCAGGAGAGGACATCTAAGGAGTTGCCGCCTTGGTGGACGCTGTTGGGAGGTCTTGGGGGCTGATTTCGGCATCCTTGGGGCTGGCTCCGCCATCCTGGGGGCTGCGCTCCTCAGCCATGGCTTCGCCTTCTCCATCACCAGCAGCTTCAGGATCCGTCAAGGAAGGATCGGCTTCTGCAACATGGGGATCCGGGTGTTCCTTGTAGAACTTTCGGATGTCCACCATGTTGGCAACCCTTGTTTCATAACCTTGGACAGCAGCCAGCATGTTGGAGAGCACAATGGGCTGATCATTATCGTCCACTGTTGGCATATACTCGGTGATTTGCCAGATATCGGCCTCCGGGTACCACGCCGCAGTCAAGGCCAGCGCCACTTTGGCTCCTCCACGCGCAGCGGATCGCAGTTGGCTGTCGTACTCCGTGGTTGCCTTCCCAAGCAGATCCGGCAAAGCTTCGAAGTCAACAGGGTCGCTGCCTGCGCCAGGAAAGAACTTGGCGGCAAACGCCTTGCCCGCGCGACAAGATGGTTGACTATTTCGCCAATCTTCAAGATGCGTGCAAGGCGGGGCGAGGTATCCACGTTGTCTCCAAGGTTTGCCGGCGCTACAAGAAAACATACAAGCGTTAAAGAACGTTGCAGCAAGTGACTTGAAGTGATCACAATGAAGTGAAGAATCTTACCAAGGACGTGCTCGTGGATGGCATTGATCTCATCCAAGTGGGCAGCAAGGGTCTCCTCGGCTAGCTGGACGGCTTGAGCATGCTTTTCTTGTTGGGCTTTGGAGTTCTTGGTCACCTCAGCGAGGGTGTCACCCAACGTCTTCAGCTGCTCCGTCAACTTGCTGACCTTGGAGGCATGGGTCAAGTCTCGCTCTTCTAGCTCCTTGGAATGAGCTTCCTTTAGATCCATGACCGTCTTGGCTAAATCTGCAGCTTCGTTGATAACGGCTTGCAAATTAGAAGAACTTTTGAGGATATCTTGTGCAGCGTCTAGCAATTCTACAAAGTATGGAACAGAGCCGACTAAAATACTTGTCGGAAAAGCAAAAAAAGACGGACGAAAAGAAGGCAAAGAAAATTTGTCACCTTCATCCTTTTTGCGAGCCTCTTCCAAGCTCGCAATCTGGGCGTCTTCAGCTCCACGTCCTGACGCAGTTGCTGGCATTCTTTGTTCTTCTTCTCTTGAGCGCGGAACAGCTCAAGATTGGAAGCAAGAACGGCCTGCAAACACGAAGACAACATTGCGGTTAGCACTATATAGTCAACGAGACCACTTTGCCGGCTAAAAAATCTTTCAGCCGCCAAAGTGCTCGGGGGCTGCGACTATAGGTTAAGTTACCTCAAGTTGATCGTGGAGGGTCTCGTGGAGTTCATCCATGTGCGTGTACCACTTACGGGTACCTTCGCGCATGGTCCTCAGCGTTTGCCGAGGGTCTTGTATTCCTTCGCCAGGTTGAGAGCTGGGATGGGAGGACGATCCGCCATGGCCAGCCGCCATCTCGTCCTCCATCTCTCGCTTCATGGCAATAAAGCGGGCGGCATCATTAGCCGAAGCTTCAGCCGTTCTTGACTTGGCGGCGGGGGCAGAAGGTTTCTTGCCCGCCGCCTTCTCTGCAGCCGTCTCCGCCGCACCAGTTGGCCTCGTGTTGTCGGCCGTGTACGTTCCCGGGCAGACGACCACGGGAATGTTGGCGGCAGGTGTGTTGGTGCGGTGGCGGGAGAGGGTTTTGGCGGCTTGCCTCTGCCGGCTGCTACCTTCAAGTTGGAGCGAAGCTTGGGCATGAGAGGCTTCGCTCTCTAAAAAAGGAGTAAAGACATGTTAGCAAAACACGTTACAAGTACAGCAAATGGTCAAGTTAGCAAAAGCCTAAGCTTACTTACCGTTTCTGGGGAATGTTTTCCCCCAAGGTCTCATCTTCCGCCTCAGTGGTGACGGCGGCTTTCTTCTTCTCCAAGTCCTTGGTGGAAGAAGGCCCGCCAGCCTTGCGCTTCCTGGACTTGCTTGCCCCGGCATCATACCAGTTCGGAGCCAAGTCGGCGTCCGTCAAGGTCTTCAGCTGAAAAACAAAGCATCGTCAAACCCGCGCCTAGTTGGCAAAATAACCCAACAAGGGAAGTTTTGGCTTACCTCTGGGACTGGGTTGTCATGGGTGAACATGGCGACGTTTTCAGTCGTCTTCACATGTGGGGCTTGATGAGCTCCCTTAGCCGGTACAACAGCATGTCCTCGCTAAGGACGTTGTTGCCGGCGCTGTCTGCCTTGTACTCGCACATCTTCAGTGGGCGATGGCGGAGTGGCATTATCTTCCTTGACAGCCAGCAGATGACGGTATCAACTCCGTCAAGCACTGGAGCTTCCATCGTCTTCGTCAGGAACTCGATCCGCCTAACGGCAATTCGAAGGTCATTCGACAAGCTGCTGAGTGACACCTTTGCTGTCCAGCAGGCCTTGTGTGTTGGCGGACCATTGACGAAGGCGGGAACTCCCTTTGTGGTGCCAGGTGTCAGATGTCTTTGCAGTAAAGAAGGTGCTGGTCCAATTCTTTACTGATTCGTTGTAGGGAATCTTTGGATACCAGTCTGGTTGGCGGCAGTTGAAGGTTACGCTGCCGCAAGTTGCTAGCTGGCCGCCTGATATGGTTTGCCGGCGGCACAGAAAGCAGTACTGGAAAAGCTCTATGGAGGCGGCTATACCTAAGTAGCCCTCGCACAGCGCTTGGAAGCCGGCTAGCACTAAGATGCTATTCGGCGCTATGTTGTGTGGCTGTAGCCCATAGAAGCGAGTACAACCAAGAAGCAAGAAGAAGGTGGAAAGCGGTAAAGTCATACCGCGAAGGCAGTGCGACGCCAAGATGACTCGTTCGCCGGCTTGAGGGTCGGGGACGGTTTCGTTGTCGGGTACCCGCCAAGCGCAGTCTGTCTTTGGCACACAAAGCCGTCTTCCTCCAGCTCTTCGAGGTACTCCGTCGTTATGCACGACGGCAGCCAGTATCGGGAGCCCAGCTCCGTCACCTCCTCCTCCTCAGCCGTGGCTTCGTCGGCGGGAACCTCTTGGTCCGTCGTCAGCGTGACCTCCTCTGTCGACATGGACGGGAGAGGAAAGTAGGAGGGTGAGGTCGGGTAGCGGCCGCCGGTGCTGAAGAAGAAGAAGGGGCCGACGGCGCGCTGTCCGTGGGAACCACCAGAGCCGCCGCCGGCGCAGATCCAGACCCGGCCGCGACTGCCGAAGCCGCCACCGGAAGCGCCGCCGCTGCCGCTGCAACTTGCTCGCTCGAGCTTGCCATCTGCTAGGTGCTGCGCCGCTGGGTGTGCTCGCCGGAGTTGGAGGTGGAGAAGGGATCGAGGAGAGGAAACGGCTGCGGTGAGTGCGAATGGGGAAGAAATTCATCCCCGTGGTGCCCGATGGGTATTTATCTCTTCGCGCTGAGATTCGTGCGCAGGATTGGCGAGACGCACGATCTCCGCCACGTGCCCACAATTTGCACGTCGTGGCAACGGTGTCTGCGACCGTCTCCTCGATTCCCGTGCATAGTGGAAGAGCAATCATGACGCGCGCCAAGTCCAAACTGTCGTGGACTGCATGACGTCATCCGTCAACATTTGACGGGACCGGTCAAATGACAAGACTGGTGCCGGGAAGATTCCTGACAACGGTCAGGCCGTCTTTCCCATGATGGCGGCAAATCATCCGACAACTTTAGACGGATCGCCGCTTACTTCAACTTTGGAATGCTTCAAGCTCTTGAGCCGCCTGCAAGACAAGATGACGTCGCCGACAAAAGAAGACGGCGCCTGAAGAACTTAAACCCTTCCTTATCACCAGCATGGATCAATCCGGCTAGTCTAGGGTTGCCCGCAGTGGTGGTGAAGGCTTTGCCTGCCGGGCGGCCCAGATAGATGACGACCAAGGAAGGCGGATGCCGGCAAGGAGGAGGCCCAAGACCGAATCCCATGAAGCCACCAAGCCCAAGGCGGAAGGCGGTAGACTTGACGGATAGGTTTAGGACTCTGTATACTTGCCGGATACGTAATCACCTTGTAACCCTAGGTTCGGCCGCCTATATAAGCCGGACCACGGGAAGCCTTTAGGGCATATATACTCTCATACTTTCACCCGTTCCCATAGCTCATTGTAACCTGTAACACGGCGATCTGCCTTATAGTGAGTTATAGCAGCACGTAGGGCTCCGCCACCGCCGTGGAGCCTGAAGCTGGGTAAACTGCCGTGTACAATCCCGACCTCGACGACGTCCACCTTCTTGCCCTACGTTCACCCTCGGCTAGCAGGACCCCGTCTCCTATCCAAGATGCCGATACGACGACAAGAACCTCTTCCAAATCAAAGTAAAGTCAAGCTAAAACAAAAAAGGCTACACTATACCGAGCACCAAACACGGCCACACACTAGGAGGGGCAGGGACGGACCTCAGTGAAAAGACCCCGAAAACCGGCACATATCTTGACAACGAAGATGAAAGCATGAGACGAAAGAGTAGAGGCTCTAGAAAACGTCAAGCCGGAAGGAGAGGATGTCGAGCATCACAACGCCGAGCGAGACCGCCGCATCGACAGTGGCGAGCACCAAACCCGTGCGTAAAACGCCAGCCACCAGAGGAGCAGGATCGGACAACACCGACAACAGCGAGCACCAAACCCTTGCGTAAAACGGCCAGCCACCAAAGGGGCGGGATCGGACAACACCGACAACGGCAAGCACCAAACCCTTGCATAAAACGGCCAGCCACCAGATGGGGCGAGATCGGACCACCGTGTTCGTAGGTTGTGCCTCCACCAAAGCACAGGAACAAGACGACATCACTTCAGATCGCCGGCTGCGAAAAGACCCCATCTTTGCACTCAAACAAACCATGGAAGCAAGGAGATCCCTGCTCCAAGACGGTGCATCCAAGGAGGTCACACGCAGTAGCGTCGGCACCGTCGGGTCTAAAGAACAGGGTTTTCACCCGGAGCATACACGAGGGAGGTAGGGCGAAACCACAGTGTCGCCCCCAAGAGGGAAAACGGCGCCCACGGGCGCCGCCGGCAACGGCGTCAATCGACGACTTGAGCTTTCGCTCGGCCCAACCTCACATATCTATTGACAAGGCCACAAGGGTTACCGACTCCAACCCCCGCCGCGTAGGGCAGGGACACCATGTCAATAACAGTCTCCAGATCCGAATCTGGGCGAGGACCCACGCCGGGCCTCGCCAGAATCTCCCAACGCTGCCCTCCTTGTCGCCCACATGGCCAAGGAACACAACCAACATCGTGAAGTGGAACCTGCCGTCAAAACACCACCGCGCCCACCAGGGCCGTCGCCCCGACATACAAAGTACAAAGGATGAACCAGCCTCACCTACCTCCCGACGGAAGGAAGACCGCGAGCAGGCAGCCAGCCACCCCGGTTGCCGCACCTACAAACCACAGTCCTCCGGTCCCTGTCTGTCACAGTGGATAAGGCACTGACGGTGCGAGTGCGACGACTTGTGCGTGAGAAAATGCAGCAGCGCCTCCTGCGGTGCTGACTCGTGACTTTGTCTCACCGCAGCTTGGACTCTCGGCGGGTGCGATCATCTTTGATGTTGGAAAGGCACGTATAGCCGTACAGAACTTTGCGAAAGCTACGTGCTAACAGATCATGTTTTGATGGTAAGTTTGTCAAACTCCCGGCTGGCATAATTTCTTCACAAGCGTTTTTTTTTACAGAATTTCTTGAAAAGTGTTGGTCAACACATGGGATTTACCACGGCAAAAAAAAAAACTCAACACATGGGATTTGCTCCTCGCATGGGCTATCAGGCTGCTGGTGCTGATAACTTTCTACTCCGGTCTCTTAGATGTAGCCCATGAAGCTCAGGTGATGGGCCAGGCGCGCTGGTCGCAACCAAAATCATTACAGTGCGGGATGCGGCCACGGGATGACGAGAAGCGCGCGATGGTTTTCAAATGAGTATCGGACTTTTGAAAACAAAACAAAAAAAGAGTCTCGGACGAGGAGGGAAACGGGGATACGCCACCGAAAGAAACGCCCATACATCGACGTCCCTACTGCTACTACGAGCCTACGAGGGGAGCAGGAGTGTCATGTAGCTGGCTCGTGCTCGTCGTTATGCTGCCTGCTACTGCTATACTGCTGCCATCGCCATTGCCGGCATAGGGCTATAGGAGAGCAGCATGACGGCGACAACCAACAGCTACATCAACTAGGTAAAAGGTGGTACTAGCAACAGTAGGAGGCGTGCTCCTATAGCGATCGATCCACCGACCTGGCATGAGGACGAGGCGGGTCACACGGTACGTACTTTGTAGGTAGTAGTACTGTATTTGTACGCGGACACTTTACACAATGGTACTTCTCAGTCTCCAGTAAACTCTTTTCAGGTTGGTTCCCACTTCCCGCGGGTAATTTCTTTGATGGTTCTCGGCGGCTGTAAATTAGAGTAAAATACATGGGAGATCATTGAACTTGTCCGTATAATTCAGTTGGGTCACTGTATTCCAGAAATGTAAATTTACGGTCACTGAAGACGCGTTGTCGGCTCACGTACGGTCACCACACACGCTGCAGCTACGTATTTGCTGACGTGGCTGGGTGGGACCCGTATGGCAGTGGAAGCAGCACCGGACCCATCTATGAACGTTCCAGCAGTGCGTTTTGTTTGTTGTAGAAAGCCCCCTACACTAGCAAACTCGAGCAAGCTGGACCTATCTTCTTTCTTTCCCTTCCCCAAATCCTCTTCCCGTTCCACCGCTGGCGCGCCACCGCAGCACGCTGCCTCGGCCACACCCACACGCACGCAGCGCCATTGGGATCCAAGGCTGTGCTCGAGCCGTCCCCCTCCGAGTCATTCTCGTCGCAAAGCTCTGATATGGATGCTACCGTGCGCACAAGTTTGATTTAAATCTCGCAAGCAAAAATCGATTGGCCGGAAGACAGACCGACGAACACCAGCTAGTTGAGCAAGCTAGACGCGCGTGGCCGGCAAGCTAAGCACATGCACATGTGTACCTACCGAGGTGTCATGCGCGTGCAATAGCTTCCTAACTGATGAGCGCATTAGTGTAAGGCCAGTGACTTGGCCGGCCGGCGTGCCTCGTGAGGCTTCCCTAGTGGCTTGATTGGCTGCTGGGTGGAGGTGTACTAGGTGGGCGTGGTGGCGATGCAGACTTGCCCAAACGCGTCGGCAAGTGGTGGTGCTAGGGCCATGGCGCGTCCGGAAGGAGAACGAGCCCAACCACAACTACCTCGTCGCGTGCACTGACCTTGCCGTGTCCCGCCTTGTCGACCTCGGCACGGTGCACCTCCTCGTCGAGCTACTGATGGACCCCGACACGGGCACCACGGAGAGCACGCAGGAGAGCGGCTCGATCTGGGGTTGCGGTCAGCACCTTCTGCACCAGCGTCAGCTCGCCATCGGCGCGCTCTGCGCGGCCGACGTCCACGCCGGCCTTGACGAGCGCGCTCTGTGCAGCCCACCTCCGCGCCGGCCTTGGCGAGCGCGCGCAGACACTCCTCGGACCCGACTCCTGCAGTGAAGTGCATCGTCGTGCACCTGCCATCCAGCGCGTCTGGGGGGCCTCTCGTCGGCCAGCAGCACGCCTGGCGTCTCCGCGTCGGCCTTACTGGCGGCCTCCACCACGCCATGGGAGGCGCGGTGCTCGGCAGGGCACAGCTAGGTAGCGGGGGCAGGTTCTTTACAACATCGACGTGCCGGGAAAGCCAGTGGCGGCGATCCTTACGGCAGCGGCGCGCGGGAGCTACTCCAGGGCGGTGCACAGAAATTTCTTGTTCCTGACGTTTTCTTGAAAAAACCCCTCCTGCGGGTGGGCCATCATTCAAGTCATTGGCTTGACTGGTCAAATCCTCGCCACGTCAGCAAATATGTAGCTGCAGCGTCTACGGTGACCGTACGTGAGCGGACAACGCGTATTCAGTGACCGTAAATTCACATTTCCGGAATACAGTGACCTAAGTGAATTATACGGACAAGTTCAGTGATCCCCCATGTATTTTACTCTGTAAATTACTAGGAACTGAAAAGGCCAGGGAGGGAGCAGAGCATCGTGTTCCTCCTCCTCGTGCCCGGCCTCTCCATTGCTATCCGCCGCAGGCCGAGTAAAAAGTCACTGTCCCTGTGGCCTTTGCTCGCTGCTCGCTAGCTTTCTCAGACCAGTGTGGCGTGGTCACGTGTCTGCCGGCCAAACAACGGCACGGGACGATCCAGCGCTCGCCAGCATGATAGTAGGAAAATCGAAAGTACGTGTCGACACAGACTTTTCTATCGGGACTTGCAACTATTATGTACGTTCCGTATATAGCAGACGACGGTGCATGCAATTTGATCGTGCATAGATATCTTGGGAAAAGGGTACATTTGACTACGCAGGACATCCGCTCGATCACTTGCACGCATCCCTGCTGCTGCCTACGTTAGGCCAGGACAGGCACCGGTGAACTCAGCTCGCACGCCGGCGTTCGGCCACCCCCGATCCAACCGAAACACGCCCGCGCGTGCCTCTGAATCCTACCTACGCCATGCGCACGCACGCACGCACTGCACTGCAACTCGATCCACACGCAAAAGATACACCACCGGCCGGCCAGGCCAGACTAGTGCATTTCCAAAAGTTGGCCCCAAGGGAGCATCGCCATCACCATCATCGTCACACGAGAGGCAAGCAAGCGTATGGATAAACATGGGGCCCTGCGAATTTTAATCCCCAAAGGTGAGGATGAACAGCAACACTACCCGTCAGTCAGAGCTCCCTGTCAGGTGCGAAATGGCTGTTATACCCCTCTTGAGCCCGGCTCGTTCTCTCGCCATGCTCTGCTCCCTCCGACGAGCAATTGCAATGCTGCACCCTCCTCCTACGTTTGGCTACGAGACGAGAGGGAAGTGGGAAAGAGATCTCGGCATGCAGGGCAGGCGGAGCCACGCCTCGCTGCTCACGAGGGCGGCAGTGGAGGACATGACGGAGAGCATCATGTGGAAAAGACATTCGTCGTCCCGGCGAGGGGAGGCAAACCAAGCGACACGGCGTGGTTTTCCATGGAGCTCGGAGGTCGTCGTTAACTACTTAAACAACATTCTATTAATCCCCACGTACGATCGACACGGCGTGGTTTTCCATGGAGCTCGGAGGTCTCTACGCTGGCACATCCCGCTCCCAATAAATACTCGTACGTACCACCACGTCCAGTAGACCAGACCAGTACAGTGTTTGAACTTTATCAGACCACGCGCCAAGCACGAGGAAACGGATAGGAACAGCCTGCACGAGCCCCGACGCCGGAAACGTTGATTCCGAGTTCTCGGCGCCGGCGGGGGCCCGGTCTCCTCGATCCTCGGCCGCGCTGCTCACAAGTGACAGTCGGGTGGATCGATCAGGTTCGTTCCCGTTTCTCCGGCGAGTAGCATGCAACAGCAGAGGTCGTTCGGATTGGATTTCTACAGAGCTAGCGCGAGGCGAGCGTTCCCCAGTCCGTTCGCCGGACTCGCTAGTCGGCGGCGTCTGGGATGGTACGGCCGGCGTGACGCTACGATGGCCGGGAAGTCGCGCTCGACCGTCACCACCCGGCCATTTATGCTCTCTTGTACCTTGTGCTGTTTTTGATGGGGCTGGCCGCATCACTGGATAGGTAGTGCATGTACCATGGCAGCACGGGTGGAGTACGCCACTCGCCTCTATAGGGTACTCCCTCCAATCCATATTAGTGGGCATAGATTTGTCTAAATTCATATGTATCTAGTTAAGTATTTAGACTAGATACGTGTGTATCTCGACAAAGTTGTGCCCACTAATATGGATCGGAGGGAGTACAAGTTTATCCACGGCATATACGAGCCGGACGCTGGGACGGACGAGGCAGTGGTACGCCGTGTTTTTGGATGTACCAGCTTGACTAATGTACTCATCAACAGTTTTCGCAGGTCTGATCGAGAGGACAGACACACATTTATCCAAAATTTCAAACTAATCTTTTTTATCAGGGTTTGGCCAATGTAATTTTTTGTTAAATGGAGGCAAAAGTTTTGCCTTAATCTATTGATTAAGAAGGTAATAAAGAATTGCCTAGTTAATTTCTCACGCTAGTTATTACCTTGCCACCCTAAGAATTATCTGTCTAAATTTTTACGGGGTTTTGCTCGTAGGCGCCTCGTATGATGTAACAAGGGTTGCGTATGGCGATTCTGTATGTTCTTGTTAAAAAAAAGTAATCCCATTACCAGTGTATAAATGTTTCCAAACAAGGCCTCAAATGAAATCCAAACACCCAAACAAAACAGTGCAAGTTTCATGAAGGTCAACCTGTGGTGGCTTCTTCTCTCCGGCGATCGGTGGTACGGCGTCTCCGGCGGCGACTAGAAGCTTTGGGCGAAGCTTTGGATCTGATTGTGTTCTTCACCGGTGACTTAGGGTGCTTTCTGCACTTTTCCGGGTTCTTTTGTAATTTCCTGTTTCTTTGGGGACCTGTTTGTAAAGTGCTGAGCCTCTTTTAATTGAATTGGATCCTTCCTCAAAAAAAAAAAAAAACAGTGGGACCTCCGGGAGAGGCACTAGCTGGCTAGTTCGTAACTACTTTTTTTTTATGACCGAAAAGTAGGAGCTCTGCCCTTACTTTATAGATAGGAGAAAAAACAACAGGTGTTGCTACAACTTGGCATCCAATAGGATGGCAAACAACTTTTTAGAACGCTATCTTAGCCCTCGTGCTCAAGCTCGCCGCTGGAACAGACCTTCGCCGCCGCGGATTAGGGCCTTCGTTGCGGTGCACCGCACCTAACCTTTATCCAAGAAAGTAATCCGCTTCCGTCCCCATCCCCCGAACCCGAATCAGATGTAGCCAAGCCACCGCAACTTGCCGGCATGGCCTGGTTACTCGCCTCCGTCCGGGAAAAGTCACCTCCCTATTTTCCCGGAGCACCCCATCCCCACCCAGATTTGACCACCGAAACACAACAGCGTGATCTGTAGAGGCGGAGTCGATTCTGCAACGCCGCCGCCGTCTAGCGTGCTGGACCTCTAAAGCTGTCCCCCGATGTCAACAGATGCGATCCAGCCGCGCTCCCGCTGGACACTAGGTGAGGTGCCTCCATCCGTCCGTCATGTTGGTTGTACCGCAACACTGCTATCCGCAGATTTGGCCTTGGTGCTCCTCTCAGAGCATCTCCACTCGCGGCGCCCAAACGGCCGCCCAAACGTCTTTGGGGCGTGCCGGACACAAAATCGCCCCCACTCGCGGCGCCCAAACGCGAATTCAGTCCGGCGGCCCAGTTTTGTGTCCGGCACACCCAGCCCACGCCCTCAACTTGGGGAGGCTTGGGGCGGCTCCGGACGGAAGGAAACGCGACGCCACGTCGGCTCCCGACGCGCGGGCCACGCCTGGCAGTGAGACAAGAGGCTGCATTAATGCCGGACGTCGTCTCGGTTTCCCAGCCGGGCGCAGCGATGCGTCGCTTCGCCTCTGCGGTGAGGAAGCGTCTGCGCCACGGCGGCGTCAATGCAGGCGAGTCGTTAATGGTGTGGCAGGCGAGCCGTTGGACGGCCGGAGTTAAGGCGACCTCATCCGTTCGCCTCCCGGCCGCTATATAGAGCGGGTTCCTCGCCGTCTCCACCATCTCCATCCCACACCTAGCCATGGCCTCTCCCCGGCGCGCCGCGGAGGAAGAGACACGAGCGCAGAGGGAGGCCCGTCGTCGCCGCCGTGACAGCCAGGTTTGGCAGAGCGCCATGGCTCGCCGCGGCTGGCCATCGCAGGAGGCAGGCTCGTCGGCCGTCAACGCTCCACCACCTCCTCCACCGCCTCCTCCGCCACCGCCGAACCAACTCACGGAAGCCGAGGCGCGCGAGCTCGTCCGCACCAACACGCCGGTGCCGGCGAACTGCGTCCTCCCCGAGGGATGGGCCACGAACCCAGTGCACGTCCCCGTTGCACCCATGCTGGCCGGCCAGGCGCGGCTCGACTACGTCGCCTCGTGCATGGGGACGATGGCGCCGGAGCTGCACGACGACCCCAGGTTCGAGCCGAACTCGGCGTACTGGGACAAGCAGGTCGAGCTCGAGCATGCCTACCGCCTCCACTCCTTCTTCGCCCCCAAGCCGCCTGCGGACTGGCTCGAAGACTCCGACGACGCCGTCGACACCGACGACGACAACACCAACACCACCGACGAGGACTTCGCAGCGGGCATGGAACGGGAGAGGGTTCGCTACGAGGCGGTGGAGCAAGCTCGTCGCGCAAGATCGGAAGGAGGCCGCGTGCAACCTCCTCCGCCGCAACCTCAACAAGAGGCGGAGGAGGTTGACGGTGATGATGACGGCTTGGAGGACTGGCCACCGACGCCGGAGTGGGATCCCGGCCACATGCAGCTCGCCATCGAGGCCGACATAGCCTCTGCCGCCGCCACCACCGCCTCCGCCGCCACCACCTCCAGCTCCGCAGCCACCACCTCCAGCTCCGCCGCCACCACCTCCACCACCGGCTACCTCTACTGCCTCTGCTCGAGCAGCCGCCGGGGTCCTGTGCTCGCCGCCGCAAGGGCCGGCGCCTGCCCCAACTGCCGGTGCCCGGCGTGCCACCCTACTTACTAGATCTAGTCTAGGTCTAGATTTAAATTTGAATAAATTATGTTAGTTTGAATGAAATTTCAATGAAATATATGCATTTTCGTATCAAAATTTCATATTTAAATAATATTTGGACGCCGCGAGTGGGGAGCGAGGACGCCCAAATGGGCAAGGTAGTCCGGACGGCGCCCAAAGAGCCTGTCCGGACGGCCTTTGGGCGCCCATTTGGGCGCCGCGAGTGGAGATGCTCTCAGATGCTCGCCGGTGCGGCGCCACTCGGCATGTTGTCCGTCCGATCAATGACCTGCGTGCTTGCCTTGCCGCGGCACTGCTTCCGGCGTAGTCTACCGGTCTGCATCTCCCGCCGGACAGGGGCCGGTGCGTCGCTCTCCAGCCTGGGCTCTCTGCTGTGGTACCTGATACGTCCGACGGCTTGCAACTCACAAGCTGACACCTCTCATATATGCAACTTCCCTTTGGGACGACAGCCTACGGCTGCTGGGCACCATGCTGGACCGCCCGTGATGCGCTATTACTCTCCCTCTGCGTTCATATGGGCGGTGCATTTTGGAGAATAATGCGTTGTATGGCACTATGGCCTGGAAGATTTGAGTGCTAATTCATGGAAGCGTGCTGAATTTTCCTCACACCCATGTTCAAATCTCATGAATTGTTTAGTCTGCATATCAGGTCCTTGCGGTAATGTGCACTTCGGGTCTTGTCAGTGATTCACATTCCTGTAAATTGCTAATTCTAATTTCTGAATTCAAGTAACCATGTTTTCCCTTTTACACAGATTCTAAGTTCAAGTGTTATGGAAGAATTCCACGGTTCATCTTTTAAAATGAAAAGGGACCGCCCAACAGGAAGTCGTCATAGTTGAGGGTATTTTTGGCTGAATTAACTCACGTCGGCATCTTTCGGTAGTTATAAGAAATCAATAAATACAAATTAATTAAAATTAGAAGTCAGAATTGGAGAGTCCATCGAAATGTTAGTGCAAACAAAAGACCATTTTTTAGAGAGCTCACCACATGGACATAGAGAGTCAACGTTCACACTTTCGTTGGACCCATGTTGACCAGCGTTTCGTTAGTCGATCGATTTCGGGTCAAAATTATCGCGCCACTTTTTCATCCAAAACTTATTTCTATCTCCGTTGCAACGCACATGCACGTTTCCTAGTTATCGAAAAAGATCTCTCTCAACTAGCGGTTGTGTGCCAACCTGTAATTGGCTAGTTCGTAACTATTTGAAGATGTTTGTTTTTCAAAAAAAAAAAATAATCGAACGTGTAACTCGCAAACACGACACTAACCGTGTTTGTTATGGTATTTAAATGATCACGGGCTGAGGTGTACACATCTCCTAAATTATAAAACTTGAAATTTTCAAAAAACACTCAAAGAAAATGATAGCTATAATATATATTATGTACCGCAAATGCAAAATTATCGGTCCTTGGTATCTCAGATGACACGGGTGAAGATACGAGCTAAAGCTCCCCGCTTTGGCGCCGGCGAGGATGATATCCGCGAGTGTCCCTACCCCTCTTTGGGTGCGTCGTTGTGGGTATCCTCTCGCGCATGGGTTCCGGGTGAAAACCCTTGCCTGTCGTTGTGTCTCGGCGAAGGCGTCGCGTCGCGTCGTTACCCTCTTTGGGGCGTCGTCGGGGAACCAGGTTTCATCCGGGTGCAAGACGTTGAAATCAGCATCTTGGCGCGAAGCTTCTTAGACTTTGGCACGGAGTGGGATCGTTGGTCTCCTATCCTTTACACGTGCCCTCGGTGCCACCTTCATCAGTCCTCGCTAGTTGCTGACACAAGCGGTGCTCCACGGCCAGGAGCAAGAGGGCACACTGCTCTCTTCGGCGACAGCTTGGTGTGGTCTATGCAGCGGGCCTGATGGTCTTCCAAGGCAATGCGGTTCTGTTCCTATTCGGTAGTCTAGATCGCTTCATGCTAGGTGTGGCGTTTCCTGTTTTCATGTTCGGCTTCGAGTTGGTGGCTCGCCCCCTTCTCATTGTCGTTTTTCCTTTTGACTTCTCATGTTCGGCCGGTTGAGCTTTATTTATTGAGCGGGGCGAAAGCCTGATACGAGGATATAAAAATGTTAATTGGACCAAACTTCAGACAAAGGATCAACCAAATACATTTTTTGAGATAAAGAGAATATATTAATATCAATAAGATAGTAATTACATCTATCTTCTGCAACAATGTAATGTTAAAAACTAGTCAAGACGTTATAAAAAAACATGTAGCCTACCAATTCAATCAGCAACTCGCGACAGTAGTAAACAAATACCGCCATCCACAACACCTTGACCGCGAAAATACATGAATAATCAACATTACATAATCAATTTTGACGTCACATATCAAAATAGGCCACGATAAAATCATCATAAATAGTTCATAATATCATCAAAAAATAAGTTATCGAAAATAACGTAAGATAAAGAACATGATACTCGACGAATCTATGCACCCGGTGCACCCGTCTCCGGTTTAGCATCCAAAAAGTTTTAATTTTTTTGAAAAAAAGTTTGAACATTGACTTAACATATATATACATCGTCGCGAAAATTCAAGTCTAAATTTGAAACACAATATCAACACTGAAAATGACAATTTTGTTATCAATACTGACAATGGGCCAAATGAAAAGCCCAACTGCATTTTAGCACTATTCATTGTCGGATTTATCTATTTTATTTCTGATCTGTGATATCAATTTTGATTTGAAAATTTGTGACATGGTAGATATGAGTACTTTCAATGTTCAAACATTTTTTTGCGGAATTTCCGAAAATGTGGTGATCAACTAAATTCGGGTGCACCGGGTGCACATATTCACCAATTTCATAGGATGTTCTCCCATAAGACCATCGTCAATCTGGTTATGGGGAGTCCGGTCTTCTACCTGTTCTGTACATTACTAGGAACCCCACAATTTGATCAAGTGTCTGTAACAGCCCAAAGTTGTGAACCTCAAAAACCTGAGTAAAATTTTCACTTTTTCATTCCATGCATGCATCATTGCATCAATCTTAAATTGCTAAACAACACACTATTTGTTTTGGGCAAGATTGAAAACTAAGGTGCCAAACTTGCTACAACAAATTCCACAACAAGGAAGACACTCAAACGTGCAAAACAAAGGTACTTTGACAATTCAAATTTGTCAAGGAAGTTCCAAGAGTTAGAAAATGATATTTTGCAATTGCTCTAAATTTTCCAAAGGAACAACATTTTCAATTTAGCAAATGCCATAAACTAACCCAATGAACAAAAGTTGCTCAAAACATTTTATTCTGAAGTCCCAAATTTTGTGTAGCTTCTACTCAATATGGGGAGGCTCCCCAAATTTTCTCAGATTTTAATAAAATATTTAAGTGCCTCCAATAAATCCCTAGAGCCACTGATTTTTAAAAAGAAACAGCAGAAGGACCCGTTTGTCAGGAACTTAAAAGTTCCAGGGGCCTCTTTGTAAAACCTTCTTTCCTCTCCCCTGTAGCGACCGAGCGCAGTGCTCGCGCCGCACCGCCGTGCGCGCGCCCGGGCCCCCTGCTCTCCTCTGCCTGCAAGGAGGAGAAGAAGAGCACGCACGCGAGCCCCCACCTGCTCCATTTCTTCCCCTGCCTCTCCCTCTGTTTCCCTCGCCATGGCCGGCGCACCGCCCGAGCACGCCGTGCTCGTCTCCGCCGTCTGAGTAGCCCCGCGTAAATCGAGCACCGCCACCCGCTCCGCCTCGCCGTGCTGCTCCTCCGCGTAGAAGGAATCGGTGGGAAACGCAGAGAATCGCCGCCGCCGTTCGATCTCGTCCCCGACGCCGCTTCGCCGGACGATTTTGTCGCCGCCACGCCATCCCCTACCTCGCCGTTGCCGTGCTCGTGTTCCTGGTGAGCTCACCGTGCCAATGCCCCTCCTCCCTCTCCCTCTCCCACACGGGTTCCCGCTCCACCTCGCCGTAGCCGCGCGCCGTCGTCGCCGTTCGTGTTCGTGCTCGACCGGTCGCAGAGCCGGCTTAGCCGGGCTGTGTGCCGTTTGGCTCGGGCCACTAACCGGCCTTGGGCCCGGACCTAACCGGGCCACGAGCCGGAGCTCTCTGCCGCCTGCCCGGCCTGCTAGCCGGCCCAGCCGGGCTGGAAACCGGCAGGACAGTTTTTTTGCTGCTTATGTTTTTCTTATTTCTCTCCGATAGCATATGTTCCCCGCTACTCCCTCGCGACTCTAGGGTTATCGAAACTCGATGATTCCTTCGAGTTCCATCGCCCACGCTAGAACTCGACTATTTATTATTATTGTTGTTGAAAGTATTTAAAATAATTAAAAGTAAACAATTAAAAAGAGGAATTTATAAAAACAATAACTTTTCATCGGGACCTCCGAAAAATGTGTTCTTCATATCGAAATGCTCAGAAAAATGTGCACTAACCATTAGCGTCACTTGCATGCATGTTTACATGAGCTTAGCACAGGAAAACATTAAAAACAAAGGTAGAGCTGTATTTCTCTCTTGATTAATAATTACTCTGGTACCCCAGATGACTTAGTAGCTCTTGCTATAATAATTCCATTACATTAAAATGTCATGTCATCATGTGGTTGTGCATTGCATTGTGAAGCTTGTGTGGTGATTGATTTGTTTCTTCCGTTGTTATGTCTCGATAGATCAAGCAGCCGGGGTTACTCCACAATACCCCGAGGATCCGTACTACCAGTACCCTGAACAAGGCAAGCGTAATCCCCCCCTCTGAGCATGTCTTATCCTATTTTCCGCAAATATTTTCTCCACTATAATATTGCATGCGGTTCCAAATGTCAATTTGCTTGGATTAGAGTATCCTATAGTTGCATTAAGATTCCGATGCCAATTACCTGTTTTCCCTCCTATTATCCATAGGTTTGTATTGTTGGCCTGAGCTATTTAATTATGTTATGTTGTTGCTTAGCCATGCTTAGTTAAATGCTTAGCCGTCGATGGATGGTTCATGTTGGAAACAGGTGATGAGATAAATGGTTGATGGTGGAGAATTGTGGTGACAGGTAATAAGATGTTTAAAGGTGGGGATGAGAGGCCACTTGGTATGGTGGTGTTTTGTCTCACTCTCGCCGCCTAGGTGCGAGTTCTTTACCTCTGGAACCAAGAATGAGCGCGCTTCCTTTCGGTGGGGTATATGGAGCCCTCGTCGATCGACTAACTTGGGCGGGACTAGCCAGGGTCCTCTAGTTTGAGCTTCCATTTGCGCGTGCGTTGAGATGGTGGCTAAGACAGAAATGAGGATGGTGGTGTTAGGAAAATGAGTGGCCACGGGGCAGGCTGTTGGATCCGCTGCCCGTCCTCACTGATGATCCTGGGTTAGTCTTTAACAAGGTAAAGGTTGTAACCGCTCCCACTCAGCCGGCTTTCCCCGGAAGAGAGCTACGTGTAGGCAATGAGCCGGGCGGTACCGAAGGTAAACACAGTGCACCCCTGCAGGGTTAAATCTTTTCGAAAAGCCGTGTCCACGGTTACGGACAACTTGGGAAAGGACGATAAGATCATAGAATAACTATAACGGAATGATTAAAAACTGGGTACTAGAGGTACCACTCACGAATGCAAGGTTGACTTCCTCGAGGGTGATTCGGGGAGGTGCCTTTGATGAACAGGTACAGTGGTTGATGATGGTAAATGTTGAGAAGGGTGATCAAAGACAAGAGTACTTCTTATCTCTTTTAAAAATACTCTGAATAGTCGATGCCATTGAGTTATGTTTTTATAAACAAAATCAGCTTTATGCAAACAGCCATAAAACCTTGAAAGCCTCATCGAGCTAAAGCTCTATATATAATCTTGCGAGTTCGTCGAACTCAACGTCGTTTGTTTTGTTTCAGAGGAGGACTTCACCGACCTCGAAGGTGGGTTCTTTGTGAACGTCGACGAGTAGTCTGGGTTCCCAGGTGGCAGCTTGGGACATCCCGGGACAGCTGGCGCTGTGATGTTTATTTGTAGGCCTCTTAGGCCATATTTTGGATCTTGTTGTTTAGAACAACCTAATTCGCTTCCGCTTGTTGTAATGTTGGGTCTGTGACCTCTGGTTGTAATTTGCTATCTTTCTCTATTATAAGAGTTGAACTATAAAGCTTTGTGTCGTAGAGTCTGTGATGTGCCAGTTGTTCCACAAGTCTTGATCTCTCTATTATACATTGAGGGTTGTGCCTGTGTTAAGGCATCAATCGGGGAGTTGCGTTGCCGATGATTCATTCCGAGCAACGCCTGCCAAAGGTTTTGGCCGGGGATTGGTAAACCCGTAACCTCCGGTTGTATCGCTTAACCGGTGACACACAGCATCACTGTATAACAGTCGGGTCGGGGCGCCACAGTGTCCCACGAGTCCACACAGGAGTTCCAACGCTAGAGTATTCATAGTTCACCCGTGTTTCTTACTGTCTTTTTATGGACTATATATTACACACCATGTCATGTCGGAATTTTGCACATTGCCAGCCTTGCAAATTTAGAAATACACAGCATAATGTATCTATGTCGAATTCATAGGCCGTTAGAGGGAACCTCTTCACGATGATAGTTGGGTCATGACAATGTTGTCTGAGTTGACCATGCTATGTTGCAGGACATTCTTCCTCCTCGAGTGCATGCAGTCGATGCTACGTAGCATTCTCTTCCACCCTATAGATGTTGACGAGGAGTAGTCTTCAAAATCCAAAAAAATGTTATCCCAATGCGCACTCATCTATATGAAATAATTGACGTTGTTGGCATATTCTTGTAGAAATCATCACACAAAATAGAAAATAAAAATAAAAATAGCTTTAGACAATGCGTCGAACCCCCACGGGCGTCAATATGTTTAGTGGTTTGCTAGACCTGTCTTTTCAGCCATCCTCTAACATAGCAGCCTTTTTATAGATCCTCTTAGAATTTCAACGAGACCTAATAAATCATTGTGGGCAGTTAACACTTGACTACACAACATTTTAGAAAAAACTTCATATAAAGGCCAAAAAATCATGCAAAACATTATAAAGTCCATATTTATACATGTATTTGACTTCACAATTTTGAATTGACATCACGTCTTTACACTCATGACTCCGCCACGGCAGTCACGCTATTTGGGATCAAAGTTTAATCGTCACATATATTCTTAAGATACGAATATTATCCACCAAATATAACATTCGTATAACATATTTTGTCTACATGTGGCCTGATTCATTTAGCCGTTATCAAAAAAAAAATTAGCAGGAAATTTGATGCGCTCAATATATTTAGCAGGATATGCACCGATTAATTTCAGCAGCGGCGCAGTCAAAACGTATCCAAGCAAAATCCGTCGTCTCCAGCTCACCGCATTCAAGGCTTCTTCCTTTTCCTCCCTTCCAAAGATCGTCGCATTCAAAGAGCCGGCCGAGCAGAGTTTCGTGTTGGGAAACCGACCCGTACGTGACTCGTACGGGCCCACCCTTTCTTGGGTGGGGGGTTTTCCCTAGATTGGTCCTCAACCCTAGCCCCTCTCCCTCTTATATATACCCCATGTATTGTATGGAGAGAGACACACAATTGATAATAAAGACTACTTGTGCCATACCTTGCGTCCTTCGACTACTTCCTCTACGCTACGCAGCCTCGGGACCGGCCAGCCGGCAGAGGGTGCGTAACACGTTATCAGCACGAAGCTCTCCGCCGAGCTGTCGTCGAGCCTTCCTCAAGCAGGCTCCCTGCACCGATCGCGAAGGTATAACCACAATCTGATCGCAAAAATGGATTCGCATCGCCTTTTCTTTTCCGTTTTTGCGTCTCTCGTAATCTTTAGATGTTACCTACGGTGTCGATTTCCCTCCCGAGAGTCGAGCTGACGAATACGTCGCCGACCAATGTCGATACTCTCGGATTCAAGGGGGATTTGATGACGGCACTGTAGGGAGTCGGTACGGACGTGATCCGGATGATCACGGTACCGCCGCGGCGCACCAGCTGTGCAACGCGCCGTCACGGTTCCGGATGAACACGACGAAGAAAATTGACATTAGATGCGCCAGTGTAAAGGACGCCGTCGGCTGCCCAATGTAGAGCCGCTCGTCGTGTGTTGCATAGGTCGGCAAGCCGCCACGCAACGCACCGAGCCTGGCACTACGTGGCGCCGTCGTCGCACTTCCGCCCGGCGGCTGCCCAATGTAGAGCCGCTCGTTGTGTTCATAGGTCGGCAAGCCGCCACGCAACACACCGAGCCTCGCACTACGTGGCGCCGTCGTCGCACTTACGACGCGCTCGTCGCAAGTCGGTCGCTGCGAGCCCTACTGGCCGCCGCCCCGACCGCTGCCGTGCTCGCCGCCCCGCTGACCCGTGCTCACCAGCCTCGGCCGCGCATAAACGCGCGAGGCCCTGCTGGCCACGATCGCCGGCCTCGCCAGCTGCGGCGGCCGCCGCCGGCCGAACGGCCATGCTAGCATGGCTAGCACGATCGATCGGATCGATCGGCCAGGATCGGCCATGCTGGGCCAGCTCGCTACCGGATGGGCTGTTTTAGGCCCATTAATGTGCAGCCTGAAAACAGAAAAATAATTTACAGCGGGCAGGTTGGGCTAGCGGTGGGTTTTGGCCTGGTTATTCGGCCCAGTTTTCGGCCTGCTGCCGTTACGGGCCGGACCGAATACGTGTCTGTGCGAAAATTTACATTTTTAGCATCTGTATACTTTTCCAGTTTTCTGTATATTTTTATTCCTGTTGAATAAATTATCTGTAAATTCCTGGAATAGTCTGTTTTTGCTGAATTTGTATATTACGGAAAATCATTTTTAGAGCCATTTTTCACGTTATGATTACGCTTAGCATAATTTCTCTATGTACATGCTTTTATATCATGTTTTACTACAGTAATTAATTTTTTTTAATACTTAGTAGAGCAATTTTAAGCATGTCCTTTTAAATTTTGGAACGCCGTCTTATTGAATTTTTGTATCAACATCGCTTTATGCAATCGATTACCTGCTGTAATCTGATACTCTTTTTGCATAAATCGCAGATGGCCGGAATCATGAACCGGGAGTTTGAGGAGTTGGCTCAGAACGGGCTGAACTACTTGACATGGGCCTCGGACGTTGAACTCGTCCTTGAGGGCCGGAAGCTTAAGGGAGCATTGGATGCGGGGACCCAGACGGCCCCCAGCAAAACCACTCCGGCGGAAAACGCCCAAGCACTGCATTTCCTCCGCCATCACATGTGTACTACGCTGAAACACGAGTACATGGCAGAACGGAGTGCTTCAGCCCTGTGGACCGCCCTCGAGGCACGGTTTGCTAGGCTGAAGTACACCATTAAGCCGCGGGCGGAGGCGGATTGGATGCGTCTGAGGTTTGCGGACTTCAAGACGGTGGGAGAATACAACTCAGCTTTACACCTGATATGTACTCAACTTGATCTCTGTGGCACCAAAACCACGGAGAGTCAGAAGATTGAGAAGACTCTCTCCACCTTCCATCCATCAGCTCTCCAGAGTGCGCGGAACTACCGCCAGGAGAACTTCACGCAGTATGCTCTGCTTATCGACGCCCTCCAGGTGGCTGAGGCGCAGGATGAGGTTCTCAAAAAGAACTTCAACTCGCAGCCTCTCGGAGGGGGTCCACGTCAGGAAGTTTATGCCGGCGCCTACAAGGTGCGCCAGCCCAAGTTCAAGAAGCGTGGCAAGAAAGGCAAGAAGGGACCTAACCCTCCCCACCCGGCCAAGCAACATCAGGCGGGTCAGGGGGAGGCAAGGCCCCAGGATTGCTTCCGTTGCGGCTCCAAGACCCATTTCTCAAGGCAGTGTCGTGCCCCAAAGCACGTCGTGGACGCGTACAAGGCCAAGAAGGCGCGCGAGACGCACCTTGTCCAGGTGGAGGCACCACCGGCACCCGCATCGGGGCCAATGATGATCCCCACGCCCACCGCCGCGCCCATGGTGGCGCAGAGCGAGGCGCCTGTGGAGGCACATGTGGCGGTTCCCACGAACGCCAGCGTGTCCATGGAGGTTGCGCACACCGTGCCCCCTCCACCGCCACAGCTGGACATCGACTCTGCCGCGGCGATGCTCGCTAATGAAGAGAAGATGAGTGAGCTCGAGATTAGGGCTGAGGTGGATGGATACTTTGCGGAGTCCACCTAAATTCCCCTCGTTTATTTCATGATTCCCTTATGGCAATAAATTTGATACACTTATTTCAATTTGGTTGTAAGCTCTATGAGAGCAAATAATATTTGTTTCACCAACATTTATTAGTTCATCGGCGATTGGATGAATTTGTTTTCATCATTTATTCCATCATTTAATAGAGATTATTGTGTTATGTTCTGAAATATTTGTGCGTTTATGTATTAATGTAGCTTCTTCCTCGCTTCATTTTTATTAATTAGACGCTATATTTTAGAACACGTGTGGCGCCCGAATGGAGGAAACGTGCCTTGCCGATAGCGGCACCACTAATACCATCTTGAGAGAAACAAAGTACTTTGAGTCCATTACTAAAATTGAGGGGAATATTACGACGATCGCCGGATGCGGTCCGCATGTAGTTGGCTCCGGACGAGCAACTATCGTACTCCCCATGGGAACAACTTTGGTCATCAATGACGCATTGTTGTACCCAGAATCGACTCGTACTCTCTTAAGTTTCAAAGATATTCGTGTCAACGGTTTCCATATTGAGACCCATGATGATGTCAATGGTAAGGAATACCTACTCATCACAAAGCACGACGAAAATGGTAAACATGTTGTCGAAAGGCTTCCTTCATTCGCTACAGGGTTGTACTACACCAAGATTGTAGCACCGCCTGTGTACACTACCCTTAAAACTGTTTTTAGAAGCTCCGAACTTTTCAGCCTATGGCATGATCGGTTAGGCCATCCCGGTCTTAGAATGATGAGGAATATAATTAACAACTCGAATGGTCATACTGTTAATGTCAAAAATTTCCCGAATCCTGATGATTTCGTGTGCTCCGCATGCGCTACGGGGAAATTAATCATTAGACCATCCCCCCTAAAGGTGAAGGATGAAATCCCCGCGTTCTTGGAGCGTATCCAAGGGGACATATGCGGTCCTATTCAGCCCCTCTCGGGGCCGTTTAGGTACTTCATGGTGCTCATCGATGCTTCCTCTAAATGGTCCAATGTTAGCCTGCTGTCTACGAGGAACCATGCTTTTGCAAAGTTGATCTCACAGATCATACAAATGAGGAATAAATTCCCTGATTATCGTATCAAGTCTATTCGAATGGACAATGCCGGTGAATTTACTTCCAAGGCGTTCGATGATTATTGCATGGCAACGGGAATCAAACTTGAGCACTCTGTACCGCACGTCCACACACAAAATGGACTTGCGGAGGCATTGATTAAAAGAATTAAATTCATTGCCAGACCGCTCCTTCAGGGTTGTAACTTACCAACTACATGTTGGGGTCACGCAGTGTTACACGCGGCCAACCTCATCAACTTTCGACCATCGGCCTACAACATCCACTCTCCTATGCAGCTTGCGCAAGGGTCGGCACCGAAAATTTCCCACCTTCGTAGGTTCGGTTGCCAGGTATATGTACCAATACCACCCCCTCAGCGATCAGCGATGGGACCGCTCCGTAAGTCGGGGATATACGTTGGTTATGAGACTGTGTCCATAATCAGGTTTCTGGACCCCGCGACAGGTGACTGTCATACGGCCCGTTTCGCTGATTGCATTTTTGACGAGGATCTTTTCCCGACTTTAGGGGGAGATAATCAATCCCTTGATGATGAAAGTCGAGAAATCACGTGGCAAGCCACGGGGATCCACGCTCATGACCCGCGCACTGCTGAGTCAAATAGAGAAGTCCAAAAGATAATAGATTTGCATTCCCTAGCGAATCAACTGCCTGATCATTTCAGTGATCTAAAGACTGTGACAAAGTCGCATGTGCCTGCACGCAATGCACCGGAAAGGGTTGAAATACCAAAGAAAGATAAGGGTATACCCGCTCCCGCCCTTAGGCCTAAAAGGACGCGGAATCCGGTTTCTCAAATCCCAAGTACTCGGGGACGCCCGAAGAAAAAGGACAAGAGAGATTTATCACAGCCTTCCCCTCAAGAGGGGAGCCAGTCGAGACCTGGCACAAGCACGGAAGTTTCAGTGCACGAAATTCCGGACTTGAATTTTCCTATATCGGAAATACCCAGCGAAGATGTGCGCGCACACATTGGAGCGGGAAAGCTAAAGGACCTTGCTCCTGGATTGGGAAATCCGGTGGAGGAAGGAAATGTGCCTGATGCACCCCATGACGAAATGGCCATTAACTATGTTAATTCTGGTGAGTCAATTAATCGAGCCATGGCAAATGTCGACATATATTTTGCCATTAAAATTGCCTCAATCATAGATCCTGACCCCGAGCCTAACACGCTTGCTGATTGTAAGAAGAGGTCGGATTGGAAAGATTGGCAGAAGGCGATAACTGCCGAGTTAGTATCTCTTAACAAAAGAGAGGTGTTCGGACCTGTTTGTCTAACTCCTTCCCACATACGCCCTGTTGGCCACAAGTGGGTTTTTGTTCGAAAGAGAAACGAAAATAACGAGGTAGTACGGTACAAAGCAAGGCTCGTTGCTCAAGGTTTCTCTCAGCGACCAGGTGTCGATTTTGAGGAAACTTACTCACCTGTCATGGATGGAATTACCTTTAGATACTTGATCTCAATGGCAGTAAACTTGGACTTGAACATGAAACTTATGGATGTTGTCACCGCTTACCTTTATGGTAACTTGGATTCAGACATATACATGAAGGTACCCGAAGGTATACCTGTTCCGAACCAAGGTAGAGCAAATAGAAGTTTATACAGTGTTCAGCTTAAGAAGTCACTGTATGGACTCAAACAGTCGGGTAGGATGTGGTATAATCGTTTAAGCGATTTCCTTCATCAGAAGGGCTACACGAGCAATGAAGCTTGCCCATGTGTTTTTATACGGAGATCACAAGATGGTTTCTGTATTATCTCGGTGTATGTGGATGATTTGAACATAATCGGTACACCTGAGGATATTGAGGAAGCGAGTTCCTACCTGATGTCGGAATTCGAGATGAAGGACTTAGGCAAAACCAAGTTCTGTCTAGGTCTGCAACTTGAGCATTCCCCTGCTGGGATCTTAATGCACCAGTCTACCTACACCCAGAAGGTGTTAGAAAGATTTGGATTTGATAAGGCATATCCTTCCAAGACCCCCATGATTGGGAGATCTTTGCAGCGGGACAAGGACCCGTTCAGGCCTAAGGAAGAGGGGGAAGAAGTTCTGGGACCAGAATTCCCCTACCTAAGTGCAATTGGCGCACTCATGTACCTCGCGAATTGTACACGGCCGGACATCGCGTTCGCCGTCAATTTGCTTGCTAGGTACAGCTCTGAGCCTACCAATAGGCATTGGAAAGGCATCAAGGACGTCTTCCGATACCTCCAAGGGACCAAAGATCTTGGCTTGTTTTACCGGAGGAATCAAGACCTTTCACTTGTTGGATATGCTGATGCTGGGTACTTGTCAGACCCGCACACTGGCAAGTCTCAGACTGGATATGTTTTCCTTTGTGGTGGAACCGCAGTTTCCTGGAAATCGTCTAAGCAAACTTTGGTAACAACTCGACGAACCACTCGGAAATCATAGCACTGTATGAAGCATCACGAGAGTGTGTATGGCTTCGACGGATGATCGGCCACATCCAGCTGACATGTGGGCTGAACACCATCCAAACCCCAACTATTATCTATGAGGATAATGCCGCTTGTGTTGCACAAGTCCAGACGGGTTATGTGAAGAGCAATCTCACAAAACATATCGACCCCAAATTCTTCTATGCACATGAATTGCAAAAGTCGAACGAAGTGAGAATCTTGCATACTAAGTCGTGTGAAAATCTTGCTGATTTGTTCACTAAATCATTACCAGCATCTTCCTTTGAGAGATGTGTTCGTGAAATGGGTATGATGAGACTTAGGGAGATGCAAGGTTCAGGGGGAGAATCTTCACAAACTCATCGCTGAAATCTCGATCCCGATGATTGAGTACTTGACTTGAAAGTTAAGTGAGTTGTACTCTTTTTCCCTTTAGTGAGTTTTATGAAGTTTCTCACATAAGGTTTTTAATGAGGCAATTCGTGCAACATGAGGATACATATACTATGCACTCTTTCTCCATATTTTTCCCGTTGGGTTTTCGGAGTTTTTGAGACATAGATAATACGAGTTGTCGGACCAAGGGGGAGTGTTGGGAAACCGACCCGTACGTGACTCGTACGGGCCCACCCTTTCTTGGGTGGGGGGTTTTCCCCTAGATTGGTCCTCAACCCTAGCCCTCTCCCTCTTATATATACCCCATGTATTGTATGGAGAGAGACACACAATTGATAATAAAGACTACTTGTGCCATACCTTGCGTCCTTCGACTACTTCCTCTACGCTACGCAGCCTCAGGACCGGCCAGCCGGCAGAGGGTGCGTAACATTTCGAACGCGAAGCCAAGCGCAAACCCCAAACGCCAAAACCCCGCCTCAAAAACCACCCAAAGCGAAGCGCAGCAAAGGCAGAGGCAGAGCACCACTCCCTGACCCGAGCCACAGCCAGCCAGCCAGCACCGAGCAGAGCCTCTCCCCTCGCCCCATCGATTGCGATGATGGAGATTCCACCACGCGCGCCTGCTTCCTCTACCTCGTTCCCCGCATAGGCTCATAGCCCCGCTCTGTCACTTCTTTCCCCACTCAAATCAGCTGCAAGAACCCACATCCTCTGTTCTTTGAGCAAAGTTTGAATCTTCGCGAGAAAAAAATCCGTTGGGCGTGGCCGCCGCGCCGGGAGGATGGCGAAGGCGGAGAGGCTGGTGGTGGAGGTGGTGGCGGCGCACAACCTGATGCCCAAGGACGGGCAGGGCTCCTCGTCGGCCTACGTGGAGGTGGAGTTCGAGCACCAGAAGCGCCGCACCAGGCCCAGGCCCAGGGAGCTCAACCCCGTCTGGAACGAGCGCCTCGTCTTCCCCGTCGCCGACCCCGACGACCTCCCCTACCGCGCCATCGACGTCGGCGTCTACAACGACCGCGCCGCCTCTTCCGGTGTCGGTTCCGGTTCCGCCGGCGGCGGCGGGAACGGCCGCAACTTCCTCGGCAAGGTGCGCGTCCCGGCCGCCGGCGTGCCGGCCCCCGGGGAACCCGTCGTGCCGCAGCTCTTCACGCTCGAGAAGCGGAGCCTGTTCTCGCATATCCGCGCGAGATCACGCTCAAGATTTACCGCACCGGCGGCGGGGTGGGGAGATGGTCGCCAAGGCGAACAAGCAGGAGAAGCCGGCCAAGGCGACGGTCACCGGGCCCGAGGTCGTGGCCGCGCCGCCTATGTCGGGGAACAAGAAGCACCACCAGCAGCAGCAGCAGCAGCACCAGCAGCCGGTGGTGGCCGTGCGGCCGCATCAGCCCCAGCCGCAGCAGCAGCCGCAGGCGCCCATGGACATCATGCCGCAGCCGCAGCTGCCCATGAAACCGGTGATGCTCTCCGACCACTACCCCGCCCCGGCCTTCTTCTCCGGCCCCGCCGACTTCTCCCTCAAGGAGACGCGGCCCAGCCTCGGCGGCGGCGCCACGGCGGACAAGGTGAGCGCCACCTACGACCTGGTCGAGCAGATGCAGTACCTGTACGTGCGCGTGGTGCGCGCGCGCGGCGTGACGGCGCCGGGTGGGGAGGCCGTCTCGGAGGTCAAGGTCGGGAACTACCGCGGCGTCACGCCGCCGGCGATCGCCTCTGGGCAGCACCAGTGGGACCAGGTGTTCGCCTTCTCCAAGGAGACCATCCAGTCTTCGTTCGTCGAGGTCTTCGTGCGTGCCCGCGGCAGCGACGACCACCTCGGCCGTGTCTGGTTCGACCTCTCCGAGGTGCCTCGCCGCGCGCCGCCGGACAGCACGCTGGCGCCGCAGTGGTACGCGATGGAGGACCGCAAGGGCGAGCGCGGCGGCGTGGAGGTGATGGTCGCCGTGTGGTACGGCACCCAGGCTGACGAGGCCTTCGCCGAGGCGTGGCATTCCAAGGCCGCCGGCGTACAGGGCCACGGCCCCCTCGGCTCCATCAAGTCCAAGGTGTATGTCGCCCCCAAGCTGTGGTATCTCCGTGTCTCCGTCATCGAGGCGCAGGACTTGCTTCCCATGGACAAGGGACTGATGGGGATGGGCCGGTACCCCGAGCTCTTCGTGCGTGCGCAGATTGGGAGCCAGATGCTGCGGACACGGCCCTCGCCGGTGGTGCCGAACCGGGGACCGTCGAGCCCGTTCTGGAACGAAGACCTGATGTTTGTGGTTGCTGAGCCATTTGAGGAGTTCTTGGTGTTGTCACTGGAGGATCATGTGTCACCGGGAAGGGACGACATTCTGGGCCGCCTTGTCGTTCCGGTGTCGGCCATCGAGAAGCGCTGGGATGAGAAGCTTGTTGTCTCCAGGTGGTTTGGGCTGGAGCGTGGCAATGGTGGTGGCAATGTCGCTGCCAGCAATCCGAACAGGTTTGGCAGCCGTGTACATCTCCGGCTGAGTCTTGATGGCGGCTATCATGTTCTAGATGAAGCAACGGCGTATAGCAGCGATCTCAGGCCTACGGCGAAGCAGCTGTGGCACCCTCATGTTGGGGTGCTTGAGCTCGGCGTGCTTGGTGCCACCGGACTGATACCAATGAAGGCTCGAGATGGCAGGGGCGCCATGGCAGATTCGTATTGTGTTGCAAAGTATGGCCAGAAGTGGATCCGCACTCGCACCGTCGTCGACTCCTTGTGCCCCCGGTGGAATGAGCAGTACACCTGGGAGGTGTTCGACCCCTGCACTGTGATCACTGTCGGTGTGTTTGACAACTGCCATGTCGACAAGCCAGCATCAGGGAATACCACAGTTGCTGTCCGTGATAATTGCATTGGTAAAGTTCGTATCAGGCTTTCGACATTGGAGACAGACAGGGTGTACACTCATGCTTACCCGCTTCTTATGCTGCATCCGTCGGGAGTCAAGAAGATGGGGGAGCTCCACCTAGCTGTGCGCTTCTGCTGCGGCAATGCCGGCAACATGTACCATGCCTATGTTCGCCCGATCCTTCCCAAGATGCACTATGTCGAGCCGCTGCTCGTGCGCCAGGTTGAGAGCCTGCGGTTCCAGGCCACAAGTGTCGTCGCTGCCCGGCTTGGTCGTACAGAGCCACCGCTTGGCAAGGAGGTTGTTGAGTACATGCTGGATCACCGCTCACATCTGTGGAGTATGCGGCGCAGCAAAGCAAACTTCTTCCGCCTTGTCGCCGTGCTCTCCGGTCTGATCGCCATTGGAAGGTGGTTTGAGCTTGTTCGCTCGTGGCAGCGCCCGGTGCACTCATGCCTTGCTGTGTTCACATTCCTCGTGTTCGTGCTGATGCCGGAGCTGATCCTCCCAACAGCCTTCCTGGTGATGGCGTTCACCGGGCTATGGAGGTACCGTGTGCGTCCAAGGCACCCGCCTCACATGGAGATGCGGCTGTCTCACGCAGATGCCGCCACCGTGGATGAGCTGGACGAGGAGTTCGACACGTTCCCGTCAAGCCGGGGCGACGTTGTGCGCTTCAGGTACGATCGCCTCCGCAGCGTGGCGGGGAGGGTGCAGACGGTGGTGGGCGACATTGCAACGCAGGGCGAGCGGATGCAGGCCGTCCTCAGCTGGCGTGACCCGAGGGCGACGCTACTCTTCTCCATCACCTGCGTGGCTGCTGCGGTCATCGCGTACGCTGTGCCGATGAAGGTGATGGTCGGTCTGTGGGGCCTGTACGCCATGCGCCCGCCGAGGTTCCGCAGCAGGATGCCGTCCCCACTGATGAACTTCTTCCGGAGGCTGCCTTCCAAGGCCGACATACTGCTCTGATCCTAGCTAGGTAGCAGTCTCTGCAGCTGCAAAATGGGTAACTAACCTTGTGGTCGATTCAGTTGGTGGTTATTTTGGCTGGAGAGAATGATGCTCTAGCAAGAAACAAACTTGTTTGTTTACTGGAGATGGTGGTGCATGGTGTGGTCGTTCCTTATCTTAATTGCTGTTAGTGGTTAGGTAGTTTATGCTGCTGCTCTGTGTTGCATTGCACCTTGTAGTAGTAGCAGCAGCAGAATTAGAAGAGGATTTGTAGTCTCTAGCATAGCAGCCCAGGGGTGCTGTTCTTGTAGTTCCATTGTCAGTTGTGCAAAGACTTCTCAGTAGATTGTAGTTAATCTATGTGATGCTGATGTGTTCGATGAGAGACAACAATGTTTAATTTATTACTACAAGACTGTCTGATATATCTTATCCATGTTGGCTACTGAACCCTGATGTCAGGATGCAGGATACAACCAGGTTTAATGATTCTACTATCAGTACCTATTGATCTGTACTTCAAAGACTGGGAATGATGCTGGTGGTGCTTCTCACGTGCAGACAAGCATGTGTCATCTTCGTGTTGTTTTCGTTCTTTGCTGCTGAGTATAAAAATCTTGTCTTGAGAGCTTGTAGACTACTTGTCTCTTTTGTTTTAGTTTTGTCTCCATTCTGTTCCCATGTGGCTCCAGGCTTAGAATAGTGGAACAAGGAATTTTTGTTTCTTTTATGAAATCTGAACATGCAAGTGTTGTGTTTTGTTTAACTGTACACGATATGCGGAGAATGATTGACTACTTTACTGGTTAGTGTCTTGTGCCGGTGGCACCCAATTCATGTCATCCTGGAAGCAATTTTCTGGAGCAATGCAAAATGCCATCGTGTGATGCTTGAAGTTTATGTTAGTAGCAGGTTGTGCTTAAGTGACGCATTGTTGCAGGATAACATGGCCTGGCCTAGCTGTATACTGTTACAGTCGAAAGAGGCTGTTTGTTTTGGTTGAGAACCAGTGATGAGGATCGTGCGGACAACAAGCTAAGATAGGGCGTCTCATGATTGCGGCGGTTGGATCCACAACAAATGATCCAGCATGTAGGTGAGGGCATCCCACGGGCACGTCCAAGGGCTCCCTATCAACAATTCCGTCGTGTGTGGCTAATAAAATTAACCCGGATCAAGATATTCCAGCAGGTGATCTGCTATTGGGTAAAGAGTCTGCCGCCAGCCGATCGAGTTAATTTTCTCGGCTAGTTCGTTTCCGTGCGTCAGTATGTTCAACTCAGTTTCTAAAGAGCATGTCCAGTCACAACCTCCATATCCGGCCCCCAAATTGTCCGCGGACACGTCCGAACGTGCCCGCAGACAGTGACCGGACAGCTCCTAAAAACAGGTTACTAAAATCACATGCCTCAAATTTTAGATAGTAAATTACTACAAAAGCATGCAACGTCCACTTGCTACTTCGTTGCTACTTCCTACTCTACTTGTCATCGGATAGGACGATAACCGTTGCCGCTGTGCCGGCGCCGAAGCCGGAGGCGCCCTGTGCTGCACCGGGTGGAGGAGCCGGAGAAGACCCCTGATGGTCGGAGTCGGAGAAGAAGGAGCCAGATCTGGAAGGTTCTGGCTCGTAGAGACGACCTTCACGAATCGCCGCCTCCGCCTTCATCTGCTTGTCGACGAAACCCATCCTGTTCGTCATCTGCCAGATAAGGATGCGGTCCGTCGCCTCGGCCTGAAGCTGCTCCTCGGCCGCACGGTGCTCCGCCCGAACCTTTGCTTGCTCGGCCGCCTGAATCCGCACGGCCTCCTCCTCCTCCCGTATCCTTGCCTGCTCCGCCGCCTGCGCCCTCAATTTCTCCGCCGCCGCCTCCGACTGCGCGCGATGCGTTTCGTCCATCTGCCGAATGTACTCCGACCCCGTCATTTCTACGATGTCGGAGCCCTCGCTGAGCATGGCGTGACCGACGTCCGTCGCCTCCGCCGCCTCTACTTCTGCGACCGCCTGCGATTCCGCCGCCTCCATTTTGCGGCGGATCTCCGCCCACCTCTCCGGCGTGAGCTTGGCGCAGGTGGTGGGGAGGCGGCGAGGCATGATGGAGGAGGTGGAGGTTGGGGCTCGGCAGCGGTGGATGTGGGGGAGAAGAGAGCGGCGACAGATGCGGATGTGAGTGTGGAGGTAGGGTTTGCTCCGGCAACTCGACTTATAGTCGGAGGTGGCCGGTATGCCATGAATGCCGGCCAGTGCGCCATGAATGCCGACGCTGGTCAAGCTATCCAACCGCGTGACTGGGCAGTCAAGCGTGGGACCGCAGTGTCAGCAATGAGGGGGCGGACGCGTCCGGGTGCGTCCGGGCGGCCCCAAACCCGCCCCACATATGGGCTGGGTTTGGGGTGTGCCAGACCACCCAGTCGCTCGGGATGGCTTTGGGGGCCTCCCTTGGGTGGCGGTTTTCGGCCCAAAACCTGTTCGAGCGGTCCTCCCGGACGTTTGGGCTGGCTATGGGGGACTCGCTTGGAGATGCTCCAACCCAGGCAGGGTCAGCAACATTCACCATGGCGGACCACACTCACGACGCCATGCACGTCATGCCGGCATGGCAATTTCCCGACAGAGTGCCGTCGTGCAGTACGAGGCACACACCTCTCGTGGCTCTAAGAATAGAGAGTCGGACTGCAAGCCCGTTAGAGAATCTCCACCCGGAGTTGCCGCAGACAGTGACAGGATAATCCAAATATTGTCTCCTACAACCGTGTCTCCCAAAGTCAGTCCAAACAGTGGGGTCAATTGCATATGATTGATGTAGAAAAAGAGAGAAGAATCAATAAAGGAGAAAAGAAATGCAAAGAAAGGAAAAACGGACAGCCCGAGCGCATCCGGATGCCTCCAAAACCTCCCACATATGGTCTAGGTTTGGGGACGGCCGGACAGCCTAGACTTTTAGGAAGGGTTTGACAACGGCGGTTGGGTGGTGTTTCCGATCCAAATCATGTCCGAGTTGTCCGCCCGAATGTTCGGGTAGGGTTGGCAAACCCGGTTAGATATGCTACTTCTTAAGGGCTCCTTTGTTTTGGAGGAAGCATGGAGGAATTTTACAGGGTTAGGAAAATTTCTAGAGTTTGTAGAATGGTGCAAGAGAAAAGTAGAGGGAAATTTTGTTCGTAGGTCACTTTCAAGGCAAAATGTATAGAAAATGAAAAATTCAGTCGGAGCTCATTTTTTTATCCTGTGCAAAGGAACGAGAAAGGTTTCTACCCGCCACCATTCGCTATTCCTATGCCCTTCCCATTCCTTTGACTTTTCTTTCCTTTGAATTAAAGACCCTAAGAGTGAGCTACTCCCTCCGTCCGCTAAAGAGCGTGCTTTTAAAGATTTACACATAGATCAAGAAGATCCCGGACTTTGCTCCATGGCCTAATTAATACATAAAAGGAGCAGCAATGCGTGCATGCAACCATTGAGAGAAGGCAATTAAATGAATATTTCCCGCATGCAGTAATTAAGTCAGTAACCAAGAGACTTAAGTGTGTATGCAACCAATAGATATATCATAAATTCCTCCATGAGCCAATTAAAAACTAATGGATTAGAAACAATGTGCATTATGTGTGTAGATGTACACTTTTTATGGAAAAATAGTAAACCCTAAACGTCCACTTTTCCAGGGCGGAGGGAGTAAGTGTTTTTATCACAGGTGAATCCAGTACCTTTTGCTCATGAATTGTTTTCTAGTGTAGAAGCTATGCCTTTTCTTCTGTCTATACCAGAGTACCAGATCGATCGACACGAGAACAGAACCATGGATGGACAAAGGAAAATAAGTACCCAGAAAAAATTAAGTCGCTACTACTACATTGCGTGAAAGACATGGCTTCCGAGATTAGCTCGACAATCTGCTCCTCCGACCAAGAACTACTGGATCGATTGCCCAAAGCCATACCTAGAAGCTAGCACTATCAATGAGCCAGGGACAAAATATTGCTGAAATTTAATAACCTCCGGCGAGACAACCAGGAGCGGCGCACATACCATGTCATTAATATCGGAAATAAGATTAGATTACTATCAATGAGCTAAGTTGTTTTAACGCTCAGATTTCAAAGTTTTTTTTGCATTTATCAGATTAAGCTTCACTTTCGAGTCGATCTGGGGACTTAGAATATCAGTTTTAATCCTTGTAAAAGTTCAAAACTTTTACGGAAAGTCTAGCCGTCTCATATATATGTGAAGGGTGATGGCCGATTACAATTAAGCAAACGGTCGACACATATCAATACAAACTACTTTAAACCTCTGCACACTTGTTCATGCTTCCTATATTCGGCGACTCGGCGACTTCGTGTGAGTTCATTGAATATCGACCACCGAACACCAGAGCGGCCAAGTCCGGCCGATTTTATACAATCTTCGCCGGCTTCCTCCGACAGGGTCCCTTCCGAGTACCGGGGCATCTGGTTTAGAAAGCGCTGACTTACTGTCTTGCCTATCACGCTGAAAGCCGGCCTCAACGAAACGAGTTTTTCCCCCCGCTGGTCGGCGATTGTTGTAGGCACTTCTACTTTAATAACAAATGTATATACTCAACATGTTATTAACTTATTACTAAATCCACTATAACTTATATGACAAACATTTGGCAAGAAAAAACTGATCATGCCAACTGTTTTCATTTTATACTCCAAAAGTTTCTCTATAAATATATTCTTACATAACCATACACTACACACCTCCATTACAATATTGGTTAGGTTAGGTACTATAGAGTCTCTACCACTAAATTAAATCATATTGAAAATGACATTCACACAATAACATACATATATGCGATATAATTCATTAATTGTTAAAATATCTAAGATGTAAGTTGTCCCTTTTTCACATTTAATGAGGTTTCGTATCTTGCTAAGGATAATATATCCCAAAGGATAAACAAAGTGTGTGACCCAAAAATATTTTCAATCATATACATTGCAACTGTAAATCTAGAAACAATCAAGAAAAGTAATTGTATGGTTCACATTTCAAAGTAAGTAGCATAAAACATATATTTGTTAAAATGACAACATGCATGATAAACATCTAATAAAGTATAAAAGTTTGGTATAATAAAGTTTAACCTGTTGCCTGATCATCACAACATGTGGTCTTCAACATGGCACAAGGAGGCACAAGGAGATTTTGAGGCCTTGTCACATTGGTCCTGCGCGATAGAGGATCCGAAACAGAAGTTACTAGTGGAACCCATGGACCAATGTTTAAATCTACCCTCTTCAGATGTGGTCAAACTAACCAATAGACAGAAAATGGAACATACTCTTTTTCAACCTCTCCTCCCAAAGGTCAAGGGTCTCGTGCTTCCATTCACTCTTCAGCATATGTTACTTTACTGTAGCTAGCTAGCATCCCACACACATACACATCGCTGCCCTCTGCCTCCTTCGCTGATAGTGGGGTCCAAGTATTTGAACTGGAGTCAGCGCACAGTCAATCTCTCTGGAATACGATAGAAGCTCGCTCCGTGCCAAGACAAGGAAAGTGAGCTACTGTAGAAGCACACAGATGGAGTGCAACGGAAAGAATCTGGTGAGGCGGTACAGCACGGCTGGCAAGAGACGGCGGTTACTGTCCATCTTTATGTAGAATGGAAGCCAGATCGATGGAACGTGCAGCTCCAGACGCAACGCGACTCGTGCTGTGGACTGGTACCGTTTGGTCAATCGGACCATGCAACGCGTCCGCGAGCTACCTTGCCCGTGTAGGGTGTATTTTTTGTTTGTTTTATGGTTTTGTTGACGATAAAAATTAATACGTCTGACTATGGATAAAAATAATTCCACCTCTTCGATATGTTCCTTGTCCACCCTTCAACAAAATGGTATTGTTGGACTCGTCTTGCTTCATTTCATATTTTATTATATTAATTTTGTGGACACATGTTATAAATACAAATCATGGTCAAACTTGTATGTTGTTGATCTGCGAAATTAAATGACGCCTTATATTTTAGGATGGAGAGAGTATCATTTGTGCCTAGAGGAATTTACATTTGGTATAATTAATGATTTATTGCATGTTTTTAAAAAACAGATCGTACAAGTTTTGGGGTGAGCCGTTACAAATTGCGGAAAATTATGATTGATCTCTACATAACAGCAGACCTGACAGGTTGTGCCACTAGTAGGAAAACCCTTATAGGACAAAAAGAATACCAGTGACACACTTTTTTGTGCTCCACTGCTAAACCCTGGTATAATATTATCAGTGGCACACACATAGTGTTCCATGGGTGCCAGGGGATGAGGGAGAGTACCGGTGGCACACGCAAAAATATGTGTGCCACCGGTGGCATATTACTAGTGGCCCACATATTTTTGTGTGCGCCACTGGTATTTTGCCTCATTTCACCTATATCTGAGAAATTACCAATGACGCTCACCCTCTCTCTCTAACTTACTGCTCCAACAAGGCCACCTTTCTCTCCCTTATCCCCTCCCTCTTCTCCCGAGCAGCCGCCAGCCTCCCCGCTTGCCCTGCCTCCTCTTTCATCCCCGCTCGCCCCGCCTCCTTCTCTCCTCCCCGCACCCGAGAGCGCCCCCTCACCTCCTCCCTCCACCGCTGCAGCACAACACCGCCACCACATGTTATAAGTATAAATCATGTTCAAACTTGTATGTTGTTGAGCAACGAAATTAAAGGGTGACTTATATTTTAGGATGGATGGAGTATCATTTGTGTCTAGAGGAAATTACATTCGGAATTATAACTGGGGCTAGGTTAATGAGTTAGTGTCTGTTTAAAAAAAAAGACCGATCTTACAAGTTTTGGGGCGAGCCGTTACTAAGTGCGCAAAATTATGGTTGATCTCTACATAACAGCAGAACTGACAGGTTGTGCCTGCACGTGAGCGCATTGACTTGTCCAATAAAGACGTCCGACTTCTTTTTTTACTAGGAGATGAACAACAAAGGGGTCTCACGGGTTAGTTCAAATCTAACGTTCCTTTCGTGTAGATCAACAAAAAAGTAACAATTTTTAAAAAGGATCTACTAAGTATTATAAGAGTAATGCGATCTTCTGACATATCTACTATATATTACAAGATCACCGAGTGCAGGACTCCCTTTAATTTAAATCACAATTTTCTTTAATGTCCATAGCATGTTCGAATGTGGACTCAGTAACATTATAATTACCCAGATTAAGCTTACCAAACCAATTTGTAGTTATAGTAGAAACATTTGTAGCTAGATCAAAAAGTGAAGTAATCTCATTCCGACGAGTCGCCTATTGCTGGTCGGCTCTCTCTTCTCGAGCCCAAGCCCCTCTCTTCCCCTAAGCTAGCCGCCGCCGGCACCAACGCCGCGCCGCCCTCAGCTCCCCGATCCCGACCTCTCCCTCTCCCCTGCGCCCCCGTGGCGGCGGCGTGCCTTCCGCCCTCCTCGCCCAGCGCCCTCCCTATCTCTTCCTCCCATTGCCGCTGCCGGCAGGGGCTGCCGGCTTAGCCCGGTGGGTGCCGCCGGCGGCGGCATGTCGATCTCCCGCGCTGGTGTGGGTGGAGGCGGGGCTCCTTCCCGCCGGCGGCGATGCAACTCTAACGGCGGTGGTCCGGCCATGGCCGGGTGGGTGCGACATGGCGCGGTGCACACGCATAGGCGAGGCGGCGCTGTGCGGTGAGCAACCGCGTGCAGCAGGGCGGCGAGCTGGGCCCTGCGGTCCAGATCTTGGTCGGGCGGGCCCACCTGTTCTGCAGTGCGTTCTGAAGCTGGTGGCGAGCAGAGGTTGCAGGGGCAGCGACGACGGCGGCCGGCCTGTTGCAACGTGGTGGCGAGCTTCACGGGTCCGTTCTGGGCCCGGCCGGACCCTATTAGAACTGGTGTGTCCCTGGGGCTTTATGAGCCCGCTGGGCTCGGCCGGACCTGACAGGGACTGGTGTGGTCTGCTGCCACGTCCGGTCGACTACCGTCCTTGGTCAATGGAGGTTGTTCATACTTCTTCTCACCTCCAACTTGCAGACCACGTGGCGGCTACTTCGGTGAGACGACGATGGTGGCTTCATGATCGTTTTGGCGCATGCTGGTGGGTGGCTAGTCCGGTGGTGTCGAGACTTGTCCTCGCGGGGCTCCTGTTATACGGATCGTCTGGGGTGTGAATGGGGTTTTCAGGAGAAATCCTTGTCGATTCATCTGACACCGACGCGGTGCCGCCTTCGGTGGCATAACTCCTTTCTGAAGGGCATCGTGGCTACCCTTCATTCGCTTCCCTCCGTGCCGGGAAAAACCCTAAGACCTGTGCGTTGGTCCGGCAGCAGCGTGACTCTCCTTCTTGAATGTGCTACTTGATACTCGTCGATGCGGAGGTAGGAGCGTGGTGGTTATTTTTCGGAGGGCGCAACGGTTGCGGGTCGCTTAGTCGATCCGCCTATGTCGTTTTTTTCTTCTTTTTGTCGTGGGGTTATCACGGCAGATGGTAACATAGGGTAACTTGATGATTGGGGCAAGGCGCCTTGGTCCTTCAGGAGATTGTCACGCTCGTTGGGGAAAAAGGGTTTACCCAGGTTCAGCCTCTCCATTGGAGATAAAGACCTACTTCCTGCTTCTATATTATTGATCTCGAGGTCTCGATAACTCGGCTACGACAACAGAGCCGGGTTACGAGACGGGTTACAAGAGTTTCGCTTGATAGCGGTGATATCGAACTAGAGCTTAAGACTTGTCTATCTATGTTCTGGGAGCCCGTTTATATAGACGCCGGGTCTCCGAACTTACAATGAATACCGAGTTACATACGAGCCCGGAGTCCTACTCTAGGTTCTTCTAGACCTTCCGTAGCCTCCAAGTCACCCGGTTCCTTCCTTCACTCGGACTCCAATTCTTCTAGGTCCTTCCTTCTAGGGACGAGTCATGTTAGGCCTATTGGCCCAACCATAACCCGGCCCATATCTTGTATACATCCCCGACCAGGCCTTGGGCCGTCCGACTGATTCTTCCTTGGTCATGAGTATACCGGGTTATTATCCCCCCAACAGTAGTCCCCAAGTTTGACTTGAATAAGCTCATTGGTTGCTTCACTTGATAATCTTGATCTTGATTTGATTACTCGAGGGTAGCTGCTGATGAGATCATCCGAGTTAAACTCCTGAAAACAAAAATAAAGATCATTAACACTGAATGGCCGGTTATGTTTCAGACCAGCTCCTTTTGGCGGTTCTCTTATAACCCGGCTTTTCTCTCGCACTCAATTCTCTCCAATCAACGACCGGGGAGATTCCCTGACAGATTCCCTCGTGTCCTTGACCCATGGTCAAACAGAATCTTATCTCCTCGTTTTTCACGCTCCTAGGGTTTCACCCCAGGGCTATAAATAGTGGTCTATGGTAAAAAAGGGTTTCACTTTCCCCATTCACCGCACCCTTCATCTTCAACCTCGGTCCTTCTCTCTCCTCAAGCTAGGGTTAGGGTTCCTCCAAGCTCGTCGCGCCGCCGCCGGCCATCGGAGCTCCACATTGCCGCAACTCACCGCCGGGGAATCTGCACCGCGCCCGATCTCCACGAACTCGGTAAATTTTTCACTCCTGCACTTAGCCTTCATCTGGATCTTGACTTGTTCTTCCTCGGGCTGTTCTTGAGCTCGTTGTTTTCCATTTCTTTTCTTGCTATTTTCTAGATCTTCAGATCTCATGGCACCCAAGGACTCGAGGAGGCTCAAGGCCAAAGCCAAGCCTGGTGATGGCGCCGTTGCATCGGCATCGAAGAAGATCAAGAAAACAACCAAGCCCAGATCTGGGATTACGGCCAACTGGGCCAAATCCATGGCCACTCAGTCCAAGCTTGAAGAACTGGCTGAATCTGGTGTTCTTCCTCTTCAGTCGGAGATCGAGTGGAGAGGGACTGAAGAAGAGACTTGGCCTTCCCTCCAGGAAGGTGAAGTTATCTGCTTTCTTGAGCATGTCACCCGGGGTTTTCGTCCCCGGGTCATCCTTTCTTTAGGGATCTTCTTCATCACTACGGACTCTGAGTCTTCGATCTCGGACCCAACTCCATCTTGAACATTAGTAACTATATAGTTCTTTGTGAATCGTACTTATGCATTCCTCCCAACTTAGCTCTTTTCCTGGAGCTATTCTTGTGCAAACCTCAACGTGAGCACAAGAATGGCCCCCTCTTGGTCTGTGGCGACGTTTCTATTCAACGCCGCAAAGGCTCTGCTATGCCTTCACTCGAACTTCATACTCATGTAAAGCATTGGCAAAAATCATACTTTTACTGCAAAGCCAAGATACCTTCTGGTGAACGCCCTTTACCGGGTTATTCGGTCGAGCCCCTCGTTATTAACAGCAACATGAACTCCTTCGCTTCTGACACTGAGAGAGAAGCTATCCAGCCTCTCCTCAAGAAAATCTCCGTTCTTGTTAAGCACGGTCTCCGCGGAACTGATCTGATCAAGACGTGGATGGGTTGGCGAATTCAGCCCAACAGTATTCGCAAGAAACTTCTTTGCGATTACTCGGGTCATCTAACTGATTCCCTCCGTTACTCGGAGAAGTCCTACCCAAACACTGCTCTGAACAAGGCTATCAAGGCCTTCCTTGCTGAAAAGGTTGAGACGATCAAAGATAATGGCCTTCTGCCATTCAGTAAGAATAACCCGGCACCACCAGTGAGTCCCGACTGACAAATATCTCAATAACATATTCTTTCTCAATTGTATACTGATTATTTTACTTCTATTTTTTCACTAGGAATCTGATGACTGGTGGCAAGTTGAGACTCCCCCTGCCACTCCTGAGGCAGATGATGATGAAGACGATGATGACGAGGCTCTGTCCTCAAGTGAAGAAGAAGAAGAAGAAGAAGAAGAAAAAGAAAAGAAGAAGGTGAACTTGACTCTCTTGGCCACTTCTTCATAAGCTTAATTGAGAACGAATCTCGACCCAATTTATCCACTGATGCCCATTTTAAAATACCAGAGCCGACTGAAAAGGCAGTCACTCCTTCACCCGGCCGTAGCTCTGAAGCCACTGAATCAGCTGTACCAGAAAAAGGAAGGCTCGCACTATCTGTGCCAAGGTGCCATACTCTCGCATGTCCACAGAACCATATTCTTATCTTGCTATACAAAAACTCAACCAAACTCTTCTTGAAAAATCTTCGCAGAGATCTGCTGAACCCTCTACCAAGAGGAGAGCCACCCGTCCTCCCCTGGAGAAGATCCTCTTAACCAGGAATCCCAAACCTTTCATCTCCACGCCGTCCTGGTACTTCCTTTTCCAACTTTGAACCACAAAAACATCCCTCTGATAGTTATCCTTTAGCTGGTCAAATCCGAGTTTCTAAATCATACTCTCTTACAGCTTCTTCAGGCTCCAGCAACGACCTCCCCGTGACTTTCAAGTCAATACCGGTAATACGTATAACCTTCTGTTACTTGTATTTACTTTCATCAACTTTGCTTTCTTTTGCTCTTTCTTATATTATCTTCGTACTTGCAATTTCAGGGCGAAAGCTACTCTTAGTGGCGCTCCAAGCCTTCCCATTGCTGAGGAGGATAACTTGGAGAACACTCCTGAAAAACACGCTGAGCCGACTCATGAAGAACAGACAACTGACCAGATGAATGTTTCTCCTTCTCCTGCTGAAAAACCGACTGATCCAGAAGTCATGATCACAGGAGCTTGCTTTGCTGAGAAGATCTCTCCCTCAAAACCGCAACCAAGTTTGTTGCCTCTAAAGAGAAGTCCAAGCCGACTGATAAAGGCGAAACCTCCACTGTGCCACAGTATGGCCATATAAACTTTGAAGGTCTGTTAACTGAGTACAACACACTGAAGCTTACTGAGGGCAAACTCATGGATTCTCTTGTCCGAGAACATCAGGTACACATCTTTTCCTCTTCATATCTTATATACCAAACCTAGTCCCCAAGTATCGAGTAAACTGTCCTCAGTCACTCGGTACTTGAAAATATATATCTCTTTCTGCCTTCATTTTGAAAACTTTAGAATATCCCAGTCCCCAAGTTCCAAGTTATCAGTCTACGATAAGATGGAACTTGTTTTACTTTCTAATTTCAAATCCTCATTAATTCTGATTTTCATCATAACGATACTTTCAAATCCTCATAACCCCCAAGTTCCGGGTAATATGTTCACATTTTATGTGGAACAAGATGTGTTACTGAATAACTTGTAAAAACTTAAAAGACATACCAGTCCCCAAGTGCCGGGTGATTGCTCTTCAGTCACTCGGAACTTGCATAAATACTCTGTCTGTATATAATTTACTATCAACTTGTTCTTTCTTGCTGTTGCCGACTGAAATATATTTGAGCCCCCATGTTTCTAACTTGCTATTCTTTTTTCAGAGGTATGTGTCCCATAATGACCAGGTACTTGCCAAGACCAACCAACTCCTTGAAGTTGAAACCAAGCTGCGCAAGGAAACTGAAATTCATGCTTCAGACTTGGAAAAAACGATTGATCTCTAACTGCAGAGAACACCAACCTGAAAAAGGAGTTGGAAGAGGCTGGAGATAAGTATACGATCTGCTTTGACAAGATGGTCAGCGTCCAGAAATACTTGGACACCCTGAAAGACCATATCAAGGATATCCTCAATCCACTCATTGGTAAACACCATCTCTTTTCACTTTTTTCTGCTTTACCCGGCTTTCATAAACTAACCCACATCATACTTTTCAGGTGAGCAGAACGCTGCCATCAGGAGATCCTATCCAGAGAAATTGAACTGCCTGAACACCATCATCGGCAGTCCCAGTTTGGCACTTCTGAAATTATGAAGCGCGTTAAGAGCAACTGTGCTCCTCCCCAAGTGATATACGAGTCCCTGCATCAGCTTTCCACGATCCCGAGTGGTTAGACCTCTGGACGCGCTCAACATGCCGGGTTGGCGCAATGCGCAGTTTAGCTCTAGCCAAAGCCTACAACCCGCGCCTTAACCTGGCTCCTTTTGTCAAAGGATTCCCACAATACAATGCTGATGGCACCAAATTTGGGGGAAAAGACTTCAAAGAAATTGCTGCCCAAACCCGGCCAGTTGCTTGCAAGATTGCTGAGAGCCTCGACCTATCGGTTTCCAAGATGCAGTGGATGAGAACAACACTCCAATCCCCACTCCTGAACCCGAGTATATTGATCTGTTGGCCAAGCTGAGAGACTCCATAGCAAAGAAAAAGAAGGCTGCAACACCAAGTACTTCTACTCCAGTTGTCCCTGCACCCAGCCGTGCCCTACTACGCCAATCATGGAAAAGCCGGCTGATGTTGCTAAGGATACTGCAGCAAGATCAAGGCCTGTGATACGTCTCAAACGTATCTATAATTTTTGATGTTCCATGCCTGTTTTATACAATTGCTACATGTTTTGCATCTACTTTATATCACTTTTATACATTTTTGGGACTAACATATTAACAAGATGCCGAAGTGCCAGTTCCTGTTTTCTGTTGTTTTTGTATTCCAGAAAAGCTAGTCTGGAAATATTCTCGGAATTGGACGAAACTACAGGGGGTGCCTATTTTTCCAGAACATGCCTGACGGAGCGAAGGAGCAGCAGAGGAGGGCCACCAGGAGGCCACACGCACTTAGGGCTCGGGCCCCCTTCTGCCGCGCCCTAGGGTGTGTGGGCCCCTCGGGGTCCGCAGCCGCCGCCCTTTCGCCTACTTATTCCCCCCGACGCGAAAAACCCTAAGGACCTGAGCAAAAATCCACGAAAAGATCCAGAGAAGCCGCCGTCGTCAACCCTAGCTCGGGAGGGTTCAGAACCTCTTCCCGGCACCCTGCCGGAGAGGGGAATCGTCACCGGAGGCTTCTACATCGCCATGCCTGCCTCCGGAGTGATGCGTGAGTAGTTCATCCTTGGACTACGGGTCCATAGCAGTAGCTAGATGGTGTCTCTCCACTTTGTGCCATCATGTTTAGATCTTGTGAGCTGCCCTACATGATCAAGATCATATTATTGTAATACTACATGTTGTGTTTGCTGGGATCCGATGAATATTGAATATTATGTCAAGTTGATTACCAATCTATCTTATATGTTATTTAAGATCTTGCATGCTTTCCGTTACTCGTAGATGCTTGTAACTTCAAGAGAGAGTATTTATGCTAGATAGTGGGTTCATGTCTCCGTTTAACCTGGGACAGTGACAGAAAGTTCTAAGGTTGTGGATGTGCTGTTGCCACTAGGGATAACCTAACGATGCTATGTCCAGGGCATATGTGTTTGTTTACATTACGCACTTTACTTAATGCAATTATCGTTGCTTGCAACTTAATACCAACGGGGGACTCGGATGACAACCCGGCGGTGGATATTAGTCATAGATGCTGTTGGATAACGTTTATGTATTATGTCGTAATGCCCAATTAAATATCATAGTAGTCAACATGTCATGTATATGCATTGTCATGCGCTCAGTATTCGTCAATTGCCCAGCTGTAATTTGTTCACCCAACATGTTAGTTATCTTTTATGGAGAGACACCACTAGTGAACTGTGGACCCCGGTCCATTCTTTTAAAACTGATTAACAACCACAAACTGCAAACTGTTCCTTTTTCATTCTCTGCAATTTAATACTCATTTTCCACACCATACGTTTAATCCTTTGTTTTCAGCAAGCCAGTGAGATTGACAACCTCACTGTTTCGTTGGGGCAAAGTAGTTTGATTGTGTTGTGTGCAGATTCCACGTCAACAGTCCAGACTCCCTTCGACAGCTATTTTTCTGGCGCCGTTGACAACCTTCTGAAGAGTTGCTGCTCTACTGGTTCGATAACCTTGATTTCTTTCTGAGGGAAAACTTGCTGCTGACTACATCATACCTTCCTCTTGGGGTCCCAACGAACGTGTTTTCACGTCATCAAGCTATTTTTCTGGCGCCGTTGCCGGGGAGCAAGAGGATTTCTGCAAGGGGAGTCTCTCATTTCCAATCTCATTACTTTGTTTTTGTCTTGCTTAAATATGATGTCTATTTATTTACTTGCTATCAATGGTGACTTTTCTTGAAACTAGTCCTATGGCTGAAACAACATGAGAAAGCTTTATGAAATTTATCTTGAGCTAGGACATGATGTGTTTGAAGAGAAAATTAAAAAACCTATGGAACTTTATTTGCATGATAGTACCAATGTTATTGGTATGCACTCTTTGAACATGGTTGTTGCTAATGCTATGGAAAATCTTAAGCTTGGGGAAGTTGGTAATGATTCTGTTGAAATAACTCCTTTTGATAAATTTGAAGTAACAACCTCCCGGACTCAGAAAATGAAATAACAGGACGTAAAGATGTGTTCCCTATTGTTGTTTATGAAAATCCATGCTATTTTGATAAGTCTTATGATAATCCTCTATTTATGCCTAATTTCGAAATGCATGGTAATGAGAAAGTTTGCTTAGAAAATGTTTATGATAAAGCTCTAGATGATGGTCCTATGTTGCTTGATAATATTATGCATTCTACTATTGAGAGTGACCAATCATCTTGTTTTAATATGTTTAAAAGTGGGTTTGAAATTTTTGATTCCACTATCTTGGAGCTTGATAAAAATTATGTGTTTGTAGATCATGAAAAGCATGCTTTATGTGATAGTTATATTGTTGATTTGTTCATGATTTTACTGAAAGTTATTATGAGAGAGGAAAATATGGTTTTAAAAGTTTTCAAGTCACTAAAATACTCTTTGTGTTGAAAGTTTTAAAGTTGCTTTGTTGCATCTTCCTATGCTAGTTGCTTTATGCTTCAATGATTTGTTTTACTACAAGATTCCTTTGCATAGGAAGTGGGTTAGACTTAAATGTGTTTGATATTGCCTCTTGATGCTCTCTTTGTTTTTCAACTCATATTCTTATGAGAGCATCATTAAAATCTTCTAGCCTAGCTAAAAGGCATTAAAGAAAAGCGCTTATGGGAGGCAACCCATTATTTTATTTCTGCAATTTTTCTTTTATTGAGTCAAGGAGTTTGTTTACTTCTGTAGCAACTCCTTTGTATCTTTATTTTCTCGCATTGTTGTGCCAAGAGTAGCCTCTAATGTTAAGATGATGCTTAATTTTGATTGCTGCGCAGAAACAGATTTTTGCTGTTCACTGTACGAAATTCCTAAAATCACCAGATTGTTAATTAAATCTGAAATTTTTGTGCGTAATCTTTATGAATGTCTGAAACTTTCATTAGTTCAGAGTTTTCGATCTGAGCGTCGTAAGTGCCTCGAAAAAATTCGTCTTTGCGGACTGTTCTGTTTTAGACAGATTATGCCTTTTTATTTTTGCATTCTCTCTTTTACTAGTGTTGAGTGAAATTCTTTTTTGGGTGGAAGAGCTTCACATAACATCAGTGGCTGTAGCTAATGTTTAAAGTAACAAATCATATTGCGTCTTTATAGAACATGTGAATTTTTGATTATGCACTAACCCTCTAATGAGATCTACTTTGAGTTTGGTGTGACGGAAGTTTTCAAGGGTCAAGAGAGAAGGATGATATAATAGGATCAAGAAGAGTGAAGAGCTTAAGCTTGGGGAGGCTCCCATGGATCTCCCCAGCATATTTCAAGAAGACTCAAGCGTCTAAGCTTGGGGATGCCCAAGGCATCCCCTTCTTCATCGTCAAAATTATCAGGTCATCTCTAGTGAAACTATATTTTAATTCTTTCACATCATATGTGCTTTTCTTGGAGCGTCTGTGTGCTTTTATTTTCAGTATTGCACTTTTATTTTCAATAAAGCTTGACTGGACCCTAGCATTCTTGATTGGGAGAGAGACACGCTCCGCTTTTTCATGAGAATACTCCTATTCTTCACTTATATTTGTTGAGTATTCATATCTAGCGCTGTTCAGCTTTTAGCTCTTGTTTTCATGTATCTCTTGTCAGAGCTATTAGCTTTCTTTTGTAGAAAGTACTCTCTTGCTTCACTTATATTTGTTTGGAGAGTTGATGAAATAAATTGATTGGTGTTTGGTTGGTTCAGAAAATGTTGCATGTGGTAATTGGTATAAGGAAAAACTTGCTTAATCTTGTAGATCACTAAAATGGATAACTTGATGCTTGTCAATTGTTTTGAGTTAACAAGTAGATCATGATTAAATTGTGCATCACATGAGTTAAGCCTATTAGTGAAGAACTACCGTAAAGCTTGTTGAAAATTTGGTTTGCATCGGTGGTATCTCTAAGGTCTAGATATTTTCTAATAACAGGGTTTGGTTAACAAGGAAGACGGTATGAAGTCTTATAACGTTTGCAATATGTTTGTCATATAAAACTTGGTGTACGGGTTGATATTCTTGTTTGCTTACATAACCTTGCTAGCCTAAACTCTGTACTGAGAGGGAATGCTTCTCGTGCATCCAAATCCTTGAGCCAAAATCCATGCCATTTGTGTCCACCATAACTACCTATATGTGGTATTTCCTTGCCACTCCAAGTAAATTTTTCATGTGCTACCTTTAAATTATTCAAAATGTTATTATTCCCTTTTTGTGTCAATGTTTACTAGCTCATGAGGAATTAGTGTGGTTATTCTTTATTCTATTTGTCGAGTGGACTTTTACACCTGGACTAGTGGCATATACATCCGCTTATCCAATAACTTGCAAAAAGAGCTGGCAACGGGGTGCCCAGTCCCAATTAATTACAACTTTAACCAATTAATTCTCTTCACACTTTTGCCCTGATTCATCAGTAAGCAATGACAAACAGTGAAATACCTGAATGTGTGTAAACCAAAGAGAAAGAGGGATGATCTGCCTTGCTGGTAGAAATAACGTCCTTCATGGGAGCCGCTCTTAAAAGTCCGTTCGACAGGTAGAATACTGTTCTCACCCGCTACCATTCGTTGACAATTAACAAACACCTCTCAAAAATAGATACTCCTCCATGGTATGTGATTGATGGAAGGCACCCGAGGATTCGGTTAGCCATGGCTTGTGTTAGCAAGGTTGGGAGGAGTATCAAATATTTTATGCAATCTCTATATGCTTTCAAAAACCTAAAAGCTCTAGCACATGATTTAATCCCTGCTTCCCTCTGCGAAGGGCCTTTCTTTTACTTTTATGTTGAGTCAGTTTTCCTATTCTTTCTGTCTTCCACAAGCAAACACTAGTGTCAACTTTGTTACAACATGCGTTATATGCAATGTATTGGACTTGTTATACTACTTTGTGTTGACAATATCCATGAGATAAATATGTTGAAAGTTGAAGCAAATGCTGAAACTAAATTCTTCCTTTGTGTTGATTAAATACCTTTTATTAGAAACTATTGCTTTATGAGTTAACACTTATGCAAAACTGTTTGATGCTTGTCTCGAAAGTACTATTCATGAAAACGTTTAGCTTGTGTGATTCATTGTTTACTCATTATCTATTTGGTAGCAAATTATAGACCATTGACTTGGATCACTTCATTCATTTACATGTGCCTTGCAATATTATATGATCAAGATTATGATAGTAGCATGTCACCTCAAAAATTATTTTGTTTTTATCGTTTACCTACTCGAGGACGAGTAGGAACTAAGCTTGGGGATGCTGATACGTCTCAAACGTATCTATAATTTTTGATGTTCCATGCTTGTTTTATACCAATTGCTACATGTTTTGCATCTACTTTATATCACTTTTATACATTTTTTGGGACTAACCTATTAACAAGATGCCGAAGTGCCAGTTCCTGTTTTCTGCTGTTTTTGTATTCCAGAAAAGCTAGTCTGGAAATATTCTCGGAATTGGACGAAACTACACGGGGGTGCCTATTTTTCCAGAACACGCCTGACGGAGCGAAGGAGCAGCAGAGGAGGGCCACCAGGAGGCCACACGCACCTAGGGGCGGGCCCCCCTCTGCCGCGCCCTAGGGTGGTGTGGGCCCCTCGGGGGTCCGCAGCCGCCGCCCTTTCGCCTACTTATTCCCCCCGACGCGAAAACCCTAAGTACCTGAGCAAATATCCACGAAAAGATCCAGAGACGCCGCCGTCGTCAACCCTAGCTCGGGAGGGTTCAGAACCTCTTCCCGGCACCCTGCCGGAGAGGGGAATCGTCACCGGAGGCTTCTACATCGCCATGCCTGCCTCCGGAGTGATGCGTGAGTAGTTCATCCTTGGACTACGGGTCCATAGCAGTAGCTAGATGGTTGTCTCTCCACTTTGTGCCATCATGTTTAGATCTTGTGAGCTGCCCTACATGATCAAGATCATATTATTGTAATGCTACATGTTGTGTTTGCTGGGATCCGATGAATATTGAATATTATGTCAAGTTGATTATCAATCTATCTTATATGTTATTTAAGATCTTGCATGCTTTCCGTTACTCGTAGATGCTTTGGCCAAGTAGATGCTTGTAACTCCAAGAGAGAGTATTTATGCTAGATAGTGGGTTCATGTCTCCGTTTAACCTGGGACAGTGACAGAAAGTTCTAAGGTTGTGGATGTGCTGTTGCCACTAGGGATAACCTAACGATGCTATGTCCACGGGCATATGTGTTTGTTTACATTACGCACTTTACTTAATGCAATTATCCGTTGCTTGCAACTTAATACCAACGGGGGACTCGGATGACAACCCGGCGGTGGATTATTAGTCATAGATGCTGTTGGATAACGGTCTATGTATTATGTCGTAATGCCCAATTAAATATCATAGTAGTCAACATGTCATGTATATGCATTGTCATGCGCTCACTATTCGTCAATTGCCCAGCTGTAATTTGTTCACCCAACATGTTAGTTATCTTTTATGGAGAGACACCACTAGTGAACTGTGGACCCCGGTCCATTCTTTTACACTGATTAAACAACCACAAACTGCAAACTGTTCCTTTTTCATTCTCTGCAATTTAATACTCATTTTCCACACCATACGTTTAATCCTTTGTTTTCAGCAAGCCAGTGAGATTGACAACCTCACTGTTTCGTTGGGGCAAAGTAGTTTGATTGTGTTGTGTGCAGATTCCACGTCAACAGTCCAGACTCCCTCGACAGCTATTTTTCTGGCGCCGTTGACAACCTTCTGAAGAGTTGCTGCTCCTACTGGTTCGATAACCTTGGTTTCTTTCTGAGGGAAAACTTGCTGCTGACTACATCATACCTTCCTCTTGGGGTCTCCCAACGAACGTGTGTTTCACGTCATCACCCTACCAAGCTAAGTCCCAGGCCAAAGCTCCTGAAGATAACCCGGCTTCTGCCGAAGCTGAAGCTGCCAAGGGAACCTCAACCGATAACCCGGCTATCTGAGCCAGTTTTCATGCTGTACCTTTTCCTGCAAAACAATTATTCGGCCAATGGGCATTGTAATATGCTCTGAAATACTTTGCCTTTTATTTGATGGTGCGTCTGTGCACTATATGAAATACTCATATATTTGTATAACTTATACTTTTTATGGTTTAGATGACCCTTTTGGTTTATCTTTAGCTTCTTATCAGTCGGCTTTCACATGACTTTATCAGTTGCTACTTTTTCCTTTGCTAAAACAGGGTCAAACTAAGTCCCAGCATGGGCATCATAGTTGATTGAATTAACAAGTAAGCAATCTGGTCATAAAATTGTGAGTAACATCAAACTGATAGGCAAGTTTAACCAAGAACAAAATTAAGGCTTAAAAGCGGGTCTTAGGATTAAAACTTATGAATTTATAATTCATAAGTCCCAAGCCCTGGATCAATGTTTACAAGTAAAGGCTTAAACTATGCATCATTACCCCACTGATCTCAAACATCTCTATGCGTGCTCTCTTGGGCAACAGCTATAGGACTTTTTGCTAAGCACTCCTTTGGGCCAAGCTTTATAAACATAAACTACGCATAAAAAGTAAAACAGCAGAAAATATTTCTTTTAATACTCTTCTTATTAAAATACACCAGCAAGCCGCCTCATTAAAAAACCTTCCAGTCCCCTTAGGTACCCTGGTAAGGAAAAGAGCGCGTCTGAAACTGCTGGGGGTTACATCGTGTGTTACATAACTTGGCCTAGGTTCATGTTCACTAGGTATAATATGGGCGAAGATGAGCAATGTTCCACGGCCGCTTCGTCTCTTCCATAGGAAGGATAGCATGGTCCGTGTTGTTCTCTTCACCTTTCTCTCTCACATCTATCAGATAATATGAACCATTGTGCAATTTCCGACTGATGAGGAACGGCCCTTCCCATGGAGGAGTTAGTTATGCATCCCTGCCTGCTTCTGTCTGAGCCGTAAAACTAAATCTCTTCCTGGAAAGTTCTTGTCCTGACTCGGCGGCTATGATAGCGCCGCAGATCCTGCTGATAAACTGCGGACCGTTCCAATGCTAACTCACGCTCCTCTTCGAGGGCATCAATCGAATCCTCCCTTGCAATTGCATTGCTGACTCCACATATGCGCACTCTTGGCGAGTCATGGACTATATCACTCGGTAATACTGCTTCTGCTCCATACACTAGAAAGAACGGTGTACGCTTGGTTGATCTATTCGGGGTTATATTGATCCCCAAACCACTGCGGGTAACTCTCACCCAAGCTCCATACGCCTTTTCAATCGGAACTCGAAGTCTTGGTTTGATTCCCTTCAATATTTCTTGATTACTCCTTTCTACCTGCCCATTGGCCTGTGGATGTGCCACGAAGCAAGGTCTAATCTGATTCCCTTCTCTTTGCAGAATATCTCTGTTTCACCGAGTGACATGTTGGTCCCATTATCTGTGATGATACTGTGAGGATAGCCAAACCGACTGATAATTTTCTTTAGAAACGTGACAACTTTGGAAGCATCACAAATTGTAACTGGCTCTACTTCAACCCACTTAGTGAACTTATCAACAGCCACCAAGAGATGAGTTTTTTTGCACGATGTCATCTGAAAGGGCCCCATCATATCAAGACCCCAAACTGCAAACGGCCAAGTGATTGGTATTGTCCTCAATTCCTGAGCCAGCACATGCTCCTGTCTTGCATATCTTTGACATCCATCACATGCCCTAACAATCTGTTCTGCATCTTGAAGCTGTGAGCCAAAAGAATCCATGCCTAAATGCCTTGGCACCAGAGACCTAGATGAAGCATGATGACCACAGTCCCCAGCATGTATCTCTTGCAAAATTTGCCTTCCTTCGACTGATGAAACATAGCTGATAAACTCCGGAAACACTGCGCTTGTACAACTCACCATCAATTACTGCATAACCGAGTGATCTTCTGACAATTTGTCGCGCCATAACTTCATTACTCGACAGAATCTTCCTTATCATATAATCCAGATATGGTTCAGTCCACTCAGGAATCTCATGCAACGCTGCTACTGTCGTGGGATTGTCACGTCATGTGTCATAGATGACTTCGTAGGTGTGGGATTACGCGAGTCAAGCGTCTCCGAGCTAAAGATCGCAGGGCACGAGAAGACGATGTTTTTACCCAGGTTCGGCCCCTCGATGCGAGGTAAAGACCTACGTCCTGCCTATCCTAGATTGGTATTGATATGAATATGGTGTTACAAGGGATTGGCGCTCGAGGTGTCGAGTCGCCTCTCTCTGGATGTATGAGAGCTTTTTTGCTTGGGGTTCTAGGTCCTTGGAGTCCACCTTATAAAGACGATGGCTCGCAAGGTTGCAAGGAAACTTCTCTCCCAAGGAAAGTATGAGCCGGAGTCCTACTTGGAGACTAATCATATGTCTTGTCTTCCAAGTCAAGTTATCTTCGAGCTTCTGGATCCTTCCTCATGATCTTGAGTCGGCCCATATTTGTGCAAGCCCAATAGTGGTGCGACTGTGAATGAGTCGCACTTCGCTTGAATAAGTCGCGGGATAATTATTCCCCCGACATTAGCCCCAAGCTTCCGGGTGATTCGTAGAATCAGGCGGAAGATTCTGTCTTGATGATGCTCTTGCGGGCTTGCATATGTAGTTCTTGCGACTTGTCGATGTTGCACTTGGCGACTCGCTGATGATGAGTCGCGGGCGTAGTGGCTTATTGCGCCGCTGATGTAGAAGCGATGAGTCGCTATCTTTGCGGCTTATTTAGCCACTATGTTGCCAATTGAGCACTTCTGTCTTCGTCGCATTGAAGCTGCAGAATCGCGGTGAGTTTTCTGCGAAGCACTTGGTGAAAACCACCTTTTCCTGTTGGGTGTAAGACTGAGCTGAAATCATAAGAATAATAACTTATGAGTAACAAGATATATCAACCAAATGTGTATAAGGTGCTGAGTCATAGACATCGAAGTAGAAAAGACCATAAGCATAAATAAGCTGGTCAATCATTAGAGTATAATAACTTGTCAAGTTATCATGACAAGCCATCTGAGCGCATGGCGGCTCAAGGGTATATAGCCACAACCTGTATTTAAAAATTTCCGAGTCGCTGATTTGACTCGCAAATGGATATATATATTCTCATGTGCTGCAAAAAATGAAATCTGCATATAATCATGGTATATGAGTAAATAAAGACGCCAGATATGGTGGATGTGTAGCCCCCGAGGGCCGGGTTGCATGCTTGATCATGCCGCTCGGGACTAAAAAATAATGCAATTTAGACAAAAACTTGATTGTCCTAGCCCCCGGGAATTAAGCAGGCATGATTTTATTATCCTGCTTGATGGCATATCATTGCAATTTGATCCTGCAGCAGATTGGCAAATATTGTTGCCGCAAGATAATAATGATATAAATTCAACTTTGATGTGGCTGAAAATAAATAATGGTGGCTTCATCAGCCGATATCAGGAGATAATTATCTCAATCATAAAAAATCTGGCCATGCCAATTCAAACTCGTATGGCCGAGTTATAGGTTCCTGTTAAATCAAAAGGCAAGTCCCCAAGGAAGTAATGATAACTTGATGATAATATGTTAGCCTTGACGGCTGGTAATAATTATCATAAAAAGTTAGTACTCCGCATAATAGCGTATGGTACCCTGCATGATAGCATAGTATAATCTGCATGATAGCAAATGGTATGTCGCATGATAGCATGTTGTAATCTGCATGATAGCAAATGGTTGCATGATAGCAAATTGTTGCGTGATAGCAACTGGTAAGATGCATGATAGCATATTTGTACGATGCATGATAGCATATGGTACTTGACTCAGTATTTCCCAGATCTAATGTGTGTTCAGGGTCGAGAACGGCCATGATAGGCAGCCATGATAGGCATTCAGACTCGATTGACGCCACACGCGGGTACTTTAGCCCTTCCGAATTATCTCTATTACCGTTAAGTAGGTCTTCGCGCGGCTCAGTATTTCCCAGGTAAAAACGCGTGTTCAGGGTCGTTGAGAACAGCCATGATAGGCAGCCATGATAGGCATCAGTCTCATGAATGACGCCGCGCCCCAGTACTTTGGCCGCATAGTGCAAAGATACTTCTGACTTAAGGCGAGAATAACCAGGATTATTGCTTTTATCGGCTGCAATAGCCGTGACGAGCTCTAATTAGCTTTGATGATAACCAGCTCTGATTAGCCGTAGATGTGGTACAGCGAGTCACCTGTTTTAACTCAAGTATTTGATAAAATAATGATTCATTAACGACTCATAAACTGATGTAATGATGAGCCGTTTGCGACTCATAAAATTATATGGGGGTAAATCACTAGGTGATTCATAAATAATATGATAATGAGTTGATGATGACTCATAAAATGATATGAAGATAAGTCATGAAATGACATATATAATGATAAGTCATGGACTGATGCAAAGATAAATCATTAAATGATATAGTGAGTGCTCAAATACCAACACTTGAACCTGTAATGGTAATTTAAGATTCCCGTTCGCGGGTGCAAATACAATTATTATCATGCGATAAATTCAATGCAAGCTGTGAATAGCTAAGCTTTGATAAATGCAATGCGAGCTATAAAGAACTCTGATTTAATAAATGTATTGCGGGTTGTAAAAACCCAACTTTGAGAAGTGGATGTAATCAATAACTGATATAAATTTAAAGTGTGCGACATGATATAATTTGGATCGCAAAGATATTGATAAGAAGCATAATTAACTAGATATGCAGCCCCCGGGATAAACTCGAAGGTGCAAATTAACCTTTATCTGATAAATGCAAAATGCTGTAAAATTTGAGCACGATAGTGACTTATCTTATTTTTATTTCCGGCGTTGACGATGCATTATATATGATCCATGGGACCGTAGACATTGATCTTGACTTGGTGCAATTTAAATCCCAACACGTATGCTGGCTGTTGACTCGCCTATTTGTACACAACTTGGCAACTGAGTAGCACACGCTGCACTCTTGGCTTCTTGTCAATTTAATTTGGTCAGGCGCACGCTGAGGACGATGCTGTTAAATCGAGCTGATCATCTCTTCTGTAGTTTGCTCGTCCTTTTTGTTTTGCTCCCATGATGATCATCCAACACGCTAGCCCTCGCCTTCCTTTATTTTTGAACGTAATAGCAGCAAAGTAGCGACTTCGAATCTTGTTTCCCTTCCTTCGATCCATTGTGTGCGACTTAAAAGTGTACTAGCTGGCATGCAGCGTATTGAGTCGCATGTACGTGAAAGCGAAAGGCAGATAGACTTTTCTCCTTAGCTAACAGTTCATGTACGCCTTCCATTCTTTTTTCCTCGATCCGTGCTACGCCAACTAGTAGTACCAGTTCCTCATATTTTTTGGCATTCACGTGAGAGTAGCAAGCTGATATTTAACTTCTTTTGAGTCGCATGGTCGGCGACCATTCTGTAGTGGTGCGGAAATAGCTTTGCTTCTGGCGAGTTGATGACGGTTGTGTACGTCATCTGCTGATTAAATCGGTACATCTTTAAGTCGCAGGCGACTCGTCCGATCTTTTTCCTTTTGTCTGGCTTCCCTCGATCATTGCGCGAGTCATCAAGGTAATATAATACTGTGGCTGGCGCCTTCACGTTGATGTGCATGCCAAATAATCCAGCAACTTGATTCGTCCTGGCAACAAAATAATAGGCTAGCAGCTCCGATCGCTTTTCTCTATCCCTTATCACTTTCCCGATCCAGGTGTGTGTCAAAGTAGTACATAACTCTTTTCTTTCCTTGTCTTGAATTGATTTGATCCTGTTGGACTCCACACGAAGTCTTGATCTATACGCCGTAACGTAAGTCCATGATTTTCCTTTCCTGCTGTCTTGATGGATCGTACCTTCTTGATCCTCTCTCTCGCGTGTATATCATGTCACCTTCTTTAGCTCCAGCGGTGAAGATTTCTTCGATGCAGTATTGCTTACGAGGCTGAGTTGGACCCGACTTGGAAAGTGAACCAGCGGATTTGATTGATGATTCTTGCCCATCAAGGTGTAGTGCAATTCAAATTGCGGCATGCGGCTGGAATACTATTCTGACAGACACGATCATCGTGAACCAAGGCAGTGCTGATGTTGAGTCCCCGGACATGAACTTGGTATGGCGAGTCGCCAAATTTTGTTGATGTCGCCAGCAAAGGATTCGCGACTCGCCTGGTTATAGAACATGCTGCAATGCGCGAGTCGCTGACGGAGATCTAACCGTTGGAATTGTCTCAAATTTCTTGGAGGGCTTCAGGATTGTATTCCGCAGGTTTCCACCGGAGGGATCTTTGAATTGATGTCTGAGTCGACCTCGCTAATTAATTTCCCAAAGTCGCGCGGAGTTCCGTCAGCTTTCGACAGGGCTTCAGTGTTTGAGTCGCCCACGGAGATCTAACGTTGGAATCCGATGCGCTTTGGACATCGAAACTCGATTGCGCATCTTTCCACCGAAGGGATCGTCGAGATGAGTTTCGAGCCGCCGCCGGGGATGTCCGCCATACGGTCGTTGCTGCTGTCCTGTAACCTGCGCGTGGAGGGCGTTGTCAAAGTTGAGCCCCGAATCGCGCGGTCGAATTTCTCCACGCCTTCTACTCGAGCTTGAGGTAGATCTTGATGTAGATGTTGATACCGCCGCATCGTTTAGATCGGCGCGACGTCGAAGTCGCCGAGCTTGAATCGACGACGAGATCCTCCGTCCCTGACACAGATCCAGCGCGGAACGTGACGCTTTTAACCGCCGCCCCACGGTGGGCGTCAACTGTCGTGGGATTGTCACGTCAGGTGTCATAGATGACTTCGTAGGTGTGGGATTACGCGAGTCAAGCGTCTCCGAGCTAAAGATCGCAGGGCACGAGAAGACGATGTTTTTTACCCAGGTTCGCCCCTCGATGCGAGGTAAAGACCTACGTCCTGCCTATCCTAGATTGATATTGATATGAATATGGTGTTACAAGGGTTGGCGCTCGAGGTGTCGAGTCGCCTCTCTCTGGATGTATGAGAGCTTTTTTGCTTGGGGTTCTAGGTCCTTGGAGTCCACCTTATAAAGACGATGGCTCACAAGGTTACAAGGAAACTTCTCTCCCAAGGAAAGTATGAGCCGGAGTCCTACTTGGAGACTAATCATATGTCTTGTCTTCCAAGTCAAGTTATCTTCGAGCTTCTGGATCCTCATGATCTTGAGTCGGCCCATATTTGTGCAAGCCCAATAGTGGTGCGACTGTGAATGAGTCGCACTTCGCTTGAATAAGTCGCGGGATAATTATTCCCCGACAGCTACTAACTCGGAATCTTGATCTGGACTATCATCTTCCTCTTCACCGGAAGTTGGACTGATGGCTTCCATAACTCATCCAGGAATACATTAGGTGAAACTGGCTCTCTACGCGATCCCAATCTTGACAAAGCATCTGCTGCCTCGTTTTCCTCCTATCAATATGATCCACCTGGAATCCTGAAAAGAATCCAGCTGCTTCATCAACAGCCCTTCTGTAAGCCGCCATCTTCTCATCTTTCCTGTCCCAAGTCCCAGAAACTTGCTGCGCTACAAGATCCGAGTCACCAAAACACATGATCCTTTTGATGTTCATCTCCTTGGCAATGCGCAAACCATGTAACAAAGCTTCATACTTGGCAAAGTGAGAACCACTCCTGCTCCTGATCCCTCATATGCTTGGATCCATCAAAATGCATAACCCATGACTTATAACTCGGCGCCTTGGGTGGTGCCGTGCTTAACTCAGTCCAATCGTTCACAAAATCAATCAGGCTTGTGACTTAATCGCTGTGCGAGGCTCATACTTGATGTGATAATCACCCATCTCAATCGCCCACTTGGCAATTCTTCCAGTAGCTTCAGTATTGCACACAATGTCTGCCAATGGTGCTCCACTCACCACTGTAATGGGGTGTTCTTGAAAGTAATGCTTCAATTTCCGACTGGCCATAAAAACGCCAAAAACTAACTTCTGCCACTGCGGATACCTCTGTTTAGCCGGAGTCAAAACCTCACTGACATAATAAACCGGCCTTTGAACCAGATGCTCCTTTCCTTCTTCTTTTCGCTCACCACAATAACTACACTAACTGCTCGGGAATTTGCAGCTATGTACAACAGCATGGGCTCCTTTGGAGCTGGAGCAGCTAAGATTGGTGCTTTCGATAATGTTTCCTTCAATGCCTCCAGGGCTTTATCAGCTTCCTCATCCCAAACAAATTTATCTGACTTCCTCAAGAGTCGGTATAAAGGAATTGCTTTCTCTCCCAGTCGGGATATGAACCTACTCAACGCAGCCACGCAGCCCGTGATCTTCTGGACTTCCTTCAATTCAGTCGGCTTTCCCAACCTATTGATTGCTGCTATCTTTTCCGGGTTTGCTTCAATCCCACGCTCGGACACAATAAAGCCGAGTAATTTCCTGATGGAACTCCAAACACACACTTTTTTGGGTTAAGCTTCATCTGATACCTCCTTAAGTTAGCAAAAGTTTCTCTCAAATCATCAATAAATGTCTCAGCCTTCTTTGTCTTGATCACCACATCATCAACGTACGCATGCACGTTCCGATCTATCTGCTTCTCAAAACAACTCTGGATGCACCTCTGATAAGTTGCTCCAGCATTCTTCAGTCCAAATGTCATGTTCTTGTAACAAAAAGCTCCAAATGGGGTGATAAATGATGTCTTCTCCCAATCTTCCTCTGCAAGCTTGATTTGATGGTATCCTGAATATGCATCCAGGAAACACAAAAGATCACTACCTGCCACAGCATCTATGATTTGATCAATCCTTGGTAACGCAAACGGATCCTTCGGACAATGCTTGTTCAAACTTGTGAAATCAATACACATCCTCCACTCATTGTTCTTTTTCAACACTAAAACCGGGTTAGCCAACCACTTTGGATGTAACACTTCCATAATGAATCCTGCGGCGAGTAAACGAGCTATCTCTTCTCCTACAACCTTTCTTCTTTCCTCATTCAATCTGCGCAATCCCTGTTTAATCGGTCTTGCTTTAGGATCAACATGTAAGCGGTGCTCAGCGAATTCAGTCGGTATGCCTGGCATGTCACTAGGTTTCCATGCAAAGACATCCCGATTCTCACGGATGAATTCGATGAGCGCGCTTTCCTATTTGTCAGTCAGATTTGACCCGATAGAGAACTGCTTGGACGAATCACCCGGCACGAAGTCAATCATCTTGGTATCTTGAGCCGCTTTGAATTTCGCCCTCTCTTCGGTCATTGGTTTCTTCAAAATTGTCCCATCATCCGGGTTTGTGGTAGCTTTGTAGTAATTCAACTCCTCTTCCGCACAGCTTGTTCTGCCATAACAGCATCACCTTCCTCACATTGTAACGCCAACTCACGACTGCCATTGACTGTGATAATACCGTTTGGACCTGGCATCTTCATCTTTAGGTACACATAACACGGCCTCGCCATGAATCTAGCAAAAACATTGCGGCCAAAGAGAGCATGATAGGGCTCTTCAATTTGACCACCTCAAAACAAATCATCTCAGACCTGAAATTATCCTTTGATTCTCCAAACGCGACCTCCAATGTTATTGTTCCCTCTGGTCTTGCCGACTTTCCAGGGACAATACCATGAAAGATAGTACTGGAAGGGTGAAGCTGTTTGGCTGTAAAACCCATCCGGATGAATGTATCCCAATACAGAATGTTGATGCTACTACCTCCATCCATAAGAACCTTGTGTAAAATATAGCCCGAAACCTGAGGTGCAACAACTAAAGCCAACGCTCCAGGTGCATCTACTCGGGCCGGGTGATCCTCTCTAGACCAAGTGATCGGATACTCGGACCACTTCAAATATCTCGGAACTGCGGGAAGAATAGCGTTGACAACTCTCTTCTTCAATTTCTGATCTCTCCGACTAGTGCTGGAAACTGTAACATGATACTGTCCTCGATTTAACTCCTTGGGGTTTTGCTGGAAACCTAGCCCGGCTGGTCCGTTATCCGGGCCGGGTGGTCCTCCATTATTTCCTCCAGCTTGTGGTCCGTTGGCCGGGTTATTTCCATTACCCGGCCTCGGACCGTTTCCTCCCATACTCATCCTGGCAAACTCTTCGTTCTTCCATCTCTGAAGATCAACACACTGGGACAAAGAGTGATTTGCCGGTTTACCGTTCCTACTATGACGTGGACACGGCATGTTGAATGCTTCCTGGGGGTTAGCCGGTCCTCGGAAATTTCCCCTGTAATTGCCATTGTTGTTATTGCCTCGATAATTATCATCTCGCCGCTGAAACTTGTTATACCCGATGTTTGTGTTTGCCACCAAATCTGAACCACCCTCGTGCTGCCTTTTGGAGCTATTCCCATTGTTACCATTGTGATTATTGTTTCTGTTGTTGTTGTTACCGTTGTTACCGTTGTTATTGTGGTTCTTTCCTCCATTGTTGATGTTTCCTTTTCCCTTATCTTCATCATCATCCCGGGTCTTGTCTGTGGACGCGTGCTTATGAGCCGCTTCCATCACCTGCCCCATGGTGATTGTTTCTGCTTCGCCAGTGGCCCTCAGTCGACCATCTTCTGAATTACCGGGTCATATCTGCAGGTTTTCTCCATTGATGACACGGCCGCAGCTGGTGTAATTCCCTTTGATGAGTGAATGATGGCTGTAACTCAACGCATCCAGTGACGCGCTGACTCGCCTTTCTTCTGGAAACATAGTTCCAAATCCTCTATAGTGAACAACTTCTCCCACGTGCCCTTGAAATTCTTGACAAATAATGCCTTCAACTCATCCCAAGAATTGATAGATTTCTCGGGTAATCTGTTGAACCATAACTTTGCTGCTCCTTCACTCATCATCAGGTACATGTATCTCGCACACAAGTTGGCCGTGGCATTGCGAATACTCATCGCCATCTCGTAACTGCTGAGCCATGTTTCTGGATCCATGCTGGGGTCATAATTCGTCACCTTGCTAGGCTCTTTAAACTTCTCAGGAAAAGGTTCACTCTTAATAGCATCTGAAAGACATTTAGTTCCAACCGGGTTAAGTAATGAAGAAACTAACGGCAAACCTGACCCGGTATTTGGTGCGTTGCCCATCACTCCTGCTTCGGGTTGTCCTCCGGCTCCTCCGGCGTCACCTAAAGCCGGGTTTGCGCTCGCCGCACGCCGTGCTCTTGAGCTGTTGACAATCGCTTGGGCCACAGACTGGGCCGGGGCCGGTTGATGCGGCCTCGGCGCCGGCTGATTCTGAGCTGGCCTCTGCTGATGATGTCCCGAACGTTGAGGCTGCGGCGCCGGGTGACCTTGATTCTGCTGTCCGTTCCTGACGTCTGATCCGGCTGGCCTCGGTGTTTCTCCGTGATGACTCCGGTTAGCTCGACTATTGTATGGTGTTGAATGTAACGCTCCACTCTTATTCGGCATGTTTCCCTGCTGCGTGATCGTGGTTTTCAACATCTCAATTGCCCTGCGTGCTTCTTCTCCCTCTGGCGATTGATCAATCGGCATGCGGCATAATGCTAATGTTGCTGCGTACACGTTATCAGCCGGATTTGAGTAGTGACCACTGGGCGTGTGGAACCGATCTGCTGGTGGTGGCATACCACCCGCAGCTGCTGTGTTCTGATTTTGCTGAGCTCCAGCCCGAGTGTTGGGTGGCACCCCGTTTCCTCCCTGATTTGCCCTCACCATGATTCCATGCCCTATTCCAACCGGCGCTGTCTCAGGCCGAGTGACATTGGGAGTTCCGTTTGGTGATGCAAAGTTCAATCTTGTGGGATCTAAGGTCATGCCTGGCATCACCCGGGTCTGGAGCCTCCTCTGATGTACTGCTGTAAGATCTTCATGGCGATTCTGCACTGTTAACCTTTCTTGCTCCACACGGGCTCGATCCCGTTCTATCTCTTGTTGCTCATCAAACATGCGCTGCTGCTCCGCCAATAAAGCCTTCTGTTGATTCTCCAGCGTGATTCGTAACGTATCCAATTGCTGCGCCCGGGTTGCTGCGTTATCTGGTGTGATTGGAGTGGTAACTATTGCTGTGTCAAAGTCCAAGGGCCTCAAAACTGGTGGAATTTCCCTCAAAACCGGCTGTTCCGAGCCATCACCCGATTGAAAGGTCGGATGACGCTGAACTCTTTCTCTGTTTTCTCTGGCCGCACGCGTGCCATTGTCCTCACTCACTGAAGTTTCTGTCCCATCATTGCGGTTCATCAGGGTGTACACCGCAGCACGCTTCACGGTCCTTGGATCCGACTCATAATCTTCCTCATCAGCCACGTACCCAAATCTCTCGTCAAACAACGGTAAGATCGATTCAGTATCTGTATCCAAATCTTCCTCACGTCGGCACTCCGGCTCGCAAGCCTGGATGTCCGACTGATGTTCGAAACCTCCTGTTCCGACTGACTCTTCTCCATCAGATTGGACGATGGTGGCTGCCCCTGAAACGGAGTCGCACATAACCTCGTCATCAATTTGCTGAATTGCATTAACCATACCTACGAAGACGTTGATCCGACCGAACGGGATCACCCGGCCGGTATCCAGCAGATCTGTTTCTTCTTTCCAGCCGGAATCGTCGACGATGCACTTTCCGTGCCGATCCATCCGCGAGGTTCTCCATCCCTCGCAGAGCTTTTCCCTTGATGAGGACAGCTTTGGTCGCGGGCCCCACGGTGGGCGCCAACTGTCGTGGGGTTATCACGGCAGATGTTACCATAGGGTAACTTGATGATTGGGGCAAGGCGCCTTGGTCCTTCAGGAGATTGTCACGCTCGTTGGGGAAAAAGGGTTTACCCAGGTTCAGCCTCTCCATTGGAGATAAATACCTACTTCCTGCTTCTATATTATTGATCTCGATGTCTCGATAACTCGGCTACGACAACAGAGCCGGGTTACGAGACGGGTTACAAGAGTTTCGCTTGATAGCGGTGATATCGAACTAGAGCTTAAGAATTGTCTATCTATGTTCTGGGAGCCCGTTTATATAGACGCCGGGTCTCCCGAACTTACAATGAATACCGAGTTACATACGAGCCCGGAGTCCTACTCTAGATTCTTCTAGACCTTCCGTAGCCTCCAAGTCACCCGGTTCCTTCCTTCACTCGGACTCCAATTTTTCTAGGTCCTTCCTTCTAGGGACGAGTCATGTTAGGCCTATTGGCCCAACTATAACCGGCCCATATCTTGTATACATCACCCGGACCAGGCCTTGGGCTGTCCGACTGATTCTTCCTTGGTCATGAGTATACCGGGTTATTATCCCCCCAACACTTTTCCTTGCCTTTCCTTGGGTGTGTGTTGGCTCTCGCCCCAGCCGTGTCTCTGGTTAGTTGTATCGGGTGGTTGCTATATTAATATAGTGAGGTTACGGCCTATTTCGTCAAGTAATCTCGTTCCGAGAATCCACTTTGTCTTGAACATTGTGCCAGTCTAAACGGCACTCGGCAAGTGGTTGATATCCAGTGGCGATCCAGCAGATCAACCGCAATCAAAGCTAAACACAATTATTTTGAACAGGTGCCGGTGGCGGACCTGGCCGGTGTACAACCACTCGGTTCAGATGAACCCCATAGGTTCCCCAAATCCTTCACTAATTTAGTATTTGTCAGTGCTAATCTAGTGAAATATTGCACCTAGAACTAGAAGATGAAGCTGACCCCATCGGTTTGATCTTATAGCTTTGCCACTCAGGTGCTAGTGTAGCTACAAACGAAAGTTCCATGTATGATGTAAAATAGACCCAGAAAGGAAATATCCGACAAAATACAAAGTTGATCAGTAATAATATTTTTTACATAAGCTTACTTGCAAGTTGTCATCAAGGTCATGTCGCGTTCAACTCACTTATGCATCGACAGAAGTGGGCCTCCGTAGATACACTTGCATAACATTATGATGTGTACAATTAAAAAAAAAACATTATGATGTGTAGGTATAGAACAAGAAGGTGGCTTCCAGCGACAAAATATCATTTTAACAGTACAGAATGCGTTCCATGAACGAACGCAGATGAACTTCAGAACATAGACTTTCAAACGTGATTTGCCTGCAGAAAATACATGTAGAGCATAGTCTGAATGAAAAGAAAAAAGGAGAGGAAAACACAATAATTTGTTGTATGAAGTAGAATACCCTATTACCTACGTCCACTCGTAGAACCATCACTCTCACATGGACCCAGAATTGTGATTGTAATAGTAGAGAAACCTTAGTTCTATGAAAAATGAAAGGAGTATCGATTAACATACAAAATATTCTTTCGAACCAAATAAAGTGTTATACGATAAGTCAAAAAACAATTACCTTGTGGTGAAAGTAACCAAGATCACAAGGTTTTCAGATAGTCTTAGAAAAAGAACATGAGCAGTTTTGACCACAAGGCTCTATTCAGCAAGATAGCAAAGGTGACTCATGTGCTACTGCTAGGCGTTAGTGCATAAGAGAAACATATGAGGCAACAATCATTGTAGTAAATCAGATGAAATTCATGACAGATGGTTGGTGCACTGTCAACCATAGATGCATGGTGCAGATATCTTCTATATCTAAATAGGAAAGACCCACTACAAGCAATTCTCTCAACATGCAGCTATGCCACATCATCTTTGTGCCACCTCAGCTTTTTCTACCACAGCCTTCCACGTAGTCTCATTAAGCTACGTCTCAACTTCTTCCGTTCCAACTTGCCCTATATGTCCACTGAACAGCTATCTGCATGCACCATTGCCGCTTCCTCTTCTCCATCAATTCTCTAGAGTGCACTCTTTTCCGCCCCACTATCTCAGCCTGACATAAGAAACGGATGAAGGCACATAAAGAGTCCGTGCAGAAGCTCCCGGTTTATATTCTGAGCTCCACCTCACCTAGCGTGAAACGTTTTCCAGTGCGCGTGGGCGTCTTCAGTCCTCTTCCTCTTCTCACAAAAATATATTTCAAGCTGTGCTAAATTTCCACCAGGTATTGGTACATATACGATCTAATTCCGTCTCTTATTTCTTCATCTGACTTTGTTCTGCATGGATCCACAGTACGGCAACACTGAAGATCGAAGCTGCAAATACATGCCTGCGCGGCAGTGCGCCACTGGAGTCATGCTCTTCCATCTTCATAAACCCCTCTGTGAGATGCTCAAATCCTCCTAAATGCAGGTCATCTGGTATCCAATGTCAATTATCAGCACAAGAACGACGGCACCTCAGGCGGGACGTGTGAAGCGGCGACTCCAGGCTAGAATCCAACGATCGCCCCTCTTAGTGGTACAGCTCTATGACACATGTCTTAATTCTGTACTACTAAACGCATTTTCCACATTTCAGTGGAGATTTGACATTTTTTAGAAGAAATTTGATGTCACACATGTTTCTATAGAATCAGTTTGATTATGATCATGGATTTGGTGCCAACAGTTGCATACGGACGTGTATTTCCCCTCGCTTTTCTATATCCCATGTGTCAAACAAAAGAGAAGGCATACATTGGATACTGAATTGTTTCAGGTAGTATCTGACAATGCAGGGAAATGGAATGCTGAATTGAATCATTATTGTGGACCGTAAATTTCTAATATTCTGTTGATTCTATCATTTTCTTAAAAATCAATCATTTCTATTATTTTCGTATTTGTTTCACACAGTTGTAGTCTGGCAACAATGATGTCTATTGCTTATTCACAAACAATAAAATTCAAAAGGTATGAAACGTTCTGATTGTACTAATTTTACATGTGAGTAATATGGCCTACATATATAGTCAAGTGCTCACAGTGCTTTTGAGAACATTGTTTCAGGTGGTGACGCAAGTTGGACAAATGATAAATCATGAAGATTGAAGTTACTGCATTGTCCGTTTCCTGTCTTTCTATTGTTCTTCTGCACTTTGCTTCATTATTGTTCAGATGATATTTGCAAGTTAAGCTATAGGCGAGCAATGCATATCTGAAATGATTGTATGATTTTGACTAAAACGGCTAAAACTGTAAGGCAGAGTCAGATTCTGTCGATGTTAACATATTTATGTTTTGCACATTAGATAGAGTGATGTTTTGATATCTCAGAATCATTTGTAACTTTCAGCAATGTGCTTGCAGCATAATATATTTTCAACTTAACCGATATCCTCACTTTTACTTAAACATTTCTCCAAAGATACACCAACATATTCCCGCGGCAACGCGTGGGGTATCATCTAGTTAGATGAAGAAGTTACTACCACATATTTTATTTACTTCTAAAAACATACCCTTAACAAGGGTCAATACTACCACCTTGGATACACACGAACAGATCTAGTTTGAGGCTCAAGTTGCGGTTAATGACGTTAGGTGGCGTTTACGGGGACGGGCTGCAACGTCATGGCCACACAAACTGAGTCAGCTTTCTCGGTTTCATTCACCCCTAGAGAAATGTATGCCTTGTTCTTAAAATTTCAACACCTGCATTGTGATTTTCTGAAGGCATGAGTGGCATGTGATTATCTGAAGGCATGAATCAGCTTTCTCAGTTTCATCAACATGGATGAGTGGCTTGTTATTCCTACCGTCAAAGATTGGTGGACCGACGTGATTCACAAGAGAGGGGGCTCAAGGAAGACGTTGGCCTCGTTAGCAATGCTTGTTTCGTGGGAAATATAGTTGGAGAGGAATGCACGTGTCTTCCGTAACAAATCATCCACCGCCACAATGCTAATTGACAAGATAAAAGATGAGATGATTACGGGGGCATGGGGGCACCAAAGGTTTTGTAATATTGTGCGGCGAGAGTAGGCTTTACCTTATTTGGTCAAGGTGGGTTTGTAACGCCCTAAAATTTCTCTTTTATTAAACGAAATGGCAAATCTTTTGCCTAGCTTAAAAAAAACTCTGAAGGCATGCCTGAAACAAGGGTGAGAAGTTTTTTCTGCAACACGATATGTAGTAAAGCAAACCTATGCAACAAACCAAGCAAGCAGTGCAATGGACAGAGGCATAGAGCGTATAAGCAATTTTTTTCACCTTTCTCTGAGATTTAGCTTGCCAGAGTAAGAAACATGCACATGCTATGGTATGCTGCTTTCTTTTACGCAGCTGATACTTATCATGATCCCAACTTGTAAAGCGAGTGTACTAATGGAGGCCAGGCTTCAGGGAGCCCTTTATTTTGAAAATTTTGAAACCACAATTTGAAGTTGTAAAATTTGCTGAAAAAAATTCTGCATGTGGACAATGTTGTATTCAACCGACTTGTAAAATAGCAGAAAATAATATCTCGTATTTTGGGCTGCACAAAAATGACAAATGTGAAATTTGAAAGTAGTGAACAGTGCAAAATTTGAACTCTTCCAAATCTGTCAGATTTTGTCATTTTTGTGTAGCTCAAAAATATGAATTCTTTTGATTTGATATTTACAAGTAGGTAGAATACAACATTGTCGACATGTAGGAATTTACTCAGAATTTTTACAACTTAAAATTGTATTTTTCAAAATTTTCAAAATAAAGGGCTCCATGTAGCTCGGCCTCTATTTGTGGTTTCCGGATATAAACATGATTTATTCTTTTATAGATGTACTTCCCGCATGCAAAATTCCACCGAAATAACAACGTGGAACAAATTCCCAATAAGTGGTGTTTGATAAGGTGATTCTCATGTATGGATTCAAAGTTCTCAACTAAATGTCAGAAGCTGGAGTTTCTCAAGTCTTCCAAATATCATTTTGGGCAAAGGAAGACATGCTCTAAAGTACTCTTGGCATGTAAGAATAAATAACCATACTAAACTCAAACCGTTCTGCTAGCTGTGATAGCAATTTTTTTAATGCTTCTTTGCCCATCAGGATATGTGAGTCAATCACAAAAAAAGGAGAGAAAATGTACAATATGTGTATTGTACAGTTTCAGAAAAAAAGGAGGTTTGAGTGCCTACAATTTATTTTGCTCTAACTCTAATTCTCACCCAGGTAAGTGTTCAACAATTCATAGAACCATGCCCTGCATATTAGAAGAGCACACATGCTAATTCTGTTTGCTTGGCAAAGGAAGATCTTTTAGTAGGGATCGACTGCCAATAAGTTCATGGATGTTGGTCCCTTAAATTAACAATTATGTCCAAACGACGACGACCAGAACAAACACAACATCATGGTCTAGAATAGAAGAAGACCAATAAGATTTTTCAGATACTCGCAAGGAATGTGAATAAAAGAGCATGACCAACCATTTGCTGAAGTCCATGTCTTCGCGAAAAAGTGTTACACCACATTTATTGAAGAACGAAAAGTTAATTATGAAGAAGGATATATATGGAGAAATGCATTTATAGTTGAGGCCCCAAAGAAATAGGGGTATTTTAAATCGTTGAACCACTCAATTGCTGAAAACCAAAGATTTATAATGTCTACTTGTTTAATAAACTAAAACAATGTTCACAATAAAGAAGAAGAATAAATTACGACAAGCACATGAACAAAAACTCAACAGCCAAAACCATTTTAACAATATGGCATGCACTAAAATCGTCAGAATAACCAGGGCCGGCCTAGAGGGCGGGGCAGAGGGCACCACTTTGGCTCCCTTTCCCTGAAAGAGTAGAGGTCTATCTAGATTTATCATTTGCCTGCCTCACAGATTCATAAATAGGGAGCAAGAGGGCCTCTCGACGGGGGAGATTCCCCAAAAAGAGATCGTTCACAACATCCTCGAGTTCATAGTCAAAATCACCTTCATCCACCTTTGATTTGTAGGAGCCCCAACCAGTCTAATATATCTATATATGTAGTACACACTTCGATACATCCAAAATAAAAATAAAAAAGTACGACAGAGCCAGCTAGGGCAAAACCCACACCAGAGCAAGTTCAATGCTTAGAAAGCCGATTAGCATTGCTATGCCCTTCGGCTGGTACACCATGAAGAGGATGAGCATGTCAATACCGATGACGGTAATGACTAGTCAAAGAACAATGTAGGAAAAAGTGACGCAACCCACCGACATGTGGTTGTGCGGCTGGTGTTCTAGTGATAGAATGATTGGCCCCCGTGGCTGCCGCAGTGGCACTCATTCCCACCTGGCGGTGACACCAGCAGGGCCACCTCAAGGGCCTATACGACGTGCAAACATGGCATCCTCCACGGGGCTCAAGAGTATGAGAACAACTAGTCTCCTACTCTTACACATTTATCTATTATATCCAATAAAGTACTAGTCTCTAAAGAAAAATTTATTTGTTAGGTAAGAGGAAGTCTTCACCACAATTTGTGTATTGATACGTCCAAAACGTATCTATAATTTTTGATTGTTTCATGCCATTTTTATGCTTTTAGCACTTGTTTTATATTAAGTTTATTATTTATTTGGACTAACCTACTAATAGTTGCAAAAGTGCACAATGTTCTTGTTTTACTCTTTGATGTGTAGAAATTATCAAGAATACAAGAGGAAACCTTGTTGGAGTCGAATTGGGACTTTCCTGAAATCTGTCTGAGAACTTTTTACGAAGTTTGCCAGTTTGACCCTCGAAGATGACGTCAATGGAGACCTGGCTGTTACGAAAGTTGTCACAATTTTCCATACGAAGATTTTAAGCCCGAGATCAGCCCAATCGGAGTTCGGACGCGGCCTGTAGGCCCGTTTTGGTGGAACCCTAAAAGGGGGTGACGGAAATCCGAGAAGATATATAAAGGGAGGAAACCTAATTCGTGGAGGACTCCTCCACCCACGAATTTCAGCCACCAAAAGCCACGTTTTTGCCTCCCCCATGGATCCCATCTCCATGGGGGAGGGCTCCCAAGAAGCCATGAAGGAGGGAGGCTAAGGGGCGGCGCTCCCCAAGCTTGCCGGCGGCGGGGAAAGGAGTTCCCCGCACCGCCGGCGCCGCCGCCGCCCTGCGCCGCGCTGCCCTCTCCGCCGTCTTCACCGCCATCTCCATCACCATCTCCTCCTTGTATTCAGTGGTTCATCCTCCCACAAACCTCTGTACCGTCCTATGTAAACATGGTGTTTGATGCTATAATATTTATCCTATGATTTACATCATGTTTCCGTAGTTTATTTGTCTTTTGATTGCTTAATTGAATGCATGAGGTTCATTAGAGTTGTATGTCTATATGGTGCTGTCCTTTGGTGTCCATTATATTTGTGCGCGCATGGATCAAACACCCTAGGGTTGGTAGTATTTGTAACGAAGCGGGGGAAGTTCTGCCGGAGTGACAGAAACCTGAGAACGCGAACCGATTAGTTGCACGTATGGGAGTAAGAGGACCTTGAACTTAAGGCTATGGTTGGGGAAACCTTAATGCATTGTTAGTATTTGCGGATGCTTTCTAACAATCCAATCATATAGTACTTGTAATCCCAAGTAGTGGAGTGCATGTATATTTAGCCTCTCCCACATAGAAAACTGCATCGAAGACAATGAACCAAGTACCTTCACTAATTAATCTTGGACAAAGCCACCACAATTACCACCACTTTTCCACACTCATGGTACTGTTAGTATATGGTTACTTAGTGTATTTTATTGCTGCAGCACTAACATTTACTTTCTTGTATTTATTATCTTGCAAAACTACTCTCATACCCGTATTGTAGTTTTATTTCTAGATAATGCAAACGTTTAGTGTGCGTAGAGTTGTATCAGTGGTTGATAGAACTTGAGAGAATACTTATCCTACCTTTAGCTCCTCGTTGGGTTCGACACTCTTACTTATCGAAAAGGCTACACGCGATCCCCTATACTTGTGGGTTATCAAGACCTTTTCTGGCGCCGTTGCCGGGGAGCCATAGCGTAGGTTAATGTTCTTGTGTGCACTTGTTTGCTTTATCTCTAAGTAGTTTTTATTTTCAGTATTAAGTTGTTCTTTATCTTACTATGGATAGGGAATGCGAATTACAAAAAAAATTAGGTGTAGTTGTTATCTAAAAACGTTTTCAAAAAGAAAAGTGATTGGAAAGATGAGTAATGGTTAAATGGGGGTCGACCTTGAACACTTGTGTTCATGCCTATGAAACCAAAACAAATCTTTCCATGGAAGCTTTTCATTAAAAACATGTAAATATTGTAAATATTGTGTATATACCTCTGTACATAAAAATAAAATGCTAATTATAGTCTTTAGTTAATTGAAAGTTGATAGTTTTACTTTGCTGTCCAGAAACAGATTTTCTGTGCTCCACCGTATTAAATGTTTAAAATCACCAGAACGTGATCTTGATCTGAAATTTCTTGAGTGCAAAGTGATGCTTATTAGCTTTCTTTCATTAGACTAACTTTTTCTGATTTAAGGTACGTAGATAGGTCGAAAAATTCGATCTTTACTGACTGTTCTGTTTAGACAGATTTTGTGCTTCTCTGTAAATAAAATCGTGATAAATCTCAGAATAGTATTTTGACTTGAAAATTTTTGTGCATAAACCTGAGATTATTATCTTTCTTTCATTAGACTAAAGTTTTTCGATTTGAGCTACTTAACTATCTCGTTGAATGCCATCTTTACGGACTGTTCAGTTTTGACAGATTTCTTTGTTTATTCAATATTGTACTTGGTGTTGTTAGTTTCATTAGTTTTTCGACGGACAACGGAAATCATGAACACCTTAGTATATACAGTGGCTAATGTTGAGTAAAAATTATAAAACTTGTCAATGCTTGAACATGAGTGGATTTTATTTAATGAGTACTAACCCTACTAATGAGTTTTGTGAAGTTTTATGTGGATGTAGCTTATAAGATCTAATCAATATGGTGATATGAGATGAATAAGAAGACGCAAGAGCTCAAGCTTGGGGATGTGTAGGTGCATCCCAAGAACATATTCAAGAAGATACAATCATCTAAGCTTGGGGATGCCCGAGTCATCCCCCTATTCATCAACTAACATGAGGTTGTCTCGTTCATACTCTATATTACCCGTCCACATGATATGTATTGTCTTAACTTGTATTATAATTGCTTTTATATGTCTTGGTTTTACCTTCTTTAGTTTTATTAGGCTCCTTATTTGGTTTCGATTGCTTCTTTACTTTCACTTATAAATTCAAAATAACAAAAATATTTTCTTTTGTTTTGCTTCTTTGTTTGGTTCTTTATTTTAATTTTATTTGGGTTTTACTTTTGATTTTTATTTAGAGTTTTCCTTGCTGTAGCTAGCATGTTTAGGTCTTGCTTAGCCTCTGGTTTCTTAGTTTATCAAAAATAAAGTACCAAGTTTTATCCATTTAGCTTAGTTGATACATATGTAAAAAGTGATTTTCTGTTTTCGGTATCTACTGCTTATTGCGCGATTTTTCATATTTTACTGGAAGCTCTAAAAATCACGAAAAAATTACTGATGTTGTAGCACCTAATCCTCTGCATGTACAAAAATTGGCTAAAATTTCGGGCATGTTTAAGTGCACCTAAAAATTGCGTTTTCCAGCTGCTGTTTTTCTGGACAGATTCTGACTTTTGTTGCAAGAGTGGCCTCTTTTCGTTTTCATTTGATTTTTAATGGTTCTTACCTTTCATTTATAAGTTGGCCATTTAAGCAACCTTTCTGTAACTTAAAAACAAAATTTTATTTGGTTTAATAGTAGCACTTGGGAAATATTATCTATTGTACTAATGTCTAACCGCAGAAAAGAATGGGAAAGTTTTTGTGTTGAAGTTTTTTCACAGAGAATGAAGGAACACCAAACTATGGAATATTGAAGAATTACCAAAGTCATAAGCTTGGGGATGTCCCCGCATCCCTCTTCATCAATAACCCCACGGTTTGCAAACCTTTAAACTTTGTTTTTTGAGCAACATAGGAACTTAACTAAACTTGAAGCGGCTGTATTTTATTATCTATTTATCTTAGCATCAAACACCAGTTACATTAATAAGTGGATCGTCACATATTTTATTTATCCTCTGTTTTCAATGTTTACTTGGTTAATGGATTACTTGTTGAAACTTAAAAATGATGTGTGAATAATACTGTTTAGTAGTTTATGTTTTCTTATGGTTAGTCTCAACTAGCTAATAGTGCATATTATGTTATTTTGATATCAACATGCATTGTCCTGTTCATAAGATGGTATGGTATTGTGGTATCCTCCTCTGAATAATTCACTTGAATCGACTTGGCACATGCTCACACATGTTATGACTGAAAAATAAAAGTCAATTAAGCCTTGATGATCTATTTTGCCTCAGAGTTTTAGTATCGTTTTTATGCCTCCGTTAATTTTATTTTGTCGCAAGCATGATTATGACCGTTATCGCTCTCGTGGTTGTCGCTTCCCAGTCTATTGCTAGCCTTCACTTGTACTGAGCGGGAATGCTGCTCGTGCATCCAAATCCTTAAAACCAAGTTATCCCAAAGAGTCCACCAAAAAATTCCTATGCATGGTATTTCAAGCCATTCCAAGTAAATTTGCATGTGCTA